>ML675626.1:18636805-18723880 GCA_007922155.1 Mesoclemmys tuberculata
CGTCCCCAACGTATATTTAAAATTCTTATTATTAATCCCTAAGTGCAAGACCTTGCACTTTTCACTATTATATTTCATCCTATTACTATCAGATGCCAATTTATTGTGTAGTGGCCACACATTTTCCCTCCCAAAAGCATAATGAAGTTGACAACTGAAATTGCTACTATATGTTTCCGAAGACTCTTCAGGAGCAATTTTGGCAACTATAGTTACTACTGTAGATATTGACAGACCTTGTATAGCTCTGCAAGTAGTCACTGTGAAATGAACAACAGACAGCAGCTATTTTGTACTCAGAAATAGTAAGTTCTGAAAAGCTTAAATTATTCTGTTTACTGAATTTAAGATACAAGCACGCATGCTGCACATTCCAATGGAGGGGAAGGTAGGCTTCAACTTGACCATTCTAAGGATTTCAGTATCTAAAACATCTCTCTATTCTAGTCAGTAAAGAACTGACATTAACCAGAAGCAAACAAATTGTATATTATCATGTTTTCCAAAACTCTGATATGGTACTGCAGTTAAAAGCAATGCAAAATAAACCATAGGTAGGCTTCAATTAAATTAGATCATGCCTGTTATTTGTTCCTTGGATGGAGAAGAAAGAAGTGATGAGATAGAAAGTAGTTTGATAGTACTTTTAAAAGTAACCTAATAGCAATGAGCTGTAGTATTTGCGTAGCCTCATCCTTTTAACATAAATGATTCTACTGCTAAACCACTGTCTAATTTCCTTCCCTGAACTGTCTCTGCTTTAAAACCTAAATGAAATTCTAGTCAAAGAAAGTTGATCTCATTTCCTGCCTGCATGATCATGTAATGAGACTTGTTATTCCGTAGTGTCTGCAAATGGAAATGAATCTAATAATTGTACATTAAGGATCCAGTCATGCTCCCATTGGAGTCAATGGGTGTTCGCATCATTGGCTTCAATGAGAAGATTAGGCCCTACGTAAGTGCAAGAAGTTCTGCACATGAAACAAAGTTTCAGTGATGAATGGAGAATCTTGGCTGCCAGAGTGTATTACATGCAGTTGTACAATAAATTCAGATTAGAGGAGTTTTAAACTTTAAATCTTAATTCTTTTTGAAAGTCTGCCCCTCCCTTACTTAGGCAGGGGCACAAACAATATTTTTATTTGCAGGAGGGAGGGGCTGAAGTTAAACTAATAAAATAGCTGCTGAATATGGGCTTCACTGATTTTGTACCAGAACTAAATTTGTCCACTTTTAATAAAAATGAGATAAAAGAATGTATGTTCCAAACTCCGTGTTCCATTTATTAATGCAATCCCTACATTTCTGTGGGGTGGGGCTCAAGCCCCCAGTTGTCTACATCCACACTAGGTGTGGGGAGATCTCTTGAGAAATGTCCATGCTTTGACTGTAGAGCGAGACGTTTAGTTTTAGCTCTTTTGTAGCTCCTGCTCTCTGGACATGTATTGCCTCAGGCTGCTGACTCTGTGCTTGCCAACACTTTGCAGCTCTCTTGCCATTTTTCATGGTTCCTTGTAGGGCAAAAACCTCTGGTTTCTGCTTTGTGTGTGTGTTCTGCCTCTATTTCATAATGAGTCAAATCCTGCCCATGCCCCTTCAGAGCCATGGAGAGTTGTGCTGTGGGTACAGGAGGCTGGCATTTTACATGGGGGTGCTTTGCAGAAGCTCTCTGTGCTCCAGCAAGGAGGGAATTGGGGCTGGTGGGTCCACAACTAAGCAGTCCCATTAGCTGTGCTGCCTGGAGAGAAGCAACTGTGGAGTGGAATCAAATTCCTTCTCTCCTGGCTCTTGTGAAATATAGCAGCATGCAGATTTATTACTGGGGCTGTATACTCATTAAGGATTTGAATCAAGAACAAAAAGAAACAGAGGATAGTTAATTCCTGCACTGTGGTGCAGAGGGGAACTCATGAACATTTCTGCTTCTGCTCTGCGGGCTGTACCAAGACATACTTGGAGGGCTAAAGCAGCATTCCATCTAGCTCTGCTTTGGTTTTATTACAAGTGACACTAGTTTGTGTCTAAACTGGTACTTGGCAACTATTAGATCTCCAGTAATTGATATGCTAACAATTATTTCTTTCATAGTCTGCTAATATGTGTACAATGACAAGTCTTTTAATGCTAATTTGATATCTCAGGGGTAGAACTGGAAACAGAAAGAAAGACCCATAGATCTCTATTTGTCAACAAAGTGTGCATGTATCTGAGCACCCATGGTCACAGGAATCTGCTGTCAACTGGTGTAAAAATGAGAAGAAAGATCAAGCCTGCTCGTTTCTGTTCATGTGAGAATTTCCCTGAGTGACTTAATGTAGCTTAGATTCTTTTCATACTAGATATTTTAAATTAAAAAAAAGACATAAGAAATATACTAGTTTACTAACTAGATTCTAACTAGGCCTAAATGGCCATTGTGACAGATATTGCAACTGCATGCAATATCTTTGGGGCAACTTATTGTATTAAGTTTGTGAATGGGTATGTATTTCTGTGGGCCAGGGATTGTGTGCAGCTCCAGTGGTGAGGGTTCCTACAGTTTTGCCAGGAACTAAGTACAGTAGGGGGTGATAAAGTTGAATTGGTTAGCTGTAAGCACCTTCTGAGAGGTACCTAGAGAGGCTTGCACATACTGGTTCAAACTAGGTTTTCCAGAGATCAATAGACAAAGAAAGGGCTTTTGATATAAAAGGCTGCATTTAAACTGATGCAGAGCCTTCTTTCTCATCCAACAAACAGACAGGACCTTCTGTCCCAGGGGTGCCTCAACCCCTTATGGAAGGGTTGAAAAGACTTTGGTTTACTGGGGTCCCACAAGACAGATGGGTGACCTCTGGTAAGCTGTTAGCATGCATATAGGCACTTTTATTGTTTTATGTGTTTTCTCTGTAATGCTTTATCTTAAGAATGAATGTGCTTGCTTAGAAAAAGTTGTGCGGTAACTTGTAAGTGTTGGCAATATGCTGTTCATAGCCCTTGGTGAGGAAGCAACACACGGACACCAGTGATTAGGCAGCCTGGCTTGCTGGGGATATCACAGTGTAAGGCAGGGAGCTGTGCAACCTTAAAACACCCTGGTCAGAAGGGAACGGGCCAAGGGTCCCTGCTCAGAGACTGGTGACAGCTGGAGACCTAAGACATGACAGGTACTCCTGGAGTGGACCACAGAGGGTGCAGTTACCCTGAAACTGAGACAGCCAAGTAGAGAAGTAACAAGCAGCTATGCTCCTGGCCTCCTTGAATGGCTTTAGGACTATGAACATCACAGCTCTTGGACGTAATCAAGCACAGCTGCTGCACCCTTCCTCGCAAATGGTTGGGGAGAAGGTGGAGCTGTGCAGCTCAGTTGCCTCAGCGTACTGGTCAGCAGAGTCGGCTGGGGATCAAAGGGGGACATAAACTGTATCTTTCTCAGGGCTGCAGTGGATTATTTCCCCTGGAAACAAAGACGTACTAGTGGGGAGAATTGTAACCCTAAAGCAATCCTCTTTTTGAGTGGAAAATGTTGATTTCCTTCTCCCTCCCCCTTTGCCCCCCAATTTTGCAAACAAATTAGTTTGCACAGAAATAATTTTTTTGTAATTTTAGGAATAATTTTAATCATTTTGAAAATATTTCATGGGGGAAAACGGTAAGATCAGGATCATTGTCTTTTGATGTTATGATTTACTCACCAGTGGCTGCAGTACTTGGAGCCCCTGCGTTGCCGCTCTATTACCTGGATTGCTAGTGTTCTCCATTTAATTTAATAGAGGGAAGTCAGTGAATTGAATGCCAGACCATGAACTCACGGGTGTTACACCTGTTTAAAACTGGAGTAACTCCATTGTGGGTCAGGCCCATAACTTCAAGATTGTACTTACCTCAAGTATTTTTGGTATTTTGTGAGATAATTATGTAAGGGCAAATCATCATAGTTACTGAAAGCCCCCAAATGCTGTGGAATCATGATGGTTCTGCTGGGCAGGGAGGATCTTATTTTTTTTATGTCTGAAACTTAACATGAAATATTATTTCATTCCATGTCACTCAGAACTCCCTTGATTTCCGCGAAGTTGCTCTTCACTGACACCAGTGTAAATGGGAGAAGAATCAGGTCTATTATAGTGATTCTCACCTTAAGTGCAACTCATTCTACACTTGTAAATGATAAATGTTTAAACATTCAGCCAGTTTTGTTTTCTTCACTTGACATAGAGCTGGATTTAGACAGCAACATGTTTCTGAAATCTGCAGTGTCACTTCCCTGAAAACTAGTCTCTAAGGACTTTTGCTTTCCATTGACGTTATGAGAAAAAATAGTTTACCTCCAAGTCATGTTCTACTTGTGGTTAGTGGGGAGGAAACATACATGCCTTGAAACATATGTGCCTTTTAATATATGACCACTGTGTGTCAGAAAAAGTAACGATACATTTTAGCTGCAGCCTTTACTGCTGATTTGGATTAAATGGATGCAATTCTCTGAATGTATGCTAACATTAAAGCAATGGAATCAGGAATTAATGTCTAAGAGGAATTGGATTCCTTCAGCCAAATAAATGTATTACAACTGGTTTAGATAGCACAGGTATACCCTATCTGGCTCCTTAGAGACTATATCTTTGGAGCAGAGACAGTAAAGTGCTTAACACATCACTGATACTATAGAAACAATGTGTCTTAATAAACTTAATGCATGATCAAACACACAGGGATACAGGGAGTGCTGTTAAAACCTTAAAAGATATGTTCGTCAGGTTGCTGAAAACAGCATTCATACTGGTGACGTTACCTTTACACCTTAATTTAGAGGCACATAGATATTGATATTTCCAAATTTGAAAAGCTTCAGAACTCTGCAACTGGCTGATGAGCTAAAATGAAATAGCAGAGCTTGGCAAACCAACAACAACAACAACAGAAGTAGAGATACTGCAAAAACTATTCTGGGACTATTTGTTTGACTTTTGAAATGAATTTACTTCAGCTGTGTTGGTGCCCCTTTTGTTTGCTTTCTATAAATATTCTAGCCAACAAGTTCACTAATGGGAATGTTCACATAAAATAATGGAATATATTTGTGTAAAGCAAATGTTACATTTGTAAACAATATCCACAGTGGAGACCTGGTTGTCCCAGTTATGGTCCTGCAATCTTCTGTCAGAAACATGCCATGGGATCTGTGCGGCTAATCCAAACTAAGCAATCCACGTCAAACTTCAAACACCAAATGCCTGCAACAAAATTCTCACAAAAGAATCTACAGATCACGAATTATTTGCAGAAATTATTTGTCAAAAGTACTAGGAAAAACAAATTTGAGAAAATCTTGGTTGTATGGTGTATGTTTACGCTGCAACTTGTAGCATGCCTCCCAGACAGAGTAGACAGACACTTGCTAGCTCTGCCTGGGGTAATGAACTAAAAATAGCAGTGTGGATGTGGTGGCATGGGCTAGCCACCCAAGTACAAGCCCACCTGTGCCCACTGGTCCAAATTCAGGTGGCTAAGCCCGTGCCGTAATGCCCACACTGCTGTTTTTAGCATACTAGTTCAAGCAAAGCTAGTGTGTGTCTGCCTACCCAGGCTGGGAGGCACGTTCCCAGCTGCAATGTGTACATATCCATAATGAGAAATTCATGAACAAAAAGAGCCGAAATGCAGGGAATAAATTCACCATAACTTTTTTTTCATGTGGCTGTAGAAAAGAGTTTAAATAGCTGCATATGAAGGAAATCTCTCTCAAACCATTAAAGAAACTAGTGTGAGCAGCAAAGTGAGATCTCAGGATATCTATATTCCAAAATGATCTATTATTATTTTTATTACCAATCCATCTAGGTGTCCTTGTTATGGATCCCATTGTATTGGAAGCTGTACAGATTCAGGACAAAAAGACCTATACCTTCCTCAAAAGCTTACAATCTAAGGCCCGGTCTACATTTACCTTTGCGATTTGGTGGCAGTCAACGGGAGATACGCAAGTGACATAAATCACTTGCGTATCTCCCGTTGACTTTGCAGCGTCTCCTCTGCATGCCATCCATACTGCCCTGCATCAAAGGAAACAGCGCTCCCTTCGACACAGCGCTATGCCACTTACCGAGATGGTTTTCCTGCGTTGCTTCCTGGATTGACTGAGCGCGTCTACACAGACCGCTCAGTCGATCCAGAGCAATCGATGTGATGGCGGCGAATTTGCCGCCATCAGTGTAGACCCAGCCCAAGACTTAAGGGAAGAGAAGGCTGAGAAGCAGGCAAGATACCTTCAGTACTGATGGACTGGATGTCAAAGAAAGGCTGAGTGACGGTTATGTTGAAAGAGACCATACGAAGGTCAGAGGAAAAAAAACAACCTCAGCAACAGAGGATGAATTACTGATAAGCATTTTGTTTGAAATAGTTAACTAGATTGAAAACTTGAAAAACAAATGTCTTCCAAAATGTTTCTAGGCAAAGGATATAATACGTTAAAATGACAAATATTTGTTTTTAAATCTAAATATTATGCCCTTTTAAGATAAGGCCAGACATCTCATTCAATCCCATTTTTATGCTTATCTCCATGTATTGGGAAGCTGACCTCCCATAAACCAATTGTAATGATAGTATTATTAGCATTATAAACTCTAAAGTTCCCTTGAGTCATAAATGCATGGAAAGCAATTATCATGAAAGATTGCTTTAACAGCTAGATTTCTGGTCTCAGCGAAGGGCCCAATCCAGAAAACACTTCTTTCAGCATAGTGCTTACTAATACAGCTGATTGGAAATTAATTTTCTAACAAAACAATTTGTTATTGAAAAATGCCTACTCACTGCAAACAACTATTCACAGGAAAGGGTCAGTTTTGACTAGTCCCCTGAGTTGAAAAAATTAATGAGTCCCTGGCACTTTTCATAAGAGCGTAATTTTTTAACTCCTGAGTCCTGACAAAATTCCAACATGCGGAACTATATTCTGCCTACCCAACACTCCCTTCCTTTGTAGTTGTGGTTAGATGTTTTGATGAAGCTCTGACCCCAGTGAAGTCAATGGAAGTTTTGCATTCTCTTCAATAGGGTCAGGATTTCATCTATTATTTTTCTTTCCTTTCTTTCCTAAATTGTTATGCAGCATGTTAAACAACATTCTGTCCTAAAATGGCTGCATTTCAGTGATAGATGGAGTGAACTATATAGATCCTGTCTTTAACTCAAAAGAGTAAGCGGAAGCTAAATTAATGTTTGCAAGGCACTTTGAGAGTCTCTGGCGAGAAGTGCACAGTGTGATTACTAATTTATTATTTAAGAAAACAATCCCAGCCAAAGGAAAAAGCCAGTGGGTATCACTGAAAAGAGGTAAAATCAGGTCAGTTTCTGACTTCTTGGAAATGCTTTTGGAGAGAAAATATTTTAAAAAACTAATTCTCTGTCCTTGTATTGTTTCCAGCTTTTGAAATTTCAGTTCTTATTAGTCAACACCCCAGAGAGAGATTTGGACATTCTGGTCAAGATTCTCCTCTGTTCTACATTTGTATAAATGAGGGGTAACTCCATTATAGTTAATGATGTTACATGGTATAAAATCCCATGTCAGAGAAGTATTTTTGTGACCGAAAATATGAAAGGTGCAACCTCCAAATTATTTGTTAGATGAGCAATTCACACTGGCATCTGTATTAATGGTACTCAATGGATTAATTAGGGTCTGTCATTGCAGTATCTTCAGTACTTTCTGGCACATACTGTAATTGTTCCGGGCTCCATCAGCCTGCATCCCATGGAACACACTATTCCTAATTCATTTTCTCATCTGTGATTTAAAAGAACACTTGAGTTTTATAACCCCTATTGGCAAAATGCTTTCAGACACTCCACACTGGCTCTAGACTAATTAGAGACTTCTTGTGTAATTGAGTTTGGAGCCATTCTTGTTTTCTTAGGATGCATATTTAAGTCTACTGAATGTCTGACAACAAATGTATAAGATGTATTGAATTATCATTGGGAGATATGAACAAGAGATAGCAGGGGACAAATATACATTGCTCTCCTGCCCTACTGAGGTGTAGTATGCCTGGAAAGAATTTACCTTAATATTTCCACTTTAAAATACAGTGTAAGATATTAGATACAGATGGAAGTGCACAAAAATTGTAACTGTTCTGGTTATCTTAAAAAACAATGTCAAGAAAATGAAAGGAAATTGATGGGGGGCCCTGTAGACTGTGTAAAGTTGGCCTGAGACTTGCCAAGTGAAACGATGAAAGGTTATATCAATCAGCTCTCTGTAACCATAGTGAAAAATGGAGGCTCTTGTTATCACACCTTATTCCATAGCCATATTAAGTTTTATAAATCAAGGTGGCTGTTTGACATGAATGCTGAAAGAAAGAAGGCATCATAATGTATGTCCCCTAAAGGGGTTGCCTCTTAATGCAGTGTATATGAACTCGTTGTTTACACCAGATTTAATTTTACTACCCCACAGACCACCATGGCATTATCCATGGCATACCTTCAAGTGTGTGTGAAATGTCCTGTAAAAAACAATTCTGAACTGAACAGAAAAGTCTTAGATCAAGTAAAAAAATAATGGACAACAAAGTTTTAAAAAAAGAGAGAGACTGTCTTCATTATTCTGCAGTTATTTTGTAAATCAGTGTCATGAAACATGAGAAAAGGAAGGAGTGACACAAGTTCTCGGAAAAATAGAGCCACAGCAGTACTGAAGGACAAATATTAGAAAGATGGAAAATGAATCTCAGTACGTGGACTGGTGACTATGAGAGTCTTAAAATTACCCAGGACTTAAAACTCACAAGCTATGAGAAAACAGTGGTAACTTTTGTCAAACTGAAATTGGTGCAGCCAGAGGAAACATAAAAGGTGTAAGTAAATCAAAATGCAATTTAACCGAAAGGAGAGCAGGACATGCAGCCAACAGCAGTACAAGTCATAACAGCACTAGCAACAGCCTACGCAGCAGATCAGGTTAACATTAGGGATGTATATATAACACTTATTAAATGAAGACCTGTTTTAGAGGCTGGTTACTTCCCTTGGACAACGTGTTCTTTTTCAATGTATGTGTTCCTTATTGTAGCTAAGACTACTGGTAGTCATCTATGAAACTGACTTAAAATGATCCACAATTCCCCAGGGGCTAGCAGCAAAGTCTTCTACCCAAAAATGAGAGAGAACCCACAACCAAAAAAAGGCTGTGTGGCTTTCATCGTCCTCTCAGGAGGAGATAGATTTCCTGTGAATCAGTCTAGCTCGCACAACCAGATTCTTGAATCACTAGTAAAATTTGCCAAATGTGTCTTTTCACACATGTTAGGCCCAATCTCACAAAATGCTGAGAACCCTCAAAGACAATTAAGAGCTGCTCAGAGTTAAGGGTATTCACTTTTCAAAGGATTGGACCACACCCCACCCAGCAGCTAGGTGTATACCCTGAACATGCTAAGAATGAAATTTACCCATTCTCACATATGCATCAGTGTTTGTAGTTATAAATTCCTCGGTCTGATTTTCTTCCCACTGTTATTAACAATAACTATGACAAAGTGTGTCAGGAGAATCAGGCCTCTAATGTTTAAGCGACAACACTTTGGCCCAGTCTACACTGACCTTCGGGATTTGGCAGCAGTCGATGGGAGATACGCAAGTGACGTAAATCACTTGCATATCTCCCATCGACTTCGCGGCGTCTCCTCGGCGCGCCGCCCACACTGCGCTGCGTCGAAGGGAACAGCTTTACAACGTCTACACAGACCGCCCAGACGATCCAGAGCAATCGATCAGATGGCAGCGAATTTGCCACCGTCAGTGTAGACCCAGCCTTAATAAGAGACTTTACATTTTTAATGCTGTACAGTATTTTTCTATTTTTTTTAAGACTGCTGTAGCTACTTTCCTCAGCAGACACAACCAGTTGTGCCATAGAGAAGACAAAGTTCCAGCACAATTCTTGGAAGAATCCGTAGAGGCTAAAATGACCTTTACCTGACTCTTATTAGCTTGCTCATTATAGCTTTAGGACTTCTTGCTGCTTCCTTTCAGCATTTCCTTACGGCACTGGTTACCTTTCATTTACAATGAATACAAGGATCAAACCTTTCTTCTTCCTTCTCTTCTAAAGGCTCAGTACTGCAGTCAGTACTGATTAGCCCATATGGATCCTGCCTTTTAATTACAGACATCAGATGGAAGCTGTGGAAGAGATCTGACTGTGTAGTGAGTCTCATTAACAGCAGCAGAAGCTTAGGAGTTTGTGCCCCATGCGCAAGGGGCACTTGGACTTGTTCTCATTCTATGTTGCTTTTGCTCTCTTTAGATCCTGAGCATTCTACTTATCATATGAGTTATCTTTACCAAGAGTTCATGTCTGATTAAACTCTATGTGCAGGCAAGAAATGACAGTGCCAAGAGCTAACTAGCCTTTGCCTCCCTTGAACTAACTCACTTTAAATCTCTATGCTATAGCTACCTTCTATTATCAACAGGATGGGTGACTGTTTGAGCCTTTTCCAGCTGTTAAATATGATACCTCTGACTCATCTGTGCCTTCCCACCTGGAAAGTGAAAGAGTAGGTCTGGCAATTAAACCCCAGTGTTGTAATGCATTGTAGAGCACTACGCAAAGTTCTTGCGTAATGGAAATTATATAAATCAGACAAGATTTTGAGACCATACCCTATAACTAGGACTTCTTTTTACTCACACACAATTGCTTTGTGTAAATGTGACAAGGGAACATAAAATTTAAACTCTGCACCCCAGTTAATAAATCTCACAACAGCCTAATTTTTCTGGTATCAATTGGTTATGAGCAATGCCTGTGTGCCCCACAAAGGAAAATGTTTAAAATGTTATTGGTGAAAAAATAAACAAAATAACTATTTACTCCCTCTCTCTGAAAGATTCCAAATCCCCATTCAAATTCTTCTAAAAGCTGCAGTTAGCCAATGGGGGCACAAAATCAATACCATGTGACTTATGTGACCAATTGCATTGTTTGTGATCTATCCATAGAATAAGGAAATAAAACACCCCACGCACATTCCTTGAGTAAATTCAAGTAATAAATAAATTGGAAGAAATTATGATCCGCTTGCAAGTAGGAAGAGGCTACATTAATTGAGTAAATGATTCTCTCAGTCCCCCTCCTTGCCATGTTAGCTATAGAATCACTATGGTACCTCCATAATCTCAGATGACAATGGGACTGGGTCACATTTAAAACTCTTCAGTATTAGTGAAACCAATAGATGACTAAAGATTTTAGCATTGTACAGATTAAATTAATTGGATTTTAATGTACGAACGTCTACTCAATTTAAAATTACATAGACAAGTAGACTGCTTTATCTCTGCATCATTACTATAAATCTTTCAGATAGTTCTATGGAAGTTTAGACTTTGATTCTTTAGTCCTGAGTTGTTTTTAATTATTTCAAAACTTGGTTTTGTCAGAGCTGCTGTGAAAGGGGTCCTTAGTTATATCTGAGAACTGTGAAAATCGTCTGTCAAAGCAGAAGTACAAGATGTCTACTGTTAATATCTCCTTGGCCTTTAATCCTGTTTTTCTGCTTTATGTGGGCATTGGCGGTTAACTTAGGTTTCAATCAAACCTAGACAAGTAGTATTTTTTTCTGCCCTCCAGACAGCTAGTCAGACAATCAGTGATTTTTTTCACACTACTCTCAAACTCATTTAGACCTTCGTCCAGACTGGATGAGGCACAGCGAGGACCAGAACATGCTGTTTCATAGTCCAAGGTGTTTTTCACAGACTGAAAAGCATGGATTATTTAGACATTATTTTTCAGCTCATTTGGAAATTGCATCAAGTTAATTTTCAACTGCACAATTTTATTGCATTAAGGAATGAAAATATTCAACTCTGGTCTGTTGAACAAATGAATTATGCTAATGTTAAGGCATTTCATAATATTTAGAGTGGCATCAACCAGTTTAAATTAAATACAAAACACCAAAAATTTGCAAGTTTCATTACTACTGGTCTGTGTCCCTTAGCTAATCTACATCAATATGAGAAAAAATAATGTATTATGTTATGTCACTGTATGGTAGAACAGTGTGTGCAGGGTATCCAAGAAACAACTGAAGCTGAACAGAACAATCAGTGATAGAATCAGATCTCATTGACCCAGGACTAAATCTAGAGTAATTCCATTTTACAAACTATTAATTATCTATTTGTATTGCGGTAATGCCTAAAGGCCTCACTCAGGAATGAGGGCCTTATTTGCTAGGACACTGTACAAACATAATATGGAGACAGTCATTGCCCCAAAGAACTGACAATCTTGGTAAATGACAAGACACAGCAGATGGATGAAACAAATGTGGATGGGGAGGAGGAAGAGGAGGTGGTGTCAGTATTATGAGCACTGAGAAGTTACTCCGGAGTCACGCAAGTGGGAATGAGATCACTGTCTGGCCAACCAAATACACAGTGCCGCTAAATCCTCTTTTTGACAATTCTTATCTGAAAAAGTATAGACGTTTAACCCTTTGTCACACAGATGAGCACTTACAACCTCAAATAGCCCCATGGAAGCTCATGAGAGACATGCTGACCCCATGGAAATCAATGGCAAAGTTCCCATTGACTTCAGTGGAGCCAGGATTTCACCCAGCATGACTACTTGCATGAGTAAATGTTCACCAGGATAAGGGTTCCACGATCTGGCTTCAAGAGATTTAGCTATAAAGTAGAACAAATTTTAACTGCAGAATCCTTAGCTAAAATGTAAGAAATTCAGTGAGTAATTCTCCAATGATTTCTCTCCCTCATAAATCTGCTTCAGTGTGGGTTCATCCTGGCAAGGCTATTTTCTCTTAAAAGGGCCTTCCGCTAATGCAGACAATGACTTTTGGTTTGCAAAAAAAAAAAAAAAAAAAAAGACTTTTGTTGCACTCATTAGAATGTGAGATGAAGTCTATTGAGTCACTCTAACATCATTGCAGGACACCTGATGCTTTGGCATTTCAAATGTCATAAGGGTCAAGACATAATCTCTAATTGCCAGTCACAGAGCAAGACACAAAAATAGTGAAAGGAGAAAAAACCCTATAGATGTAACACAAGGTTATCACTGCTCTTCTGAAAGAATGGAAAACCCAACTTCCCTACATGAAAGCTTTAGCTTCCATACTAATGTTCTGGAACTGGAAAGCATAAGAAGATTTTTCTGCCTTTTCTCTTGGATTTCTAACTCACATGAATTCTCTTCTTTCATCCTTTATATGACAAAATAAGTGCAGTTTGAATAGAATTCTCATCTGTTATTCCTAGACATAAATCCAAGTATACAGTCATGGAGTGGGGGTTTCAGTCAAGTTCTTGGAGTTTTTTTTTAAAAAAAAACATGAATATGAGACCATGATGTCATCCTGGGATGATCTACATGTATTTGTCAGTCTCTACCCACTGCATCACAAAACTTCTTGTCAGTATCATAATTTTAGTGCACTACCTATTCTGGGGACAAAATTCCACCAGCTACAAAAGGGGAAACCTCAGCTGTTGCTTTAAAGCAGCTTTAAATTTGGGTAGCAATAAAGGATTTACCAAGGGTCAAGGCTCATGGATTCTAGAATGCCACCAAAGTAGGTCTACTGTGTGAGTCATAATAATTATACAGATGATAGTTAAATATTTTTCAGATACAGTAACCCATCCTGTTTCCAGGCAAAGCATTGAGGCCCCTGAAATTAAGACACGTTTAATCTATACAAATATCATAGCTACTACACTGCAAGCTATAATCCTTTCTATAATGGTGCTGCTGATGTTAACAATGAGAAGTAGATAAGATGAGAGGAAGGAATTTTCTAATCTTGGAGTTGCACCTCAGCAGTAGTTATACAGATTGAGCCATTAGGACATATCTGTCTTGCTGTGAATTGAGTAATATGGACTAGGCACTTTGAGAGGGTACTTGTACAATAAATATCAGATTTTGAATTTATGAAGACGTGGCATGTTGCAATATCTCCTAGTAGGTGTCTGAAGATTTTAAATGTATGTCATGAGAGGTAGAAAATACATGATGTGCCAAATCTTGAGTTTCATACTCCATTTGGAATTAAGCAAGATCCCATTGACTTTAAGGGAATCTGCTTCAGTAAGAACTGTGTAATAAGTGTCTAAGGGCTTCAGGGTTTAGTCCCCATGAAAATTGATCTACTTCCCTACTGTATTTTGTAGACTTGGTATTTTTGGTTAAATACTTGGGCTGTATGAGGAAGACAAAGTCTTGAAGTGGCTGACACAATGGTTCTCTGTTTGGTGATTTGTGTTACTGGGTAAAAATTTGCTTTGAGTTCCAGACACAGTCTCTTGTTCCTATCAAGAGTCAGTGGCAGGGCATGGGAACACTACAGGCAGCAAGATCATTTGTTGAATGTCTCTTGGCCTTTGAATATGACCAACAGGATTCACACTGATTATCTTTAAAGGAAGTCACTTTGCCTTCCTCTTCTGGAAGGAAGGTCACCATGATTCTGGGTCTTGAATGGTGGGAGTCATTAACTAAGGAAAAATGAGAGAAAAGTAATATGTATCCATGGATATCAGAAGAAATCCTGACCCTATTAAAATCAATGGCAAAACTCCCATTAATTTGAGCGGGACTAGGATTTCACCCATAATTTTTACAGATTAGAACAGTACTGAAATAACGAGAGATTATCTCCTTTCTCTATTAGTTTAGTCTAATATTTCATCTTTATTTTATCAATAATAAGAACATCTAAAATACAGATGGGTTGAACCAAAGCCCCATTTTTGAATGTCCCTACATTTTATGAATTTCAGATTCTGAACCCAGATCCAAGCCTCATGGCAGGCTTCCTTCTTTATATAACAGGATGAACCAAAACTCTGCATTTGAAACACATCCAGATGCTGCATGTAACTTACAAGGTTCAAAATCCAGTTCCAAACTGAATTTTGTGGCTCAGGCACATCTCTAATCAGAAACCAAAATCTTTTATTCAGTCTGAGGTATATATTCAAGGTTAAGCAAGGATGCTGTTTATAGCTTTGATCATCTTAGTGAGCACATTATCAAGGATACTGAATTCAGTTCATATGTTAAGGCTTTATCACTGGTGTTACTCCATTGACTTTGCTAGTTACAACAGAGATGAATTTGCTCCTTGGTCTTTTGCTGACAAAAGAAATTGTGGATTTTCTATGAATGACTCAAATCATGCAAGAACCAAAGAAGAGATGTTTGTTTGTTAATAAAAGTAATTTCCCCCCTGCGAACACTGACTGCAGCATGCAGAACTTTACGATAAATGTATTTTTACAACACAAGAATAACAAAGTTCTGCTTTTCTTTCTGAGAAACTTGTTACTTTAATTTAAGCACTCTAGCTAACACTGACTGTTTTAGAGAGAGGGCCAGAATTTCCAAAAAATTCACCTCCCATTCAGACACCTAAGTGAAATGGTTCAACATTCAGCAGCAGCCACTTCTGCCCAGGTGCTGAGCAATTCTGAAAATCTGTCCCCTTCACAGAAGCTCCTGAATCATTTTAGTGAAAAATATTCTTTTTCTATCTCTGTGCCATTTATGATTCTAATAGTCTCTCCTTGCTTTGGACAGCCTGCCTTACTGTGAAATTAAGATTCAATATCAAGCTTACCTCTCCGTAAATCTTGACTCTGAACTCAGGAGAAATCAATTTCTCCTGATAATTATGTACGTGCTTTAGTTTGGCTAATCACATTCTAAAGATAGGTCCGGATTATGTTAATTCTTAATAATAAACTGTCACTGGAGTCATCAGAAACCAAAGAGAGAAGGACATTTTGTATGCATAACCTCCATCACTTATCGTTGGCCTAGTTAGGATCTTCTCAGAGATTTGTATATTCAAGAACATATTTATTATTATTTATTTTCGAGTAATACCTGTAGGCACCAAATGAGATCAGGTCGCATTATGCTAGGTGATTTACAAATATATAGTTAGAGATAATCCCTGCCTCGGAGGGTTTACAATTTAAATAGACAAGACAGACAAAGGGTGTTGTCACAGAATGACACTGGCCCTTTAAAGGTACATCTACACAGTGCGTGGCAGCCCATGGAAATAAGTCTCATAGCCCGGATCTACAGGTTCAGGCCATGGTGCTAAAAATAGCTGTGTAGACATTGTACCTCAGGTTGGAGCTTGGGCTTTGAAGCCCCACCCTCCTCCATAGACTTCAGAACCGGAGATACACAGTCTACACAGCTATTTTTAGTGCTGGAGCACAAGCCCTTGATCTCAAATCTATCAATCCAGCCTCTGAGACAGGCTGCCATGGGCTGCCACTCCCTATGTGGATGTGCCCTAAAAAAGAGCAGGGTCATCATCAGCTGCCTTAAAGCTGGGTTTTAAAAAAGGCATCTGGGCCCTCAAGGGAGAGACACCTGGTGAGAGAGGGTTACCTTAGAGCACAGTCAGTCAATCAGGGCAAGTGATAGGAGCCAGAGACTAGGGGACTGTGGAAGGTCCTGGGAGGAAGTTGTTGGTTCCTGGGGAAAGCCTGAAGACAAAAGAGCCTTGTTAGTCTTTAAAGTGCTACAGAACTCTTGTTGTTTCTCCCAATAGCAGCTTCTCTTCCTTCTCTCTGTTGGTAGTAGCAGCAGCAGCAGGGCACCCAGTCAGCAACAGTTAATCAGCCAGGAGATACCCCATGATGGTGGTAGTGGGGTCTTTCATTCTCCTTTGGAAAACAGGCCAGCAGGACCCCCTAAGCAGCAAGCAACTAGTGAGACAACCAGACAGCAGGAGAGGTCTGGCCATGGTGGAAGCTGAACAATTGTATCTAAGCCAGCACTCATGTCAGGTCACTGCAACTCTAATTAATTACTCTAGAGCAGACCTGATTAAGAAGAGCTGGGCCTAACTGATAGGCTGAAGAGAACGAAGAGACTAATTAGCCCATTAGGCAGATCATACAAAAGGCATAGGAAGGATGTGAGAAGGAAGTAGCCGAGAGAGATCGATCTTGATCTCTCCCTCGGGAGCTGGGGGCTCCCTAGGACTGTAGAGGGGGAGACTATCTAGTGTATGAGGGTGGTGGATTCTAATATTGTAAATAAACCGCACCAAGTGTTTTACCAACAAAACGGTCTCTGAGTTGTTTGTAGGCTTGAGCAGAGGCAGGAGCCACTGGGCCCTGCCACTGAGGGTTAAATCCCATTTTCACAAGTGACTTAGGACCTTAAGTCTCATTGAATTTCAGTGACACTTAGACTCTTAAAGGAATGTCTCCACTGCAATTCGACATCTGTGGCTGCCTATGCCAGCTGACTTGGGCTTGCAGGGCTCAAGCTGAGGGGTCATTTAACTGCAGTGTAGAGATTTGTGCTTGGGCTGCAGTCTGGGCTCTGGGACTTTCCCTCCTTGCAGGGCTTCTAGCCTTGTGAGCCTGAGTCAGCTGGCATGGGACAGCCATGGGTTTTTAATTGCCGTGGAGAGACACCCAAAGTCACTTTTGAGAAGGGGAGTTAGGCCTTGCAATGCTGAGCTCAGCAGTGCTTAAATACCTTTAAAAATTTGGACCTGAATCTCATTGAAAGTCAATGGGACTTAGACTTCTAAGTGCCCAAGTCGCATTTTAAAATGGGGTTGAGGCTCCTGAATTAGATCGGGCCTTTTGAAAATGTTACCTTGAGTGACTTGCCCAGGGTCACACAGGGAATGAGTGCAAGAGCCAGACGTAGCACCCACAGCCCCTGGATCTGAGTGCAGTACCATAACCGGAGAACCAGCTGAATTCTTTTTAGAGTCCAACTGCATTTTAAAAACTTATTAAAGTTACCGTATTATATCACTTAAATTGTGCCTCAACGACTGATAGCAGCCAGAATGCAAATGCTGTATCCAAAAAGAAGAAAGCCCTTTTGAAGGCAGGAGAAATTGTCAAAGTTAAATTAAAAATTAAGAAGCCATTCTGTGGGCTGTAGAGAAGTTAGGCTGTGAGGTAGTCCTTAGGGTCAAGATGTTTCAGAATCCTTTTGACTGAGATAGTAACCTGACTCTGCTCCCCCAAACACCACTTATCCCGTGGTGAAATGTATAGCCACTGTGCATGAAAACATGTATCTCATTTGTGAGTGGAAAAATATTTTCCTCTCAATTGTCCTTAGTGAATCATTGGAGTTGTTTTAATATCAAACTTGCTTAAGCATTATCATTTAATTACCAATCAGTGGCAAAGGCAGCAGACTATCTCTGGTTTTGGTTGTTTCTAAACCAATAAACAATTGGTGCATGTCAGTGACTCAAAATGGAAACGTATATGCTCTTATAGAGCAAAATAACCTCTGTAGTTGCAAGTAGTGTATTTAATAAATATTTATCTCACTTAAGGTCTTGGAATCTAGTAGATGGGTTTATTTTAGTACTGAAATACCAAAGAAAAATAGGGATAACGTTAGTGAAGAATGTGGTTAATACTAGACTCCCTCCTTGCCTTCACTCTGTCTTCCTCCAGGCTTACATTCATAGAGCATGGAACCTGCCATTTCTCATATTCTCTATATTAGGATTCTTTGCTATCTTATTGACCTTGCCCGTCAAAATGAAAGACACAGTGCTTTTGTTCTCATAACCAATTTACTGCCATATACTGTACAGTATTCTGGAACTCAGACATGCAGTGCTTCCTACTGGTTGTGGTGTTATATCCTAAACTGCCTGAATGAGTGAATATCTTAGTGCTGTAATCTAGTTACAGTTAAAGAAGAGCCTGAAACAAAACTCCAGATCCAAACACTGCTGGATTTTGAGGAGGATTCAGTATTGCTGCCTCTACCTCCATCGGGGTCAAAACAAAACTCTGGATGTAAACACCTATCATCTTCAGAGCTGGAGTTCAAAATCTGAATCTGAAATTTGAAAAGCTGGCCTATCTTTAGTTACAATGAAGTTGTTTGGTAGAGTACCACCAGTGTTACTATTAAGCAGTAAGGAAAAAGTTTGGTAAGTTGTGTTTGTGCTTTTATACTTCTTGACTTAAGCTGGGCAAAAAAGATATTGCGATGAGTGACGTGATGATCTCAGGGTACGTATAAGACCCTCATTCCCTAATATTTGAGTGCTTATTTCTATCCCAGTCCAAACCAGAAAGTAGCAGAAAGTTCACGAGACCCTGTTCCCAGACAAAAGTGACACTTTGAACAAGCATCTAAACTTTTTGATGTTGCTTAAATCAATCCTGCAAACTTTCTCCTCTTGAATAAATAAGCCTAAAACCATAACTTTGTTGCATGATTTAAGGATGACCTTGGTCAGTCAAATAGGATATTGCTAAAGGAATTCCTGGACTGGTTAATATCAGTAAGCAATTCTTCTGGACTAAATTTCATAAGTTAGATACAATCATACCATTGTTCATACATACTTCTTGAAACTCTATAATACGTTCTGAAAAATCTAGCAATTCATATATTAATCAAACTTAACTAAAGATCTTTCACTGTAGTTTGGCATTATCAAACATTCATTAGTTACACTGTTTACAGTAAACAAATGCTAATTTTTGTTCTGTGACAAAGTCTAATTTTACATTTAAATATTTAAAAAACTAAATTGCTTTTAAAATGTGGATATTAGAGGTACATTCTTATTTTGTTATATAGTTTAAGGGAAGAATCTGCATTCAGGCATAGGAATCTCTTTCAGTTTCACCATCTGCAAAATGAGAATAACAATATTTACTCCACAGGAGTTTTGGAACAATTTTTGATGTTTATATATGGCTTTGAAAATGTACAATACTTTATCAATAAAAATGGTAAGTATTGAGGTCCATATTTTAAAAAATGGGTACCTAAAGACAGGCATCGAAATATACAATTAATCACCTCATATTAGGCACCCAAGTTTAAATTTTTTACCCTATTACATCATTTTAAGATTATTTTACTGAAAACATTCTTTTATGGTTTCCCTCCTTCCTGCCCCCAAAATTGCTTGCAAATGTCAATGCTAACATATTGTGGTAATGTTATTAAAGTCATAAGAGCATTTATGGGCCAAAATCATGTTTAGTGTATGTCCCTGTACCTTAGAGCAAGTAAACCAAGGATAAACTTAATGTAGTATAACTCAACATATAAAAGAAACTAACGAAGTTCAATAGGAATGAGCCACAGCACAGCTCAATACTTTTGCCCAGAATTGCTGGCCATTTCCAGTTGGTAGGTGGGTCACACACTTGACATGTTTGGAAAAAATATGTTTTGGGAGACATTCAGGAAAGGATAAAAAAGGGAGGTCATAGATTATATTTGGAGCACTCTTTTGTGTGGACTGTTCATTCTCCATCCTTGTACAAAGTTGTTTTCTCCCTTCCAAGTGATGAACTCCATCAGAGTTCCCCAGTCCTGTGAATGTCCTGAATGTTGTAGGTTGTTTTTCAATGGCACTTTCTGGGTTTGTAGCTGGAAAGGATATTCAGAGAATAAAGTGGGTAGATAATCCCTGTTACCAGATGGAAGAATAAGGAATTTTATGGATGTAGGACTTTGCTATCATGCTTTATTTGTGTATAAACTGAGAAACTCTGTGACTATGTACCCTACCTTCAAGTTCTCATCAAAGAGAATGTCCACTGAAATCAATGCAAATACTGTTTATGGAGCATTTGCAGGATCATTTCTTATAGTTGAAATTCATGGTCCTCTACAAATCAGATAAATTCCCTCTTTCTCTTCTTACCACTTCAAGCTATCTGTTTCCAATTTCAAGGGCAAAATAATGTAAACTGTATGCACCTGTCAAGCTATACAAGCAAACACAGAAGGATAGATTGTATATATGATGAAAGGACCATAAATGTTAAGATATCTCTGCTACCTAATATGATAAACTTTTTGCCACAGATAATATCATTTGTATTTTAAGGCATAAATGGCTAGTCAGTTTGAAACAAATAAAAGGAAACACTATTTTAAAGAGCCTATGTTCAAACTGCAAAATTCGCTGCTGGGTGTTGGGTCTGCTTCTGCACCTGTGAAGTCAATGGGAATTTTGCCCTTCACTTCAATGGCAGCCAGATTAGGGCCATGGTGAAAAACACTGCGATTTGAGGTTGCCATTTGAAAATTATAGCAGACCTACATTTTGGACAACATACTCAGATGAAATATGCCAATTTTGGTCTTGGATAAATATTTGTTGAAGCTGCAATTGGAACTTAATGGTCAAATAACATGGAAACATTTAACACTGCATAAGAAATATTTCTGCACTATTTAATTCAATTTGAGTTATTTCTTTGGTTGAATTACAATTAATATGATTTTTTTCTAGAAACTTTAGAATCCATTTTTAAAGGATATTGCATCCTATTTCTCTTTGCATGAGATACCTACTTATTTAAATTACTCAGAAATTATTCAACTTGATCTTACTAAATCATGAAAGAATTAAACATGACTATATCACTTAGATATAGTTATGAAGCACCATTCTTACACATCACAATATTAATATAATAAGCATGATATCCAATCAATTTTATGTGCATTCAGTTTTATAATCTCATAATAATTTCATTTAATGTTGATGCAATTCTTTGCCAAAATAAACTTTTATTTGCTGGCTTTGTAATAGAAATGACTAATCTATTTATACATAGTATTAGAGATAACAAGACTAATTGCTCTTGAAAAGTATTCACTAAAAATAAGGGGCAAATAGTGTGCATCTGATATAATGCACTGTAATGGTAGCCTGTGTTTTGGTGCCAATTTAAAACTCATTGATATACCAAACATTGCTCTTCCCTGTGCCATTGCACTTACAGATGCATGGTACCTCACCAACATCCAACAAACCTTTACTATGTGTTTTTATATTCATGTTTTTAATAATGAATACTCTTTAGTTGTTTACATTTTCAAAGTATAATGCAGACATTAACCAATTACCCTTTACCTAGTCTGCAGCCATAACATTATTATCCTAGACGTCTTAATATTCTGTATAAAATGCCTGGTCCAAAGCCAACTGAAGTCAGTGGAAATGGGCTTTGGGTCAAGCCCTAAGGTCCTGATTCAGGAAGGGCACCTAAGCATGTGCTTAAGTCCCATGGAAGCCAATGCTTTTCTGAATGGGGATTGTTTTTAAAATGTGCTTAGGTGCTTTTCTGAATTGGGTTCTAAGGCTTCCACCTTGGAGAAGAGACACTTGGGCAACACTTCCCCAGGCCCTGAGGGATGGATATTCCTGAACTGACACAGGGGAGGGGACAGCTGATGCGGACACACACTGAAACGCGAGCAGTTGCATGCCTGAATTCAGTTCTGCCTGGAAATGCGCTGCATTGAACGACTCACCAGTCAACACAAACCCCGACTCTGCTGGGGAAAGGGGGAGTCCCTAGTGTCACATCGAAGTGATCGTGTTTTCCTGTAGCCAATATCTCAACCCAGACATTAGCACTGAACGCTCCCCACTGCCTCCCCCGGCTTCCCGGGGGCTCATGGGCAGTTAGCCCTCCCGCAGAACCCCACCAAAGGCTGAGCCTCCAAAAGGCTCGACAAAAAATACTCCACGGGTCCCTTTTGAAAGCGGGGGCCCCCTAATCTACCCTGGCCACGTGAGCGGCGTAAAGCCGGGAAGCAGCAGGAGGCCCAGGGGTAACACGAGGTAAACTGAGGCCCGAGCGAGCCCGTGCCCTGCAGCAGCCGGAGCTGGATGCCGCGCTTTCCCCGCGCAGGCGAGCGCGGGAGCGTCCAGCCCGGTGCCGGCTGGAGCTGCGCCGCCGCCGCCCTCCCGTGCTCCGCATCTGCGCCGCAAGCGGCCCGCGCTCGCGCGGAGCCAGGCAGGGCCCGGCGGAAGGGGGCTCCCCGGGCTCGCGCGGCGCGAGGGCCGCACGTGCTCAGGCCTCGCTGGCTCCGGACGAGCAGCCAATGGGAAGCCTCCCCGGCCCCGCTCCTCCGCGCGCGGGGGACCGCGTGGCGTCAGCCCGCGCCCGGACCAACCAGCGCCCGCCGGACCCGGCGGCGCCCGCCGCCCTGCCTATAAGAGCCCGCGAGCCGGAGCCGCCGCGCCGAGCGCGGGAGCTGGGGCTGCGCGAGAGCGGTCCCCCCCCATTGGTCGGGCTCCGGCTGCCCCGCGCCCCAGCCGCCGGCATGCTGGCTCTGCTGGCCGGGCTGCTCTGCTCCCTCGCCCCCGGAGCCAGGGGCCAGGAGAGCCCCCCGGGGAGCCGCTTCGTGTGCACCTCCCTGCCGCCGGACGCGGCCCCCTCGGGCTGCCCGCTGCCGCCCGTCCCCATGCCGGGGGGCGCCCTGCCTTCCGAGGAGGAGCTGAAAGCCACCGTGCTGCAGCTGCGGGAGACCATCCTGCAGCAGAAGGAGACGCTGGGCAACCAGCGGGAGACCATCCGGGAGCTGACGGGCAAGCTGAGCCGCTGCGAGAGCCCCGACGGCAAGGCCGGCACCGCGGGCTGGAGGAAGGAGTTGGCCAAGGGCAAAGACACCATGGGCGACCTGCCCCGGGACCCCACCCAGGTCATCGACCAGCTGAGCCGCACCATGCAGACGCTGAAGGACCGGCTGGAGAACCTGGAGGTAGGCGGTGAGCAGGGACCAGCCCCGGCCGGGCTGGGTGGGGGAGCTGTCCCTGGTGCTGCAAACGGAGCCTGGCCGCGGCGTGTGTGTGTGTGTGTGTGTGGGGGGGGGCCTTCTAGCCCCAGACGCCATCCCCGCGGCAGCGCCAGGCACCGGCGAGTCGCTCTGGAGGGGCTGATGTCACCCGCTACAAATACACGGGCATCCTTCAGGGGCGCAATTAACGGAGTCGCTCCCAGTCGCAGGCTGCAATAAACAGGCGGCGCTTCCCGGCAGCTACAGATGGTTCCTCGAGCAGCTGGGGCTCGCCCAGAGCCTTTATTTAGGCCCCTTCTGGGTCAGTCCCAAATCTCTTCTCCTCCTTTCCTTAGGGGCGACTCGAAAGCTCTACCCTAGCGTGGCGAGAGCCAGCGAGGGCCCTCGTGTTGCCCTGAGGCATGGGAGGGAGAGGTTGGAGAAGAGAACTGGCTGTGTGTACTAGCTGAATACACGCCTGCTTTGGACAAACCATCTGCGGGGTAAGCCCCTGTGCTGAGTGCCTGCGGAGTTGCTAATGAACTCCCTCTGTCTTCACTTAAAGAAAAAAGCCAGCTGACCCGGCAGGAGAGGCTACCCAGAACTGAGTTGTTCGTTGTTTTGGTTAATAGAAAAGAGGCAGGGCATCCCTCTGAATGTGCCCTTGCCATTAAAATGAACGCGAAGAGATTTGCGGGTTTTATTTCCCTGCTGTTAGGAGCTTAGTATCTGTTTTTAATATTTCTAAATCTCTGCCGGTGCTGAGACACTGCCTGCTTAGGGTTTGGAATGTGATGCTGGCGTTTCCGGCCAAACGACCTTGACATATGGTGCTGAACAAAACAGGAACAGCCTTGAGAAAGTTGTGACGTGCAGGCCATCAAGACAATAAGATGCTTCAGTGAAAGTGGGTCTAGAGTGAAAGTGAGTCATTCAGTAACTGTACAAACACAACACCTGCTCCAAAGCCCATTAAAAGCCGTGAAAAGGGTCTCACTGACTTCCGTAAGCTTTGGAGCAGGCTCACAATTAGATGGCACTTGTGGCAATGTTTTGCTTGGATGGAAACTTTTCCAACAGGAGTGTTGGGCTTTTTTTTTCCCCCCAGGCCATGGGGAAATTTTCTCCAATGTATTTTCTTTCTATGTATTTTCTCCCCTGTCCCATTCTGATGTATGTGATTCCCAAGAGGATTTTAAAGGATTTATTAAAAGTTTATATCTATTCACTGTTACTAGCTGTTCTTAAAAAAGAATGGCTGTTGAATCAGTTTTAATCAGATCAGTAGTAGAGGTTTTTAATATTTTTCAAGGCACTTCTCCATTGGCTACTTTGCCACAGAAGTCACAGTGCGTGGACCTTGCCTACTGCTGGAGATGAGGGTCTTCCGGAGTCACGTTGGCTCACATGTTATGGGACTGTCCTAGGATACAATCCATTTAGCTAGAAGTAAGTAGGAGGGCTAACATAGTAATGGATACCACCTTTAAAAAATATTTCCCAGAACTGTGTTTTGGGATATAGCCTACCATCTTGGGAATTCTCCAATTCACAGAAAATGTGGTTCTCTAGAACAGGGCTTGTAGCCAAATGGCTCGTACTGCTTAGGAAAAGCAGGCTGCATCTAAGGATAGACGCTTGGTACAGTGACTTGGCTGAGTGGGCAGCAAGAGAACAGGTAATCTTCTGAAAAAGGAGGCCCTCAGGTACATTTGAAAAGATTTGGTCTGACGTTTTAGAAATCTTTGATTAGTTCCTAGCAGATGAAAACTGAGATATTATTGTCCTTTCCCCCTGCCTTATTCCTTCCTTTCCTTACCCTCCCTTTCCAGTCCTTTGCTTGTTTGTTCACTCTCTCTTGTTCTCCTGTTATATATTCAGATTTTATTGAATATTCTTTTCCAATGACCTTTTTTAAAGGTCTGCTTCTCAAGGACAACTTAGAAAGCTTTTCCAGTTCAGTGTAACATTCAGACTCTATGCTGCTGATTATTGAAGCATCTCATGATAGCATTATATTTTTGGGGAAAAGGAAAGCTCCTACAATAAAACACTCACAGAAGATATTTAGCTGTAATTTAAGTAAATCAGTATTATTGGGGATAAAAATTATCCCACTTTGACAGTTTAAACAAATAATTTTCACAATGGATCACTTTCAGAGTTGATTTGATGAAATATCTGAACTCTTGTTTTAAAAATATCCAAAATGTCTGATTTATTAATTTGGTGAACAGTGCAGTTTGATTACTTTACTTTAAAAGTAGATTAACCAGGTTAGTTAAAAACAAAATCTAAATTAAACCAAGAAAATGTTAATGTAATTTTTTTTAATTAGTTGAACTATAATTAAATAGAATTGTTTGAAAATGTATATGTAGCTGTGTAATTAAGATACATCAAACTTGGTTTCTTGAATTTATTTTATTAAGCCATCTTTCTTAAATGTATGAACTCTCAGTAATATGAAACAAGGGAAGCATGAAATAAGTGAAGCATTAAAACAGATATTGGTATTGAAGAAACGAATCTATTTTGTTAGTCTGATGAAAGCTTTGAATATGACTTTGCTTTTTAGCATTTCTGTTACACTTTCAGGAGAGCTTAGTGTTCTGGGCTTGAAAACTGTTTTCGTCTTCCTTGGTCATGAATAGACCCACATTTCACAACTTTTCCTTTTTCAGAAGTGGCATAAAATCTTTTCTCTTTTCTTGAAGCACCAACTCCGAGCTAATGTGTCATATGCAGCCCTGCCTAATGAGCTTCGAGAGATGCTTCAAAGGAGGCTTGGAGATCTAGAGCGCCAGCTTTTAAGCAAAGTGGCTGAACTTGAGGATGAGAAATCCCTGCTTCATAATGAAACTTCAGCCCATCGGCAAAGGACAGAGACAGCCCTGAGTGCATTGCTAGAGAGAGTTTCTGAATTAGAAAAAGGTAATTTGAGAAGAGATTTTAAAGCCTTCCCCTCATGTTGCTGTTTAGCTCCCCCCCCCACTTCTGCACTGCTTAAGAGAGAGAGCATGTTCTTGTGCCGAGGGACTGTACTATCCCTCTGGAGATAGGGTTAAGTTCCTGCCTCTGTCACAGATTTGTTGTTTGACAAGTCACTTTGTGCGTAGGGTTTCCCATCTCTGCATTGGAGAAAATATGAGTTTTGGGGACAAATATCTTTAAAGTTTGTTGGATGCTAAGATACCTTTAGATATGGGGGCTGCCACGTAAACAGATAAGGAAGAAAAGGCAATTCTCATCAAAAGTGCTTTTGACACACTTTGTTAGCTCACATGATTTTTGATGCAGATAGTTAGTGAACACCACTTGCCTATGGGCATAGGTTACTGCAGTTAGCTTCACCCTCTGGATCTGCAGCCACTAACTGTGTTCCACTTCTTTGTTGAATACACCATTGAGACACAACCTTTTGGTTTTCATTAGTGGTGAATATTGCCTCTGATTCAACAGACCTTGAAGCATGTGTCCTATCCCAAATGTGCAGCCTTAGGGTTTTACTGTGGATTACACATGGTGCCACTGGGGGACACTTTTAATCCTAATCATTTAATCAGATACTTAGATTAATTATTACTGAGAAACTGTATGCATGAGCAGAGTCCATTTATTTAACTTACAAAAGTACATGACCATGAACTACAAAATGAAATTGTAAGGACAATATGCCCACTGAGAGAATTGCATAGTGTTAGATTATCCTTAAATAATGTTTGTCAGAATAGCAGGTTTGGACAGTGACTTGCCAGGATGAATGGGTTATCTGCTTTAAAAACAATTTGTAGTGGGTTTACTTTCAAAACTGTGCAGATGTACACATCTCATGAATTTTAAACAGACTAATGGATTCACTTGTTTAGTACTGCGCATATTCTTTTCATTTAAAAAGAATGTGCAAAAAGAGATGCCAAACGGTTGGTCACTTAATATTTTCCCAATATCAGAGCTAAAGTCTGCGCTTGCAATGAAAATGTCTGGTGTGATGCACTAAGCTTGGAGCAATGAACCCTTCCAAATTAACAAGTTTCTCTAGAACCTTTTGAATGAAAACTATGCCTATGAAAGTGCCTTGAATTGCAAACTCACTGACACTTTTAATATTGGGCTTGAAATAGTGTGTCCCTGTAGGACATTGGTCCACAGAAAGAGGAGTCAAAAAGGATACGCCATCCAATGCTTATAACTCTTTGGGGGACTAAACATTTCTGGGAACTTTCAAAAAAGCTGATCTGGCAAAGATTTCTAAGGAGTTGAAATGTTTGGGGCCAGGAATTGGGAGACATGAGTTCTCATCCTGGCAGTGCTATTGATTCTCTCTGATTTTTATGGAACTCCCTTAGCCTTTCCTGTGCTTTACTTTCCTCCTCCTTTAAAGTGGAGGGTAATACTTGCAATGCTTAATTCTCAAAGCTGTTGGGAAATTCAGTCCTTTAACGTTTGTGAAGCCCTTTGGGATTCTCTAATGAACAGAGGAATAAAAGTGCAAAATATTATTTATGTCAAACGCTGATCCTTTGTAGTCTATTCATGGGCAATAGACTGTTAGCCATGCACAATGCCATAATCTCTCAGTGGACCTTGAATTTGTCCTGTGACTTTCTCACCGGCAACAGACAATCTTTTTTGTAAAGTGCGCTAGGGGACTGTGCCAGAGTTCTACAACTGTCTTCTGATTTTTAAATGGAGGTGTTACAGATGATTGTGGACTCCAAGGGCTTGTCTACCTGGTGGGGTAATGACCACCACAGTGTGTGATTTCTAAAACACACTAACATGTTGCTCATTCTTGAGTCTGCATAGACCCTGTTGGTGCACACTCCAGGTTCCCTGCTGCATATTAACATGGTGCTATGTTAAAATGCACTAGGAAACATTTTACTTCACACCAGTAGGGTCTAATATGGATCAATTAATGAGAAACCTGTTAGCACGCTTTAGAAATCACATGCCATACTGCTCATTGCCCCGCCAGGTAGACAAGCCCCAAATTTGTACAACCTTCAGGATTCCTAAAGTCTCTCCTCAATCTTAGGTGCTAATTGCTTTATATTTACCACAATGTGTGTGGGAGAGCTATTAAAAGGCAGGATTGAGAAGAAGGGTGTTCCTGTGATTAACACACTGGCTTGATCCTCAGGAGATCTGCATTTAGTTCCTGGTTCTGCTGCAGACTTTCTGTTTCTTTCACCAAGGAACTATCTCTGTGCACATGTTCTTCATTTGTAAAATGGGATAATGATCTTCCTTTGCCTGTCTTGTCTAGTTGGACTGCATGCTCTCGGGGCAGGGACTGTTTCTTACCATGTGTATGTAAACTAGCGCCTAACATTACAACTGTAAATGTTTGGTTTCTTTTGGTTACTTATTATAGACAGGGCTGGTAGCACCATCTATGTTAAAGGTTGCCTAACACTCCCCAGGGTCAGACCCTGTTTTTTAGTTGCTTTTTGCTTTGCCAACCAGCCATTTGGGGAGTGAAACTTTAGCCAAAACCATTCAGCTTGACATGGAAAGTTTTTTCAACAACAAAAGCAGCCCTTTCTAAGACTGAGGGTAGGAGAAAATACATTGTTTTGGACATGTTAAATTCTAGCTTTAGTGCCCCGTGCTTTGGAGAAAGGGCTTGAAATTTGTCAGGGGAGTGGCCTTCATGTCAAGGATGTGCCTTTTGACATCCTTGTGAAAATCTGCCCAAATCTGGTCAAGTTATAAATCTTTGAAAAATCAGTTTCCACATGTTTAGTGGAGAATTCTTTGATTTGTAGCAGTTACATTTTTGAAGATTGCATCCTCAGTGAGCATACTTGAGCCTTGGAACGCCACTGACCAGACTGTGCATGCAGTATCCTCTGAGATACTCCCTCAGCCCACAGCTACAGGGATAAAGATGGACTTTCCCTGTAATGGCTGCTCCCAACTACTTGAAGTCAGGCACTAGAAAGAGAGCCTGTGCTCTCAGTGACTTCTTGACCTTTGCCCAGGTGCCAGCAAGGAGAGGGTGGAGGAGGCAGCCATGTGATCTGAATGCAGAGGACAAAAGCTAGACTGGGGGAAGACAGGATTTAGACTGGGGCAAGGAGTCTGAGACTGGGTCTGGAGGAAGGGGAGAGAAACTAGGACTGGTTGAGCAAAGAGAGTGGGATCTGGGGGGTGGGGGGGGAGAGGAGGTGTGGAAGGGAATGGAGACTGGGACCAGCTGGGCAAAGAGGGTGGGAGTAGGAGACAGTGAGAAAAATGGGCTGAAAAGGGAGAACCTGAACCAGTTGGCTGGAGGAACACTGAGACTGGAGCTAGGAGCAGACGGAGTCTGGCTGGACAAGGAGACTAGCTTAGAACCAGCGTGTTGGGGAAGGAATGGGGGCAGAAGAAGAGAAACAGATCTGAGAAGGAGGTGGGGTGTTTGTGAAGAACTGGGAATGGCTGGTTCAAGAGACTGGGACAAGAAACTGGGGAAGACACGTACTGGCTGGGCAAATCGACTAGGACTAAGTGTGGGGGGTAGAAGGGATTGGGAGTGTGTGTGGGGTGGAGGCTGTGACTGAGACTGGCTGGACAAGGAGACTAGGACGAAGATGAGAATCTTGAGTAATGGAGATGGGGAATGGTAGGCAAGAAGAATGGGCCAGAGACAATGAGCCACAGGTGGGGAAGAGACCAAAGTAGGATGGGGAAAAAGGGGTCAAGCTTGCAGGGGAAATGGGTAGAAGTCTATGCCCACTGGAGCACTACCTGTGTCCAGAGCCTGGGATGGAACTTGACCAAAATTGCTGAGTCTCCTCATTCCTCTGCTGGCAGCAAATATCTGCTATTGCATTTCACAGATGTGTGTCTCAAACCCCACAAGTGTTGGTCCACATAGCCATAGTAGCTATCGTCCACTATCAGTTACTTTGCTAGCACAAGTGGCAGAGGTCTGTGTGGTGGATTTAAAAGTTCCCTGCAGATTATGATGGCAGGTAGTGGAATTTCTGGGTATTTTTTCCAATTTTCTTTTTTAATAACCTAGGAAATTACACACACAACCCCCATGTAAAAGAACATTATTGAAGTTGCAAAGTCAAGCACACACGAGCTAGGAAATGCCAGAATTAAGGTGGCACAGGCAACCCTAATTTGGTCCCCTTGTGCATAAGGTGCTAGGATATGGTCTTTAATGACATGCTCAAGTCCACATACTATCTTTCTCCACCCATGTGATTCCTGCTTTGTTCAGTGCACAGACTAGATCTTCTCTGGGGATGAATCAGAATTAGGTAGTGAAGGAGGATGTTGTCCACAGGACCCCTGCTTTACTTGTTGCAGAAAATGGAGGTGTGAGTAAACGAGACAGAGAACTGCAGGAAGAATAAGGACAGTCTCATGGATAAGGCAAGTGTATATTGCCCTGGAGAACTGAATTCTATCCCTGCTTCCTAAGTGATGCTAGGCAAGTCACTTAAACCAACCTTTTCACAGGTGCTTATAAATGGTTTTCCTCATTTTTCTGGGTGCCCCACTGGACCTTGTGGTCTAATTAGCAGAATTGCTGAGTGCTCACAGCTGTAACTGAAGGTAGTAGGAGTAGTGTTTTGAATATATAAAATGCTACATAATACTAACTATTAGAGCTTATCAAAAACCTTTTGACACAATTTTCCACTGGAAAATGCTATTTAGTCAAAATCAAAATGTATTGTAGTAATGTGATGGTTTTGATGAAATTTTCAACTAGAAAAAGTTGAAATAACTCATTTAAAATCCATTTTTGTTTTGATTCTTGTATTACATTAATAGATAATCTATTATATTCTGTATAATATATACATTTAAAAGTAAAAATCTAACAAGTTGAAATAAACAAATCAACATTATCAAAGAGAAATGTTTTGAAAGTGCCAATTTTATTTCTTTTGTTCTGCAATAAGCCTTTTTTCATTCTTTTAATTCATTCAAACTTTTTTCATTCCAGTTCAGAATGAATCTTCAAACATTTCTTCCCATGGAATGGAAATTTCAGTTTGCAATTAGGCCTATTAAGTAGTCTGAGAAATCTGGTTCTAGGCATTTCAAATTGGCCACTCAAACCTAGCGAATACTCATCCCCTTAATCTCTGTGCTTTTTGGTCCCCATATCTAAATTGGGGATGATATCCCCTCATCTTGCAGGGGGTTTGTGAAGACAAATTAATATTTGTGAAGCACTTGGATACTATAGTGATGAGCGCCATAAAAATGGACATGAGCAAAATAATTTAGTCTCTAGAGCTGCCTTTGAATAGTGGGGAGTAAATCAGGCCTAGGCCAAACATTGGGCAACAAGGAGAGAAAAAAATATTGAATAGCTGCTTATTAATTGTGTGCTGTCCATTTTGTGCAATAAATGAGGCAGGAGTTATACGGAAAACTAGTATGTGATGACTAAAGACTGTATCATAGCACAGATGTCTAACGGGGCCAAATTCAGATTCTGTGCAACTTTAATTAATGTACTTTGAACATAGTTGGGTATAATTGCTCAAATCAGCCAAAGTTAGAAAATAAATGTCTCAATTATGAGTTCAGTTTTAGATAAAACAGCTATTTAAATGTTTTCTCTTGTTATAACCATAGGTAGCAGTGCATTTAAATCACCTGATGAATTCAAGGTGTCCCTCCCTCTGCGCACAAATTATTTATATGGGAAGATCAAGAAGACGCTGCCAGAGCTGTATGCCTTCACTGTGTGCTTGTGGCTGAGATCAAGTGCTTCTCCTGGAATTGGAACACCCTTCTCCTATGCCGTCCCTGGGCAGGCTAATGAAATTGTGCTGATAGAGTGGGGGAATAATCCAATCGAATTGCTAATTAATGACAAGGTGAGAACTAACTACTTCTCTTTCTAGAATATACAGCCAAGTTAAAAAGATGTTTTAAGGCCTGATTCTGCACTATGGAAACCTCTGGTAATTTTTCTATTGACTTTGATAGCAGCAAGATCAGGGCACTAAAGTTTAAAATAAAATTGCACACACTTTCATAGAATGGCTTTGAATAAAACTAGGTGGTGCTTTTGTTCATGAGAATAGGTAATGTGGTATATACCTGGATATTCATTAACCTATGCTTGTACATTAAAATTACAAACATTTAGATGTACTGGGTCTGCGTCTCCTCTCATTTACAGCCATGTAAATCAGTAGTAATGTCTTTGAAGTTAAACCAGTGTAGAGTCTGTATAAATGAGATCAGTCAAACCAATGATGTTCTTTTAAAATTAATAGGAATTTAATATCAGATTGAACCTGGCATAAAATTAATCTGAGAGCAAAGAGAATAAGGCATATGTCAGAATCTTTTCCAAAAAAAAAATCTCTTAATTAGTAAGTGTTCAACGTATGTCAAACTTTTCCAACTGTTTCTTTAATTATTAGAAGGTTAATTAGCAGGGGCCTGTCCTACAAAATGTTGAACACCTACAGAAGGTTTAATATTGGGGGTGGGCGGGATGTGTGTGGATAAGGTTAGAACTTGCTTATCTCTAATAGTAAAATGTTGTTCCCGTTCGCAGGCTTGTTAGCCTACACTGTCTGACTTCCGTGGGCTTTGGATCATGTTCATAAAGGGGCCTAATCCTGTGCCTTTGAAGCCCATAGTAAGTCTCCCATAGACTTCAGTGGGAGTAAAAGGAGCTCAAAATATTTTTCTCAGCAAAGAGTGCAGCAGGTTTTCTACAAATGCCACAGGCAAGCTTCAGGATTGAAGACAGATAAACTTAGCATACAACCTGAATGGAAGGTTAGGGTGAAGCATTAAGTGACTTAAGCCTCAACAAAGAAATGCTATGGACTAACATGCAGCATCAGATGGACTGGTGGTAGCCTAGATTCTCAAACCAGTGGTAATTAGCCACAGCTGGAACAGAAAACATGTCTTACTCTCTGAATTTCCAGTGCAATGAGCTTACCTTTGCTCCTCCTTTTATTGAGCTGACTCTCTTTTTAGCCCTCGGCAATGTAGCTGTAAACCTGCGATAATGTAGAATGACTTGTGTTAAATTTCTGGTGGGAATGAATGTCTGTCCTGCATCAGACCAAGCCTATGGAGACCCTAGAATAGTAATGAAGCTCAGTCCTTGAATAATGACCATAGGTTGGTACTGCCAAACTCAGACCTCTGGCATTCACTGTTGTTATCTATATGTAGGTTGCCCAGCTCCCTCTGTTTGTTAGTGATGGAAAGTGGCATCATATCTGTGTGACGTGGACAACTAGAGACGGAATGTGGGAGGCTTTTCAGGATGGAGAGAAACTTGGCACTGGGGAAAACTTAGCCCCTTGGCACCCAATTAAGCCCGGAGGTGTCCTGATTTTGGGTCAGGAACAGGTGAGTTTAAGAGAAATTTTTTTCTTATGGTAAAAATCAAAAAATCTCTCTTCTCTAAAAGCAGAAAATAAAGAGATCCTACCGTTCACAAATACAAAACGAATTCGGAATTCATAGGACTGTTATTGCCCAGTTATAAAATACCATTCCCCTTTCTCCATGTGTAGCATCTGACATGCATGACTAAGCGACAGATATTTGGTGGAATCAGTACCTGTTACCATGCTGAATTTCTGTTTGGTACATAATGAATATTTCCTGTTGTTGTAAGTCTTAACTTAATGCTCAAATATGAAGCATTGGCTCTGTTACTTTAGTCAGTGATCTGACTAATGCCTTGAATATGAATCCTTTGAAACTGATTGCTGATAGGTATATGGTTGCTAAATGCTTTATGGAAAGGGACTGAATTGGACCAGTTACCAGTGCATCTGAACACAGTGATGGGCAACTGCCTGCAAGCTATTATGGTAGCTGCTGGGCCTCTAATCTGTGGGCCAAAATGTGCCTGCCCTTCTGTAGGGGGACAGAGAAACTGCAGGGAATCCCTTACTTCTCTCACCCCCACCCTCTTCATAGCCAGAAGACTGGCACTGTTGCTTTATGAATGCATTGAGGGGTACAACTATCATGGGAATGGAGCACTAAACCCCAAGGTTGCATAATGGAGAGGCTTGTGGCGGTGTCCAAATCATTTTCTGCCTTGCCCCGGAGGTGAAGCCACTGGAGGCTGAAGCACATACTAAGCCTTTTCTAAAGCAGCAGCATAGGCCACTTGTCTCTGTAATGCTCAGACCTCTCCATTCATGCTTTGACTAGTTACATAAGTCCTCCAATCATTAGATGCGGTGACATATAACTAACCAACACAGTGCAAATTGTGATATTCCCATACTGGCAATGGCCTGTAAAATTTTTTTGTAAAGGGGAGAAGATACCTTACTGTGAAATTTACAAATAATATTTAAAGAATAAACTGAAGGATTTTGTGATAGGCTTCTGAACTGAAAAGGGAGTGAGATTCAGCAATGAAATTGTCTGTAAACTAACTGCTCAGCTCTGTCATTAAAAGCAAGTACAAAGCAAATGATTTACAGAACTTAATTTTTAGTATTGGAAGTACAAGATGAAAACTCCTAAGACCAGCTATTATTAACTGTATATCAGAAATAGTTTTTGTGAACAGTATTTTTTACTCCAACATGCCCAAGTTCAAAACTGGATTGGCCAACATGTAATTAATTTTGTACTAATTCTGTTTCCAGTCTCTGCATAGTAGATGCTCAGTTCAGTATTAAAGCCCTGGCAGAGCTCTGCTGTGAAGCTTTCTGTCTACTCCTACTATCCTTGGCTGCAATCTGTATTAACTCAATGTAGCTCTTTGCCTCCTGCTAATTAATGGCTGGACCATTTAAAGAGTGAGACGACTACTGCCTCCAACTTGATGGTGTTAGTCCTTTAACACAGGCAATAGAAGCTATGCTCCTTTAGATCCAAAGGTCCTGGTTCAATTTTTGCAGATGACTGGTCCATGGGCATGGTTATATTTACTACTATAATTGCCTAAGGCCCAATCTAGCACCCTTTACGCATGCATAGTTTGGGCACTGAACTCAATGAAACCTAGTCTCTGTAAATATTGCACAATCAGTCTCTAAGTCAGCTCAATTTCTTTAAGGCCAGTACATGTATACCTTATGTCAACAGGTGAGCATGAATAGCCCCTCTTATTTACAGTGTGGCCCTTTGCTTTTGGAAATGGCATTCACGCTTTTGTGATACTGCATACCAGCTATTTGAGACATGAGCTTCTAAATGTTAGAGCAATATTTTGTAAAAAGTTAAACAAAGCCTGTTTGAAATCCCTTTGACTAACGTTTTGCATTTGCATTCCACTTATTGCTGGTAGTATGGGTGGCTTCTTTAATTTTAAAGAAGAAAATAAAATAAACTGTTCAACTAATTCTAATTTTTTGTATTGCATAAAGGACACCGTTGGAGGAAGATTTGATGCAACTCAAGCCTTTGTTGGGGAAATGAGCCAGTTCAATATATGGGACAGGGTCTTAAAAGCAGAAGACATCATGAATATTGCTAACTGCTCTACCAACATGCCTGGCAACATCATACCCTGGGTTGATAACAATGTTGATGTGTTTGGAGGTGCAACTAAATGGCCTTTGGAGACCTGTGAAGAGCGTCTGCTAGATTTATAGCTACAATCATTTTTCTATCTACATGCCCCATTTTATTAGGACCATCTCTTGTGAGATCTGACACACTTATTTCTCCACCAGATGAATTGGGGAAAAAATTCCTGAGTAAACTGCTTGGGTGCAAATAAAGCTGGCAGTTTTATTGGCATGAATCCTGAAGATGAAAGATGCAGTTGTCATCTTAAGGCTGATCCAAAGCTATCCAGTGAGTTCAATAGACTTGGATCAGGCCCTTGCTAATTCTTCTGGGGGAAAATCTTCTGCCAATATGTTATCTATATCAAGTGGCAGAATTGCTCCTCTCTGATAACATGGTACAAACAAGCACAAATGTTTTTAAGAGGCTAATCATACATCTTGGTATTGAATGTTCCCCCCCCCCCACACTTTTTACACCCTTTTTAAATAAATGAGGTAATCCTTTTACTACAGTTACCATGTCTTAACTCAACATATCTGAGACCCACAGATAGCAGCAGAATAGCCACTCCCTGCATTACAAAAGGTAATTGCTTTACAATTTAGACAAGTTAAGATCCTTGTCTTATGGTATCTGATGACCTAAACACTCTGCTTCCTTCCCAGACCTGAAGAAGAGCTCTGTCACTCACAAGCTTGTACCTTCCACCACTAGAAGTTGGTCCAATAAAAGATTATCTCCCTTATCTTGGGAGATAATCTCTCTCATGACCTAAGAGACGCAACTATAATATGATGCAAATGCTATTCCACTCCAAATTCAGAAAAAGGGCTAGATCCTCAACTGATGTAAATCAGCATAGCTTCATCAGTTTCAGTGGAGCTGCATCAATTTATGCCATTTGAGGATCTGACCCAAAGTCTGCACGTGTTCCCTCTGCCCCCACCCCTATGGACAGGAGATGGTTGACTGACTGTATTTGTATTTCATGTAGGTTGAGGAGTGTGCTGCATTTCTCTCTCCAAATTCCATTGCTCTACTGTCTTTATTTTTTTCTAAATACACATAAAATGTTTCTAAGTGAATTTCAGTTTTGTTTTGCTATGGAAGGCCTTTTTATGAGCAAGTGCCAAAGTTCAGTTTCTGCTTGCTGAGAATCACTACATATAATATATTTTTTTTCCAACATAAGTCTCTATTGCAGACACTTGCTGTGTTATGATGGTCCTATGTGCTACGATGAATGTGCTGGCTTTCAATTCTTGTTAATTGTCACAACTTCTGTAAGCATTGAGCTGACTTTATAAAGTATATTTTTATTATGCTTTTTCTTTCTCAATATTTTACTTTGGAGACAGAGTTGTATTTTCTTGGTATTGGTGACTGTTTGGTTTGTGGCTTGCAGATAGCATATGTACTGTACCAGATAAAGAGAGTTAATACTCCTATTCATCTAAAGAAGTGATTTTTAAAAGAGGAAATTTATAAAGTTAAATATCATATTTTTCATATGTTTTGAATTGTAAGAATCTCTATAGTGATAGTTGCATTTGTAGGATAAAATTACATATTCCCTCTAATCATGTAGTATTATGTTCTTAAAAAGAGAAAATTCCTAATTAAATTTTAATTAAAAATGCACTGAAGTTCTTTCATTTATATCTTGCAAAGTACCATCTGATATTTCATAGTGTTATGATTTTATTCATTTTTAGACTTGTATGAACTCCGCCTCTAAAAAGTTTACATTTCCATTTATAAATTTCCAGAATGACATACAAACTATAGCCCTGATCTTCCAATGAGTAAGTTTGTACTCTACCCTATACATGAGGATGGCTCCACTCACTACTAAATGGCATGTGACATCTCTGTAAAAGGCATCTTCTCTCACCACTAGCATGGGGAGCCAGACCCACTGATTGTGTGTCTGCACATGCATGCTTCAAGTATCCATGTTGTCATCACCTTTCTCCCACCCTATTCATGACTGGGAGGTCTTGTCTAGGCTTGTTGGAGTAAGGGGAGGCAGTGGTGGGAGGAAAAGGAATCCCCACCCTCCTCTGTCATGGGTTCGGGGTTGTTATAAATGTGTATGGGTAGGGTTTTGTGGCCTGCCTTGTGCAGGAGGTCAGACTAGATGATCATATTGGTCCCTTCTGACCTATGAGTCTATTGAGTAATAGTGACAACCTTTCCTGTGGTTGTATCAGCCCACACTGGGGCAAGAGTCCAGAGGAAATTAATGGCTGCACAGCAGGACAGCTAGGCCAGGATCCATGGGAAATGACTTGGTTGTCCCTGGAGTGGAACCATGAGGGGCAAGGCAAAGGGTGGGATTCCTACAATTCTACGTAGGAAGAGGAGCACAGGCTGAGGTTAGTAGATGGCAACTAAGGAGTGAAGAGTACACTACAAAGTGGGGTGAGGACAATGGGCTAATCCCCTTCTTCCTACATGAAGAATCATGAGATGCTCTAGGTCTAGTCAGGACTTCCACTTTTAAAGTCATAGACTCACACAGTGAACTACCAGGAGCAAATTTTGTGTGTCTCAGAAGGAAGGTATCAACATGTGGTATCTAGTAATACCACACACAACTGTGTTGTCTGTTGTTTTAAGGCTTAGATGTGAGCCCTGCCTGACATTTCAGCACCCTTTTTGTCTCCCCATATAGCCTAAAAAATCTGAGCATATAGCATTTGTGGCTAATAACATTGACATCTATAATGATCAGTACCATGGCTCAGAACTGAGTTAAATGATTCGGTGCCCCATCCATAAATTGTCCATGGAATTGCTACACCTAAAAAGCAATGAAGACCAGAGGGTGTGGCAGCAGGATATTAAGACCCCAGTCCTGGGCCCTACACAGCATACTTGCAGTGGTCTGGTGGCACCAAGTAGATTTGAAGCTGGAGGATCCCTCTGTACAGGAGAAGCTTCAGTGCCTGTAAAGCTGCTGTTACAGCTCTGACACCACCCTCCCCTCCCATTCTGGGCTGAGGGATCGCTACCTCCTAAGGATCCTCGGCTGCCGGAACAGCACTAGGAGGTCCGGGAGCAGCTAGGGTAAATTAGAACAATCATGAAAGAAAAAGAATTGCCTAACCTGGACTGAGAGTGGGAATTCTTAAAATCTCAACCTGTTTTTTTATCAAACAAAGGACAGTAGGACCCTCAGCTGAGGGGTTAACAGTCTTCCTCCTTCTCATTGGAGAGGTGTTTCCATCAATCAGGTCACCTGCCTGTCTCTCTTTCTCTCTCCTTCCTTTCCTAATCACACTGGTAGTTACCTCAGGTCTGCTCCATTTGGAGGCCCAACCTCTTTCCAAGAGGTGGCTTTCTTGGGTGCTGGTTGAGCTCTTTCTGAGATGTCCCCCCTCATCACTGGGCTCCTGCTCTAAAGAACGGGCCTATCAACTCACTGAACAGCAGCAAAGCAAGAGCCTTTGGAGTCTTTCCTTTTCTGAGGTAAGTAAAGGACCTGTGTGTTTCAGCTGGACATGTGGGCTGCTATTCAGAAAGGTGCTTTAGTACATGCCTGTGTTTAAGCATGTGAGTAATCCCACTGATTTCAGTGAGACTAGTCTCTGTGTTTAGAGTTCAGCACAGGAGTTAAGTAATTTTGCTAACCCGGGGCCTAGTTCAGGATATAACACAATAATTATGCACTCTGTTAGTCCTGACTCCACTATCCTAAAGCCCAAGGAACCCCAACTCTATGGGGAGGATTTCCTTGAGCTTGGGGATGGGGGGAGATAACTAGCTCTCCTCAGCTCTCTCTGCCTCTTCCACAGTTGGTTTGATTTTCAGAGGTGGTGTACTCACAGCTCCTGACTTCAGTGGGAGCTGGTGAGACTAAGCAGCTCTGAAAATCAGGCCATTACTTGTTAACTGTTTTCTTGTGCAAGTTCCCTCTCAGCTGTGCAGTGGAGGTGATAAAAAGATTTTAAAAGACAGAGAAGGGGAATCTCCCTTCCAGTGCAGAAGTCAAAGAATGAAGTGGTAGCACTTTGAAGGAGATGGCTCGGTTCTCAGGGTTCATTGAGGGCCAAAACTCTTCCCTAGCATAAATTGACTGCAGTGGAATTATAGCGGGGATGGATCTGTCTCTGCTTGCCTGAGATAAACAACTGGTATTCCACTGTGTTTGACTGATTATGTAACTAAAAAAGTGTTATTTTTTTATAACGGTTCTTTTTAGCAAAGGCATGACACTGAACACCACATTATCCACTGATAATGGTGTTACATTGTTCTGTACATTGTTCTATATATTCTCCTTTAAATTGGTGCAGTACTACATTGTTTTATTAAAAGGAAGAAAGTATATTTGTTGCATTTTTTTAACCTTTATCTTGCATTTAAAAGTGATGGATATTATTCTGCAGCTCCAGATTTTGGGGGAAGATGCATATTTTATGTGCATATGTAAGCAGATGGCAAAACAGGAGTAAATATTAGCATATTCCAGCATCTATATTGTTTATGGAGTGTGTCAGTGACAAGACAGCCGTCAGTTCTCAAAAACTTTGAATATCTGGAAGTAATGACTTACGGGAAGCTGCGTGACAGCTACAGCCCTTGGAACGCGCAGTATTGTAGATTGCTATAAAATCCGTTCCACTTTAGAACACACAAAGCTAGGACTTGCTATGAGCAAAGAAATGGAAGTACTAATGAGCCAGCCTCTCTCCCTCATATGTTCCCTTTGGGGCTATAAACTGGCTAGGTATCTCCAGCTGAAGGTCTCCTTGGGTTGGAACTGTCTTCAGTTGGTTCCTACATCACCTCCATCCCATCTTGTGTTGGGTGCATACTGGGGAGATCGGTGTGGGCTACTAAGGGTGTGCTGCTGGGCTCCATCGATCCCTGCCTGGCAGATGATGCCTTTGGTGATATTGCTCACCGATGAGCCGCGGGACTGCAGCCAGTGCAGAACCAATCCTTGGATTCAGGAACCGTCGTGTTTGTGGCTCCTCCCATTTGGTGTGTCTAGGGGGAATGGGGCACAGCAGACAACCTAGCCTTCAGTTGGCATGTCTAAATGATGTCACTTAATGCTGTATAGATTTTTGGCTCATGTGCAGGGCATCAGGAAGCACAGATCATTCAGATCAGGATTTATTCATGAGCGATTTCACTGTAAATTCACTGTCTAGCCAGAAAATGTTCCTATGTTCAAAAGATGCAGCCAGATATTGTTACATAGGCAGGGTAGTCTTCAAAGGCCCATGTTTGCACAGGTCTTTTTGTGAACTGGAGACCTGCTTTCCCACTTAAATTACTGTATACTCCACGACTCTTTCTATCACCTAATCCATGCACAGCTTGCACTCACTGAATGCAGTGTTCGAGTAAGTGGGAGAGACGGGAGTAACTTGGTACAAAGATGATTAATTTCTGTAATACATTTTCGATTCTATTCATTTTAGAGAGCATCAAAATTGCTGACTTTGCCAACTGTGGCCTTCTTGCACCTGGCGTATGTGATGCAAGGCTTATTTCTTAGTAACTCTGGTGTAAACCTGGAGCAGTTCTGGTGAGAAAAGTGGAGTAACCCTGCATTTATACTAGTACGTTTGATATCCGAAACCAGCCCAGACATTTTTAAATTAGCAGTTCTAGAAAACTTGCATCCAAGAGTTTTAAAAAGCTGGCCGAGGGGCTTGCTGGACTGTTAATGTTGATCTTAAGTAACTCTTGGAGCATTGGGGAAGTTCCAAAAGACTGTAAGAAAGCTAATGTGTCAATTTTTAGAAAGGGGAGCTGGGATGACCTGGGCAATTATTGGCCTGTCAGACTGACATTAATCTTGGGCAAGATAATGGAAAGACTGATATGGGACTTGATTAAAAAGAATTAAAGGAGGATAAGGTGATTAATACTAAGCAACAGGAGTGATGGAAACTAGATCCTGTCAAAGTAACTTGAAATGCTTTTTTGATGAGATTACAAATTTGGTTGATAAAGTTAATAGTGCTGATATAATATACTTAGATTTCTCTAAGACATTTGACTTGGTACCACACATTTGATTAAAAACCTAGAACACTATAAAATTAATATGGCATACATTAAATGGATTAAAAACGGGCTAAATGGTAGGTCTCAAAATGTAATTGTAAATGGGGAATTGCCATCAAGTGGGTTTGTTTTCAGTGGAGTCTCACAGGAACTGGTTCTTGGCCCTTTGTTTAATTTTTATCAATGATCTGGAAAAAACAAAATCATCATTGATAAAATTTGCACATCCCAAAAATTGGGTGAGTGGTAAATTATGAAGTCACCGATTCAGAGAGATATCAATCATTTGGTAAACTGGGAGCAAGCAAACGCTATCCATTTTAATACAGCTAAATGTAAATGTATACATCTAGGTACAAAAAATGTAGGCCATACTTACAGGATGGAGGACTCTATCCCTGGAATCAGTGACTGAAAAAGATTTGAGCCTCAAGATGGCTAATCAGCTGAACATAAGATCCTAGTGTGATGCTGTGGCCAAAAAACCAAATGTGATCCTGAGATGCAGCAATATGGGAATCTCAAAGGAATGGAAAGATTATTTTATCTCTCTTTTTGTACTGATAAATTGTATAGTTGCTTGCTCAACCACACTTTGGTTTGTTAAGACATATATTCAAGAGACCAAAAAAAAAAATATCAGTCAAATGTATTGCTTAAAGCCAATAATAATAATAATAATATAGTACAGGAAAAAGGTTCAATAAGATACAGTCTCTGGGAAGCTGTTCTCATGGGGCAGGTTACATTCACCTTACACAGTGGGTGTGCTCCCAGAGTCACACCCCTAAAGCCATCTTTTTATCCCCAACCTGTTTACAATTCCAGTAAGAGGTAGAAAAACCTCATATACCACAGAACTTGAGACATGGCTCATTTTTTTTTTCTTATTCAAAGTCAGACGCTGTTAGCTTCCAACTGGACAGAGAAGTGGCTGTTCCTAAATCATTCTGGAAGGTTGGAAGCAGAAGGCCCTGTGCAACTATTTCAGTGCCCAGAGTCCTGAAGGGAGCTTGGGTGATTTCATGTTATCAGGTTGTAATTTAATGCGGTGTATAATGTTGTCTTCTATCCAGAGACGCAGGTAGTGACGTTTCTGGTTAACAAAGTGGAGCAGGGCTGGATTTACTTCAAAAGTACATTATCACTAGCAGGCAGGACCCTGTGGGTTTATTTTTTGGCTATTGCTTTAAGCTATCAGTCAGGTTGCTTTGTTTATTGCCAATTACAGGTGGTTGGGAAAAAACAAACAAAAAATCAGCCCTTTTTCCATTAAAGAAGCTGTTAGTTTCTGTTTAGAGGGCGCACATAGTCCTAAAATATCAAATTATTTATGGTAGCTTGTTAATTAGGATTTCTCAAGGCTTCTCAGGTCTTGGAACTGATTCCAGCTTCATGGATAATTATGACAGGTAAATACTTGAGGCACAAAGCTGTAGTCTAATCTAGATGAAAAATTCACCCCTGTACTGGTACGTACACGAGTGCTTTTGGCTGGGTACGGTATCCTGGTCACACATGGGAAAATAGCTATTCATGGGGTGGTTAGCAGAGCAATCAGGACTTGCCAGCTGCCCGGAGAGTGGGCAGATCAAACAAGGTTTTGGTGGTCATAGTCCATCAAAGCAATTCAGATTCCACTCCCAGTTGCACTGATGTAAATTTGTATTAGCTACAGGGGTGCCAAGCCTTTACCATCACTCCCATTTTCTCACTCATCCACGACGTCTGATTTATAGCACCACTGAATTTGACCCAATGGACATAACTTATAGTGGGACTTAAATGTGTCAAATACATCTCAGGTGCAGTGTTCAACTCTCTAGTTTCAGTCTCTTAGAAACAATACAGGACTGATTCCCCTCTCACTTACTCTGGTCTCACAGCAGTGTAATTCCAGGAACTTCAAAGGCATTCCTCCTGATTTACATCAGAGTTGGCTCCATGTTTTGTATATTCCACTCCTTGGACTTCTGTCTCTCAGTTTACGAGCATTTGGTATTGTTCAAATATGCTGCCATGGTTACCCAGGCAGCACTGACTCTGTGGGTCATCTAGGAATCAGGCTTCACACTCCATATTCAGGATCGAAGGCAAAGACTGTTTGCAGTTCTCTCTTTTTTTTTTTTTAAACTTATGCCCTAACGCAGTGTTTCTAATACATTATACAGAAGATGCTGTCTTTTGTCTACACTTGGGATTTAAAAAAAAATCAGGAAAATGTTTCCTCCAGCTCAACCCAATTTAATTAGTGATTTGGGGGTGTCTTGATGTTTGGGGTGCTCAGCTTGAAACATCTATGAGTGAGATTTAAGCCTCACAATGCTAGGCTGCTCTGGGGGCTGGAGAAGCCCACAGCCTAACTTAGACAGCCCAGGATGTCAGTCTACTGGTCTGTCTACGCTCTGAGCTTGGGTGTCATTCCCAGCTCCAGGAGACATACCTGTGCTAGCTCTGATTAAGCTAATGCACTGAAAATAGAGTGTGGCTATGAGTGGCAGGAGGGCCTACCTTGTCTGAGGCACTAGGCATGCACTATGGGCAGCTAGCTCCTCCTATTACTTATGCCACCATGGCTACATTCTATTTTACTGTGCTACTTTGACCAGAGCTAGCATGGGAATATCTCCTCGAACAGGAAATTATTTCCAGCTTAAAGTGTAGGTATACCCTGTGGGGCACTGCTGCGTGCTGGGGTCCTGCCGCTGGGATGCGTACTGCTGCAGGGCTTGAGAGTGGCCCTTGAAAGTCAACTTTCTGGGTGTCTTCCCAGTTTCTGCACCGGGAAGCCCTTTAGATCGCTCTGATCCATTTATCCAGCTGGAAAGGGGGTGAGAATCACACTCTATGACTCAATGGCAGAATTGCCACCACCGTGAATAAGAATAGCCTCAGACGCTAGGCTTGCTGTTTGTTATGGTAAGTGTAGGCTTACTGGTAAAAAAACAAGTGACAAGGATGAAATGAAAAATATACTGTGACTTGAAAAGACAGGCTAGAATGGGTTACTCTGAATCACCCACTCTCGGTTATTTTTTAGTCCTACCCCCAGCAATTTTGAGAACTGCACAGTGCTAGAGCTGGGATTCTTTAAAAGATAGGCTACACATGTTCAAGGAAGAATGTGCCAGTTTTGTTGAATACAATAATTATCACTGCAAAGGATCAGACAGAGGTCTTGTATACCAGATGGATTACACATAAGAATTTATATAAACTCATTACAGAAATCAGAGGAAGGCAATTAATTTTTCCAAAACGTTAGTTTCCATCTACTTTTTTCTCTTCTGATTGTTTTGTGGCAAACTGGATGGTAATTTGTCCACATTTTGTGTGTCAGGGGCTTTTCTGATCCTTGATTTATGTTTGGTTTTGTTTTTTTGCTGGGTGCAGTGAAACTGCAGAGCTCACTTTCAGGCATGCAGGAGGAAGACTTGTTTGCTAAACACTTTAAAAACAAACATTTGTCTAGAGTGAGCATTTTGAGAGCCTGAGTTTGTTGTCATTTTGAGTAGGAAAGAAAAATAAAAGCAAAAAATCCCCTGTAATTAGTCATGGGAATGTGGCCATTAACATTTAATAGAAGCAGGACTGGGCCCCAGATCTCTGTTCTGTCAGCCTGCATAGAAGCATACCCCACCCAACTGTTTTCCATGTGAGGGATGTTAATTTCAGGAGCAGCTCTTGATCTGAGATTTGGCAGTTTTTTCTTTGCACAAGAATGTTCCCAGTTCATAGCCGCATCACCACAACTGGAAAAAATCAAAACCCAAACCATACAAAATGAAATAACAAAATCCATTAGATTAAGAATGAAAAAAATTATGAAAAGAAACAGTGACTGTGACTATTAAAAATATGATAAGGAGAAAAGCTGCCTCTAACTTCAACCGTAGAAGTAAGAAATAATGGTGGTTTGACTGGCTTTTCAGGATAGATCTAAATCATTCTGATCTTCATGGGTAGAGAAAGAACTGTCTCTCACTCAGACTTTGCCCGAAGGTCAGGTTTGTGTTCTGGGAAACAATACTGCAGCAGCTGGCTTCAGACACATTTATTTTCATTATGCTATACTATGGGCTGGGGAAAAAATATCTTGTAAATTACTGGAAATATGATCATTTGCTTTTCCAGATGCAGACCAGAGCTTTACAGAGCCATATGAATTAAATAAAGGCCAGGGAGAAAACAGGTTGTTGTAGAAATCTGTGTCAGACTTGCAAATGCTACTTGTACAGTCTGAAGGTTGTGTTATACGTAAAATCTACCCTGAGCTATTTCTATTTTCAATGGTACAAGGAAGAGGTTTTGGCTGAAGCCCTGTCTACGGTTAAAATGTAAATCAACATAGCTATATCACTCAGGAGTGTGAAATATTTAGCTATGCCAACCTACACCCTGGTGTAGACACAGTTAGGTGACAATGCTTTCATTGACCTAGCTACCACCACTTGGGGAGGTGGAGTTGCTATAGTGATGGGAAAAGCCTCCCGGTTGCTGTAGACTGCGTTTATCCTATGAGGTTATGCGAGCATAGCTATGGTGCCGTGGCTATGCTGCTATAGACCCTGGAATGTAGACGGGGCCTACAGCTCAAACCACAACCAAGAATGTACTATGATCTGTGGTGGGCCTGATCTAGAATCAGTTGAAGTCAGTGGAAAGAATCCTATTGACTTCAGTGGGTTTATGGTTGGGCCTACTGTAATTGTATCCTGTAATACCAGTGGTTCCCACCCATTTCATAGTGGCAGCCCATTATTCAAAATCAAATGTTTTGTGCCCCCTCCCCCATAGTTTTTACTCTTACTTTTATAGCAAGTATCAGTGATAATGTTATGCCGGGGTGTGTGTGTGTGAGAGAGAAAGAAGAGATTGACCATGACCTTGGAGGATCAGAGTGTCAGTGGAGTGTAGTTTCTTTGCTTTACATTGTCATAACATTTTCAATGTCTCAAGACCCCCCCAATTGTCTTTTGTAATACCTGCTGCTATCTCAGCTCCTTGGCTGAGAATCACTGCCATGTACATCTGTAACCTTATAGTTCCTTCGATGCTATTCCTCTCTTATTGGGTTAGTGATACCGTTACAACTAGCTGTACAAATCTGGATGCAGTATTGCTTTGGTTAATGACTATACTCTCTCACAGTCTGAATACAATTTCAGAGACTTACTGCCAAAAATCTTTTTTGGGGTTTTTGCTTTGACCATAATACAAAATGTAAAAAACCTCTGTTTCATCCAATTATACTTCTAAATAGAGAACATTGCCCAAAATGAATTTCCCAGGGCACTGAATAATAAACAGTGTGGATTCCACAATAGCTTTGATTGAAAACCCAGCTAAAAACAAAAGAAGGCTGAGAGTTCTGTTTTAACAGCATTGTGTACAGAAGAGATGTTGGGATACTTTACACCATCAATTTTTAAGCAACAATTTCTTAGTTAAAACAAAAAAACAATGGCGCCAGGTAGTCCATTGTGTTTGCTAACCCACTATAATCTATCAGCCAACGTGTAAACGGTACTGAATGTCATTGAAGTTACCCGGCTTGTTCTGAGAACAGCATTTGGGCTATGATATCACTTAAAGCACTACCACAGACTGGAAGGGTTATTCTTCAGTTTGACCCAGTCCTGGGATTTCTACAGCATGTCCTCCGGAGACTAAAATACTTGAATGACAAACAAATGAAAATGGATCCATATTTTCATCTTACTGTTGGGCCAAAACTTGCCATCATTCTGCCTGCAAAATTGCTATTGAAGTCAGTGCACATTTGTATAAAAACCGATGGCAGAGTAGAGCTCTTTGATTTTTAGTTGAGTCGAAACATTTTCTGTTCAGGAATCTCTCCTAATAAAAGACTAGAAGCACCAGATATTAAACTCTAATTATCTGGGAAGGAGAGGAGGGGAGAAAAGGCCAATTTAGCACTCCTGGAATTTAAAATGTTTCCTGCATTTGAGGTGGTGGAGGTGAATCAAAGCCTCTGTGAGTGTGAAGGGGTGTACCTGCCCTACACTGGTCAGAAGAGAGTTAACCTCACGCTCTGGGTGGGAGAAGGCCCACCCCTCCACCCTTACTGGGCATGCTCCAACAGCTGCACTACTATAAAAGAGCAGCTCAGCTGGAGGCTGAGAAGGAAGGACGTGTGGTGGAGGCTTCAGCTGGGGGAGCTGCTGAAGCATCAAACTGCAGGAGCTGGGGATGCGGAGAACCAGGCAGCTACTCTGGTGCCTGTGGATGCCTGGCAGCAGCCAGAGTTGCTGGGGGTTACACATGCCAAGGCAGTGGCTACCATACCCATACAGCTCTGAGGGCAAGGACAGCCTGACGGGTTCAACTGCAAGGCTCGAGCATCCCACCCCGCCCCTAAAGGGTGACTGGTGTACCTGCCCCACGACAGTGAGGGCATGCATGCATCCTGATTTTCACAAGCATCTTGGCTTTGAAATCATTGAGGGTCCATGGAGTCCTGATATGTTCCTGTGCCATTATGTTACTGTATCAGATTCAGCCATGTTAGGGTAGTGGCTGTCAGACTGATCCTGGTCTAAGAACCACAGGATTTTTAGTTTTCAGTCTAGTTCTGAAGGGTATTGCATAATCACATGGGGGGAAAAAGCCTTTTTTCATTCCCTCTGCTCCATGATTGTAGAGAGAGAAAGAAAACAAGCTTTCAAGCCAGCAAGACACCCCGGAAAGTTTTCTTCAGATATGCTTTGAGACATTGTAAAGGGGTCCGTGTTTCCCCTTGCTGCTCCAGGCTTCTTCTCCCAAAACCACACACAGATGCAGCTTTGCTCCCACTAGCACTCTTTATTTACAGGCTTGTCTTCCCACCACCAACTACTTACAGGTACAGTCCCAAGTCAGGGGTCACACAGTCTCCACCACCAGATCAGGGCAGCTCACCGCCACCTGAAGTTTCTGCTTTTCAGGTTGACCTCTCACCTGTTCTGGCCACTGCTCCTACTTCTTCCCTTCAGTGAGCCTCTGGTCTGCCCCCCAAACTCCTTCCTGAGTGCTTTTATAGGGCCTGTCTAGCGAGCCTCACAGCTGCTCCTCATTAGTCCATTCCCCACAGGCTCACTCAGCTGGCTCTACTCTCCCTTTTAATTTAGGGTTCCAGTACTCTTTGAGCTCCAGGGTGTGGACACAGCTGAAAGCTCCTCCTCCAGGAGGGGAGGAGCAACTGAACCTGGACTCAATTAATTACAGGGGACAATGAATGAAAAAACAGGGATGAGTGTGAAGGTCAAAGGGTGAAACGGAGGGAACCTGATGGGGACACCGAGCAGAGGACCCCAGAAAGTGCCCACTGCTCCTGGAAGGTAGCCAACGAGTCAGCAAACGCGGCCCAGAGGAGCTCTGCTCAGAGAGGTGAGCAGACGGAGGAATGGAAGGAGGCCGCACTGTTGCAGAGCGCCTCCTCGGCCAGCCTCCTCTCCTGGTGTTGTAGATGGCCACCGTGGCCAAGGGGAGGAGGAGGTTGATGAGGAGGTCACGTGACTTCGTGGGACCACAGATGAAATGTGCAAAGATTAGAAGGTGCGGGGAGAAGTGCAGCCAGAACCTCAGGAGCAGGTTCTGGAGGAAGTGGAATAGGGGCTACAACCCTGCACACTCCAGATAGATGTGCGCCAAGGTCTCCCTCATGCCATGAAAAGGACAGGCTTTGGGGTGGGGGCAGTGAAGCACGCCAGGTGCATGCCCGTGCTCATGGCTCTGGGAAGGAGCTGCCAGCTGATATCCCTGGAGGGCCGGGGAACCAAGATACAGAATACAGGCTGGCCCACTGGGGTGTCTTGCCCTCAACAGGTGGTAAAAGGTCCCATCACTTGGGACGAAGAAATGGAGAATGTGGAACGTGAGCATGTGGATATGTGCCCGTGGTGCGGTTCGGAAGCGCACCGGCTGCAGGTCCCACAGCCGGCTTGGGGTGTGCGGGGGAGGCAGTCAGGGGGATTGCAGGCAGGAGCCTGATGATGAGGTCTGGAGGGCCCAGGGTGAGGGGCGGGCAGGGAGCATGTTCCCTCAGGACCCACTTGAGAGAGGCCCGAGCAGCGGGAGACAAGGCTGTCCTCACCTCCTGGAGTACGCGCCAGGGGGTTCAAAGGGTGGAGAGCCCCATGCACCAGCTCAGCACTTGGGGATCCACCCAGTCCCCCCGTTCGTAATCTAGGAGGTCTCTGATCTTGGGGACACCTGTCAGGGCCAGCCTCTAGTGCACCGCGTAGGACTCTGCCACCTGCACATCAAGATGGAGCTTGCGTAGTAGGGACTCTGCGAGGCAATCCACCCCTCGGTGGTCTTGCGGAAGAGAAAGAAGAGCTGCCGATCATATCAGAGCCCTCAGAGGTGTGTGCCAGCACGCTCCACACTGGGTTACCTACACTATAAAGGAGCCTCTGCAGGGCCTGGAGGCGGGGCTGCGGATGCAGCACAGGCCCTGTCCCCTGTTCTCCAGGGGGACATGCCGGACCTGTGCAGAGACCTAGTGCAGTCCTGGCCAGAAGAACTCCAGAATGATCTTCTGGCGTTTGGCCAGGAAGCTCGGGGTTGGGACTAGGGTGTTGAGTCGGTGCCAGAGCATGGGCAGGACCATCTGGTTGAGCACCAGTGCCCTCCACCACAGGAAGTGGCATGGGAGCAGTCCTGTCCACCTCCGGAGCCGCTCAGCCACCCTGCCCTCCAAATCCTCCCTGTTCTCTGGTGGAGAAGGATGGGTGGCAGAAAGGTAAACGCCCACATAGAGCAGCAGACCCGTGCTCCACCAGATGGCCTGAAGCGTGGGTGGGAGGGAGCTCGCCAGTCATCCAGTCCCAACCATCAGGCCAGAGCTCTTGACCCAGTTGACCCGGGCAGAGGAGACCGCTGAGTAGACAGCGTGGCAGGCCTCCACCCGTGCCAGGTCACCCAGGTTCTGGACCACAAAGAGCACATCATCGGCGTATGCTGACAGCACCACCCACAACTCTGGCTCATGGAGCACCAACCCCGTCAGCCTCTTGCAGAGGAGATGGAGGAAGGGCTCGATGGCCAGAGTGTACAGCTGCCCTGACAGCGGAGAGCCTTGATGCATCCACACCCAAAGCTGACTGGTGCAGTCAGGGTCCAGTTGAGCTTGACCAAACACCCTGCAGAGGTGTACAGCACCTGGAGAAAACCCACAAATTGGGGCTTGAAGCCAAATGCCTGCAAAGGAGATGCCCAGGAGATACCCGGGGTTCACCCTGTTGAACACCTTCTCCTGACCCAGGGACAGGAAGGTGAACAACAGACCATCCCTGCACCCAAGCTCCCAGGAGGCCCTGGACCAAATAAAGATTGTCGAAGATGGTATGGCCTCGGATGGTGTAGGTCTGCTCGGAACGGACCACATCCCCCAGCATGGACCCTAGCCGCAGCGAGATGGCCTTTGCTATGTATGATCTTCTAGCCTGTTCTGAGGAGTGATATGGGACGCCAGTTCCTGAGGTCGTGGGGGTCCCCCCTTTTGGGCAGCAGGGCGAGCATGTTAGGGTTCCAACAGAAAAGGGCTGATTTAACCCTCAGTACTCAGTCAATGCCCTGTCACAGACATGCTTTTTGAGGCTAAGGCGAGATAGCCATAAACTGGACATCCAGTTTATAATTGTGTAGTTAATTTCTTGGACCAGATCCTCTGCTGGTATAAAATGTCACAGATCCATTGACTTTAGCTGAGCGACAGAGATTCACAGAATTTGAGGATCTGGCCCCTGAACTTTTATGTAATTCCTTTGGGCAAAATTCACCTCTGTGCAGAGGGCTTAAGAGGGAGTTAAATAATGCATACATCAGCGGTTGCTCGCAGTAGGAGGGTGAATTTCAGTGTGTAAGAATAACTTGTCCAGATGTGTTTGAAGTGAACTGCCCAGGAAAGTTGATCTAGCTAGTGATGATGAAGACAGGTGGATTGGAAGTTATTGTGGGAAAAAGGATGTATTTTGGAACTGTTGCTGCAGCATCCTTAGGACTGGTTGCTGTGTGTGCAAGTCCGAAAGGGGGCCATAAAAGAGAATATTGCTGTTGGGAGCTGAGTGGAAGGCGAAGACAGGTCCCAAAATGATTGGAAGATCACTTTCACTGGAAGACAAAGAACAGAGATTTCCTGTAAAGGTTTTCCGTTGAGAGAGATGCTCATCTTTGTGGAACAGAAACTACATGAACATCAGGAGAGATGTACTGGAGCTCATTGCAACAGTCTGTTAATTTGGGGGCCAAGGCAGATATTTTGTTGAAATGTAACAGTGTCACATAACTTAATCAATATTCTAGCTAGAACAGAAACATCAATCACTTTTCAAAGAGAAGCTAGCTAGGCCTTGAGCTTAGAGTCTAGCTAGCTAGGCTTTTCAAAGTAATTGGTGTTTCTCTTGCATCTACAATTAATTTTGTCTGTGTCCTTTCTCTTTATTCTTTACTCTCTGTCAATTGACTTATTTAAGAAACTTGTTATGGACTTTGGGGATGGGAACTGTCAGGCAACCGTGAAAAGAAGAAAACCGGTTCCTGACCTTAAAAGGAGGAGGAGTGAGGTAGTGGCTTCTGGCTGTACAGCACAAGTGGGTGAAAACATTTCCCCAGATGGGGTTGCTGAGAATAGGATGGACAAGACCATGTTCAAAGTTTGGCTGAGCTGCATGCGATGAGTTTTTGTTAGAGCTAGGTGAAATTTTTGACTGAAACTATTTTCAGTGAAAAATGCCAATTTGGTAACACCAAAACATTTAGTGAATTTGTGTCAAATTTGTCAAATTCTTTGTTGCCAAAAACTTTATTTAAAAAAAAACTAAACTATTTTATTCTGACATTTTCATAAAGTAGTGTTTTCAATTTTTGATTTAAAATGATTTTTGTTCTGAAATTTCCTTTAATTTTATTTTAAAACAAAATATTTATAAAAGGCTCAAAATCAAAACCAAATGTTTTGTTTGACCCAAAAGAACTGGGTTGGTTTTTTTGTTTTTTGTTTTTTTGCTTTTTACTTTTTCACCCAATACAATTTTTATTTCAGATTTTTCAGAGCTTTCAATGAACCAAAAACTCCATTATTAGTCCAGTTCTAGTTTTTATGAGCAAGAGCTCACTGTCCTTACTCAGGTCAGGTCTACACTGCACTCTTACATTGCTATAATTACGTCGCTCCAGGGTGTGAAAAATCCACACCCGAATGACGCAGTTATACCGACCTCACTTCCCATGTAGACAGAGCTATGTTAATGGGAGGGCTTCTCCCACCAATATAGCTACTGTCTCTCAGGGAGGTGGATTAACTACACCAAAGGGAGAGCTCCAGTTGGCTTAGAGCGTCTTCATTAAAGTGCTACAGTGGCAATGCAGCGTTTTAAATGCAGACTTGCCATTAGTCTCTTCTCAGTTGCAGGGGGAGAAGCAGAGGAATTCTGAATTACAGGCCTGGTCTACACATACCTTAAAATTTGGCGGCCATCACTGGGAGTTACGCAAGCTACGTAGAGTGGCTTGTGTAACTCCCGTCAACTTCTTAATTTCTATTGTGCACGGTGTCTTCACTGCGCTGCCAGGAATACAGCTTCTGTTGACTTAGCACTACACCACTTGAGGGGGTGGTTTTAACAAGTCGACTTTTGGGTCGATTGAGCGGGTCTTCACTGACTGTGGTACCACAGTTCAGTGCATGGGTCCATGGTTTGATCCTGGAGTGATACAGCTACTGTGCCACTTTGACTCAGGGCAGATAGGGTGAGGCTGTAACTTTACTATCTGATCATGTGAATGTAATGCAATTTGGATCTTTAAATATAGGATTTTGTTGCTATCAAATTAATGCTTATTTTATTTGCTTACACTTAACAGAATAAAGAGTAACTTCTTGGATTCTTGTATAATAGGGGCTGTTCTGCTTCAAAGGTGGTCACATTGGTCTCTGTTTCACCTCTCACCCTCTCCCCACTTTGGATTTTGCAACTGTTCGTTCTCACAGAAATGGGATGAGAGAAGAATTATTTATAAAGTAAGGCTAGATAAGAGCTGGGGTATGAAAATAGGAAAGGAAAATTGAACTGGACTTGACATATAATGGCACACAAATTGTTAGAGACCAACCAAACCACAACTAGATTGAAACAGAGTCATAACAAAGGACCTGATCCAAAGCTCTTTAAAGCCAATGGGAAACTTTCTCCTAACTTCAATGGGCTTGGGATCAGGTTCACCGTGTCCAGCTAAAATCATAAAGCAGTATTCTTTTATTCATTATCTCTCTGTCTGAGAAGCAGAGAAACTGCCCTGAAGCAGTGTTTCAGCCATCAAACCCACAGCTTGACCTATTGTCCATGCTCTGAGGGGGATGACTGAGCCTTTTAATCTAAGCACTCAACCCTTCAGTCCACTCTCCAGATGAGCCTGGGACTTCGTTGCTTCTTCCAAGCAGATGATACTCCCAGACAACCTTAAATGATGCCTTTTCCTTCCCAGGCAACCTTCAAGAATTGGCATCTTGCTAGCTTCCTTGGCAACTAACGTGCACCCTGTTGTACCATTCCATTAAACTTCAAGTTGCATCGGTTCATCTTTATTGCCTGTCCTTTTTAATTATCCAAATTTCCTGGATGTGGCCTAGGTGAAAGCTGTGGTCTCATACAGAGCTGAGTGGCTTTCGAGCAAACCATAATCTGTACAGAATTATTTTCCACAGTTATGGTCCTCTGGTGCATATTAATATATTAATTAGTCCAAACAATTGATTGCCCAGATGCCTGAACATGATTATGTATGGTGGATTAAAATGGATCATAAGAAATATTCAAATGTCACACAGCACACTCGGCCACATAAAACAAGGAGATTAGATATGGTGAATTTCTGGTAATGAAAGCAGGCAATCATGTTCACGTCACATAATCAGCTTAAAAGGCCCTAGATTCCAGAGAGTAGAACTAAAATAACTTGACCTACCTTGGTCCTGTAATCTTTAAATACTGCTTAATATCTGCTGTTCAGCACTTGGCCATAATATTTATTATGAGTTTTTAATAACATACACTGTATCCAGGGTTTACGCTAATTAACAATGTGCATATGCACACAAAGACAAAAGACTTCATTGTTCGAGGGTTCAGACTGAAATGAGGCGTGAAACAATCAGAGAAGAAAGCTGTAGCTGAAAAAATTCAAAGAAAATATAGGGAAGCAATGAAATAGTAAGGGCTCGTGGCTTGCATGGCTGCTCAGGGCAGGGAGGAGATGTAAGGGATTCTCTCCCTCCCCTGCAGGAGCAGCACCAAGGAAGGGCCTCTACATCCTCTCCTGCTCGTGTGGGTATGTGGCCTTCTTTCAGGGACCATGGGACAGCGCAATTAACGCCACTCAGCTCCAAGACCATCTGAACAAGTATCCGTTGCAGTTTAGGGCTCATAAATTTCCTTGCACTGACAGATGACTTGATTTATATTTCATCTGGGTTCTAGTTTTCCTTCTCTCCTCTCCTCTCATTTAACTATAAATAAATTGGCTAATGAACAGCCTGATCCTTTTTCTGTTGAAATCAATGGCAAAAGTCCTATTGACTTCAATAAAGACAGGATCAGGCCCTAAATTGTAGTATTGCCAGAAAACATTCTGCTATTATGGTGTGGAATTCATAGCTTTATCACATTTAAGGCCAGCAGGGACCCATAGGATCATCTAATCGGTATAAGAACAGGCCATTAAATTTCATGCAGTTACCCTGTATAGAGCCCAACAACTTGTGTTGTCTAAAATATATTGTCTAGAAAGGCATCCAGTCTTGATCTGAAGACATCAAGAGATGGAAAATCTACCACTTCCTTGAGTAACTTATTCCTATGTTTCATAACCCTCACTATTAAACATACGTACTGTTTCAAATGTGAATTTGTCTGGTCTCAGCTTCCACTGTTGCTTCCTGTTCTGCCTTTTCTGTTGGATTAAAGAGCCCTTTAGTATTTTCTCCCCATGAAGGCACTAGATGCTGTAATCAAGTCACTTCTCAATCTTCTTTTTGATAAGCTAAACAGATTGAACTCTTTAAGTCTGTCACAGTAAGGCATTTTCTCCAGTTCTCGAATATTTGTTTTGTCTCTTTCCTGAACCCTGTCTAGTTTTTCAATATCTGTTTTAAAATGTGAATAGCAGAACTAGACACAATATTCCATGTTGGTCTCACCAGTGCCCTAAACAGAGGTAAAATCACCTCCTTGTTCTTACTCATATTCCCCTGTTCTTACATCCAAGGATCTCATTAATGCTTTTTGTCACAGCATTGCCCAGGGACTGATATTCATTTGCTTGTCCATTACGTCCCCTAAATACTTTGCAGAGTCACTGCAGGTGTGGCTTGCATGCCTTTTCCTAGATGTATAACTTCGCATTTGGCTGTGATTTTAAAACACATTTTGTCTGAATGGCCCCAGCTTACTAAGGGATCTATATCCCTCTGTATCACTGTCTTGTACTCATTATTTACTCTTTCATCAATCTTGGTGTCATCCGCAAATTTTATCTGTAGTGAGTTTATATTTACTTCCAGCTCATTGATGAAAATGTTGAATAATGTTGGGCCTAGTGCTGATCCCCGAGGAACCCCATGCAAAATACTTCTCATTCAACAGAGTCACTGATGACTTCTTTTTGCGATCTGTCCATTAGCCAGCTCTAAATCCATTCAACATGTGCTTTATTTAAAACTATAAAGAACCACAAGAAATACACTAGAAGTTAAAATCTCAATCTTTTTCAGCATCAGCAAGTTTTTCCTCTCAGCATTTCCCTGAGAATGGATCAATATCTAGTCCCTTTTATTTTGTCATTTTTCAGTAGCTGGATAACTTAGGCAATGTGCTCAATAAAGTGTATACTGTTTCCTTACCCATGGGAAATTCGCCAGACTGGCATTCTGCAGGGTATTTTATAGGGAGCTCAGATTTTTGTATGGAATACCTACTCAGTATTTCTCTTTGAAATCTACCGATCCTTCTTTCTTTTCCTCTTCAGATATATGTGTCCATAGCTCTCTTTCATGGAGATTTGCATGTATGTAGCATCTTGCACATTTAGTAAATAAGGTGGGCCTCATTCTGATCTCATATAGGCCCTGATTTAAGAACACATTTAAGCATAGACAAGCAGGGGCATGGGCCCTAGGAGCACAGAACTCCTCCTGCCCCAGGGCTTCAGGGGTGGGGAGAGTGAGTTCCTCCTGCTCTGGGGCTTTCGGGGGTAGGGAGGGGGAACAGAACATGCCCCTCTAAAAGCTCATTCTTGCGCACATCTCTGGTATAGTTCAATTGATTTCAAGGGTTTTTTTCCTGTTTTATATGGGTGTAGGAAGGAGAATCTCACAAAATAGGGTGACCAGGCAACAAAATGGCAGAGGAAATTCAATGCTGATAAATGCAATGTAATGCACACTGGAAAACATAATCCCAACTATACATATAAAATGGTGGGGTCTAAATTAGCTGTTACCACTCAAGAAAGAGATCTTGAATAGTCTCTGAAAACATCCACTCAATGTGCAGCGGCAGCCAAAAAAGCTAATGGAATGTTATGAATCATTAGGAAAGGGATAGATAAAAAGACAGAAAATATCCTATTTCCTCTTTATAAATCCATGGTACGCCCACATCTTAAATACTGCGTGCAGATCAAAAAGATATATTGGACTTGGAAAAGGTAGAGAAAAGGGCAACTAAAATGATGAGGGGTAAGGAAAAGCTTCCATATGAGGAGAGATTAATAAAACTGGGACTTTTCAGCTTGGAAAGGAGATGACTAAGGGTGGGGGTTGGGGGAGATAAGATACAGATCTATGAAATCATGACTGGGGTGGAGAAAGTAAATAAGGAAGTGTTATTTACTCCTCATAACACAAAAACTAGGGGTCTCCAAATGAAATTACTAGGAAGTGCTTCAGGGTCGGTTATAGCTATAGGTGGTAGGTATCCAATATTATAACATGTAAACTAGCAATTTTAATTAATATACCCTGGATTTCTAAGTGTCTAATTTATTAATTATGAAATACGGTATTGGTCTGATTTCCTTTTTTCTGACGCCCATGTAAATCAGGAGTGACTCCACTGAAATGAATGGCTTTTTATTGGTGTAAAACTGGTCTGAGTCAGAAAGAATTGATAAAAGTGTGTAAACCAAGTTTTCAAATCAGTTTATGTAAGGTGACGATGGTAAAAAAACACTGAGTCATTTCCTTCTTTCTTATCTGAGGAAGGAGCAGTTTTTTGAATAAGGAAAACAGAATTGTAGTTAAAGCTACTGTCTCCTGCAGGGTCTCTGCCTAGAAGAGTAGTTTCATGCTGTTTCATACCCTGAACCACTACTCAATTGGGGATTATCCCATTCAAAATTGTGTAGGATGCTTCCCCTGCCATTCACAATCACCCAGCATCCCTGGGGCAAAGACGTGAATTACTTACAAGGGAAAGTTACGCTAGGAAAGTATTTAGTGTCCGTTTAATGTATTTTAATGAAATGCAGCAGCTGAAGACAAGGAGAACCAGAATTATTAGCCAGCTGTCTGTACCTCTGTGGTTCACGGAACACACTTTGGGAACTCCTGATTCTATGGTTATGGCCCCCATTACTGTAGAATGTGGGCAGCTCACGGTTTTAATGTACTTATTTGCACAACCTCTTGTGAAATAGGGAAGTGATATTATCCCCACTTTGTAAGTGGTGAATTGAGGCCCAAAAAGCTCACAAAGGATGTCTGGGGCTGCACAGTCCCATGTCTCCCAAGTATGGAAAACTGTGGTAGCATTATATGCTATCACTTTAAATTCTGTAGCGTTTCCCTGGTCCTGTTTGCAGGACAGGGGATTGTGTAAGGAGGCACGCAAACTGGGGTCTTCAGCAGATAATCTGCAACAAGCTATGCTCGAGCAAGGTAGGGTGGATTGTGCTTCTCTGCCTTAGGAAGCAGCCTGCTTTGACTCTCTCTCACTCTCTTTGTGGTTCCTGGGTGTTATTGTTCTGGATTCTGAAAAAAATTAGTGTTATATTGCAACCTTCCAGAAAAAGTATTTAATGCTTCTGTCTTATTTCTCTGTTTGTGTGCCATAGATATAGCTCTTGGGCTAGTGCTCCAAGTGTTGGTTGCTTCGTGCACTTGATGAGAGACAAGAGTGTGCACATGGAGGAGAATTTATCCCTAAACCTGTCAAGTGAAAATCAACATTTATCCCTCAGATCAGTGCTAGGCCAGTGGACCCCAGTGATTTGCAAGAAGATACTTGACAAATTAACTTCATGGCTGTGTGATCTGTTTATCCTAATTTGTATGCCCCAATAAGTATCTAGTTAAAGATAAATACTGCAAAAGACACTGCAATCTATCCTGGCTTTATCCTTATGTGCACAGCATTTTGTGTTGTTACATTTCTCTTTTATAAATTCCAAATCAATAACACATTTAAAAATAAAAATGGATCTAGTAGCAATAAGTACAGTTGCTGACTTAATCAGATCATCTTTATTTGAGTTGTAGACTTTGTCTGCTCGAGATGATCTCGCCCTACAAAATTAATGTGGACAAAAGTAAAGTCAATTCATTTTTAGGGCCCCAGAAGGGCAGAGGTGATGAGTGGAACTTGGGAGGGGATTGAGGGATTCTGCCTGGTACCGTAGCTGTGAGAGTAAATAGCAGAGATAGGATCAAACCACAAAACACCAAGGCAGATTTCAAAGACTGGAAGGTTTGGATCCAGTGTGTCAGGTCTTCCCCTCACAAAGACAAAGCCATTTAAAAATGTAGATCTAGATGCAGGTTTCAGATCCAGCATTTTGGGTTGATTTCTTCCTGTTAAAACATGGAAGAGTTCCTGGTCTTGAGGAGATGGATGGCTCTGAAGAGGCAGGGTAGAGGCTGGAGAAAGTGAGAACATGGTCTGATTTTTTTTTTGTTTTACATTCTATAAATAATTGCCTGTTTGGGGTAGGGTGACCAGATGTCCCAATTTTAGGGGCTTTATTTTCTATATGGCCCTTTTACCTCCCCCGTCCTGATTTTTTCACCCTTGCAATCTGGTCACCCTAGTTTGGGGCCTAACTCTGATCTCACACTGACTTTGTACCTTTAGATTTCAATAACATTACCCCGATGTACACTGGGGGAGATCAGACTCAAACTTGACCTTGCCAACGCAGAATCGGCACAACTTCTTTTATGTATAGTTAAGCCCTGCCCTCTCTCCACCAAGCCCCAGGGTGAGTGTGGCACTTCCCAGGGGTACAAGGTTTGTGAAGCACCTCATCACTGTCTGCCCTTCGCAGGAGAGTCTTGTCTGCACCTGCTGTGGATTAGCTCCCTGACTCCACCAGTGTCTGGCAACACACTGACCCCAGAGTCCTCCGAATGTCTCTCTCGGGTGCTCAGCCCTTGATCCATTGAACATGCACAGAACCTTTACTTCTGCAAGAATAGCAATTACAAAATTCAGTTCAAAATCACCTCTCTACTTACCCCACAGCGCTTAGAAATATGTACAGTGAGAACAAGATAATACACGTTTATCATCAAACAAATTCAAATTATGTAGGATTATTGGACACAAAAGGTTACGTATTAAACAACATCATAACATGCCTTAAGGAGATTAAATTTAACTCAGAAGCAGAGATCCCAAGGGTTGACTGTCCTTCAGAGTGAGATTTACAGCCTAAAGAATGAGATTCAAGGATGGGAAATGGAGACTTTCCAGGTATTGTGTTAGGTCATTGCTTAAGACAGGAGCTCTCATCTTTGGTCTTGGTGACATCCAATAGTCCAGGTTTTTAATCCAACCAGCATTTAATAGTTTGTTTTAAAATGTACAGTGCTTAATATTGCATATGAGACACTTAAATGTCCTAATTCATACTAAAGTCTAGGGCATATGAGACTTATATATGCAGTGCAAACCAGTGGATTTTAATAAAAACAATTTGCTGGTTGGAACAAAAGCCTGGATGTTGGAGATCCCTGAGGACCAGAGTTAATTACCCCTGGTTTAGAGGCACAGTCAGTAGACAGAACAAGAGAAATATTCAAAAATAAACTGTTTCTATTTAAACCTAATACACCCCACCCTGTTTTATCAACATTGTTTGTTTTGCATTTCATCTTGTCATAGTGATTATCTGTTTGAATAACACTTTACAGTACAAATATTATTTGGTTTGTATATTATTGCTCATATTACATTTGCAGCAAACTAAAATAATCAGATTCCAAAATAAATAAATGCAAAATACATTAATTAAAATTAATCAATAAAAATAAAACAACCAAACAATACATTAAATGAATGTAAAAATAAAGTAATGAAATTGAATTTAATTAATTCTAAGATAACAAACCATAGATAAAGGATTCCGATTTCACATTTCGTTTAGTATCTAATTTGGTTTCACATTTTATTCATGTGCTTTGTTATATTGTCATGTGTCTCCCTTGGAGCCACAAAAGAAGTTATAAAAATAGCAAACTGGTCCCTTCCAACTCCAATATGGCTCAGGATTTGCCAGCTTCACTTGGATAATAGCGGACAGTGTCCTGTCTAGTCCAAGGTTTGGTCTGAATGATGTCTTATTCTTTCGAACAAGAATGAACACTCTCTCTTCTCCTGAATTTGAGTGTGGTGAAAGTAAGAGAAGCCTGGTAACCCACTGATGGGAACTGGAGAAGACCACTAGGGCTTTTGACTTTGCTAAGCTATGCCCACACTGTGTCCATCCTGTATTGAACAGTAGTGTTATCTGTGATGGTCTGTAGTGCTGCCTCATCCTAGACACATGGAGGAATATCTGATTTCTGTATCAACTGGTAATTGCCAAACTCCTCTTACAGCTTCTCAGTCTCAGGTGGAGAGTGACAGAACATGTGCTGCTATCGGCCAACGACGTCCTCGATCTGTGCAAAAGTGCAGTTTTCCCTAATATCAAAGTTCAGAAAAGCTGCCATATTTAACATTTCTTCGTTTAAAGATAGCTTCTCCCATGCATCCTTAGCTACACTAGTATAGAATGTTCTGGCTGTCCAAAAAAACTTCCATTTTGCAAGAAGACCGATATTCTCTTGCTCTTCTCAGTTCTGTACAACCTGTTTTGTGACCAAACCTACAAACACTGTTTGTCTCTTTCAGTGCCTGAGTAAAACTATTTTAAATCTTTATGTATTTACTCCAAATTAGCGAGAGATGCTTAGGAATGTGTGTGAGAGGGAGATAGCCTGCTAATGAGTGTCTCACACCCAATGAGTGAGACTTGACATGTATGCAGAAGACATTCCTTGTTTCCTACAGGATAGCGTATCCCAAGTCCTGGCCACAGCATTTTCTACCAGGATGGCTGAGATTACCAAGTGTACTGGAATGTCCACCCCACCCAAGGCAAAGCAGGTTGTTAGGCAATTAACCTGATAGGCTGCACCTGGGTGAAAGCCAGTGCCTAAAACACTAATTGATGATGAAGCCTATGGGCAGGGGCAGGCTGAGTTTGTATAGAACCAGCAAGCTAAGGCCAGAGTGGGGGTTGTAGATGACCTGTAATCATTTCTAGCAAGCAGAGCGAGGTGTGTGAGGTTATTGAGGCTGGCAAGAAGCCAGAAAAGGTGTAGTCCGCAGTTACTCCCTGAGAGATGGGAGCTTGGGCTGGTAAACTCAGAGGCGGTCCAGCAGATAAAGTAGGAAGGAATCTAGGGAAATAGCAACATTGCTAGATATAGGGTCCTTGGCCTGGAACCCAGAGTAGCGTGTGAGCCTTGGTTCCCCTACCAGCTGCTGGAAAAGCAGCAGTGGACCTGGCCTTGGACTGGAAGGCTGACTGGAATGGCAAGTGGGCCACTGATTCAGGGGGACTTTGATCCCTTGGAAGGGCAGGACTATGGATGAGCTGGCTGGAGGGCACAGTCCTCAAATCCCAGAGAAAGAGAGACCACAGGTGAAGAACTGACAAAAGGGGGCTTCAGACTGGTGGGGAGTTAATTCCCATGGTGGCTAGAAGGTGGCACCCTGCTGGCAAATACCTTGTGGATAAGATCAAGCCTGTTGGCAGCTTGTCTCCTCACACTGAAGGATGTAAGAGTGTCCCTGTGCACCTTCTAATATGCCAGACTGACCTTTGATCTTCACTGAAAACAAGGTCCGTCCGTGTGTTGTCCCCCCCCCTCCCCTGGCGCCCCTCAGTGTTTACCTCTTCCTGTTGATTTCCTTCTGAAGTCTCTGAAACTCTCTCTTAGCATTTGCCTCAATATGCTAATATGTATATGTGGTTGGTGGCTTGGCTTTTTGGTTTTGTGGGGCAAGGTGGGCAAAGACAACTGTTAATTATCTTTTAGTCTGCCTTGCTATCCAAGGCATTTGGCCCTGATTCAGCTGACTCTTTATCACCGACCTAAATTTAAGTGCATAAGAAGTCCTATTAATGGAACTGTGCATCTTATTGAATTGTGGCCTTTTGTTATGCCCTCATCACCCTAGTGCCTGGGTTCTTAAAAGAATGAGGTTGTATATGTTTAGGTTGTTTTTGTTCTGTCCTTCTTTCCTAGCTAACGATTGTTCAGATTGCAACTTCCAGAGGACAGACTATTAAAGCTTGGAGAAAGCTATTGATGCTTAATAAATAGTAATACTAATAAGTCTAATTAAACCTGAGAGGAGGGAAGCTGTCGTTAATTAGGATACAAAGTTACCTTTTTTCTAGACCTTAAGGAGTTTTACTGGAACACTTGTAAACCTCTAGGGAAAGATTCATCAGAACTTTCTGGCTACTTTGAACCACCCTGCAATGCAAACCAGCCCCAAACCTACCTAAACTGTCTGGTTAAGATGAGTTTATGGCCACTGTGAGTGACAGGAACAGTCCACAGCAGTTATGCGACATCTAGCCCGTGGTATGCTATCTAATACATAACTCCCTGATGTTCTAAACCATTGAGGTACTTGGATGCTGTCACAACTTGCCCCCTACCTCTTCTTTCAAGGGTATATTTTTTTTCTCCCTATGAGGTTAATTCACGTTAATGACTCTTCAGTTCTTGTTCAACGTTACACTTGATCAGCCACAAGGTCCAACACCAGAAAGATGCACTTCTAAGAGGTGACTCAGGGTGACAGACCTAATAAGCGTTTGTCTACCCACTGAAGGAGTTCAGATTTCACTATATTTGGTTCACCATTCTCTCTCTCTCTCTCTCTCTCATATGTATCAGGGTTGTACTACTAATCTGAATGATTATACAAGGTAACTTCATCACAATGAAACCCTGTGCCCCGAGGGAGCCTCACGGACTTCATAGATCCACCTGTGCACAACAGTTGCAGGACCCGGGATATAATAGAATGCATTACATAATTTCAGATATTGCTGAAGAAAAAGCACTGATCCTGAGAGAAACAGAATAAAAATGAATCTTTGCAATGAGAGTGAATCCTTGATTAGAACATACATTTGAGCACTTTTGAAGGTGGCTAGTGGTGGGAACAGAACTAGAACAGCATTTTAAAAACAAACACCCCCCACCCCCTTTCCATGCAACCTCTCCGTTAGTATTCTGCTGAATTTCTAGCTTCCCACCAGCCCTTTCAAGTACATGGAGATGAGGTGCACAAAGCAGGGTTAATTTTGTGTAACATAAATTAATAAAAGCTGTGCAAAAGGATTTTTCAAAGCCTTGCTTGCTAAATAAATTACTGGTTATGTTTTATTCAAAAGCTTGAGCTGCCAGCAGAGAACACAGAAAACAAGCACACTTTCAATTAAAGTAGCAGCCAGGATTTTCCTTCTGGCACCCATCTGACTTTTTTTTTCCTCCCCCCCTCCTCAACCTCAGTTGTATGTTGCAAGTGCCCAGTGCAATCATCTGGGCTCGTGTGTCTGCGCATGCACCCCTGCTCACACCATCTAAGCCTATATGTTATAGCTTGTTTTCCGAAAGGAGTACTGCAAGTTACATTTCCAGGCAATCAGGCTAACATCCCTGCAAATGCAGCTGGGGTTATAGAACTGGTGTGAGGCAGGGGTTATGGGACCGATACCAGGTTTTACATAGTGCGGCCTCAGACCCACTTTAGAAGTGACTGGTGTGATATTAGGGTGAGGCTTCAAAGCCCCTAGGACAGAGGGTGGGTTGCTTCCAGGCTGGAGAATGGTTGGAGTGGGGCCAACAGGGATTTAAACTTCTAACATGGGCAGATGTGTCTGTTTCTCCCAAACATCTGCTTACAAATTCTATTTTAGGAAATCATGAAAACAGTTTTAAGGACAGGGCTGAGGTTACAGCAGGTTATTGGCGTAATGCCACAAAACCTGTGCCAGCACAATCTCTAGCAATTCACCCACTGTTGATGTAGCTCTAATGGAAGTGCCAGCGGTGACTGGGCACAGGCATTTTTACTACCGTATTTTCTAAACTTGCTGGAAGTAGCGTTAAACAGCACCGGCTGGGTTGCCGTCTTTGCTCACAGCGGTGATCGGTTACTTATGCAGGTAATCCTATTGACTGGTGAGCAAGGGATTCACACTCTGGCCCCACAGTGGTGAAAGTGCCAGCTGGCCTGCCGTTGCTACCATGCATGGAGTTATGCTAGTGCTAACCCAGCCGTGGGAGAAGTGTTGAAAATTCTCATTGTCGTTCAGGCTAAATAAGGTGGCCTTAAACCTACAGCACTCGGGGTCCAGTCCAATGTCCCATTTGAAATCAATAGGCCTGGAGATGGCTGCCTAGCTAGTGGATGAAACTTAAAGCCATTTTTCTCCTACCAGAGTGCCCCCATCTCAGATTTTCCAACCAATTCCCCGTTACTTCACTGTGAAGTGAGCCAGGCGTGTCCAACAGCACCTTCTGCAAGTATCTGGGATCAACTTTGTTGTGCAGAGGTGTTAGGCATCTGAGAACTTCAAGACATATAGCCTGTTCCAGGGAACTGGGACTTGACAGAAAGATGGAGGTGCTGTTAGGGAATTAATGAAGAATTTATTAGATAGAAAAATAGATCGAGTGAATTCTCGATGATAGAACCACAAGTGGAGTATTAATTATCCTCATGTCCTCGCTTGTCAGTGAGAATCAAATGGTTGAACTGAGCAAAGGGAAAGCGAGCGTGTACTTGAGGTTCACATGGGCTCATCAGGAAATCTAAGCACAATGTGCAGATTCGCTTCTTAGAAAAGCGGTTGCTGGTGGGATGGGGTAGGCAGGGCCAACATGGGGAAGGAGTGGATAATAAAGGCCTGTGGGCCCTGATTCTCTCTCCCCACCCCCCTCCCCTCAGCAACATATGCAGCAGATGTCGGAGGGGATTTAAAAAGAGAAGGCCTAGCTTAGTTTGGGGCTGACCAGGAAGGCAAGCAGAGCTCTGCTTTTTCCCTTGGTGAGGGAAGCCTGACTTTAGCCAAGTCTGAACAGTTTGCTGCCTTGGATGGGCCTTCTTTGATTGACCAAAGGAGTGCCTGTAGAAAGACAAGCCCTCAGCAGAAGGGCAGAGTCCTGCCGAAGGCTCCTTGGATGACTCTGCTTTGAGTTCTTAGCATTCTCTTATGTCTGTACTTTAATGCCCTGGAGGGGCTGGGACTCCAGTATGCCTACCCTGAGGGTTAAAGCATCTGCTGCAGATCCTGGGAGAGGCTGTTGGAGAGTCTGCCACAGGATGAGCAGTGCCCTGCTAGCCAAAAGGAGGCACCACAGAACTGACAGAGGAAAAAACTGTCCCAAAGAGGCAGTAAATTCAGAACTTTAAATGACCAATAGAAAAATGGCACTATTTGAGGCCTCAGAGAAAAAAGGTCACTTGATCCTAGACAAGATACGTAAGTAGGGCAAAGAATCTCTATGGCACTGGGCATTTAGCATGATGTTGATGGCATCTACTTACAGGAAACATGTAATGAGAATCTTAGTGTATGGATCTGGATCCTAGATTGGCAGATATGAAAGGAAGAAAAGGACATGTGCAGTGAATTCTTCAGGTGCCAAACAGGAGACTATATCAGAAGGAAAAAGCAGCTTATATAACCGGAGAAAAGATCTAAGCTTTGTAGGACTGTTATTTCCTCAGTGGACCAAGTCTGAAAGTGGGACTGGTGACCTGATGAGAGGGAGATAGAGAACACAACCTCCTGAAAGAGAGTGCTAAGAGAGTTGGAGATATCCTAGCGCATGTTGTAATTCTGCACATTGAATAGGCCTGAATTACCAAGGCTTAGAACGGCATCTGGACGTTCTCTTTGTAGTGGTCCTCTGCGCAAGGGTAACTTCTTCACAGCAGTTCTTTTGTGTACTCCTAACTTCCTCACTCTTCTCTTAAAGAATACCCACATCCCTGCCCCTTTGTAGCATCAAGAATACATTCAAGTGCTGGGCCCTTGCATGGGTGGCATCATGGTATTTCAGGATAATGGCAGGTACTCTTCTCATGCGTCATTCATATACGCTTACTGACCTCAAAATCTGAAGTGAGTCCTCAACAGCCTGAATGAGTGTAAATTCTTGCAAAGGGGAGAGAGATGCAAACATTTAACTAATTGACACCAGGCTTCACACTGACAGTGGCTAATATGGAATGAGAAACCTGCTCGATTATGCAAAGAACCTTAGGTTATCCTTTTTGCAGCTTGCACAGATCCCACTTACATGAACCTTTATAGTCCCTTGGGCCTGCACGTGTTGGTCAGGCAGGCCCTAAGAGCTAATTTGGTGCTGCTCTTCACTATGTCTGCTACAATATTCCCAAAGGAGCTTTTCTGGCAGCTAGGGATTGCTGGATCACAGTCGCACCCTGCTCCTACCTCCTGGCCATGCTTTCTAGCACCAGCTCTGTGTCACTTGGATCTCTCCTGTGCTGAGAGAATTCCCAGCTGGCTGGTTAAGTCTTTGTGCTGCTGGCATACTGGAAAGCAGACTCATGGGGACAGAAGCTGGTCCCACTGGTCTCTTCTTGGACCTAGTCATAAGAGATGCTGAGCACAGGAAATACTGAGGGAGCCTACCCCTCATGAAATTGAGCCTCTGGAGAGGAACGCTTTTCAGCTTATCGATAGAAATCCAGTGCCCCCACTTCCCTGCAATATTAAAACACAGACTGGAACAAAGCAATCAAAATGATAGTGTTCCGGGGTGACTCCCCATGTCTCTGCTCTGAATGTTGTGTTCTCTGTGCTGTAGCGCACAAGAGAGGAGTGGGTTGGGTTTGTGTGGAGCCCTACCAAACGAAGCACTCAGCTGTCATGCCTCTTCGGTGTCTGATGAAATGAACTGTTTTCACTAAGAGGCAGAATTGCAGGTTTGTCAGTGGCTACTTCTGTTCCTTCCTGTTGGGAAGAACTGATGTAAAGCGCTGCACAACAGAAACCGTTTGCAGGACACACAAGCAGTGAACAATACTGGTCCTATAAAACCCATACCCCATGGTACATGTCCCTGAGTGCCCGCTCCTGGCACACTCTCTAGTACTATTTATACACATGCAGACGTTGAGCATTCTTAGTCTGCCCATCACTGCAATATTGCCAGCCCCTAATGTTAAAAAATCATGGCAGACCCTGCCCCCGATATCATGGGATGGGCTTAAAATCATGCAATATTAAAAATAGGATTTGTTTTTATTTGCCTCCTGTTTTTGAGCCTGTGGAACACAGCCAGGTTACATTTTTTTTAAGCTTGTCTCTGCTGCCATGAGAGCTAGAGACTTACTTTTTTTTAAAAAAAAAGTAAGTTGAGAGTCTCGTGTAATCACATGACTTCAAGACCTGGGGCTTTAAGTGAAACATCAAATAGCATGAGACTCCTGATAAAACTTTGAGAGTTGGTAACACTGCAAGGATTGCTCCAATGCACGGTCTTTGCTGCTTGGGACTTCATACCGAGTGACAATTGTGATTTAAAAAATAACTCAATGGTGGGTCAGATTGTGAGGCTTTTAGTCAAGTAAAATCCCCATTCACTGTGGTGAGTTTTGACTGCTAAGGACATAATTGCATTAGAGGACTAGATCTGGCCTATTAAGCATAGCTCAGGGTAAAGGGTGGTGCAGCGTGCAATGCCCAGGGTAGAACCAGGAGGGGGAAGATTGGTGGAGGATGGAAATTCCATTTCATGAAGAATTTTGACACTTGTCTTCACTCCAATCAGGAATAAATCCTGAGCCTTTTAAAAATTCTCTTTGAAAAATCTCCAAACTCTAAAATAAATTTCATTTCAGGTTGATCATAATATCTTATTTTGACAAAATCAGATGTTTCATTTTTATTTCACTTTTCTGTTTTGTGAAATACAAAATCTTAATTCAAAACAAAGTTGTTGCACAATGAAGAACTGAAAGGGAACTGTTGACGTTGTCAGAACTCTTATTGGGGTTTCTTCTGAAAGGAAACCTTGGTTAAATCGACACAATTTTTTGCAGTATTTTGACTACCAAAACTGCATTCCCAAACAGAAAATGGTTCCATCAAAGTTTTTTCCAGTCACTTGTGCTTCCTGGTGTGCAAAGAGAGGAAATCTGCTACAATGCCCCCTCATGGGGAGGCAACATACTGTCCCCTCTGTGTCAGTGCTGTTCCATGAGATGGAGTTGGGGAGAGAGGGATTGAGCCATGTCCTCACATCCTCCCCACCCTCTGTGGGGCACAGTAGGTCCAGGGAGAGTAGAGATGGTTGCAGCCTTTGAGCTCAGGGCCTGCTCTATGCTGTGTGGTGCACAATTCAGGAAAGCTCTATCTGTCCCAAACTTCCTCCCCTGGTGTGAACCAGCATAAGGGCGCAAGCAGAATCTCAGTGAACACTTCAGAATTTGACCCAACAATAATCCTGAATGAAGTCGCAATAATAATACGCAGCACTTGTATGCATTTTATATCTTCAAAGAGCTTTACAGACAATAGCTGTTAGTTAATTGGTCTGGGTTAATTCGTTCTCTATAACTACAGGATATCTCATTTAATATTTCTTTGCAAAGTTTTTGACACGGCTTATTCTGGACCAGAACAACTCAACAAAATTGTGTGTCAGTGATGTGATTTTTGTGCCGTGGCAGAGTCACATGAGACTCACTCCACTGATTAAGTGACCTGAGCAATGACTGCTTGGGATGGTTCGCTGAGGTGCACGGCACTGGGACACAAATAGGAACACTGGGCCACTTTATTTTTTTAGTGGTTTCAAAGACTGAACGCACATAAATATTCACTGAAAAGTCCTCCTTTATTGAGACATTTGACATGGGAAAGTGTGCATATTGCACCAGGATTCATGAAGTGCAACAAATGGCACAGAAGAAATAAACTCTTAAATCACTCCTGTTTGTGAAGGAGACCGTATTTACCAAAATCCCAGCTACGTAAAAATATGTAGAAAATTCAGCCGGGGAGGGTAAAGGGGGGAATCGTCATGCACAATCACTGAAAAATATATGCATGGAATGGAGAGAACCACAGAAATTAAAGATTAACAGGAGCTATCTGGTCACCTAGTCCCGGGCCAGAGGCTCATAGTGGGATTTTCCACTTGGAATATTCACTAAAGCTTTATCCTGCCTTGTTTTAACAGCTCAGGCAAATGGTTTTCTCTACAGGCCATGATTTAAAAAGATCTGACTGTCTGGGCTATCTATGTTTTACAGACAGAAGAGTTGATCTAGAGTGGTTAAATATTAAGGGTGGTGAATGCATAGTGGTAGTTTGTATGGGTGGCTGCAGGCTAGTGGTACGTGTGTATGACATTTGCTAAGGACAGCAGAACCCCAGCAGCTCACGGTTATGTGTATTTTTTCTGATATTCAGCCTATATTTTCCTTAGCTTAATTTCATCCCATTACTACTACCTATATCTCTCCACCACTCCTCAGTAATTTCTTTCCCTCTTTGGTGTTTTCACCTTACAGATACTTGTGGACAGTTACATTCCTCATAACCAAGACCCTTAAGTGTTGTTCAGAAGTGTGCATGATTTCTTAAAAAAGATATAGTTCTGCTTGTAGGAGCCCCCATATGGCCACAGTTGTAAATCCTCTTTATATGTAGATAATTGCATCCACACTCGGGGGATGGGATTGTACCATTTTAACTATATCAACCTTCAAGTGTAGGCAAGCCCCATGTCTCACAATAATATAGCTTTGCATGGGGTCTGATAGGGAATGTGTGGGCCAGACTATTCCTACAATGTAAAAAAAAAACCAACTGCACCTTAACTTTAAACTCATTCAGTGCTGAACGTGCTGATTCCAGTAGACATCAAACTTCAAGAAATGATGGAGATGACATCTCTCACCCTCTTCGTTTGCAAAGCACGACTCTCGTTGCCTGACAGAATTCATTTGACATGTAGGCAAATGTTCCAGTGAATCTGAGCAGGGATTTAAGTAGCTCCCACTTCAGAAAGACAGGCCTGTATCCACAAGGGGACATAAGTGTTGCAGTGCTTGGCGTCCTAAAATGAGAGCTACAAAGCCTGAGTTTGCCTCCCTATAGGAGGCATGGCAGAGAGAGAGAGAGAGAGAAGCACCTTGGAATGTGATCCTCAAAATCCAACATGCTAGGTGTGGAGCTGTCTAAATTAGCCAATGAGAATACTGAGAGGAGTGTATCCTAAGCCCGGCCCCTCTCCTGTAGCTCAGCAACTATCTCTGTTTGTGTGCCATGCCACAGGGTAGATAAGGTACTCCTCTGCTTTCCTTGTGTGGAGGACGTGATCTGGTAGGCATGCTCAGAGGCCGCCTACCACCACACACAACCACCAGCGTGAGAAGTTCCTTATAACCTTTAACCCAGTGATTATGTACTCACCTCTGATTTGGGAGACCACCTGTGCAAGTGCCCCCCCATCTCTTCTATTGATGTTTTTCTGCTTTAATTAGTTAATTGAATAACTAAGTATTAGTTGGGTCAGAGGGGGTGAGACTCTCTCTATAATCTATCATCCCCCAGTCCATGGGTTGCTCTGGGGATTAGCAGGGAGATAGGCATCCAGATGGCTATAAGGAGGCAGCACTGTGCATTCTCAGAGGCAGAAACCTAGAAGACTTTTATCCTGGAGCTTTAGGCACCAAGTGAATTTAGGTGTCTACAGGTAGCAGCCAAGTGGGGCTGGGGTTTTAAGCCACAGACATGGCTTAAAATGGGACTTAGGAGCCCAAGTCTTCTGGTTTAGGTGCCTGAATAGCTTTGTGGAGCTGGGCCAGAGTGACTCTCATCATCGGGTCTCCAAATAATCCATCTTAAATCAGGAGCAGGTAAAAATAAGAATCAGACCTATTTGTTTTTATTGGTGAATTTAGCTTAAAGAATAACCCCATTAAAATACCATGGGACACATTAATTCCTGATGTCGGTGGAGTTACACCAGGGAGGGGATTTGGCCCAGAGTACTTATTGCTTTGCCCAGGTGAAAAAACCTTCCTAATGCATCAGAAAATTTAATTCAATCATTTGCAGGTGATCTATTATTTACTCTGGAAATAGATGATATTTAATATTAAATTCCAACTTCCATTAGGTGCTTGCTATCCTTTCAGCAGATGAGATTTTGTTAAGTTAGCAAGTGTGCAATTTTTCTGTGAATTCTTTCCTTCTACTTTGGTTCAGAAATAATAGATTCTGTTCGATCTTTATTAAACTGTGCATTTAGCCAGGGCTCACTTTAGTCTTCTATTTCCTTAGAAGTCCCTTTAAACCAATTTTAAAAAGCAGGCCAAGTTTATCCAATTACACAGAACCAAACTCACATGGGATGTGGTGCAGCCTGACCTTCAGTCCTGTGGAACAAGGTCTTTTAAGCTATTTAATGAGTTTCTCAAACAAAAGCAAAAGATGAAAAGAAAACATGAAGAGTCCATCTTAAATGTGTACTATTGAGTTCTTGACATGAGGCATATAAGGCTAAGCAGTGCAGTAAATAGTTCACTGCTCACTTGAAGTGAAAGGTGGAACAGGATTTTGGCTGCTTCTATTTGTATGACGTGCAGGATCTATTATTTATTTATTAAAACTCTAATTTAATCCCACAACTCTTTCACCTCAGGCTGTGGCCCTATCAGGCCTCAAGCTTCAGGTCTGGTCAGTAGCTGGCTGGACAATCTCAAGACAAAACTAAGGGTGCTGGTTAATCAATAGGTGACATGCTCAAGATCAATCCTTCTCTCTTTCAGGAGGAGTTCAGTGGGGACTTAGAGCCAGGTTATTGGCTCTCTTCTTTTATTAGCTCAGTTCTTCCTCAGAGACAGCCATGTTCACTCCCAAGTTCTGACCAAATTCCAGCTTGGACTCTCATATAAACATATTTAGTGTCTGGACTTAAGATTTACAGTCCTGGTGAGAGCCAGATAGATAACAAAGAGACATTTAGTCCATAGTAATTGAATAATAAAAATAACTATTTTAATCAGGTACAAGCATAGCTAAGATTAGCTTATCCTCAGACTGTGTAGTGATTGCATCTGTTCGTTCATTAGAGCTTTCATTATTGATTAGAGATCTGACTTTTAATACTACTTTCAGATATTTTGTTATCTCAATAAGTATGAGGATAAGGTTTAGATTAAAACAGTGGATGCAAAGGACTAGCCTATAATACTCTTCATGTTTTTGGTCGAAGGGAAATACAGGGGTCCTCCTTAAAATCTGACTAATTTTGCCTTAAATAGATACTCCAGTTTTCCCATTATTATAGGGTTATGTAAGGAACCCTGCAAATATGGAAACAATGCATTTTTATCTAAGGCAATTAAAATATTTAAGAGCGACCATTTTGGGTGGAGGGGTTTCTTATGGTTTTAGCAGGTAAATAAGATATAGTCTAAGATGACCAGCCTATAGCTTGTTTTTCCTTAAATGTGTTTCTATTCCCCAGAGAGTACTTCTTATATCAAGGCAATAGTTAGTCCAAGGAACTGGATATAACCTCTTCATCCCTCCCTTTTTATTAGTTTATTTAGCTATTTTTTGTATTACAGAAGCATCTGAAGACACTAACAATATCTAAGCCTCATTGTGCTAGACACTGTCAAACACCTAAGAGGACAGTTACTGTCCCAAAAGTCCTGTCTGCATCTTTAGAATGGATAATGTTGCTCTGAGCTGGGTGAAACTTTTATTATGGGTTGAGTTGAGACATTGTTAAAACTGATGTGTGAATGCACCCTTCACATAAGATGGTTGTAAGAAACACTGAAGACGCCACTCCTAAAACAAGGCTTAAAAGTGTCTGCCGAGAAACTAGCACCAAGTGGGCAGAAAAGCTAGAGTGAAACTTTTGGGTCTGTTGGCTAACGAGATGTGGGGCTATAAGTTAAGAAACTGCTGCTTTTGTTCTTCGTTCCTCCTGCATTCGGAAAAGCAGGCCTTTGAACCTTATATAAACAAGACTGCCTCAAAGCAAATATCAGACTCCATCAATTTCTCCTTCCAGTTAGAACATCCCCAGGGGCTCTTACTTTGTCTAGCAGCTCAGGTCAAAAAGGGGCAATGGTATTATCTGCCTTAAAGATGCATTGAGGAGCTTAATTAATTAATTTGGTAAAATGCTTGGATACTGTCAACTGGAAGCCACATTATAAACATGAATTACGATTGTACCTAATATGAAATAGGCTTCCAAAAGCTCAGGAACTAGAGAGAAATTCAAACTTGAGGCAGAACTAGAAAGAGTTGCCAAAGTGTATGATTTAAGCACCTGTTTTCCAAAGTATGTGCTGAAGTGCTTCCCTGAATCCAGGCCTAACCTAGTACCAGAGACCCCACGTCCCAAGAGCAAGGTTCCAATTCAACAAAGTAATTGCTTACTTTAAGCACATACTTAAGTCCCATTTATATAGGCACCTGCTTAAAGTTAAGCTTGTGATTAAGTGTTTTGTTGAATTAGGCTCTACTCAGTAAATAGCCAAGGATCTGGCCCAATAGTGCATAATCTACAGGGAAGTTGCCCCTGCTCCTACCTTTACTGACTGTATCTGTTCTGCTGTCAATCTAACACCTTTCACAAACATTGAACACCCCTAATAATGGGAAAATATCTACTCTTAGCCTTTTTACAGTAGATGCTGCAGCAAATATGCCTCTGGGATTCTAGCCATGCAGACAAAAAGTAAATATTACCTTTGGGTTGCTGGTAATATATAATTCCTCAATCCATATTTACACTGGAAAACTACATTTTAATTTAGTTGGTATGCTTTGAATGCTCTTTATTCCATTTATTGTGAAGGCCCTAAGTGTATGCCAGACAACACAGTGGGGAAGATATTAATTTAGAAAAATGCTATTGACTTGAGTCTGAATTTATTTACCTATCTTCCTGGGGCACTGGTGTGCTGCTGTTGGTGTTCTCTTCCTTAAAAAAATACTGGAGGCAAACACAAAATAAATAATTCATTGCCAAAGTATCACGTTTCTGGGAATGCTAAAAGTAAAATTCCTAAATATGCATTTAATTTAAACTTGAATAGGCAACTGTTTTTTGTTTTTAACAGTCAATTAAAATCCTATTGAGTGAGGTTTAGTCAGAAGGGGTCAGGATGCATTCCACATCCAGTTTTGCTAATTAACGGGGAATGATAGTAAACACAGCAGGCAGGATGCCCCGTTTCACAAGGCAATAATCAGGTTCCCAGGTGGATAGCTTGGAAGGCTGAAGGCGGAGTGGTTGATCACAATGAGAGAACTGAACTGTTCCTGAGGAAAATGAGGCATCCCCTCGTTACACTTGTTTTACTGCATGTGGTGCATCATCCGGGCTATTAGAATGCACATTTCTGTGAGACTCTCACTCTGTTCTTCCCTCCTTGTCTGGCATTAACTTCTGCTGTCTGCTCCAGCCGTGGAGACAGTGAGACAACCTTCCTGACCAGACAGCATGGCAAGATACTCAGTGCCAAAACCATCACCTAAAGGATACCAGGCACAAAGTGTGGCAGGCCAAAAGGAAGTGGCAGTGAGACCTTAGTCTGACTTGGTCAAAATCATGAGACTGGAAGTCAGAACCCTTGGGTTTTCTCCTATTAACTTACAGTGTAACCTTGCATGAGTCACTTAACCTTTTCTGTGCCTCAGTTTACTCATCTATAATATGGATAGTTCCTGAAATGAGTTCTGCTCTGTAATCCTTCATGTGAGAAGTCTAAAATGGAATCTGGGAACATGAGTAAAGGTTAAAGTTTCAGGCAGCAACATCGTTGTTAATGTGTGCTTCTATTCTGTCCGGTGGAAACTCCCACAGTCCTCTGCGTGTTATTTGCGTTTGAGGTTTGCAGCATAGTCAGTCGCTCTCTCATGGGCTCAGACTGGCTCCTGCCAATGAAGTCTGGCAGTACGGGCCCTCCGTAAGTTCTGAGAAGAGCAAGAATTGGGGGGAGCCAACCTGTGTGCCATGTTCCTGCTGCTGGTTGTGGACAACTGGGGAGTGAGTCTGAATGTCGTTAAATGAGGGGCCGTGGCTGGCTCTGGCTCTACTTACATGGTGAGCTAGCGGTGTGAGTCCTAGCTCGTGAACACATGCTTTCGCTAGCTTAATGAGAGCTAACGAGAGTGTAAACAGCAGCACAGATGCAATAGCACAGCAGCAGCACAGCTTAGCCGTGTCAAATACAAATCCACCCGAACCCCGTGGGTACATGCTTAGCTAAGCGTTGTCGTCACTGCTGCTGTGACATCACTCCCGTTGATACTTGTGCTCGCTCTCAGTGAGTGCGTGTCAGTATGTGTCCGGGAACTAGGAATCCCCCTCCTAGCTTGTAGCACAGACGTAGCCTCTGTCAAACTTCTGTTTCTTCTCTTCCTCGCCCCTCCATTTCGAATTGTTGTGTATGCCTACACAGTAGCTGGGGGCGCGTTTCCCGGCACAGGTGGCAAGATCCACGCTAGCTCTGCCCAAGCTAGTATACTATGGCATTATGGGTGGCAGTTTGGGCTTGTTGAGGGTTCAGGCGAATTTATTCTTGGCTGGCAGGTTGGGCTAGCCTCAGCTTAGCGCACAGAGCTAGTGCTTGTCTGGCCACCGGTGTTGTGATGCATGCTCCCCGCATCTGCGCAGACGAAGCCTCCATTACTTGCAGACTGCAGTTTGTTATCCTCGGAGTCACCCAGAGCTGTGTTTCAGATGCCTAACAAAGCCTTAGCCCTTCTAATTTCCGTGGAGTCCTCACTCCGTGGTGGCAATTCCAGGTAGATAGCTGGTGTGTGATAAACTGGCCATCAGCTGGAGGCTTGGTTACCCACGTTGACCCAATGTTGACAGATACATAACTTGAGAAAGAGAAGCCATGGAAGTGGGGGAAGGGGAGGGTAGGAATAGTCAGGACTCCAGCAAAGCAAAGATGAACTCAAACAATGCATCCCCAATCCCACCAAGACTAAAGCATCTGAGCGGTCCCATGAACTCGGAGCTGACTTGTGTTAGAATGAAGCACGCGCTTAAGTGCTCTGCTGGAATGGGGGCTGGGCACTCAGGACCTTGAAGGATCAAGTCTCTACCTCTTCTGGTGAGCTCTGTTCCAAAATGGTAGAGGGTTGGTGGCAGAACGTTCTCCATGAAGGCCTCCCCACTGGAATATACTTTGTTATATTATATATATATAATTATATATATATTCTTTGTTCCAGCAGAGCCTGGATACACAGTATTGAACTTTGGGCTACCCATCTATTTTTTTAGGACCACATTCTGCCACCTTGACTTGCACTGAGAAGTGCCTTATTTCAGAAATAGTCTCAATTGAATTCAATGGGACTACTCCAGGAGTAAGTTACTACTCCGTGGGAGTAAAAGTGGTAGAATCTTCCCTTTGGGCTTTTTGTGGAAGACTAAAATTTAGGAGGGCTGGATTCAACAGAGGTTGTGTATGCTTTTCCTCTGGTAACTCATTGGTGTGTGCTGGAAACTGGTGTTGGGTTGCTTACTTTTGCTAATTTATATGTATGGATTTTTTAGAATAAATGTTTTGCAGGGGCTAGATCCTAGAATGGGCTTTTGATATTCAAAAATCAAATGAAATACCATCAAAATACAAGTTTATTCTGCTACAAGTGAAGTGACCTTGGTCTCTAGAGGCTCATTCACTAACGAGAGTCTAATGGTGCAGTATGACTTCTGATACAAGTTGGAGATGGTCTGAAAAAAGCTCTTATTTAAAAGGCTAAAATTGAACTCCTCGTGCAATGGAACACACCCACACAATATGCTGTAATGTAACACTGCGTAATGGTATTCTGTGTTCTACTGCAAGGAAGGAATACAATTGTTAAGTGGACAAACCAGCAGACAGTTTTACTGTGATGTGGGTTTGATGAATTGTTCTTAGGGAAGCCAGTGCATTTGTATTTCTTATCATTGCTACCAGCAGTATAAAAGATCCTTGGGTCCCAAATCTCCAATTTGTAAGAATTCACTAGCCAGTGTTTTGAAGGAAACGTGTTGCTAAAACACAGTTAAGTCTGATCATGGAAACAAATGACTGATGACACTGTCAGGAAGGACTCTTTGAAACTAGTGCATCAAAACAAATTTAATCGTGCAAAGATGTTTGCTTGGGGCCTTTGCTTACCCCTACTGCACAGAAGAGAAGAGAACAAAACTGGGGGAGAACTTGCTGTGAAGGTGCATGGGTGAGATTGATGAATAGGGTATCTTCCCATTCCCCTGCTATGACTCTTACCCCCTGCCCAAATTCTTTGGCCTTGAGTCTCCCCTCACACCAGTATAACTCCACAGACTTCCAGATAGTTATTTCTAATTTACAGCAGTGAAAGCAAGCCTAGAATCAGGCCCACTGTGTGGTTCAAAAGCCGTTAGGAAAAAAATGTGATCAGTTAGGAGCCAGGCCATAGCTGTGCTGTAGAATACATCCTCCGGGAAGTACAGAGATGCCCCATTTCCTATAGACTGTAGATGTAATATTTCATTTCCTAGTATACGTCCTGCTGGGGCAGAAACAAAGAAGCCCAGAGCAGGGCAGTCAAATGCTGCAGCTGCACAGGGCAGTAGGAAGTTTGTTCCTGTTCAGAATGAAAACACCGGCCTGCTTGTCAGTGAGTGGAAGGCAAATGTGTGTGAAGACATAGCGAGAGATAACTTTGCAATGGCTGCTATGGAGCTCCCCCGCCCCAGACCTGAGAATCGGGAAATGCTAAATGATGGCTGGAAAAGGTTCAGACAGCAATCTGAAAACCATGGGGGCAAATAAACTATAGGATGAGGAAAAGATTGCTGTGCTCTTAACAGAGGCAGGTAAAGAAAAATGAGACGTTTATAATGCATTCTATACAGATTGTGATGGGGGGGGGGAACATTGCCAAAATCATCAAAATATTTGAGGATCACTGTCCCTAGGAAAAAAAAGTTACTTCTGAGGTGAGATTTTTCTCAGAATGAGAACACAGCATGAAAAGGAAACAATAGAGGACTTTGTCACCGACTTAAAACCAAAAAGTCACTCCTGTGGATATGGCATATTAGAGGACTATCTCATTAAAGACCAGATTTGTTGTGGAGTGAAACAATTAAAAAAAAAATCTGTGAATGGTTACTAAGGGAGATGGATCTGATACTAGAAAGAGCAATGTGTATATGCCAAACTGAGGAACAAATGGAAACATAAATAAAAGGCCTGGAGAAAGGCACATAGCAGATGACGGAGTACTACAGCTAAACCAGCACAGGAAACTTTAACAGAAATTAAATTGGCCAAGGCCTGAAACATGGAAAGCAGGAAATCATGCCAGCGATGTGGCAACCAGCCTGAACGCTGGGCAATCCTATATTCATGCAAGTATGTAGAAACTGCAATAAACCCAACCATTATGCTAAAATGTGCAGAGAAAACAGGAAAGTGCATGTATTAAATGTGGAAGGGGATTCTTCAAATAAAGAAGAGCTGCTGTTCTGCACAACAGTGGAGGAGGCTGAAATCTCAGATTGGCTAACTTAAATGTGCATCAAAAGGCACTTATGTGAGGCACAAGCTAGACACTGGGGTGCGCATAAAAGTGGAAGAGTCAAAAGCGTCTGTGCAAGACTATCATGGTGGAACAATTCTGGTGTTGGAGGGATTGCATGCTGACAGTCAAATGCAAAAGGAAAAGGATAAGACAAGTGTTCATGGTGGTACCAGATGCAAGCCATCATCTTAGCAGGTGTAGGCCAAAGAGTGATGTCATAGGGTGGCACTGGCTCTTTAAGAGGGAGCAAGGCCAGTGACCATGTGACTTATCAGCTCACTCCAGCTGGGTTTAAAAGGGAGAACTTGAGCCCTAGGAGATAGTCAGGGAGAGGGCAGGTGAGAGCTGCTGGGAAGGGCCTGTGTTGATTCATGGGGAAAGGCTGAAGGCAGGAAAGCAGCAAGAGGGGTTTGATGGCTGGCTTCCCCAAGCCAGAGATCCAGGGCCAGCGAGCTGGAGCTGAACCAAAGACCACAAAGAAGCAGGGGTAGTTGCTTGCTGATGTCTAACCTGGAAAGTCAAAGCTGAGCACCAGGGAGGGCTGAAGGCAGGGGAGCAGCAAGGGGGCTTATATTCTGGCATCTACATGCTGGAGAGCTGGACCCCAGGGAACAGTGAGAAGGCCAGGGAATGTGAGGGATGCTTCCCATGTCAGGATGATTTCCCAGTAGAGAGGCTGTTGGGGTTCCTGCTGGGAATAGCATATTGCACTCCAGCTGGAAGGGGTGGGGGCATCTGTCCTGGCAGATGGTCAAAAGACTGCCAACAAAGAGTCTGGGTGGTATGTTGCAGCCTGCCTCAAGAGAGCACACCAGTTGGGGATGCTGTATGACCGAGATATACCATAGAGAAACAGAAGGACAAAGTAGAACCAGGCAGGAAGTATTAATAGCGACATACGAAGATGTGGTCACAGTAAATGAATGCCTCCCCAGTAACATATAAGAGGCACTTAATAGAAAATGCAGAACCCTGTGGTACACATGGCACAAACAGTTCCACAAGCCTTCAGAAAAGATGTTAAAAGACCTGCAAAACATGACAGCAAATGGGATCATTCAGATAATAGAAGAACCAGCAGCTTGGGTTCACTCCTTAGTAACTGTAAAGAAGAAAGGAGGGTACTATGGCTGTGCATGGGTTCTAAGGAGCTGAACATAAACTTAAAAAGAGAGAACTTCCACTTGTCCACAAGAAGTGAACTGTTCTATGCAGTATCAGGAGCTCAGTTTTTTTCAGCAAATTAGATGCTTTAGCTGGATTCTGGCAAATCCCTGTGGACGCTCAAAGCTCTAGGATCTGTACTTTCAGTGCACCATTTGGCAGATACCACTTCCTGAGTCTGCCTTTTGGCTCCACAAGTATTTCACTGTATAATGAGCCCAATGCCAGAGGGCCTCGCAGGTGTGAAAGTACACATTGATGTCATGATAATTTGGGGCAGCAATGCCACCAAACCTCAGAATTGACTGAGGGAGAGTACTGAAAATTGCAAGAACTAATAACATGAAAATTAATAAAGTCAAGTGTCTGTTTCTAACACACTTGGGAGAGGCTGACTTCCAAGAGAATCTTGCCCAATGCATCGAAGATTCAAGCAGTACTGACTGTGCTGAGACCAGAAGATTAAAAGGAAATTCAAAGGCTGCTAGGCATGTTGAATTATGTCAGCAAATGTATGGCTCACACAACTCACCTAAGACATCTCCTCCACAAGGTCACTCAATGGGCATGGATTCTGGAAATGATTTAAAACACATTCTGATGTCAGTTCCATGCTGCAATGTTGTCCCATTAAAAGACTTCAAACTCCCCGCAGATGCCTCAAACAGTATTATCTTAGTTCTCCTTTTGGTTGCCAGTTTCATGCATCTAGGGCTATGAGAGACGCAGAGGTTATGTGCATAAATTGGGGGGAGGAAGGAGGAGAGGGAGGAAAGACACTGGATCTGGTGTATGGATGTACAAGATTTAATGACTTTTTTTCCCTTTGTGCTCGTCACTTCAAAGCAGAAACCAATGACAAACCACTAAATGCAAAATACAAAAAAGGACTCGAGGAAGCACCATTATGGATTCAGTGACTACTTCTGACAATATAGAACAATGATCTAACTAACAAACTGTCACAACAGGGAAGCAAGCATCTAGCCACAAAACAAATGTGAAAACGTCTGGCTGCTGTGGAAAGCTAGACACTCAGAATTAGAGCAGATGCTTTAAGAATGTTGTGAGGGTCTCTGTCAAAATGGTGCTCTAAATGGTAGTTATGTTGTAAAGCAGTGAATTTCAAATACAGATAATTGTTCATTTTCCAGTCTCTAGTCAAAACTGGAGAAAGACCTGCAAATGGGAATCTGTCACAGAAGCAAAATATATCATGGAATGAGAAAGATTGGTCACTGTCTTAAACTGAGACTTGATTACATTATGAATAGAAAGCTTTGGCTGAATTAATACCTCTTTTGATGGCAAAGAAATACATGCCTTGGTGGAACACTACAGTTTGTTTATGCTACCTTTTTTCCCCCCCTCAAGGCTCAGCGATGGCAATCAATCCATGGTGTTCACAGCGCTGTAGGAAGCAGGTAAGTGTGTGCGCTTGGATTGAACAGACCTAATGACTGTTCAGCACAGTCCCACTGTTTTTGGAAATATTTCTCTTGGGAGGAAGGGAGAATCTCGCCCAAGCTATGCTTGGCACAGTAATGGAGGAAACAGACTTTAACTCACCTTTTTACTTCCCATATTCACACCAGGGCTGCTCAGACTAACTCCGCTACCTCAGTAAGGGCAGCTTTTCAACGGAGAATAGCTGCAGTGCATTCTGGCTATGTTCCTTTATCTCCCAGCAGATCTACATCAGGGGCACAGTCCTTGACACCTCTATGCCGTCCTTACAGCAGTGGTTTCTACTAACTTACTGGAACCTTTATGCCAGACTCTGAAGATTTTTTTTTTTTCAGAGTTCTGGATGGGAGAGTGAATTTCACCCTATACGAATTAAGAGCAAGAGTCTCTTGCTCTAGCTTTTATCAAGCATATGTAAAAGGGCTAGCAGCAAAAGCGATCTAGGAGGGCATTATTTAGAGCACTAATGAAAAGGTAATAAGGTACAGATTCAATGTGGTCAGGTGGTCTTGAGCGTGAGTCAGGTTCTCCTGAGTTCTAATCCTGGTTGTGGCACTGATTTGCTTTGTGGATTTGGCCATGTTACTTAGATAGCCTTTTTTTAAAAAGGATCACCAACTTGAGACACTTTGGTCTAGCTCTCAAAAGTGACGAGTACCCACAACTCCTACTGAAGCCAATGGGAGCTACAGATTTTCAGTGCTTCTGAAAATCAAGTCCTCTGCATCTGGAAGTTGTATGCCCAAAATGAGAGGACGCTTTTGAAAATGCTTAGCTTACTATCTCTGTGATCCCCATTGACTTAAAGGAGACCAAGAGGTAGTGGATGTATGTTGGTATAGGGATAATACACTTGATGACCAGCAGTGGTTTGCACACCAAATTTATACAATTTGGAGATTTCCTGTACTTATAATACTGGTACCGCCTTTTAAATTGTAACTGGGGCACTGTGAGATTACTTAATGCTTGTGAAGAACTATGTAAGTACTAAGTTTTGTGGTGGGAGTTTGAGAAGATATTTCTTATTACATAAGAAAAACAGAGGAGGAATTTTTCCTCTTTCTCTGAACATCTCCCAAATTAAAATATGGAATAAATGAAAATACATAACCCATTAATTGCATGCATGATAAAACAGAACACAGAATCTTTTTTTACAGCAGGAGGCATTGACAATTACTCTTGAGATCATAAGTAAAAATTATTCAAATTTATAAAAGGCAGTGCAGAGGCAGATAGTTTATCTGAAAATGTTCCCATACCGTAAAGCCTCAAAATGCTATCCAACCTGAAAGAAGCTAACAAAAAAGGCTCTCTCAGGAAGAATACTATCACTGTCATTGATATGATTTATTTTTGCATTGGAAAATGAATCCAAATGCTGCTTTAGTCTTCACATTTTAATTCCTCTTAAGTATTTTCTTTGAGATAGGTGGAAAATCAATTAAAGAAAAACTGCCTCAAGTACTTTTCATGAAACAATAATGCAAATTACAAATAAAACCAATTTTGAGAAAAATCCTTTGGTTATCTTTATAAAAAAAATATAGTGCCAGACTTAGTTGGTGTAAATAAGCATAGCTCTGTTGTCTTCAGTTGACATTAGCTGGGGATCTGGCCTCTCTGTCTTTCACAAACTTTAAATCTATCATTGGCCTTGAATGTATCATTATGTAGCCTTCCCCCCCAAGTAGAGTATACTTTGATTTGTTTTCCCTCTCAAATACAATGTGGATTAATGTTCCTAGTCTTCATATGCTTTTGTAAAGCGGCTGTCACTACAAGTAACAAGGCAACAAGGACCAGAGGTTGAGGAGATGGCAGATTAAGCTTCTTAGGTCTGTTAAGAATTTAGTAAATTCACGGACTTCACACAATGTTCCAGTTTTAATCTTCTTTTCTTTTGTTTTGAAAGAGCCCATCAGCACACCATTTTTCAAGGTATTTAAATTGTCTTTGTGTGTGCGTGTGTGTGTATTTTTAAACTTGTAATGTTCTTCCTTCCTTCCTTCCTTCCTCCTCCCCCGTCCCCAAGTGAGTGCATTAAATGCTCATGAAAGAGAGATTTAATACATTGGACCTGATCATTCATTACTCAGCACCTGCATAAAGTCACTGCTCTTATTCTGATGTGGTACAGTTTTACACACCCTCAGCACAGGGATAAATGATGACACGGGATGCAAGGTGGTGGAGAAATAAGCCCACTAGCCTGAGCCAGGCATATGGGGCCAGATTCTGATCTCCGTTACACCAGAGTGTAACTGGTGAAACTTTTTTGACTTCACAAGTGTAATTGAGAGCAAAATATGACCTATGGTAAATATTTCACCACATGTATCGTCAAGTGAACCTCTGTCAGGATCTGCAATACCACCACTACCTCCTTCTCCACCCCCTCACTGAAATTAAGACTGCCATTTGTGCCCAGTTGTTTGGTGATTTTTTTTTTTTTTTACAATGGGCCTAAACTCATCTTTAAATAAAGAGCTATTTTTTCATCCGATTTCTGTAATATACTACATAATGCACCAGAAGCGAGCTGCACCAGATAGGAAAGCATATTATGAGCTGGTACTTGCGAATTTATTATAAGAAATGTGGAGATCTAGCACTGCATTACAGGAAAATTGAGAATTTGGGTTGGTTAATTCCTTAACGAAAGGCTGATTTTCCCCATCAGCTGCTGGCGGAAGTGGGTCAGAAAATGCTGACTAACTAAACTGCAGGTTCCAGGGATTTGCAAATAGAACAGGGGCAAAATGGCAATAGCTGACAGCTGATTATCTTCAACTAGCAATTGGCCAGTAGGGCCCGGAACCGGCAATGTATATTTAACAGGTGCCTAAAACTAAGCACTGTAAAGCACATACATAATTGATTGCTGAGGCAAGACCCAGGAGTTTTGAGCCACATAAAAAGAGAGACTATCTGGCATCTGAACAAGCTTCTCTTTCTCTTCAGAAACGCGAGTTGCTTGCGCTCTTCAGGAGCGCTAGTGTATACTGAGAAAACCCAGTTGTGTGTTTTGTGTTTACTTAATCTACCCTGAGAACTCTTGTTAGGGATCAGAATTGGTGAACCAAAACTGGTGTTCAAACAAACCAAACTTCACCCCTGGCTTTTTTCCTTTTTTGTAGATTTCAGTCAGGCTTGAAATTTTAAATGATTAGTTTTCACCAAGGAAACTCATGCACTTAGTTTGATAAGATCAAACCAACATCACATATGGTACATCTGACACTTTACGTTGGGCTGTATCATGGACCCTGATCTTCTCATTCCCTCTCCCTGCCTTTTGAGCAATGACATTAGTAGGAGCAAGGAAAATGGACTTTTTTTGTCCAAGTGAACAACCTTGGCTGAGTACCCCTTAAAAGCACTTGGGTTTTCTACATCTTACTTTTCTAGGCTTGACCTAGTTACAGGGGAGGCATCCGGCTCTTAATTGTGTTTGTAGAAATATAAACATGCTTGGGACTTTATAGATGAAGACCGAGTTGACGCTGTGGATGATGGGAGTATATGAATGAGTAAGGAATTTAGGATCAAGTTTTTAGGTGAAGAAAAACACTAGTTTGGAACCCAGAAGACAGAGGGATAACAGTAAGATCAGAAATAGCTTGAATGTTTAATACATGCTTCATGTGTATGAAATGAATAATTTTGGTGAAGGTAAAAAGGCCTCCTCAATAATACCTAATTCCTTTCCCATCGGAGGTAATAGATGAAATCCTGACCCCATTGAAGTCCAAGGCAAAATTTCCATTGATTTCACTGGAACTAGGGTTTCACCCAGAATGTCTGAGGCTCTCAAACTTGAGTTTGTAAGCTGTTTTCTGATGTTAGTCTAAGTTCTCCTTAAAACTTGTCTTTCTGGTTCTTGTTGTGAAGAAAATCTTCTAAATATAAACTTATACAGTGGTTATGTTTAGTGAACTTCATATATTACTCACAAACTGGTAGGAAGTGCATATTTTATAATATGTGGGAATTTTATGTCTACTTGGAAAAATAGCAGAACTTTGCTCAAACTAATTATTTTTTTAAAAGCCTGCAGTTACCTTGCATATTTTGCCCATTGGGACAAATTGCACACTTCTACATTTGTTTCACATATTTTTGTCTTTTAAAAGTTACATATGCATAAGTAATTGATTTGCATTTTAATGTTTGTAATTATAGACTGCAATATTGCATAAACTGTATAGCATTGACTATTGCTTTCATTTCTGCATCTTGCAACACTTCTGCTGGCATTTTCGTCTGTGTGCCCTGATCCTTCAAAGTCTTCTACATACACATAACTCTACTGTAATGTCCTATGTAGACTCATAGACTCATAGGTCAGAAGGGACCAATATGATCAT
>ML675626.1:18724280-18774024 GCA_007922155.1 Mesoclemmys tuberculata
AGGAAGGCGAAAAACCTCCGTGGCCCCTGCCAATCCGCCCCGGAGTTTGCAGTTCAAAGCCTTAGGTATTGAAAATTCAATAGAGAAAGAGAGTGGTTTGTGCAGTTTTCCTAATAGAATATTTAGTTGTATATTGTTAGGCTGAACTGTTAATGACTGCCATCAAGCATGTCTTTGGTCTGTAGATCAATCACAGATCTGGTTAAAGTCTGTTGGGTACTAACCAAATTGCATTCATGTTACATGGAAGGTGTATTTAAATGCCTATTTGTATCATGACAGTGTAAGTTTGCAGTGACCCAGCATCTTAAAACAAAGTATTTATTCATTCCCCAAAGGTACAAAATTCATAGAGCAAAGGGTCAACATAACAAAGAATCCTATATGTATCCTTACCTACACCTCATTCTTTCCTTGCAAGCATTTGACAATGCTTGGGCAGCCTCCCTTTCTTCCTGACCATCTTTAAGGTTTAGGAGGATCCCCTTTGATCCTAGGATTAGCTTTAGGAAGAGTAAGCTGTTACCCAGATCCATCCAGGTGAAGGGGTGTTCCCCAGTAAACCACTCCCTACTGTTTCCTCAAGGACTTTTATCTGTATTTAGCCTTTTCTCCTTTGTTCCTTTTGATTGAACTTCATGCATTCAAGCATGAAAATTATCACACACGATCTGAGGAGCATACAATATTTATAAAAAATACTTCTTGTAACTCCTTCAATCTCCACAGATGTACTGTAGCATTTTAGTCTTTTTGCATCAAAAATAGGAACAGAGGATTCTGGGATAGGGCCCACAAGGAAATAAACTGGGGAGGAATGGAGGGGCAGTCACAGATGGAAAAAGTTGGACATTCCTATCCTCTGGGAGCCTTCCAGCCGTGAACATGCATCTTCTGTGATGTGGGCTTAGAAAGTGCAGTCATACTCTTTGTTTCATAAGAGAGGCTGTCGGGTGTGAGTCAGTTGGGATAATTGCATGAGAACAATATTCTGTTTCAGGCAGCAACACATCATTGCCAACCAAATAGGTTTACTCTTTATTTTAAATTTTACTCCTGTTTATTTGTAGATTTGAGAACATCTTGTTCACTACAACGTAGTCACATATGTGTCCTGGTATAATAATGACAAAAGCCAAGTGGGAAGAGTTGGCGCAGATATCTGTTGATCTTTACATTGCCACATAATTTTTGTACAGTCATTGTTGCAAACTTTTACCAGTTGTGAATATTAAGACATTCCATCAAAAATAACATCTGGGGGAAAATGCTATTTAAATCCAACTGAAGACTTTTCACTTGGTTCCAACTTTTCTATCCAGTCTGCTATACTCACTAAAATGCATTAGTCATAGAATCACCTATAGCTATTGTGGTATAAATATATATAGAACATTGTGTGTCACATCTCTCTAGGTGATCGTGATTATGTTCTAACTAGTGATGGATAAGTTGCAAATAGCTGGGATGAAGGGCCCCCATACCTGAAAGGCTAGGGTAAAACTCTTGCAAGAATAGGCGATTGTGTGACCCTAGGAAGGAACCACAGAAAGAGCTTCTTTCATCTAGCACTGAACAAGAAAGTTTGCTTAAAATAAGGCAACTAGTGTCATCCTTAAAGGGACTTGTCCCTCCCGGCCTATTTTGCTGTGAGAGGCTGTAGGCAGAAGCTCTTCTTTGCCTGGTGGGGAGGGTGGAAGTAAGCGGCTGCTGGTTGGTCTTGCACTTTCCTGAGGTGCGGAGAGAGTAATGAACTATCACTGACTCGTTTTCTTTGAGTCATGGCCCATGAGTGTGCTGCCTATTAATTACATTAAGCTCATCTGACCATCAGGCGCTCTACCAGTTGAGACATGAGAGGATTTTGAACCAAATCATTCCACAATTCAAACAGGAGCCTGCAGGAGTAACAAAAGCAGGGTGGGGGAGGGAGGGAGCTAGGAATATATATATAGTTTTTAAAAATTATGGATTTCTTCTGGGGAGGGGAAAAAATGTGTAGTGATTTACAAACAACACATTGTTTCATTCAGTGCTCCTGGTTGTCTACTATTTTGCATCCAAGACTTCTTTCCTGTGCCCCCTCTGTATTACCACAGTCTATTACTACTACACCACTATTCAACCCTCTTTGGGCAATGATGGTCCTTATGCCCATGTGCAACCTTTTTACATAAGCCTCTCTTCAAACCAACAGCTTGCAGGATCACAACTATAGTGAGCACATGGCCTTGGAGGGCTCATTCAGTGAGTTTGAACAATGACATGGTGTACATTGTTCTTTGCAAGAAGTAAGTGTGCGGTGGCAGGGAGTCAAACAAAACACTGAGTCCCTGACCTATCTCACTCACAATGTAAATATTGGAGTCTGCATCACTGAAGTTGATAGGGGAGGGAAAATCAGGCAGAGAGGCATATTGGGGGCGTGGCTCAGAGAAACACTGGCTGAGCACAAGTAAAAGAATTTTCATGACCAGTTGGCAAGAAGGCTTGTGTTCTTCTCCAGGAAGAAGATCTTTAAAAGGCAGACTGCCTGTGTTGTTTCTTTTGTCATCCATTGATGTGATGCTACTTTGGGTCATTATTCCTCTCATACATATAAAATCTGAATAAAAATCCTGAATTGTATAAAGTGTTAAGATTTGATTTCAAGGCTGTGGACAGAGACACTAAGGCCTGAACTCAAACATTTCATCTGCTAGTTTAACTTTCATTTAGAAACACCTAGGTATTGGCAAAACTGTATTGCTGGGATCTACGGACCGTACGGCTTTTCATAGAAATGTAAGGCTGGAAGGGACCTTGAGAGGCCATCTAGTCCAAGAGGTCTCAACTTTTCCAGACTATTGTACCCCTTTCAGGAGTCTGATTTATCTTGTGTACTCCAAGTTTCACCTAACCTTAAAAAGTACTTGCTTACAAAATCAGACCTAAAAATACAACTGTCAGAGTACACTATTACTGAAAAATGGCTCACTTTCTCATTTTTACCATGTCGTTATAAAATAAATCGATTGGAGTATAAACATTGTACTTATATTTCAGTGTGATACTTGACCTGGTTTTTTTCACTTGCGAGCTGTGTCATTTGGTGGCCGTAGAGCAGCAGCTGCTGGCTGGACGCCCAGCTCTGAAGGCACAGCTCTGAAGGCACTGCTGGCAGCAGCAAGGCCTTCAGACCCAGGCAGCTGGAGAGCTGCCGGTTGGGACATTCATGTTTGTGGCACAAGAGGACTAGCTTTTTAATCCTGCCCCAGTCTGACCACACAATACCCACTTCCACATTGTTTGTTGGATTTTTATCCCACTATTATGGCAGTGGGGTCCTGTGGGATCCTAGTCTTCCTGCAGGGCTCTAGAGCCTGTTTAAATCTAGGCAAATATCTAGATGAGTCAATGTGCGCCTGGAAGACCTCGTTGTACTCCTAGGGTTGAGAACCTGTTTGTACTCCCCTGGTTGAGAACTACTAACTCTTCTCCAACTCCCCTGCAAGCATACATAGACTATCCCCTGACAGCTGTTGGTCTAACCAGTTGTTAAAACCCTCCAAGGATAGGTATTTCACAACCTCCCTTAGCAACCTTTTTCAGAACTTCACTATCCTTTATAATTGGAAAATTTTTCCTAATATCTAACCTAAATCCTCTTTGCTGCAGATTAAGTTGATTAATGGTTGTTCTAGCCTCTTGTTCATGGAGGACAATTGGTCAATCTTCCTTATGATGGTCCCATTTGAAGACATATTATCAGCTCTCCCCTCATCTTCTTTTCTCAAGACTAAACATACCTATATATATATATATATATATATAATTTATAATCTTTCCTCATGGGTCAGGTTTTCTCATCATTTTTGGTGCTCTCCTCCAGACTCTCTCCAATTTGTCTACCTCTTTTTTAAAAAGTGTGGCACCCAAAACTGGATAAAGTACTCCAGTGTCCAATGGGTTATTTACAATGAATATGGAATCAGCGTCATCTTGGTACGACTGTTGTTCAGGTGTTAAACATGGACATTCTGCTGCTCAGACTGGGGAAAACTGGAGAATTTCCACACAAAATGCCAACATTGTATATTGGGCATAAAGTGAAATGACTAGTAGTTTGAATAGGAGCTTGTAAGATAAAATTTGAGTATTCACCTTGGCTTTGCCCTCTGTCAAGTCACTCAACCTTTCTACAATTATCTGTCTAGCTTAAATATTAAATGCTCTTGTACTGAGTTCCTCCTAATATTTAATACAGTTCTCTACGCAATACTCGTGTGGGGCAGGGCAGTGCTAATATCCCAATTTAACAGAGAGGAAACTGAAGAATAGAGAAGCTAAGGAACTTGCCCAAGTTGATGCAGGAAGTTTGTAGCTGAGCAGGGATTAGAAACCAGATCTCCCAAAGTTTAGGTTTGTGCCTTAACCATAGCCCATCTAGCCTCTTGGTTCCCATCTTTAAAATAGGGCTAATAATATTGAGCTAGTTTTGTAAAGCACTGGGCCGAGATCCACAAAAGTGCCTTAGTTCGACTGATTTCAGTGGCCGTTAGGGGTTGAAATACCTTTAAGGATCTGGGCCCTGGAGGTCTCCCTATAAAAATTCTCTGCAGTTGTACATGACAACAATTTTTGTTATAATTCCTGGCAGAGTTTGACCTCCATTAGGGCTTTAACACAAAGGGAGGGGATAAGGAGAAATTACTGATGGAGATCTATATCCTACTCTGTCACTTCTGTGCAAGTCCCTAGACTTTGGTGGGATTTCACAGGTACAAATAAGAACAAAATTTGGTTCACAATGTTTTGCTCTGGTGACTCCAAGTCAAACCACCAAATCCTCTATAATATATTAACACATCTTTACTCCTTGCTTTAACCACTAAACATCACTCCTTCATCTGGACACTTACAAAAAAAAAAGACGATACATGCTTTGGCTTGCTAATTTTGATCATGTTCAGTTTTGGATCAGTTCTCAAAATTTAAAAGCTTGATCTTAGAGGTGCTTGAACCCATGAGGAGTCCTACTAAACTTGTAAGTGTCTGTAGGATCAGGGCCTAATTAAGGTCTATACTGTGCAGTGAAGTAAAAACCTCCTTACAGGGGATATTTGGACCTTGGATCTGGGGATTGGGAAGTTAGTGGAGCTACTCATCCGCTTACTTCCTCCTTGGAGTAGCTGTGGGTGAGAGGAAACAGGCAAAGCCTTAGTTTCAACTCTTGTGATTTTATTTTGAGTCTTGTGCTAAATTGGTGTTTTTTCGGAAAGTCTGGAGTCAGGTGAGTACATGAGAATCTCCACCTTCAGTTGGGATTTGGAGGGGAAGGTAAATTTCTATCCCTCAGTTATAAAGAAAAGCTTGAAAACATGATCCTAATGGCTCAAAAAACCAGAAGGCAAATAAAAAGACCCTCAGATGTCTTATTTGTAACATCCTGTAATTTTTTTTAAGCCAGTATGATTTCTGTGGGGGTCTGACATGTTTTGAATGCTTGAGGTTGGTGTTACTGAGCCCAGCAGGCAGTAATTACGGTGCCGGCCTGCAGTGAATTACTTCCTCCAAATTCTTGAAGCCAGAGGAGAGCAGAGGAGGAATTGTGACTCAGAAATGTGTGTGTGAGTCACAATGCCTCCTGTGGTGGTGTGGCTTACATGCCACCCTTTCCCCAGGGCAGTGCCTAAAGTCAAAATCTATCCTGAAGGAACAGCTGAATGTTAGCAATGGGATAGGGTCTCTCTCACGCCTTCAAAAACAATGCTATTTTTAACTCAGAAAAAAGAATGAACTGCAGCTTTGCTTCAAAATATGCATGCAAGTTACAAAGGAAATGGAAACCTCTTTCTTTCACGTGTCTTCCTCAGTAACACTAATTTAAAAGAACTCTAACCCTTGGGTGCTTTCGATCTCTGAATATATTGGGGGAATGATCATTGCATCTCAGTGACGTTGCCTAAACCAGTGGCTCTCAGCTTTTCCTGAGTACTGCACCCTGTTGAGTAGGTTGATTTGTCTTGTGTACTCCAAGTTTCACTTCACTTAAAAACAACTTGCTTAAAAAATCAGACCTAAAAATACAAGTGTCACAGCACACTACTACTGAAAAATTGGCTACTTTCTCATTTTTCTAATATACTTCTAAAATCCATTGATTGGCATATAAATATTGTACTTGTGTTTCAGTGCATAGTATATAGAGCAGTATAAACAAGTCATTGTCTGAATGAAATTTTAGTTTGTACTGACTTTGCTAGTGTTCTTTTTATGTAGCCTGTTGTAAAATGAGGCAAATATCTAGATGAGTTGATGTGCTCCTTGAAAGACCTCTGTGAATCCCCAAGGGTACGCATGCTCTTGGTTGAGAACCACTTGCCTAAACAAATAGGACGAGCTTGAACATCAATGAAGAGCAATGAGCACTTTGGTTTCATGGCGTTCTTTTGCCTTTTATTAAAGCATTTGTTAGTCATGTTTTCAGACCTGAAATTCTAATGAGTAATTGGTGTTACTATTGTTTATTGCTTTGATGTCAAATCTTTTATTTATAGTTGGAATTCAGCCCAGAGGTGGATTACTGCTTTTCCATGTCCGGTCTTAAAATATTTGATTTTAAGCTTGCCGAATGCAAAGTAATCTAGATGTATTTGTAAATGGAGAAGGCATGCAGGTTTCTATTTTTATGACAGTAAAGCTAGTGGGCAAAAAACCAAATACTTGCATTTACAAAAAAGAGGTTGTAACATCTAAAGTCTTACTTTAGAGGTGCTGTGGTGGTGCTGTCATCAGCTAGCCATCTTTGTCTGTCTCCCTCCATGAGATATTTGCTAAAACCTTCAAGCTCTTAAGTCAGGCAATTCTGGGCATGAGCTGGTTCTTGCTATTGGAGGACGTGGTCAGTAAACTCTGTTGTAGAGTTTGGTCTAGCAGTGGAGCAGATCATATGTCAAATTAATAAGAGTCTGGTTAGTTTTTCAGCCCTGCTATTGACTGGTGGGCAGCAGTAAAACTGACAGAAATATGTCATTTTGGTCTGTCGCTGCCAGGGCTTCCACGGTCCGGCTTCATGGCAAACCCATCTAATGGGTGGACCGTTGAGATGGGAGCGCTAAAGCTCCCAGGCTGAAGAGGAGATAGAGACCTGGCTGTGCTGCAGTCCGCCTGTTGGGGAGCCAAGCAGCTAGGACCAGAGCTTCCCAACTCCCCAGCCAGCTGGCTCCCAAGGCTCTATGAGCAATAGAGTGTAGGAAGGCAGCCAGCTGGTCAAGGAGTCTGAATGCTTTATGGTCCTTCACTTCCAGGCAGTCTGCGTAGACCCTGGAAGCTCAGGGCCCTAGCAGCTTGCCAGGTGGGCTGTGGAGGATCTAGGTGGGTGAGCTGGCAGGAAAGTGAGCAGGGATCCATCAGAAGTTAGCCAGAATCGAACTGTTTCTGCAAAATGCTTTGGTTTTGATAAATTGGCAAATTCCAGTAGAAAAAATTCTGACCAGTTCTACTCATAGCATCCCTGCTGTGGAGGCGGTTGCAATTACCCACCTTTATTACAGTTGCTAGAAGCCCCGACCAGGTCAGGGGCCCCATGATTCAGTACTTTGTGCTGAACAGACATATACCATAGTAAGACTGTCATTGCTCCAAATTGCTTGAGATCTTAGCATAATGCAAGACATTTTAGGTGGGTCAGGCAATCAAATATAGGGAGGGACAGCAGGAGCATAGTAACAGCAGCACATTTCTTGCCTGGATGCCTGATATGTGGCTAGAAAAACTGCTGTTTGTATATTCCAAAATGACCCTGAAGCTTCTCTTTTGATATCCAAAGAAAGGGGACTTACAAATGGGAGTATTTGAAAAAAACACTTAAATATTTCTCCCAAAAGAAAGGATTTTGTGTTTTAAAATCCACACAAAGGCAAACTCTAATCTCAAGGCATTTTCATACTGTTGTCTATTTTAATAGCTCAAAGGAATATGTCAGGGCCAGTGTTTTACATTTAGAAAATGGGCAAAAGATATTGAGACTGGCTTTTTTCTGGCTGGCTATCCTGATGGTCTAATTACCTTTCTTATGTGAGTGGACATACAGGTTTTATTTGAGATGTGGATTTAAGATTAGTGTGGAGTAAGTACCTGTGCTGCTAAAAGAGGATGCAGTCTTTTCTATATGCTGCCCCATTAACCACAGAAGTGTCTTTAAAAAAACCTCTTGACATTAGAAAGGCCTCCCTTTGCCTTAGATTAGTCATCCTTCTTCTGAATCCCTCTATTAAACGACATCCCCTCCCACCCCCATTTGTGTATTTCAAGGGCACGGTGTTGCATTTGTATCTTATTCTGTTGCTTGTGCTCTGCTGGAGAGGCACTGCTATTAAAAAGAAAAAAAAATCAAGTATGTATTTATTTCCGTATTCTCGGTACACTGGGAGCTCCTCTTTGTGGAGTTCTCTCTTTACATTTTAGTAGAATGTGCTGGCTCAATAGCCTAGCGTGACATCCTGACCCCACTGAAGTCAATCGGAGTCTTACAATTTGGTTTCAGTGGGGCCAGGGTTTCACCCCGGAGTACGGACCACAATCTTCCCCTGACTGCCTCTGCTCTGACTTGGCATGACCACCTCCAGGAGTGAGAGAGAAGTTGCATCTCCAGCTAGATCCAGACTGCTTTCCTGAGGCTGCCAGCAACAGGTTTGGAGACGTGGGCACCCACCTGTCAGGAAAGGGACTGAGATTTGGATGCTGATTACGTTTGGTCGCTCTTGACTGAGACGGGATTCAAACATGCAACCCTTTGAGGATGTGGAAAGTTATGTATCAAATTTCGGACTCCCTGGGCATTCTGTTTCACTTCAAAGTGGGTGTTAGCTTATGGGACACAGAGATTCCGTAGACCCTCTCTGTGGGGTCTTGTACATCAGTTAAGTTTCTGGTTTTCAGAGTTGCTGAGCACTAGCAGCTGTCATTGACTTCAGCTGGAGCGGTGGGTGCTCATGACCCCACAAAACCAGACGTTAAATGTCTTTGTTTCTCTGTCCTAGGACGTTTGACTAACTGGTGACTTAGTATGCATCTACACTGGATTAAAAACCTGCCACTGGCCAGTGCCAGCCGACTCAGTCTCGCAGGGCTCAGGCCAAGGGGCTGTTTAATTTTAGCGTAGACGTTTGGGCTTGGGTTCTGAGACCCTCCCATCCCACAGGGTCCTAGAACCCAGGCTCCAGCCTGAGCCCAAATGCCTACACTGCAATTCATCAGCCTCTTAGCCAGAGCCCAGTGAGCCTGAGTCTCGTACCGGCCAGCCATAGGTGTTTAATTGCAGTGTAGGCATACCCTAAGGGTCTGATCCAGCTCCCATTGCAGCCAAAGGGAACCTTTTAATGATGGCAGCCAATTTAATCTCTAAGCAGTAATGTTGCCTAACACTACAGTTCAGTTTGCATCGTCTGCTAGGTTGTGTTTAACAATTAGTAATTTATTTAGCAGTTGATTGCTGGAGCCCAACTCTACATAAATAACAATGTAGTCCTGCATTCGTAATTAGTGTGGTTAAAATTAGCACATTAAATACACACTTTGGCGTTAACTGCCTTTTTCCTAGACATGGTCAATTACATCTTCAAAATGAAAGTGCTTTGCTGATTAACTGTCCAAAAGAAAGTCATTTTGAGGACAAAGTCTGGTCTAATTTGACATCCAAATAGTTTAAATATTGCTCTTGTGTCAACTCAGCTTTTATAGGCAGTGTATTTTGTTAGGTTTTTGGCTACATCTGAATTAAACAGTGATCCTTTTGCTGGGACCTGAGGAGTAGTGAGGTCACCTGGCCATTGTTGAAAGGATGATCCGTGTCTGGGGGACACCTGCTGTTATCAACAGGTACAGAGCAAACAGCTCTTTATTTACCACAATTCCTTAATGGCAATATTCAAATGATGAAATGGTGGGGCTACGTTATCAGAAAAGACACAGCTGTCTTCATTTGTTCTGCACATCCCAGTTTAAACTATGGATGCATTTTCATATCTAAAAAAATACAGAGCTATAATCGTGATTTTGATTCGTACTTCAGTTTGTACAAGATGCGAGTTCTATCTAGTTTCATGATGGAACTTGCTCTATTTATATTACAGTCACCAGCATGGGCCACAAAAAGATCTTTTCTTCAAACAGTAGGCCAGGTCTACACTACAGACCTATATTGGTATAACGAAGTCACTCGGGGGGATGAAAAATCCACATCCCTCAGCGACTTCGTTCTACCGACCTAACACCCCATGTAGACAGCACTATACTGGTGGAGAGATGCCGCCTCTTGGCATAGTAGCGTCACTGGGGCTGTAGTGACATACATGAAGACAAGTCCTAAGTCTTGGAAGCTTCCCTGAATGTCTCTCAGGTAAACGGGGAATGATGTACGAGGCATTCTTACCTTTCCACCCTTCCCCCTGCCCCAACTGCAAAACAAACAAAACAACAAGAAGAAGAAAATACCAGATCACGTCAGATGGCTGTGGGAGGGAGTCTCACCTAGGTTCAATATGGGATCCAAGGTTGTCTTAGCTAACAGGTTCATTTCTTATGTCTAAAGAATACAGCTTTCTTTGGAGGACATTTGCTCTTTTCTCTATTCTTTGGTGAACTAAAGTGTACATATCAGACTCTGGAGTTTGTTGTAAGTCCTCTCCACCCCCTCTGTACTCCTTACCAGTTGGCACTAAGAGGTTCCCGGATCAAAACAAATCAATCAACTGAGGGAGATATTTAAAAGGACTAAATATCTTTAAAGACCGAGCCAAAGGTTTAAGACCATGGGGAATGTGTTGATAGCTTCTAAAAGATGAATTTCCCTTCTGGCAGGACAATGCGATACCGTTTGTTCTTCTGTTTTATTCCAAGTGGGCAACGCATAGGTAACTGATCTTCCATCTGCACAGGGGTGATACTCAAGTAATTCTCCAAAATGAAAATTCAGCATTTCTCTACAGAGATGACAGAATTCTGAAGATGACGTTGCCATCTGTGTGAGGAAGCTTGCAAGCCAGGCTTCTGTGTCGTTCTGTACACAGTGAAACCCAGTTAGCTGAAGGGAAACTGAAGGTGAAGGAGTATGGAAATTCTGCATGAAGTCACACAATAAGGTTAAAGTGCTAGGCCAGATGGATGGTGTACGTGCATAGATGTGGGGTTGGCTTTAATTTTTGGCAAAGACCAACCATTTTATTATATTTATTGTAAATATTGCACTCTGAATATCCCAGAGACCCCCTAAAGGTTTGAGGAACACGCATGGCCCAAAAGCTTGCTTTGCCTTTGCTGTTCCACCTGCTGAGTCATTCTGCCTTCTTATATTCTGCTTGAAAATCAACTGAACCATATGGACCTTGGAGTTTTGCTGTTACTTGCACTGTCATAAATCTGGAATAACTCCAGTGAGTTTAGTGGAATTACGCTGGAGCACTTCCAGATTAACTAGCAACATAATTTGGTCCAATGTATCATTAACATCCTCGCCTATGGAGGCGTGTATGATATGCAGTGCTTAATTTAAGACTCTGGTGTTCTCGTATATAAAATACATATCAGTCCCTTATTTATCTCTGCACCATGTTGGGATTTTAATGGAAACTGATTCCAACATCTTCCAGTGAATTTTATTCCCTTTTCCAATGCAAAGTGACTGGGACTAGTGATGGGTTGAGCCATGATTTCAGGTACTTTTTGATTTCTGTTTTCAGCTCTCTGCAGTTAGAGCTTGGGTAAGCCTTCCTGTTGGTTACTGCAAGAGCTAAGATATAAAATGACAATTTAAATATTGATGCAGGTGGCATATCTTTGAGAGTGTGACTTGGTGGAGAGGAAATAGTGTTTAAGAGAAATATATTGTGGTTCAGAGGGGATAAATATATGAAAGCTGTCAGTGTTTTGAACAAAATCTGTAGTTACATGAAGTGGTAAAATTACTCATTCTCAAAGTCTGTGCTTTCTGAGGAAGCACATGTGCTTGTTAATGATTTGGTAGTGGAAAAGAATTCCATTAGGTGTGTTAACAGCATTTCTGGTTGTTAAAACTAAGCAGTGAGGGGGGTTCAGGCAGTTAAGTCTCATTTATGTTAACAGAACTTGCTTCATTGATTGAAAACTGATGCCAATATTATTCTTAATTTTTTTGTAAATTGCTGTAGGAAGAACAGCTACTTGATCTTACACCATGTGCAACACAGAAGTGGAGACTGGGGGCAGGAAGAGGACAAGGAATCTTTTGGTTCTGATCATTTTTCAAGTGTAGTGGTAACTTTTTTACAAATTCCTTGTGCAAAAGTTCAGACTTGGTACCTTCTGCTCAATATCTGTCCACTTGATTTGCGTACAGAAATGCAGTTTATGCATGCAAACACACATGCAAAAAAGTTGTGCATAGGAAAAACTTGGGCCTGCAAACATGGCAGGTACAGTTGTAGAAGTTGCTTTAGGAGTTTGACCTTCATCCTTTTTGACATTTTATCATTTTAAAAAAAAAGGGGGGGGGATGTAGATCTAGCAAAGGCTTCTGGAAGACTTTGATGAGATGTAAAATAATCTGGAAGATTAAATCTGCTTTATGTAATTTACATGTTCTTTAAAATATTTTTGGAAATCATACTGAGTTTCCATATAAGTTACAGTGGCTGTACAAATATGAATCATAGACCATTTCAAAATATAATGAAAGGGGACTGAAACTTCCATCTAAAGTCTCATCAAAATGAAGTCCTTTAGAGCCTGATCCAACACCCATTGAGATCAGTGGAGGCCTTTCCATTATCTTTAATTGATATTGGATTAGGCTTTTCATGGAGCTGGTCTACTTACTAAAGATCAGACACATCTGTAGTGGAAATTCTGTCCATCATGAATGTATTTATCCTGTGGAAACAACATGCTTATTCATAAAGAATTTTTTTCCCACCCCAGAAAAGAATGACCATATTACTTGCTGGTGGAACTCAAAGGCAATTAATAATGCAATACCTCTGTGGGCTTATTTGATTCGATCAGAGGACTGTGCTCCTTTAAAGCGCGTAAAGCAAAATGGCAATAAGCAGCCAGATAGGTAGGCATTTAGTGTTCCTTTGAAATCATCCCTCTTGTGAAAGCTGGTATTTACTTTTCAGTCTGTGCACTTGGTACCTGTTTCTGATGCTACAAAACGGAGGGGCAGAATGATCATTGAAGGACTCCTCTGAGCAGCAGTTGAAGAAGCAGGATGGACAGGCACTGCCTCTACTTATTCCCTCTCTTTTTTAGAACCAGCAGGGATGATCAGTACGGGTGGTCAAAAATTTTCCATCGAAAGATTTTTTTTTTAATACTTGGATTTGATGCTGCAATGCCTCATGGGAGCTGTAGTTCAGGTACCTCTTGATTTCCTCCTCCTCCTCCTCTGGCTGGGCTCCCTGGCTGAACTTCACGGCCAGTGATGTACTGTCTCCTCTCTTCAAGAGGCAAGACCATGGTACATCATGGGAGATGTAGTCTGACCAGGGACTCTGCTTATAGAAGAGAATGGGAGCATGAGGCACCCAAACTACCGCTCCTAGCACACACTGGCAGCATTTTGAAAAGGAAATATTTTGGTGTTTTGAATTTTCTCAGAAAAAGAGGAATTTTCTGAGCAAAACTTAAATGAAACAAACAGTTTTGTTGTTGTGACTTCACTTTCCACCCAGCTATAGTCATTGGGTATTAACAGACACATTTCCCAATCTTGCTGGTGTAACCCACTGCGGCATTCTGCATCCTTTAGTGATGGATGGGCCACACATAGAAGTTGATGAGCCTACTACTGCCCTGGCTAAAAGAGGGGAGTCTCTACTTTCAGGTGATAAAGGCTCCTATGTTAAGATTCAGACTTCCCGGTTTCAATCGCCATTGCCCATGAGTTATCCAGAGTGCGGTGTTACCTTGGCTGTACGGAAAATGTTTATTTTCCAGAACAAATGCCTGGAAGAAATAAAAATATGAACCTCCTGGGAAGGAAGCGCGTGACTGTATCTGACTGTGAGCCTGGCAAAATAGCCAATCTGCCTCTATATGAATTATTTTATTAACATTAATTTAACTTTGAATTTGGAACAAAATTCTACATCACAGTAAGGCCGATCTTTTCTTTTGTAGCATATGGCATGTCCTACACAGTGGCAGTGGGAGCTAGGAGATGGAAAAGCAGCTGAGAGAAAATTATCAGCTTCCACATATAGTAATTCCGAGCTGACGCTTGTGTTGTTGTTACACAGAAATCTGACCCCATGATGTTTATGTATGTGAGGAGTTGGGATGTGCAGCTTCTATTAACGATAAAATGAACTGTGCATCTCTTTCCTCACGCTGGACGTTAACTGCCATGGTTGCAGCTCCTGTGGATTCATAAGTGAACTACTTCTTTCTATAACAAACTAAATTACCATCTAGAATTTAGATACGACTCCTGAGATTGGGTGAGGGGAGAAAAATCAAAACAACTTACAAATCATCAGGAACAAATGCTTTTACCGCAGAAATTTGTGCCAATGGTGCATTGAGTGTATTTATTTTAATGTTGTGTATCTTGCAAGGCAATCTCCCTCTAACTAGAGTGTGTATTTGTTATACATTTTATAGGCTATGGGTTGGCCATCTGCTAATATATTCAACTAGGCACAATAAAGGAGCTTTACATCATTTTAGTATCTGCTACTTCAGGTTCCATTTGTGTTGCAATTGGAACAGGTACAGCTGAGCTGAGACTCCTAGGAACATGTCGTGCATTTTATAATGGACATATCTAAAGAAAATTCACTAAAGTATTAGAATTAGAAAGAGCTAGAGAATTTAAAATGGTCATTACCTTGCCTCTTGCCAGAGGTAGTTTATAACCTTTTTGTGTGTGCAGAAGTTGTCACTTTTATCCTTGTATTATGCAGTCTGTACAGCGTGAGATTGTATGTGTGAACTGCACTGTAATTAGGTTGGTCAATAACGGTGCACTTGTTACCAGTACAACCAAGAAAGCCTGTAATGGTGATCTTAGGGATTTGTCAGATTCAGTCTTTCTCCTGATTGGCAGAACAATGTCTGCATTAAGTAAAAATAAATAAATAAAATGAATCACTTATTTCATGTAAAGGTTAAATTCAAGCTACTAATGAGGTGACAACAGGAACCAGCTTGCTGTCAGGTTCGATTTATATGGATCCCTCAAATAAGGAGGGACAAAGATTGCTTTGCATACAACTTTGTTTTACTTGCAATAATTTATACATCATCAATTACAATTTAAAAATCACCATTGATTCTTATTTAATACAACAATTTAACTACTTAAACACAGTCACAATTACAACTATACAATTATATTTACAAAGCTAGCTTATACTATAGGGTTATACTTATGCTATTATACTTACACTGCAACGGTGAGGTTTGTCAGCAGCAAAGCAACACTTCAATTCTACTAGTACGGTTCCCGGGTTTACATCTGAGTGGAAAATACAGTCACACTCAGGTTACACATCTGAGTGGAAAATACAGTCACACTCAGGTTACACAGCCACACGCTCTATACTTAGGTTTGAGCGGCAAGCTGGGGAGAGACAGTAGGTAGATCACGCCTACATGTAGAGCTATTCTGGTGCCCTTCCAAGATATGGGACATCTCCAGTTTACTTCCTGTTTGTGAACACCTTATATCTCTTCCTCACAGCAATGTGCCCACTTTCTAGCCAATTATGAGATTCCTAAGAGCGATGAGGTGAATGGGGGCTGCACCCTGACACAGCGAAACTTACACAGCGAAACTTGATTTTATTTTTCTTAATTGTCCAGCTGCTGTTTGCTGTTGACAAAGACTCACCCATCACAATACATGTCTGAATACTATTTAAATGAAGTTTACTGAGTTTCGAGTAACAGGTTTACCGAAACCTACAGGCCACATACTGATCTTCAGTACTTGACACCTTCTCCCGGCGCTTATCACAGAGATTTCTGACAAGACGAGGCTGGATGTTGTTACAAAGCAGTTAACATTTTACATCCAGGCCCAACAAGTTTATATTTCTATTAATTTAAAATGGAGTTGGGTCACTTTAATTATAAAATGAAACAATGTTACAACAACTAATACCTGGAAAATTTGATTTTCCCCTTTACTACAGATGTAACTCTGATTGTTCATGTCTGGGACTAGTCCTGAGAATTCAGTGGGAGTCACGCTCATGAATGAAGTCTAACAGTTCATACTGAACTTTTTGACCCTATTAGAATAAGGATATAGAATAAGGAAAGAATGAACGTTCTCATAGTAGTGGTTTAAAGTGCTTTTTTTTCATTCATCCTTGTTTTTGTCCATAACAATCATTCAAAATCTTTTGATAACTTGAAGACAAAATGATATCTTGTAAATGGCTTAGGTATCTTCTAAATGTCAAGCGGGTCTCCTGGAATGTGAAACAGAATAGTAGATAAAACCAAAGGAATAACTGGGCTGAATCTTTGGAAAACTTCCTTATTTTGAGATCCATTGGTCATATAATTTCTGCAGGAAAATTATACAAGCTATATTATTTGGGATGTATTAAAGATATCTTGGAAAATAAACTGCAGGGAGAAGTGGGGTTGGCCTGATTGCAACAATTGTTCTGTGTCTTTCTGCAGCTATTCTTTAGTTGCTTATCTATTTTTGGAATGTAAGTAAGAGATTAGAAAGAATAAATAATTCAGAAAGAAGTCTATTAAACTGAAACAGACCTTTCTGAGTATTCACTGTGACCAGAGCAGGAATCTGGTCTCCATGCCATCTGCAAATAAGTATGAACTCAAGTCAGCCTTTGTGAACTTCTGTCCTTCTGCATGCTAACATAGTGACAATGGGTAGGATTTTCAAAAGCTCTTGGCATTGACCTGATTTGATTCCTATTGAAATCATGGGTAAAACTCCCATTTAAGCCTGGTCCAGACACACAGTTGCACTGGTTTAAATTAAAGTGGGATTTGGTTTGTTTTTGTTTTTAAATGATTTAATTAAACATGACCAACTTTGTGTGCGCACACTCTTAAATCCGCTTAAACCTGGTTTATCTTGCATGTGTAAATTCAGGTATGTAAACTGATACAACCACTTTTAAACCAATCCAGCAATCCAGTTTAACCAAATAAGTATCCATCCAGCAATTCCAGTTTAACCAAATAAGTTTTTAAAGCAGGCTAAATTAAACTGTTACAATTTCTGTGCACAGACAAGCCCCAACTTGGGAGCAGAGTTGGACTGGTCCTAAGTGCCATCCATATCTTCTGTACCTAGAAAGGCTATTTATATAGTCAAGAAGCAGAATGGACCGATTTTTCTGAAATCCCCTCAAATCATTACAGCTCCATTCTTCTTGACAATTAGTAACACTGGTGTAAGCACTGACTGCTCTACCTCCCTTCGATTCCTTTGCACGCTAGTTTTGGAGGCCTAGTTCACTTTTTTGGTCCGAAAGCATGTAGAATTGGGCAGGGCTCTTCTAAACCTTGGCTGGCATCCTTCTTCTAGTAAGAGGGTGGCTGGAATAGTCCATTAATATAAACTGTAGCATGCTCTTCAGAAGTTCTGCTAAGTCCTTTCCATGGCTGATTACTGTTTCTTGTGACACTTCTCTGAGGCAGTGAAAACTGTGAAGTTAGAAAAGCCAAGAACTTCTTGTTCTTGAGAAATTCTCTTTCAATTATGCCATTAAAGCACTAGGAGTAGGAAGAGTAATTGTAGTAGCATCGTGCCATCCCACTCTTACTGCTGGAAGCGGTGTTGATATAAATTGAGGAACCTGTGGGACTAGGATGCTGTCTCATAGTACCTTGGCACTACTGTCCTGAACAGCTTCCAGTCAATTAATTATGTATGACCAGCTCTTCCTGCCATGCATCCCGAATTAGCTGTGGGGTTTTTTTTTTTGCCAAGCTTTTTCCCTCCTTGAATCCTCCTCTACTCTAGTTCTGAGACTTCCCTGAGTGATATCAAAAAGACTACTTGGCTGTAATTCCTATTATCTACCTCTCCACACCCTTTCCCTACTTCCCAGCTCTTCTAAACGGTGCGGAAGGAAGAACAGCCGTGGGCTAAAGAGCAGGAGCGAGAAGTGACTAGGAGGGGTAGCTTCCCCTTCCTAATTTGATTAGTCACTCCAGACAAATGGGGAAAGTGGAGCTAGGTGTTTGAGGTTCTAAGCAACTTTCTCCCACGTCCACAGACTTTAGACCCAGATGGGGGAAGCTGGAGAGCGACCCCACCTGGCAGCAGCTCCTGTTCTGCAGGGCTGGCCCAGTTCTCTGTTTTGGCCTGATGAGCTCTCAGGTGAGGCGCTTTCCTTCTGGTGCCCAGCTCTGCCCTGCCTGATCCCCTTCCAGGCTTTGGCACTGCCAGATCACCTGCCCTGAACTGGGCTGTGGTGGGCCAAAAAGTGGTTGGGCTATAGCCAGAGCATGTCCCCCCACTCCCCCCCCACTTTTGCCGCCTATAGAATCAATACATTCAGGAGCCAGCAATGCTGATCTTACTGAAATATGGCTTTCCTCTCCACACTCAGCCAGCTGGTAGGTCTCTGAATGCTGTTGGTAGTAGCCTGGGTCCCTACAGCTGTGAACTGATCTAGGTCCTGCTATGGCTGTTATTTCCAGACCTCAATTATTCTGAAGGGTCTGTGAATAACCTATGGATTTGGGGGGAGGGAGGAAAAATCATTGTCTATCTTCCAACCTGAGTGATAAACTTGCAAATCCAAGCTGACCTTTTCCTTGAGCAAAAGAGCTAGAAACTTACTTAAAGAATTAAAATCAGGCTTGATTTCCCTGAGTTCAGGGAGGCTCCAAAAGGATGGCTCTGAGCATTATTAATATTTTGCTGGTGCCCAGAAGCCCCAACTGAGGTCCTGGTCCCATTGTGCTAGCCACTGTACAAACAGCTAATAAGAGACTGTTGCTGCCCTTAAGGGACTATCATCTAAATAGATAAAGAGTGGGAGAGGATACAGGCCCAAAGAGAGTAAGTGATTTGCCTGAAGTCGCACAGCAGTTGAGTGAGAGAATCAGGAATAGACCCTAGGTCCTAATCCCTGGAGTCTCATTCTAGTGCCTGCCCCACTTGGGGCATGCACCCTCTCAGAGCTTAGAAGATGTCAGTGGAAACAGCTGACAAGAGTTGAACTGTTGACTTTCCAGTGGTTCTCCTGTACGCCAGAAATGCTGAATTGGGTATTGAGCTTTCCTAAATTTGGGATTTAGGTTGGGTGTGCTTCAAGCCCCTCTCTCAATGTGCTGGATATGCATCTTTGAGAGTTTCTATGCACATCTAACAGGTATGAAACTGTTCTTCATACACTTAACGACTGTTCTCATTGTGGTTTTCTGGGCAACAGTTGGTTTAAATATATTTCTTATTGCTGCATTCGCCGTCTTCAGCAATGTGAGAAGATCACGAGATCATCAGTATTGCTCATATTCTGCTGTTATTGTATCTGTTTCATGTTGTTGTAGCTTTGGTTTTTTTCACTTGCTTGCTCATCAGAAATGTTTTTGCTATATTTAATGTTTGAGGGTGATTCCACACAGGTTATACAGAGGAAAAATTAGCAAATGACTATTTTGGCTATGCAGTTGGTTAGCTATCTCTGACTTTAGTACATTCTAAGCTGCAATTAATAAAATGGAAATTTGCCGTGTAATGGCACATTACATAATCTTATTTAAATATTTGTGGCCATGAGCTACAATTCATAGGTAGTTAAAGGAGATTATATTGGTGAATGGAACAACCCTCTTACAGATATAGAGAACAACTCACCATCATTAGCTTAATAGCACAGTGGGCACCTCTGTGCTGACTATTTTCTGTAATAATCAGTCTGCGTTCTTTTGCGCTAAGGCATTTTTTTCAGAATGTGCAATAAATGCTTGAAACTTATGACAGCGGTTCAGAGAAAAATCTCTTAATAGAAGTTTCACTGTTGTTGTGAACCTCTGATGCTTTTAATAAATCCACACAGCAAGTAGAATTGCTGAAGTCATAGTGACAAATGAATGATCTTAGAAACCAAGGATAAAAAGAGTGACTGCAGGTGACCCAGCACCAACCTACTATATTAGTATATATTTATTCAGCTATTGCCACGGGTAAAAACGGTACTTGGAAACGTAAATGTATAGTTCCTAGCATCATTAGAGTGAGAGTGAAATGACTTTTTACACTGGTAGCCTGAGATGGCTGGTTTTTTCTCTCCCCCACCCCAGTTCCATTGAAAGAATCTTGGTAACTCCTTAGATGCAAACCTTATTATGAGCTATAAAAAAGCATTTATGCTTGGGGCAGACTATACAAATGTGCTGGCATTGTCAAGTTAATGATGGAATGGGATTAATTTTCATAAATTCTCCTACTACTATTACAGTGAAATATGCTTGATGGACTGCCCGGTAGGGGGTGAGTGATGGATAAGTGCTAAAGATGAACTCCTCCACAGAAAGAACTCCTCATGCAATAGCTGTGCCTAGAGAATGGCTATGTGATCAGAGAGACCTTGGACTAGGGGTTTCCCAGGTGTAAAGTATAGGGGGTTTGGGGAGAAAATTAGACACAGACTACATCTCAGCAGTTGGATATGAGTTTTGTGAGTGTCCTAGAGGGAGGCAGAGGCCCAAATCAGCTGCATCTTTGCACTGGGCAGAACCGGGGCTGGAACTAGGGGTGTTGCAGCACCCCATGGCTTGAAATGGTTTCCATCATATACAGGGTTTGCGGTTTGGTTCAATGGCTCTCCATATCCCACTATAAAAATTCTTCCAGCACCTCTGAGGCAGTGGGAGCTTTCCTGAGGTTTCTGCAAAAAAGGAGTTGCCTTGATGTAACCAGTGTTGTTCCAAGAAACAGGACTTTCATGCATACTGTAAATAAACCAGCGACACTAAGAAAATAAAGGAGTTGGTCATTGATTTCTGCTGCAACTGGTCACTGATTTCTGCTGCAACTGGGAAACTGACCTACTAGATCCTGAAATCTGCTTCCACTTGGCAAAGAGGAAATGGTACTGCCAATGAAGATTAGTTGTGTGAGTAAACGTTTTTCGGATTTGGTCCTTAGTCCTTTCTGCCAAGTCTATCATCTTCCAAAACATAAAAAGCTTGGGTCACTGCCACTGAGGGAATGGGAGGCCCACGGGCCCTGGCATGTGGGGAATAGGCAGGATGGGGTGCAAGGAGAATGAGGGCACCAGGAGCCTCTGGCCTGAGTGGAGAATGGGGTTTCCTGGTATGGGGGGGGGGAATGGACACAGAGCCCCTAGTATGGGAAGAACCTGGGAGAATGGCATGAGGAAGAGGGACATGAGACAGAAACATGGTCCTTAGCATGGGGGGAGGAGGATCTGAGACACACTGCCAGGGGTGGGGGTATTGCAAAGAATCTCTGCAATGGAGGGGAATGGTAGAGAGGCACACATGGAGTTGGTAGGGAGCCCCCAGTGTGTGCACTGACCTTGACCTACAAAAACTATGAAGTGTGCAGTCTTCTAGTAGACAAATCAAACCATGATGTATAGATGCTGTATGTCAAAGTTGCATGATAATACTAGATAGATATCCAGGATAGAAAATACTATAATTCCATGATTGCTTTGACTCTTGCAGTATTGGGAGCTGGGGGGAAAAGAAGGCAGCATCTTAAAAAATAGATTTCAATAATAACATTGTAAGGGAATCTTCAAAAGCTTGATGAACTGGAAACATATCTATTCCAGTATACTTGGTTCATTCTATATCTCAGGCATGTGACTGGAATCAGAGGTGTGCTGGCAAACGAAAACGGCAATTGGCTAACAGGCCGGAAACCAACAATCTGGTTTTCAAACCAAGAGCTTGTTGCTAGTATCAGGTGTATGTTGCTGGAACCTTGGGCAAGTTACAATGGCTTTGGCAATTGTCATGAAAATAAGATTTCCAAGTTTTCTGAAGCAATTCAATGTCAGAGCATAGTAAATAATGAAGAGGCAGGCAGCCATAATGGAATCTAGACATCAAATATGTTAGTCTATCCTGGTGTCTATTTTACTGGTTTGGCATCAAGTTCAGTTCAGATAAAAGCAGAATAAGCTCTGAAACAAACAAAACCAGTAGGTAGGACTTGGAGGGATGTCATTACTTAGCTGAAACACAATGCAGGTACACACAAACTTGGTACTTCGTACGTAGGTGAGGAAGAATGCCTTTTCCAAAACAGCCTCCGTCTTTTCAATTGCAAAAGTGTATTTTGAATTCTTGAAATCTTCAAATAAGCTTCAGTAATTGAGAACTCAGCTTTGAAAGCTTCAGATTTGACCATGGGGACTAGCTAGTCGTAGAGAGCAAATCTAAGCTGTCAGCTCAGATTCCCCACTGGACCCTGCTAAATCTTGCACTGAGGGTCGCCTCACTTCTGAAGTCCTGCTAATGCATTGAGATCAAGGGGACATACTGTTTTGATAATGTGCTGCACCCACCTAATAGCTTGTGCATTCAGTTACTTGTCTCCCTCCATCATCTCTTCTGTGCTGTGGAATGCTGAGGTGTAAATTTCTTTGTTCCTAATCATCTGCCTTGCTCCTGCTCTAAAAAATAAGGATGTGAGGATGAAACAAAAGCTCAATCAGACTTTTCCACATAGCTTGTGGAATTCAGTGAGCAGGTCAGAGGGACAGATCCAACTCTGACTTAAGCATGTGAAACTCAGTTGGAGTTTGTGTGGTATATTTGTAGATTTTCACTTTAAATTTCAGGACTTTTTCCTGCTCCTGTCTGCGGGCACTGTAGGGAAGCATGCAATCTGGGCCCAGCAGCAATGGCTTTGTAGATAGCCAGCTTACAGGAAGATGGAGTTCGTTGTATCTCTGTTTTAGGGAGCAGCCTGGGTATGCTTGTGTTCACTCTCTCTTTGGGGTCTTGTTCATTGTTATTCTGAATTAAAGAAATAAAATAATGCTAGGTTGCAGCCTTCTAGCAAGAGTACTTTGTTTTTTAGCCAACTTCTGTGTGTATGCTGTCAACATACCTGTCATGGCTAAATTCTACATCAGTTCACAACATGCCTCTTTCAGGGACCAGGATGTGTGAAAACTGGATGGATGCCAATGGATCTAATGAAGCGAGTGGATCAGCTCCATGTACTGTGAGAATCAAATCCAGCAAACAATTGCTAGGGTATATTAAGGGACAGAGAATTACCCTGAACAAATAGAAATGATGGCTCGCTTCAATGATATGTTCACTTTTGGTTACTTCATGTCAGAACACAGCGGATTAAGAAAAGATCCAGGAAATGGATGTGAGGAATAGAAAGTCTTCCATATCTGAGGGACTGAAAAGGCATGTAGGTCGGGATACAACTTTTATAATACATTACACTGCTGCTCACTGGAGTTCATAGATATTTATGAAGGTTTTAAACCCTTTTCCTTATTTGACCTTTCACACCACACTATTTCTGGGGTGCCCAGTTTTTCATAGGCTGACTCGTTTGTTCCCATTTTTCTCATTAACATGTATGTCACCTTATCACCATAGTAACAGGCAGTTACCTTATCGAAGCCTCTAAGATATTACCCCAGCTACCAACGGTCATCTTGTGGTGTCTGCTGATCTCTCATGGACGCTATTATCCAAACCCAGCAGTTATTTGCAAAACATCAGCATATCACACACATGGACACACACTTGCCTAATTTATCCTAAATCCTAATTTGGCTAAGCTAAATATTTTGCAGGCCTGAGGCTTGTAGGTGCTGTCTTGTAACATTAATAGTTATATTTCAGTTTTTTATTCTAAAGATACTTGATACCTTTTATCCTTGGTTACAGAAAGAAGGAGGAGAGCATGTTATAATGGCAGGATAATGTGAAGAAGAGAAGAGAGGCCAAACCCTGTTTTATCTATTAGTACTTTTCCTTAAAGGGGCTCTGTCTTTGTCAGAGAAGGCCCTTCTGTTTCATGTCTTATATGTCTCTCTCTTATTTTTGTAATCATTTTAGGAAGAATTCTGTGACAAAACTTGAATCATAGAAATGCAGGGGTGGAAGGGACTCCGAGAAATCCTGCAGCTCCCCCCAAACTGTGGCAGGACCAAGTAAACCTAGAATCACGATCTTTCTTTTAAAAACAATATGAACACTCTACTATTGCAAGTATTGATGCAATTAATTGAATTTTAAAATGTCTTGGAATGCTGTCTGCTTTGGATGGAAAATATCACCCAGTTGTTCCTGATGAACCCCTTACTGAAACTTCCTAAGCAGTTCAGGGATCTCTGAGGATTGTAACTGATTTCCATTTCCAAATCCAGCTCAGCTCGACTTTGTGCGTTGGTCTCTTGACTTTTCCCTTTATTTTGTACCATATCAACCTCTTCTAGCTGAGTCCTCGGAATCATTTACTTGAAGAATTCTCCTAGGCTGTCTCGATGAGGAGCACTCTCAGGTTGGAAAGTCACCTGGGTATTTCCTCTCTGCTCCAAGCCACGAGTCCTCAGCTCCTCAGTTTTACTCTCATTGTTTCAGATCTCCTCATGGGGAATTCTTAGTCTTTTTTTTCTATAGACATTTTTCATTTTGTTTCATATTAATAATAAAACAGAAGTTTCAATTCTGCTAAAGTTTTCCAAATCAATTAATCATCCCTCATTCTCCCCAGGTTGTTTCTCTCCCCTAAAGCTTCCTGGTTTCCTGTTGACCATGGAATAAAGTTGAACCATTTTAGTCAGTAGAGGAAGGAGGACGAGGGAGTCAAAATGTTTGTCACGATGTCAGTTCTTTGTTCCAAAATTCACAGCTGACTTTGCAGAACATGATTGTCAGCAAATTGCTTATGGTAAAGCAGGAGAGCACTGAGCATATGTTGCAAGAAAACATTCATGCCATTATGTAAATCTTTGCAGCATGCATTTAAAAAAATAAATTAATAAATAAAGCAAATGTATTGACCATTAACTATACCTCAAATTTTAGGACCTGACCTGACTAGCATAAAGAAAATGTATTCTCTTGAGCGTAGTGATATTGCAATGCAGTTAACCATCTGGTGAAATGGCAATTACCTTGCATTTTGCGGATGGGGATTTAGTTTAACTAGTTACCAACCAAAAAAACATACATATAGGAAATTGCCCATATGTATAGTTTACCATTTCAAAAACAGAATCATAGTAGTTATAGATGGAAATGAGCTGTTTGGTCACTTAGTTCATCTTCTTTGCCACTGTTTATTATAGTATATCTTGCTCCCTATGTTCTTCGGTGTTTGCCCACACATGATGTAGTGTCTTATGTAGTTGGAATTTTGCCACGTCCATTGCCATTGGCTAATAATTTTGGCTTCATTAAACTAGCTTGCATCCTAAGAAATACTGGGGCAGATTCAGCCCATGATCTCTGGTGTAGACCTCTGTGGTGGAAAGCTCACCATGGAGGGAAGATGCAGCAGCCCAGAGCAGCCACAGAGGTCAGTGCCATCCCCAAAGAGAGAATGGGGCTGGCTGTTGGGAGGTGAAGCCTGGATATGAGCTGAATTGGTGCATCCTCTTAACTGTCTCTGTTGGTGGAGAGTTTTTGGAGAAGGGAGACTAGTGGGGCAGAAGTGGGAGTCAATGCACAGAAACGAGGCCTCCAAGCAAAGGACATCTGCTAAATGGCAGAGCTATGATATCATGGATCGGAAAGCTGAACACTGACCCCCTTTCTCTTGCAAACTCTTTTTCCTCTGATTGGAAAACAATGACCCCAAACTTTGTTTCCTCGCCTCTGTGAAGGCATAGCCCACAGAGGAGCATTAGGCCATAAAATATTCAGGTTTATTCACATTTTTCCAACATATCCCGCTCCATCCCCCACTGAGGTCAGTCTCATTACTCCCTACTGCTTGTTTGCTTCTCCCACAACTCTCCATAGGCTTTCTTCCATATCGCCATGTACACATGGAATATCCTTCCTGGACTGGTTCTTACAGCCACTATCCTTTCCTATTTGTGGTAGGATCCAGAAATGCAAAACACTATTTTTGGCTTCACATAGAGCAATAACACTTTTTTTGTTGTAGCCCATTGCTTTCTCAGGCTATGGATACTTGTGTGTGTGCTCATATATATCTGTTCCACATTTCTGCAGTCATCATAGTTAGCATTAATTTTAGAAACTGGGTTTAAGTATTTACACCATCATCGACTTGAACTGTTTGTTTCCAGCTCCTTTGGAATCTAGCACATTTCTGGGAACAGGACCTGATCCAGCAAAATGCATCGGCATCTACACTACTGAAGCTCCAAGAAATACCTTTTGCGTTAATCGGAGCAGAAGCCACGTGTCTCTCTTACTGGATTGGGATTAAAGTGCTCAGCATCCTGAGGACTCTACAAATCCAACAGAATACTCAGCGCAGCCCACATTCTACCAACTGCCACCCCCAGACATATGTCTGTGTTTTTTGTATATCGCTTGATAAGGTTAGAGAAGGGGCAGTCGTGCTTTTTTTCCCTCCACCCTCCCAGCTGAATACATGTGATGCTTTTTTCTAAATTTAAACTACAACTTGCATGTACTTAAGAGAATGACTAATTTATTATAAACTCTGCAATTTACTGAAGCTAATGAAGTTACAGAAGAGTGGGATTTGGCTCATTTAAGTTATGCCGTTATTAATAATGACCTTGCGTTTCTTTTGCATCTATGTTTTTATTTCAGTAGTGGCTAGGGGTTCCATTCACAGACCACAACCTTATTGTGCTGCACAAACTCGTAAGAAGGAGACCGTGAGCTTTCAATCTGGTTGAAAAGCAAGATGTCCTCTGCAGCTGAATGAGAGAAATGGGAGGAAGAATGAAATTTACAGTTAAACGAGCCTTTTTTGACCAACAGAGTAATCTTTAGATTCCAAAATGCTTTAGAAACCATAGATACAGGAATTATTTTTCCTCACATTAAACTACACCTCTGGGGAACAAAAGGACAAGCAGCATAATACGTCAGTCACTAACGACAGGAATCATTACCATATCTAATCAAATTGCATTCAGTGTTTTACATTTTGTAGCGGTGTGCGTATAAATAGGGCGTGGGTAGGCAATATTTACATAAATATATGGAAACTACAGGTGGAATTTGGTTATGACACCCTGGTGAACAACATTGCTGCTGTAACAAGTGCATGGTAATTTTTAGTACAAGGTGCTAGGACCTGGGACTGATGTCTTGTGTTCTTCTCCTTCAATAATGTTGCAGATATCAGGTGCCACCACTTCCTGTGGCACAGTGGATTTCCTAGGGGCCTGCTGTGCAATTGCTGAGCAGGCCTGACCTTGCTTGGCTTCTGGTAGAAGACGGGGAGTCTTACAGTTAAGACACTCGATTGGGATTCAGGATCCGAGTTCAGTTCCCAGTTCTGCCACAGACTTCCTGTGTGACCTCAGTCAAGTAATCTGATGTTGCTGTGCTTCAATTCCCCATCTGAAACTTGCCTATTTAGATTGTCAGCTATCTTGAGCAGGGAGTTACTCTGACTGTATAATACCTAGCACATCGGGGCCCTGGTCATGGTTGGCTCTTGTAGGTGCTATTATAACATACATCAGTAATAAGGAAATGCTAACTTCAACTGTTATGACTACAATAAAATATGATATAATTTTAGTAAGAAAATATTTACGGAGTCAATTATATTCTTTACAAGGTATGTATTAAGCCTTCAGGTATAACTTTTCAAAGCCGTGTAGAAGGATTTAGTTGCATAATTCTTACTGACTTTAACAGGTATTGCTCAACTTAACCCCTGAAATTTGTTGTGTTAGTGTGAAATAGGGAGGGATACTTTTATTTTTACTACATAATGAAATAAACATGGGCCATGATGTCCCATTGGCTTTAAGCAAAACTTGACCTTTAATAGATCTGCTTAAAAATTGATGGTGTGATATGGCTCCGGGTACACTTTACAAGTCTTTGACAGGCTTGCAAGTATTTTTTCTAAAAGAAATAATGAAGAAATTAATAATTATTTTAAGTTGTGTGTGTGTGTGTTACATGTAACTCAAAGTGATGCCTCCCAGGGGATTAGAATGTTAGAACCCAGAAAACTTAACTGAGACGTTATTAAGCTAAAAGTCAAAGTTTCCACGTATGTGCCACTAACTAACCTGATAGAGATATCATTAAATAAGAATACATTTGCACTTTGCAGTCCAAAGAGAAAAGTAAATGTTCCTTGAAATATGGTACCAGGTCTCTTCCCTTATCTCATTAACGAAAATGGACTTGATTCAAGAAAGCACCGCTTAAGTATTTTCCTGAATCAGGGCCTATAATAGTGAATTAGAGAAACATTTATAGAGTGTGGTTCAAAGCCCACTGGAATCAGTGGAAAGATTCTCATTAACCTCAGTGTATTTTGGAATTGATCCTTGGGGTAAAATCCTGGCCTCATTGAAATCAGAGTAAAACTCCCATTGACTTCAGTGGGGCCAAGATTTCACCCACAGAGTTTTAAAAATGGGATATTCCCAGGATAAAATATACCACTCTGTAATGTTCTAATAATTTTAAGGAACGTGCTAATGATGGCAATGTATCCTTGTTATATAACACAATGAAAAATGGCAAAAGTTTCTGTCAGGCCCACTACAAATGAGAGGTGGAGATGAGTGTTCAAAGGTGTCTGTTTGTACTTGCTTAGCTGACTTATTTTAAAAACCCAAATATGTTGTAGCCTTTAAAGGCCAAATTCACCCCTGATATAACTTCCTTTGACCATCTGTGTTTAATCTCAGACTAAATAACCACTCCTGCAGGCTTTTTAGAGGCATTGGATGCAGGATGACAGCAATCTCATTTTATAAGGCGTTGCTGTGAAAACTGGCAGATCATATTTTCTTAGGTGTTTGCTGTGAAAATTGGGAATTTTGCCTAACTTGTTTCTGAGGATTTTTACTTTAAAAATGTCTGAGAAGGGAAAATATCCACTCACCAAGGCCTGGTCTATGCTACAGCATTAGGTTGACATAAGGCAGGTTATGTAGACCTAATGATGTCAGTGCACATACTAGAGCCTTGCTCCCATTGATATAAGCGCCCTACTACACCAACATACTAACACCACCTTCCTGAGAGGCATAGGGCCTATGTTGGTCTGTTAGGGTGATGCAGTGTCCATGTGGAACTATCAGGAAGTACTTCTGGCTCAGAGAACCATTTCCAACTAAAGTCCTCATGGCAATTTCTGCCAAACAGCCACTCTGCAAGCTCAGGCGAAGCATGGATGTTTCCCCGTTGTTGTAAGGAAGGCTCAGTCTTTCTCGTTCCTTACCACAGCTACAGTTGGTCTGTTGAGGGTAGCAAATACATTGACTATTATGGACAGAGCCGTTATTGGCATTGCATGGCACTCCAGGCGTGCCTCTGTGTGGTGTTAATGGAGTTCATTTAGCGGCGGAAGGGTCCTGGAGTTTATCCCTAGCACTTTAGTAGTATTAACGACTTCCATTTCAAAGATTTATTAGGGTTATTAAATTGTGTGTGTTCTAACCTCTACTGAAAGGATCTCAGAGTATCTGCCAAAAGTGCAGTACTACACTAGCAGCAGCTTTAATAAGAGTCCAGTGTAAAGTCTCAGGGATGAATATATAAACCAGATATTAATTATTAGAGAAGCAGGTAGTACTTGATAGCTCTTTTGCTGGATATTATTGTAATGGATAGGGTACCATAGCAATTACTTACTAGGCTATTAAAGGAAATGTGCTTTTTCCTGGAGCTCTGAAATATTCGTTTTAATTAGAAGGGGAGTGTCCTCCATGAACATTTTTTAAGCTTGCTTTAAAAAAGAAGATTTTCATCTAGTAGATTTTTACAGGCTTGATTGGGGAAACTTCAAAATGAATTGTTTGCACTTTTGTCCTAGTTAGTGATTTAATTCTGTTACTCCATGCTGTACCTAAGACTATTTTGTGCAACATTATAAAAAAACCTCAAGGGTTTTTTTTGCCCCCAGCGGCGTTAATTCAACTGGGCTAATTCATATTTTGGATAGCTTCAAATCTCATTACAATGAATTCCCCCGACACTACAGTAAATTCTCTGTGAGGCATAGAGAAGTCTGAGTGCCTTCAACTCCCATGGACTTCAGTGGAAGCTGAGGTTGCTCTGTTTTAATATTCTTCAGGATGGGGCCCAACCCACTCTTTTCCCCCTGGCAAAAAAGCAAAACAGTTAAAAATTCAGGACAGTCAAAGCCCCTCTTAGTGTCCCCACTCAGACCACAGCATCCTCATGCTCCAAGCAGCGCAACCACCCAGCCACTCAATGCGTGTCCTTTCCTCTCCAGAAGTCATCCGGAAACTTAACCTTTTGAACATTGCCAGCTCTACTAGACCCAAATTCCAATATAAGCAGGAGTGATGGAAAGTCTAAACATCCCTACAGAGATGTAGGGCCATGGACAGTCTTGCCTAGTGGTTGCAGCTGGGCTGAGGTCTGTCCATCAGGGAGAGGGAGTCATAAGGCCAGGTTACATAAACAAGAGTCAGGGTCAGAGACCAGAGATCAGGATCGTGAGGCAGGAGCCAGAGATCAGGAGACAAGGCAAAGGCTGGCAGAGTAGCAGATCACGATCTGTGTGGTTGCCCAGACAATTTCCTCGGGCAATCCCTGGGGTTAAGTAGGGGCACTTGGCCAGTCAGAGGGCTGTATGGTGCTGTCACTCTGGCTCTCTCGAGTGGTACGTCTTGCGGCACCTATTCTCCACAGAGCTTCCTGACTGTGCCCCGCGTGGCCTTCCACTGGCACTTTTACAATATCAGCCACTCCAGGCTCTGCAGACCCAGCTTCTAGTTCCTGGGTCCTTACAATGGGTCACATACAGGGTCAGCACTGAAATGCAAAAGCAAAAGTAGAGAGACCAACACCCAGAGGGAGTCCTTAACTCATTTGTGTACATGAAAACTTTCCTCTAACACAGAAGGCAGAGGGATGATATCTTTTGGGGGGCTCACATCACATAATTTTGAAGGTTACCTAAAGGTAGTTTTCTTCAGGGATGTGCATTCAGATTCCACGTCGTGAGGGCTTTTTACGCCTGAGGAAGTCCTCGAGAGGGCTGAAATAACATGAGATTTAGTAGTCTTGTTTCATTTTCACCATTCCAGAACTGAAATAGCATCCATTTACATTAGGCCAAGCCTGGCAGTCCTTAATCCAGTTCACTGGGATAACCTGGGTAAAAACTGATGGCCAAATCCTGTTTCTATATGCAGCACCTGATTAAACAGGCTTTGGGCATAGGGCCTCGTTACAGGGCAACTTTCCAGTCCTGTCTTCTGCTCGGTCTACGCAGACTCCGAGACCTTCCGTTGTTAAACACCCAGTGTAGGTGCCTTACGTTTGCTCTTCCCACCACCTTACTTATCCAGACACCATATTATTTCTCCTGCAGGGACGGGGAGAAGGAAAGGCCCTCTGCCCAGGGACTGGGTCTGGTTCTCTCTCCCCTGCACAGCCTTTCTGTACCTTCTTATAGCTCCTTTATTAATGGACCAATTTGCTCATTCGTCCTCCCCCAGTCCATTCTTATCCATTAATTTGGCCCTGTCAGGTCATTCATTGGTGTTTAAGTGATCAACGTGCTGGCCCAGCTGTTGGTTCCCAGTACTCTGTCACAGGCCTGTATATGCATCAGCTACTACTGCAAGTGTAGGGCTATCATAGTAGCACAGAACACATCTATTTGTGTGCTGTGCTCAGTGGACCTGTGCAGTGGCTGATCTTCTGGCTAGGACCTTGGCTTCCTCCCTAATTACCACTTCCCACAGTGCCAGGTGGACAGGCACCTTATAAGAGTCCTCTGTGTCATGCAGAGATCCTGGGGTACCCCCTCCCCTGCAGTCTCTTCCTGTCTAGTGTAGCAACCTGGAAGAAGAAAAGAGGTGTCAAGCAGGCACCAAGAAGTCAGTCTGTATATAGGTAGCTAGGAATGCTGAGCTGCGTTTGGGGCAGGTCTATAAATTGGTGCGTTTAGTAAAGAGCTGCTTAGTATAATGACAATGGATTCCTCTTGTGCTATTACGTAGTATGTGGTCCATCAAGCATCTAGCAACATCCTGTGCATTTTGGATTTACTCAGCCAGGGCTGGAGGATTTGGTGAGTAAGGATTTTAGGATTTGGCCCAGTAGAAACCAGCATGACTACCAAAATCTGAGCCATCGTGCATCCGACTGATTATTGTTGAAATGGATTGTGGCATTGAGTAGAAAAATTTTAGTGCTGCCTCTTCAGCTAAACACACCTGTGCTGATATTTAATGCATGCATTGCGCCCCATACTGTTGCAAAATATCAGTTAAGCAGGTGACTTGAGCCAAGGCTGGAAGGCAATGGACTTTTTTATGAAAGCACAAGGTGGCATCTGTTACGGTCCCCATCAGATAAATGAAAAGTAAAAAGGTGACGTGTAATTGCAGAAAGATGGCTCCTAAAGGTGAAAGGGATGACACATGAAGTGTTTGCTCACATTGACAGGAGCATGAATCGATGTGTTGAGCCCTGAGTAATACAGTAGCTCTTTCATGATTCTAGTCCATCCCTCCACTTTGTCAGAGTTTATATAGCTTGGAATCAATCCTTTCTCCACTCATCAAACACTCTGTGCTGATTTTAATAGGTAAAATGAAATGGAAGATAGCTCAGTATGGGTTATAGATTGAGTCATGGTTATTGAATTTGTCCAAGTACAAAGGTCCTGTTAGTAGCAAAATGAAATAAGTGATTAAAAAAGAAAACCTTCCAAGAACAAAGATTGGAGAGTAACATTTGTCACACTTTGTACAACCTTTTGCTCCTCTTGATGCTTCTGATGAGAAATGTGTACGACATAAAAAACCAAGGAAAGTTAAAAACTGCACTACAAACCTGCAAAAACCAAGTGCAATGCTTGACTTGAAAATAAAGTTTAAAAAAAGTCAGCCACAGCTCTATTTTTGTTTTACTAACAAATACAAAGGAAGGAGAGGAAGTCTTTCCTAGTGGTTAGGGTACTGGCCTGTGACGTGGGAGACCACAAGTTCAATTCTTTCCTCTGCTGCAAGCTTCCTCTGTGACTTTAGGTAGGTCATATCGTGTCTCTGTGCCTCACCTCCCATTCTGCAAAATGGGGATAACCGCACTTCCTTAATGTGGAGGGGCAATGTGAAGGTAAATGCATTCATTAGGAATTTAACAATAAGAAAAAGGCAGCCCTTCAGGCTCCAGTCCTGGAGCGCTACACATGAGCTTAACTTCATACTCCTGGATAGACTCGCTGAGTTAAATATGTCACATATGTGTCTGTAGGATCAGGGCCCAACCCCAGTTCAGTAAGGTCTTTTACGTACATGAATAGTCATTGGGCTTACTGATGTGCTTAAGTACCCTGCTGAATATGTACCTTCTTCATGAAAGCAACATTGCTGTAGGCATGTGCAAGTATATTTTTAGTACCCCTTTATTCTTTCATTATATTAAACATTGTTTTTTCCCTCTCACTCTAGTGGCAGGGGCTAGAGGAAAGCTAGCAAAAGACAGGTAACTTTGAGTGAGGGATGTGAGGGAAGCTCTGAAGGAATAAAATATTAATTTTCAATGATACCCATAGACCTCCAACAAACTGAGCCTCCTTATGCCTATTTGCAGTGAGTGTTGACCGCTGATGTGCTCCCTGCCTGTCTGGCCTCTTCTCTGAAAGAAGTGGAATTAATCTTTTTTTATCATTGCATAAGCCTTTTCTTTTTTTTTGTTAACGTGGTGGCAACCTGAGGACCAGTCCTGCGAAGTGCTGCGCACCCTCAATTCCCACAGCACTGAGGAATTCTCCTAGGAAAGTAGTGCAACCCACGCTGTAAGTAATAGCTTCTGCAGAGATTACCTACAGGGCTGGATGAAGGGACTATCTATACATCCCTTCCCTACCAGCTAACTCTCAGACTAGGGATCCCTACCCGTTTTGACTGAGATTACCCTCAGGATCCCAGTGCTTAAAGCACTAGCCCGGGACTCGAGACCTGTGTTCAAGTCCCTGCTCCACCACAGACTTCCTGTATGACATTGGGTAAGTCACTCAGCATCTCTCTGCCTCAGTTTCCCATCTGTAAAATAACAGTTTTCTGCCTCCTGAGGAGAAATCCATTAAAGTCTGGGAGATGCTCAGTTGCTATGGTAATGGGGGCGGGAGGGGATAGGACTATTTAAAATAGATATGCAGCTCTCCTTTTGGGATATGTCTACACTGCAATTTAAAACCTGTGGCTGGCCCGTGCCATCTGATTTAAGCTGCGGGGCTGTTTCATTGCAGTGTAGACTTCTGGGCTCAGGCCCCAGGATTTTAATCACAGTGTAGACATACCCTTAGTGACCTTCTTGTGTTCCCTAATCTGTTTTTTTTTCTCCTTTGCCTTTGCTGAGATTTGTTTTCTTTTAATGACAGAAATCACACAAGAGGTACTTGAAACTGAGGTGGATTCTTCAGCTTGAATATCTTTGTCCCCATTTCTTTTTACAAATGCGTAGTACAATAGTGTTAACCTTTAGCTTTGTATGTCTTAGCTTTTCTTCATTTGCTTCACAAAAGAAATCATACCTAATCATCTTTATTTGTTCCCTGATTGATTATGCACCATAGGAAGGGAGCTCTTGGGCAGGAATGTGCACTTGTATCTTGTGCCATAGTCAAGGAAATGTCATCAAAGTGACCTTTGAGTTTGTATACCTCATACTTTGTGTCGCATAAATATCTGAGTCTGACAATGATGCCGATTTCTTCTTTTGTTTCAATTGCTTCAACAAATCAACTGAAATGAATCAGCTTGATCAGGAAGGTGCAGTAAAGAGAAAAGCCAGATGGAGTGAGCTAAACTCTGTACCTCCTCTGTAGCAACTCCTCAATGCGAAGCATTGTCATCTTCCATTAAAGCGCATGCTGTTGGAGTGCCTTGTTGTTCCCAAACTCTGTTGCCAAGGCGACAGAATCAGACCCTCTGGCTCTGAATGAAAGAGCATGATTCGCAGTTTTCTTATAATTTAGAATGGGTTTGGTTTTCATTCCAGACACCTCAGTGGAATCCTAATCTTCTCTAATCTTGCTGTTTTCTCTGTACTTGACTGATCCCTTCTCACGCCAAATCCCCAGTCTGCAGACTCAGTAAACAGGCAGGTTTGTTCTTCATCTCAAGGTTCAGTAAGGACTGGCCTGGGCTCAATTTTTCTCAGTTGAGGGTCCTTGGCTGAAGAGCTACCTCCGAAGGGAGGAGTGATGGCATCCCTTGACACTTCTTATTGGTTATGCTGAAACTTTGATTTTCAATTGGCCTGCTGTTTGACCATTCATAGACTTCCTCTCCCTCATGTGATTTTGTATCTGTGAAGGAGTTGACTTTCTTGATTCTTCCACCTAGCTGATGACTGATTCTTTTTGGTGATAAAAACTGTATTCTTTGTCACGAAGTGCTAGCCTCCACACACACGCATTTAACTCATTTTAATTAATATATTTTGTTATTTCTGTGTAAGTCCCTGTGTGGATACTTATGTTGGAAGAGAAGTGTCCTATATAAATTTAGCTTAAGTAATGCTTTGACCAACTTAAGCTAAGGCCAGGTCTAGACTATAAAGTTTTGCAGGCATAGCTATGTCTGTCAGAGGTGTGAAAAATTCCATACTGACTGATATGGTTATGTCGGCAACCCCTCCTATGTGGATACAGCTATACTAGCAAAAGAGTCCTTTTTCTAGTTTAGCTTATGTCATTTGGGGAGGTGGTTTAACTATACCAGTAAAAGACCTCCTCATGCCAGTATAAGTGTCATCTCCTTTCTCGTGTAGACTAGCCATAAACAATTTTTTACTGTCTTACACAAAACCAAAAAAGACCCTTCTCTCTCAAAATAAATGTCAACACACTGACTTGCACCAAAATAACAAAGCATGTGAATTAAACCAATGGAGTTGTTTTAGCTCAAGTTTGTGTGTAAATGAAATTTAACTGTTGTGTCTGGCAAGTCATATTGTCTTTACGTTTTCAATAGTATGTGGGAGCTGATCTTCATCTGGTATAAACTGTCAGAGTTCTATCGATGCCTTAGGTTTAACGCTGTGGGGCTCAATCAGAATTCTATAATTGCAACACTTGCTGTTTAGTCCTCTCTGTCCAGAAAATCAATAAAGACTTTTTACACGAAGGCCATCTTGCAACCGCTGTTTGCTGCCTCAATATAGTCAATGAAACAGTTACAGTGTACATTGCCTGAGCTGTTGCTAACTAACGCAAATCGAAACTTGAAAAATGGAGGCAATGAACATCTGCTGTTTGCCTACATTTCCATTTTAAACTTCTTTGTCAAACCCCACAAGAACAGCAAGTCAGGTCACCCGTTGCAACGTACACTGCTGCCACCCTATCATTGTCCCCCGACTAGAGTCTGGTTGGGTCCAGCTTTCTACGCCTTCATAGTCCTCACAATGATGACATTGTCAAACAAGAATGTAAAATCTTACCTCTAAACTTCATGGGACTGTTTGCCAGATCAGATTCGGAATCAGGGTTCTTAAGTACAAGTTGCACAAGCAGGGATACCTCATCTCAAATGTACCCACTGAATTTTGAAAGGAATAAAGATGGCAAAAGTGGTGGGGGAAGTGTAATGTAATCATTCTTCTTCTTCCTCAGGTTACATATTGAACTCTTATGGTTTGTTCCCAGCACTGCCACTGACCACCTGTCTAGCCTTAGGAAAGTCACTTAGTCACTCTGTCTCAGTCTCCTTTTCCATAAACTAGGACAATGAAGAAACACACAGACATGTTACTGTGTTTCTCAGACAGTCAGCGTGTCAGCCCAAGGGCCTCTAGTTACTGATGGTGTAAGACACTTTTAAATGGGAAGCCCATAATCAAATGTTGAAACTGGTATTTCTCATACTGGGCAAAAAGCTGATTGGGTCAAATTAACTGAGGGATAAGTTATCTGTACAAAAAGTTTCCTCATTACAATTTTTGAATGAGTTGAAGAACAGCTGAAATGAAAATACATTTTTGCAGTTTACAACTGTGAATTGGTCACTTCTCTTGAGTTCGGTCCTTCTTTTGTTTTGGCTATTCGGAGAGTGGATTTTTATGGTGGCATTATGAAATTAATAAGTCTATTACTCTTCAAAGATTTAATTTGACTTAATGATCCCACCCAGAACTGTATTTCAGATTGGTGTGTATGCAATTACTTCTCAAAATTAATGACGTTCCTAAGCAGCTTGAGTGTGAGCAACTTGCATCTCAACTGGAAATTTTCAAGACATTGACTTTCTGATGTGACAAAATGTTTATCTACAAAAGAAGCACATTTAAAAAAAAATTAATACCAAGCTGTGAACTTCTGGAGGAGATTTACACATTAGCAGCTATTATTAATAGTGTAAATTATTCTCCAGAGCTTTGTGCTTTTTCCACTCTTAAAAATTAAAAAAAAAAATTAAAGGGCTCATGGTATCCTTTCCCTGTAAGATGAGAATCTGAAGTAATGTCTTTTCTGTGGCAACTTATTAGAAGACATCAATAGAAATAAGACAAACTCCAGTTGTTTTTCAACATTCATTTGTTCTGAAGATAAAACTCTTTGCTCAAATTACCTTTCAATGGATCTCATGGATTTTACTTTATTCAGCTGTAATTTTCTACAGGATTAGGCCCTAATCCTGCACATGATATATTGACTAGTAGAACAAAAAGTATTACCCATATTGTAAATAATTAAAGAAACCATAAACTGCAGTTGGCAACTTAAATGAACAAAATGTTTTCTACTGGTCTTTTTTAATGTGATTGCTTACTTGCTAAATTTTGCAAATTGGCAGGTAATTAGCAGTGAATCTCCCAAGCATTAGGTAAATGAGTGAGGGTCTATTGTAATTAGGTTGTTTGTTTAAAACCAGGTACAAAGTAAGAAGTGGGAAGGAGCACAAGCCAGAATAGAGAATGAACAATGAAATAATATTTAAACAAGTTAGATGTATTCAAGTGGGCAGGGCCTCATGGAATTCACCTCAGGGTACTTAAGGCACTAGCTGAACAATCTTGGAACCATTAGTGATGATCTAAATGGCGTTCCTGCTGGGATGTGGCAGAAGTGGGCGAGTAGAGGCAGACTGGGGATGGAAAGAAGTGGTGGGAAGGCTGGAGGAGACTCTGGGGACTGGCCTTGAAGGACAGTGGGTGGGTGCGGAGGCCAGGGTGGGGGCTCTGGGGACTGCTCGGGAGGCTTCTTGGGGGCGGGGGGAGTGAAGTGCCATGCTTGGTTCTTGGCACAAGTGGATGCTACAGGACCTAGTTGGGCACTTACCATCAGGGTTGCCCAGTAGGGCCCAGTGCCAGTGAGTTGCAACTCCATGGCTCGGCCATAGAAGAGTTCGAATTAGGGCTGCATTGCCCTCTGATTGGGCTGCAGAGTGAACATGTGATGCCCTATTGCTCACTGATTGGAGGGGCAGAGCATAGCCAAGACATATTGGCCAGACTCCTGCCCCCTTCCCTCCTGCAAACATTGCTGCTTACCCCTCCTGAATGTTCCTCCATGCCTCCCTGGGTGGGTGCGCTCCTTTTTTGCAAAACTGGGCATTTGTCCTGTTTGCTCTTGCCTACTGATGAGCTGGCAAGAGCAAACAGAACAAAAAAGTTTTGCCAAAAAAGTTGAGATGTCAGAGACAGGACTTAAGGGGACTGTTTTGGCCAAAACAGGACTATGGTCCCCCTAGATTTGAACAATAAAGTGGAGAATATGCTTATAAAATCTGTGGATGACTCTAAATTGGGAGGGGTTGCAAGCAGTTTGCAAGACAGGATTAGAATTCAAAATGATCTTGATAATTGGAGAATTGGTCTAATAGCAACAAGATGAAATTCAATAAAGAAAAGTGCCAAGTACTTTACCTAGGAAAGAAAAATCAAATGCAAGCTACAAAATGGGGATTAACTGGCTAGGTGGTAGTACTGCAGAAAAGGATCTGGGGATTATAAATTAATGTGAGCCAACAATGTGATGCACTTGAGAAAAAAGCTAATATTCTTGGTGTATTAACATGAACGTTGTGTGTAAGACACAGAAGTTAATGATTCTATTTTACTCTGCACTGTTGAGGCTTCAGCTGGAGTACTGTGTCCAGTTTTGGGTGCCAGACTTTACTTTCCAGAAGTAAGCAACAAAAATTACATTGGGCTTACAAAAGTTGACCAGTGAGGAAAAGTTAATTTACCTGGGCATGTTTAGTCTTCAAAAAAGAAGACTGAGAGGGTAATCTGATAAGGCTTCAAATATGGCAAAAGCTGTTATGAAGAGGATGGTGATCAATTGTTCTCCATGTCCATTGAAGGTAGGACAAGAAGAACCTAAGCTGTAACAGGACGTTTAGCTTAGATATTAGGAGAAACTGCCTAATTATACAGGTATTTAAATTCTGGAATAGGTTACAAGAGATTGTGGAAACCCCATCGTTGGAGGTTTTTAAGAACAGGTTGGACAAGCACCTGTCAGGGATGGTCCAGGTATACTCGGGCCTGCCTCACTGCGCAGGGATGGACTAGATGACCTCTCAAAGACCCTTCCAGCCCTATAGGTCTATGATTCTATGGTGTACTTATAATTATTCAGGAATAAAGCATATAATTTTATTTGCACTGTATTTTATCCATTTGATGCTTACTTCTCCTATATTAAAGGGTAAGAAAAAGATAAATTGGATAAGCAAATATTGTACTTTTTCTAGTTATTTACAAACTCCCATTGACTTTAATGGACTTTGGATCATGATGTAAGTCATTCGCCCAAGGTCTCACTGGAAGTCTTTGGCAGAGCTAGGAAATCAATTCAGATTTCTTCAGTTCAGTGCCTTTATCACTAGATTGTTCTTCTGAATGTCCCTGTTCCATCCAAGAATCCTTTTAATTTCCATGGAGAAACTAAATGGAAATCTAATTTTACAGGAACTTCCTAGGAATTTCATAAAAATTCCAGCCCTATACAATAATAGCTGTAGCTTTTGCCCTTCTGTAATTTCAACAGTGTGGTCATAAGAATGAAACAATTTTTTCCTCCACTACTTTCTCACAGCGTTGAAAGGAAGAGAGAGATGCATATGCGTGAAGAACTACTGAATTACTATAGGAGACCGAATGAACAATTTCACAGAGATTCATTTAACACTAAAAGGTGTTGACTTCTTGGCTAGGGTAAGAATAACATGTACTATATCAGTCTGCACAGCTGATCCGCAGTCATCAGTGCTGAGAGAGTATTTTATATCACTTTAAAGAGGTGGGGTCAGTCATTTCCTTCTGTCATATTGCTATATACTGGAATGCTAAGTGATAATTAGAAATTCTTGACTCTGACTGTTCTGTGGCACTTTATGTGAAAGACATGACCTAAGTGTGAGGTAGATTATGTTGAAGCTTTGTCAGTAGCATGCATCCCTTCACGTAGGAAAGCAAATGCCAGCTGATAGCTCCATTATTCATTTGCACAGATTCTCTGCAGGTGGTGAATCTCTGGTGTGTTGCAGCTCCAGGGCAGTGTTTTTGTTCCTTCTTCTTAAATAGATCTGAATTGCAGAGATCCATAATGAGAGGAAATCCCAGTGACTTTATTTGTAGGGACACAAACTAAAGAATTCCTCATCTCGAAATGATTTGTTTCAGGGCTGTGTGTTCCAGTGCTTCGCAAGCAGGGAATGTGTTTTTTCTTTTTCTGTTTTTCCATGTTTTACATTAGTCCATGTCATCAGGGGTTTTGTGTGGCTTCCCTCCTTTTGGTCTGTAGCTGCCTTCATTTGGGTCCCTCTCCCAAGATTTCCCCACTCTCTGAATTTTGTAAACAAATCGCTGGAAAGAGCCTGCTGCCTGCCACCTTCCTACAATTCTGAAACAGTTTAAAGTAGAGATGGGTCTGTTTCATTAGCAAAGAGTGAAGCTGAATACATATTAAGTTGAACAAGTGGAACTTTATTAAAACCTGTACACTGCTCTCTGTACACTTTCTCTGGGTGTTGCGTCTGCTGGCTTCTAAATACCTCCTGTCTCTTTGGCTCGCTTGTCTCTTGCATTGTCACCAGATCTGATCACGGTGCCATGCACCCCTCATAACTCCTTTAGTCCATTCCTTCTGGGGTCTCTCTAACAGCTGGATCCTCACAGGAGTGCCTGTCTCCATGACTGGTGGATCCTTTACTGACCTGCTGTACTCTAGTGTCTGCTTTCTCTGATGATTGGCCATCTCCTTAAAGTAGTTATCCACATCCTTTTGGCTGCAACAGGTCTCCCCTTACTGGTAGCAGGACTTCGGTCCTTCATCCCCTCAGTGCATGCACTGGACTGTTTTGGCACCCCTGTGATGGGGTATGCATGCATGCCAAAAATGCTAACCAAGGGTCTGAGACAGAAGAAACAACCTTGTGTAGCCGTCTCTTAGCTGTTCTCACAGTTGATTCCAGCCTATCGTTGCTCTGTGGATATTCAAGGGGGGAGATGTGGTGGTCAAACTTCCATTTGTGTGCAAATTCCTTACATTTTTCCAAGGCAAATTGGGGTCCATTGTCCGTGAATACAGTGTCCAGAAAGCCATATCTCACAAAGTAGGCCTTCGGTTTGCCAATCACTGACTTACTCTTTGTATCAGACAGGGCATCGACCTCTCAGAAATTTGAACAGTAGTCCACTGTTCTCAAGTATTACTTTTCACTGAAGATAAATAAGTTGGCTCCCACCTTTTCCTTTGGTCAGTTGAGAAGCTCATGTGGTAACAGTCTCTTCTGCTGGTGATTTTCACATGACCCTTCTATCAAGGATGGGAGTTGTGTATTTATTCCCTGCCAGTAAACACGCACTCAAGCCTGTCCAAGACCGCTGTCAATGCCCAGGTGGGAGGCATGGTGTTTTTTGCATGACATCCCAGTGTAATAAGGTTGGGTCAGTCGCTCTCTGTCTTTTGAAATATAATTACATCCTGCACACTCAGTTCATTTATATTTGAAAATAGGTTTCTGCTCCTACTGCTGCTCGTCTTTTGTCTTGTGGCCACCCTGCCAGTATTGTTCTCTTGACTGCCCGTAGTTGGATGTCTTTTTCCATAGTGTCTCTGTTTTCGATCAGCTTCATTGTTGAAACTGGGAGATAGTGCCGCATATTAGTGGATTCAGGGCCATGATCCCCTTCCCGCAGCTCTCTGATGCTGGGTATATGTGCCCTGCTCAGGATGACAGCTCGCACCTGTAACCATCCCGGACAATATCTGATCTCTAGCTGGTAGTGCTGGATTTGCATCAACAAGCCCTGCAATCTCTTTGGAGCACTCAAAAGGGACTTTGCCGTGATTGCCTCTAAGGGTTTGTGGTCTGATTGCACTGAACTGCCGACCCCATACAATTAGCCCTGTCTGCCACCCCAGGGTGGGTTGTGGAGTTTAATTATTAGAACTAGCTGGGGACGGAGGAGCTGATTATCCTATAAAGAGCAGCAGAACAAGAGAAGGCAGACTATATAGTCTGCTGGGATCGGTGGGCTCCAGCAAGGAACCCTGAAATTCAGGGAAAAGGGCTTCATTCAGGCAAGGAAGGCTTGGGACAGCGACAGGAAGGCTGAGAGAGCATGGCCTTGATGGGAATTTGGGCACTTTTATTTTGAATATTTTGTTATGTTAATAAATCCAGCTCCAATGCAAGTTTTTGCAGGGCACAGGGTTTAATAAACCCTGCACTCAGCTCTGCTCTTTGCAAATGAAACAAAGTGGCAGCATCTAAGCGGAGCGTTCTCTAAAGTGCAGCAACTAGTAGCACGTGCCATGGAACTTGGTCTGACGCTCCCCATAGCTCTGGATTTTGCAGACACAGATCTAATCCAGCAAAGTACTGGTGGAAATTGGAATTCGAGCTGTACAGACCTGGCCCCACAGGAGGATGACAACAACAGGAAAGTAAAATGATCACTTTACCTTATTGGGGAACAAGGCTGAGAGCTCTGCACCACTGCGACGCTCACCACTGCCTCTACCTCACAGCAGTTCTAGAAGTTCTGAAGAACTGTTGCTCCCAAAGCAGGTTTTTCATTGCAGACCAATCCAAAGGGGAGGGGATAGACCCATGTGTTGCTGCCTTCTGCACACAGGCTGCTGCATGCAATTTTGAGGAATTGTCACACTCCCTAATACAAGACAGGATAGTCTGTGGCATGTGGATTACCAGCTGTAGGAGTGGCTGCTCCAGGAAGGTGAGATCACATTAGGCAGATGCTTAGACACTGGTCATGCAAAGGAAGGCTCAAGAGAGAGAGGATGAAAACCCTAGGAGGCACAACATCCCCAGAAAACATGCAGGGAGACAACGCAAAGGAGAGCAGGTGGCCAGGGTTTCATAATCATATTGAGACGCATTTACTGTGGGAGACAGCATGAGCTGGTAAAGGAGAAGTGCCCTATATTAGGGCAGCATTGCCAGGAAAGAGGCAAGATGACTCATTTTAGCAGTGCTTGCAAGAACAAAAGAAGCTCTCAATGATTCAGTCAGATTCGCACTAAGAGGGATGGTGCTTCAGACAGCGGTGACATCATGGCTGTCTCCTTGACTTGGAGAGCATATCAGGTTCAGGCTGTCAGGACAGGAAAGCAACAAGGGCAAATACCAATCTCTGTGCATGTAACAATGGTTATAGGGAAATGGCAGGTGCAATTTCAACTGGGTAGTGAGGCCTTCTACAACGTGATTTCTTGGGGTGAACTGAACTCTGATACACCCATTACAAAAGAGCAGCTGCAATCTAATCGTGTACAGTGAAAGCTTAATGCAGCCCACAGGAAAAATGTGACCTTACAGCAACTAATCTGAAAAATAACAGTCCCTCAACAGGACATTGGCTCTCTGACTCCAGTTCCACTGATCATGATACAAGGCCTATACTAGAAAACACACCCCACCCAAGAACAAATTGGTAGGTGATGTCGTTTGAAGTTAACCTCCATGGTAGTTGAAGGAGCTCAGCATTTTTGCAGGATGTGCTCAACACCTTGCCGAATTCATCCCAGAAACTGGAAGGGAGCTTTACAGCTGTGAACATAGTTGCTGAGAACCTTGGTTTGACGGACTTAAAGGCTACGACTCCAGCAGTCTAAATAACCTGCTAGTTCTGTCTATAATGAATGATCAGGAACAAATGAATACAAAAGTCCTGTTGGACATACACTCCCCTATCACTGACTGCCTGTCAGAATAAGCAGTAACACCTTGACATCAACAATACCGAATGCGCAGTGAGGCAGTATAAGGCCCCAAATATACCAAAGACCTATGAAATGCATTTTTGGGGCAAGAGTACATCTGAACCACTACTGCTGTACCAGGTCCAAATGTTGAATTGGAGACTCACTGAATCATGGTCCCAGACTGTTTTCGAGTCCTCCATGTGCACTCCTTTCAAATGGCAGGCCCATGCTTGCACTTATTTGGGGTGGGATCTCATGACTCAACCATTCTCTGACTGGGTCTCCTGGTTAGAGCTGTGCAAATAACGCACTTTTTGGTACACTGGCGATTCCAAAAAATTGTGGGGAGGGGAGAGGAAATGATTTTGGGTCAACTTGAAAATGAAATCTCTTTCCTGAAATTTTTGGTGAAATGAAAAGTCCAAAAAATTTCATTTTGGGTCAAATGAAACATTGCATTTGACTCAAAATGAGAAAATATGTTTTTGAGCATCTTTTAATGTTTTTAAAAAGATATAAAATAAAATTGACACTGTCAAAATGAAAAGTTGGTTTTTTTAATCAAACAATTGAGGTGTTTCATTTCAGAATTATTATTATTATTTATTATTTTGGTAATCAACATGAGTTTGCTCAATGGGTCAGTGTCGCTGACTCTGTATTTTTTTGCCCATGCAAACAAAAAAAGCTGCCTTGGCCAAAAAATGTCACCCAGCTGTACTCGGAATTACACCTCCCTGGTTGCTAGTTGTGACAGCAAGCAGTTCCCAGAGGCTTGGCGCCTGCAAGAATTTCTCTTTTGGGAGCCAGTGAACAGTAACAGCTTGCAGTGATGTAGAAGTAGCTTTTTCAAAAGAAAGCATGTTTGATCTTTTTTTTAAAGGTGCACAGCACTCAGGGAAGTGTATTTAAAGTAACAGAAATCTATGTGCATCCTCTTGGACCTACCTATCCACTTGTCTACCTAGGGGTTAGCAGAGGAAGCCATGACCTAGCCTCGGTGCCCCCTGTTTTCATGGGGTCCAAGTTACAGCCTGCTTGCTACAGACCCCTGACTCTCAATTGGCCTGTATTAGCTTACAGCCCCTGGCTCCACCCCTCCCAGGTATGGTAGAGACTTCGAAAATGGATGAGTTTTGATCTCCAGATTCTGAGCACTTGCAAACAGTCTCCTCACCAGGCTTGGGGCTGAGAAGTCCCTCTTCATGGCAATAAATCTGGCTATTGTATTTGAAAGGATTCCTCTTATATAGGCTATTGTTTACCTTCCCTGCCTGATTACTTTAACAATCCCTTTTGTTGCATTCAGACAGGGCACCAACACACAGATATATTTATTTAAAAAAATACAAATATTTTCCAGTTCTCCACAGACTGACTTAAATTATCCTTTGTTGTATGCAGTCGTGTTGTAGCCGTCTGGGTCCCAGGATATTAGAGACACAAGGTGGTATCTTTTACTGGACCAGCTTCTGCTGGTGAGAGAGACAATGGTCCAATAAAAGATATTTACCTCACCCACCTTGTCTCTGAAATTATCCCTTTACTTAATTTGGGCCTCATTCTCACAGTCAGAGCATCTCAAATTGGGCACCCAAATACCACTGTTTTTGAAAACTTTGGCCACAACTTCTCTGCATTTCTGTAAATATGGATGATGCCTTCCTTTATAAAGTACTTTTTGATCTACTGATGAAAAGTGCTAAATGGTGTTGGTATTGTTGTAACTATATAAACCACAGTAACAGCTAACTGCAGTATCCATGCATGTGGTTTGTGAGGGGGCTAGGTTGGTGCAGAAGGGAGAGCATTCCAGTAAGTATTTGTGAATAGAATGAAGTTTCCGTTGTGTGGCCAGCTCTATTCCTTTTCTTGTGCCATGTATCTGTCACGTATGGTTTTTAAAAAAAGGGAAGAGTTAGCAGTCAAATTATCAAAAGAGCAACTACAATGGAGATTATATTTATTTTCTCTCCTTTTCTGAAGGAAAGTACCATAGCTTAGGACAGCAGTTCCCAAACTGTGAGTCTTGACCCCAAATGGGGTCATTTCACCAGCAGATGGGGTCACGGAAATCCTGAGCGTGCAGTGGACACCATTTTACAAAATGGCCTCCTCCACACAGGTGACCTCACACACACAATATCCATGAGGTCACATTGCACAGAGGACGCTATTTTGCTCTACAAAATGGTGCCCTCCATGCAGCATGACCTCGCACGCACTGTATGTGTGTGAGACTATGCAGTCCAGAAGACACCATTTTGTAAAGCTATGAATTATGAAACAAAGGAACTTTTGTAGGGTTTCCTTTGATTCTGACCATTAAAGATATCCAGGGAAATCTCAGTGGAAATTCAGTTAAAACCAGTTTTTTCCCTCACTAGCTGTTGTTGAATCATTTAGAGTTTAAAAAATTGTCCATTGAAGAGAAAAATCTCATCAAACAGCGTGATGAATGATTGACTGTATTTCAATCAGTGTTTCAAATAGCTAGAACTGTAGAGATCATTTGAATAATTTTAATTTTAGGGCCAGATATATCCCTAGATCCATGGCTCTAACTCCCAAGGATGGTAATTGGAGTCCAATTAATTCACTTCTCTCTCGTTTTAATCTTGGGTTTCAAATACCTTTTTAAATGATGTAAAATGTAGCTCATGCTTTAGATTAGTCTTCATGGGAAGACTGGATGGCACAGGGAGTTGCTAATTGGCTACAAAGAACTAAAGCTTGTTGAAAATTTTTGACTGAGCTGTTTTCTATATGAAAATGCAGTTTCATCAAAACTGAAATATTTTGCAGAAATGTGTTTGATTCTGACAATTTTTTATAGGAAAAAATCAAAAATAAATAGTTATGACTTTCTTGATTCGATTAATTTGATTTAAATTTTTGTTGTGTTCTGTATATTTAATATAATGTATATTTAGTGTTTTCTATTGTTTTGGCATTGTGGAAACATTTTGCTTCAGTGGTTTTGAATAAAAAAAACTTGAAATTTTCATTCACTGTGAAATTTTGAAATATCTGCTTCTTCAGAACAAAAGGAAATTTTGAAACGTCATTGTGACGGCGTGCATAGATTGCACCTGTAAGCAGCCACTGAAGGATTGTTAGATGGATTAATCAACCCTCAGCTGTGATTAGTGACTGGTTGGTGACAGCTGGGATAAAAAGCTTACAGCTTAGGCAGAGAGAGGTGGCTATTAGAGAGGCTTGGAGTTACCTTGAAGTAACTCCCTTGACACAGATGGAGAAACCTACACAAGGACTCAGGCTTCCAGGGGGAGGGAGGGGGGGAGAGAGAGAGAGAGAGAATGAATTCAGCTTAGTGAAAGATGCCTTCCAGCGGGCAAGAAACAGGAAACAGCCTAGGGAAGTAGAAGGGATCTTAAGAAGCAGTTTTTTGTTGCTTAAACACAAGGTGTCTGGACTGGAACCAGTGGAGAGGGTGGGCTGTGTTTCCCTACCAGCCAGCATAGCAGGGGAGGTACAAACCCAAGTGCATAGAAGAAAGGACATTTGTTTCCATTTGAACTTCTTTGGTACCTTGGAGGGGGAAAGACTATGATTAACCTGGCTAGAGGGGTGAATCTCAAGAAGACATAGATCACTGTGGAGGCTGGAGTGAGTACGGACAGGAGGTGTCTGGTGCAGAGGGAATGCAATGCTACACTCAGCCATAAGGGGACACATTCACCAATGAGGGACCCTTCAAAAGTTAGAATTTCCTGGGAGCAGAAATTCTAGTTCCCTGTCAGCTCTACACAAAACCTTCCACTTCTCATTGTTCAAATTTAAATAGTGACTGATAGGCCATACACTTAATCAGTCACTATGTGATATGCATTAGCAATCTTAGTATAACTAAGGACAAGTCTCTATATCACAAAAAACATTTATTGCAATTGTCACTTATCAGTGGGTGGGAATAAAGACTCTCTGCATGAGATGGTCAAATATCTCCTATGCAAAACGCTAAACAACAGGTAACATGATGCTAACTAGAGGGACAGAGATCCTTTCTCTCTCTCTCTCTGTCTCCTGTATATGTGCAATGGGTTTCTAGAAACGTGAGTCTAAAGAAGGAAACTCAGACTATGACCATCAAACTAGAAAAAGAGGGCTCTACCACCTTATTTATTATGAATGAGCCTTTTAGCCTAGAAGTGACTGGATCCCATTCTCTTTCTGGAAGGAAAGTCTTTTGCTAACACTACAACAAAATCAAAGTTCTAGGTTAAACAAAGCCAGCCAGCATTTAAAAAATTCTCAGTAGATTTCCAAGGATACCAACTCATGTGCTCAATGATGGAGAAAGCAATGCTACATACCCGCCACTAGGTACGAGGCTGCTTAGAGGCAGGAGTAAATCTAGCATACAAGACACAAAGGTAAAAGGATGCCTGAAATACTGTCTGTGTACAGTACTTTCAGAAGAGAAGACTTCCTCCTGGTAACTCTTAGGCAGTGGGAGAATATAATTAAGAAGGTGACTAGATTAATGACATGGATTTTCAAAATCCACTGACTGTCCTTGGGGGTAGAAACAAAATAGACCTTCACCAGAACGCAAGACATGTTAATATTTGCAACCCCCTACTCACAAAAAAGGTGTAATGGAAATTCCCCCAGGACCTGAGATTCATCCCGTGCAAACAAGCAATGATTCCCATCTTTAAAAACAAGGTTAAATTTTTTTTAAAAAAAAATCTAACCGGAACAGGTTAGAAAAATACCTGCCAGGGTATTTAATCCTATCTTAGCACAGGGGATGGAGTAGATGAGCTGGGATAGACTAGATGACCTGTTCAGGTCCCTGCCAGACTGATATTTCTATGATTCTAAGGGCCAAAAACCAAAGAGCTTACATTATAACTAGACAGGATGGAGAGGTGAAGTGACGTGACCAAGGTCACAAAGTATGTTAGAGGCAGAACCGGGAATACAATCCATCTCTCTTCAGTCCCAGTGTAGTGCCCTCTCCATAGACTGGGCTGCCATCTGGATCTGGAGCGTATCCTTCCCCAGGCAGTCTTCCTTTTCTTTGTTTCAAGTGGCCAGTGTCTTTCCTTTGAGCGCTTGTACAAAGGAAAACTCTGATAAGATTAATCCTTTGTTCGCCAGGACTGAAGTAATGTGCCCGTCTCACATAGAGTTATGTCTAATGCCCTTTATCATGTGATCAGAGGGGCAAAATGAAATGAGGTGTCTAGATACCAGGAAATTATTTCTCCACATTGTGCACAGCACGCTTTTTGGTTGAGCTGTATTGTGCCAGACTAAGTCAGATCAAAGAGGCAGCCTTTTAATCTCTAAATTAACTTTCTTAGGAAAAATTACACCTTTTTGACCCAGCCTTGAGTTGAGGGCAATGTGGAGTTGTACCACAAGCATATGACCTCTCTGCCTGACTGTAAGAACACATAAACTGCTCCACTCCTTTAA
>ML675626.1:18774034-18990271 GCA_007922155.1 Mesoclemmys tuberculata
TTTCCTGCGTATACAGTGATTGCATTCCTATAATAGTTCTTTTTTATATACTGTAAATGAGAGGTTGATAGGAAGAGAGTTGTACACTAGGCATTCTAAAGCAGACCTGACATACTGCAGTTTCCTCCAGGGGTATGTCTCCCAGCAGCCGCTTTCTGTTGCATATGGAAGAGAGATGATGATCTATCAGTGACTGATGGAATTCTTTTCATTTTATCATGGCGAATGATAAAAAAAAAAAAAAAATGTCTACAGCTTCATGTCACAGGAGCTTGTGATTAAAAAATAAGGAGCTTAATATTTGCAGGGTCAGAGCACAGCGGCAAGAGCAGTAGGTTAGATACTGTCTCTGTTATTGAAATGGAGCACTGGGTGACCACGCTTTAGGAGAGCTTTATTGTAGTAAAAGAACATCACCAGTCCCTTCCACACCTCTTCTTTTTTTCCAAAAAGACTGATTGGAAACAGAGATGACACAAAGCTCCAACATGAAAAGAAGCTGAGCCTTAGACGTCAGTGCTGTGTACAAATGGATGATTCACCTGATTCCATCTCAGTGCTTTTTAAGCTTGATTTCTGTTTGAACTATAAAGACGTCAGACTTTGTATGGATTCCAGGTTTGGCCTCTGTGCTAATTCCTGCTTTTATCAGGTAAAATGTCATGTGGTGGCATGGAGGGGGCTGCCGATACAAATGCTCCTGTCTGTGAGTGATAGAGAAATGAAGAGAAATAACCGCTGAACTCTCTCTCTCTCTCGCCGCCTGCCTGGATTACATTATCCAGGTGGTTAAACTAGGGACTCTAGCAGAATCCATACAGGGGTTTAACTGGGTATTCTGACCAGAGCTGTGATGGGGAACGACCTATGTGCTCTTCTGAGCTGGAACACACTCTGTGCTGATCTGGTCTCCTACCCTAACCTAGAGCATGCCTGCTGGCATCTGTGGACACTAAGGGACTGATAATGTAGCAGGGGTCACGGGGACAGAAGGAAATCCTAGTCATACCCCTTTCCCTTGGCTATTCCCCCTGTGCCAACAGCATGGCAGGAGAGACTAGCATAGGAACCTATTTACAGACCGTACACCAGAAGATTTCCCTATTATAGCTGTGGCCAGTTTTAGGGATGAAGTAAATGGAGTTTTGCTGATTTTTGCCAGCTGATGATCTGGCCCTACATGCACTGTGATAAAGTCAGGCCAGAGGGCCCTAAAGGGTTAAAAACCCTCTGCTCTGCAGGCAGAAAAGAAAGCACAGCAGGGTGATTAGAGGCACCTGGCCCCAGTGAAGGAGCCCTAAAGGAGAGGGTGGGAACAAACGCAGAGGAAGCTGCCAGAAAGCTTGTAGCAGCTGGAGGAGAATGTTCCCTCCCAGGCCAGGAGACAGAGCTCCTCTACAAGGAGGGGAGACAAGGTAGCTGGGGGTGCCCTGGCCAAGGAATGGAGGTAAAGTGTGAGACCCACTGGGGGGAAGCTGGCAGAAAGCCACAGCACAAATATTGAATGAGCAACATTCAATCACTATATATTGTATGGGCCATGTTCATCCCTGGTGTAACTCCATTGATGTTGATGAATTCACACCAGGGAAATAGTAGAGATGCATCCAGAGCTGGACACTAGCCCGGAAACTATGAATACAAACAAAAGTTTTTGGGCCTGTACAGTGTGTGCATGTGTGTGTGCAAGTAAAACTCAGTTGAAGTAAAACTGTTAACTGCAAGGAAAACTGGAAGTCCTAAAAGCGGTGATAGAAGCGCTGCAAGTTCACAGAACTAAGCAGTGTTGTCTACAACATTAATATTGTGCATTTCTATAGTGTCTTGCCTCCGAAGGCCTCTAAGCACTTTACAGTGCAAATATTAATTAAGCCTCACAACATCCTTGCAAGGTAGGTAAATATTATTTACAGATGGCTAACCTCAGGCACAGAGCATCTAATTCTCCAGTGAGGTTACATCACTATGTAAAACTGATGTAAGAGTAGCGTTAGGGCTAGAGAGGGAGAGTGTCATTTGTCCCAGTGAATAACATACTGGCTCAGAACTCGGGAGACCTGGTTGTAACCTTGGATCTGCCTTTGAGCTAATGTGTGACCATGGTCAATCACTCCCTGCCTCAGTTTCTCTTCTTACTTTTTCCCCTGTCTTTTCTATTTTGATTGTAAACTTTATGGGGCAGGAACCATCTCTCTCTCTGTGTATGTAGAGTGCACAGCACAATGGGGCCCCAGTCATTGTTGAGGCCTCTAGGTCTACTGTAATAAAAATGAATTGTGCATAAATCTGGAATAGCTTGATTCCTCTGCCAGGGAGTTATTCTGGATTTACCCCGGCATGAGTGAGAGCAGAATCTGGGGTTTTATATGCACAACTCTTTCTCTTGTTCCCATTTAGCCCTAATGTTGTTCTTATTCCAAAACCATGACCTTGTATCTGTGCCGCAGCAGCAACAAATCCCATAGGCTTGCATTCTGCAAAGTTTGCTAAGCAGCTTTAGTGTGAAGTAGGCAGTAGTGAAGTGGAGGGTTAATGCAGATAAATGGAGTTTACCCACTTCTCATTTGGGGAATATGGAGTTTCAGTTAGTTAGTTTAGCCTGTTCTTTTTTTTTTTTTTTTTTTTTTTAAATTACCACTGCACAACAGGAAGTGTGCCCTGTGGTCTGTTGTGTGTCTTCATTTCATTCACACATTTGTGAGTTGTTAGCATGCTGAATAGCCTGTCATTCTTTCGTATGTTTCCCTTCCAGCACTTTGTTTTTTTCTAAAACTGACAAATAGAAAAAGTGCTACTAGCCCCTCAGCTAAAATTCTTTATGATCAGATGCCCTTGTACAAAGTTCCCCTCTTCTGGAGACTGAATAGTCAAAGTCCTGCAGCATCTGTCTCAAACTTGCAAAGTGTTATGTCTGATGTTCTTTGGATGCTTTCATCTTTAACACCAAAAATGCAGCATGCCTTTGTTTAAAGGGATTGAGAGTTTAAAAAAAAAAAAATACAAGGCACCAAAGACCAGACGTAGCGAGTGCTCTGCCTTGTGCCTTCTGGACTTAAAACACAAAAATAAAAACTAAACACAAATCAACAAGGCAGATGTCCAATCTCTCATTGGACCAGCTTCTGTTGGTAATAGAGAGAAGCATTTGAGCTTACCGAGAGCTATAAAAACCACTGCAAAAAACAAACAAGCAAGCAAACGAACAAAAAATAGTGGGTCAGATTCTCATCTCATGACACTGATTCTGAGACTAGCATCCGGCCTATTACATTGATCTGCATAGTAGTGTATGCTGTAAAATAACTAAATAAAATATAAATTACACGTGCTAGGGAGCATACCACAACCAAAATCACACAGCAGAATGTTGCCCTAGAGTAAACATTTTCAGACTGACTGGATTTTAGCTCAACCAAAAGTTGCCAGGAGCATTTTAATATTTTTTTCCCTCTCTGCCAAAGCAAAAATGGCCAACTATAGACACATTACGGTCTCCTTGGGACTCATTAGCATGGCACAGCTGTAGCTTCAGCAAGTGATCGAGTCAGCCACAGGGGAAAGTGTCACACGTGCAGCTAATGGCAACCTCCATGCAGGAAGAAATCTATGAAGCAAAACTGAGGAGGGAGGGAGAAGAGGAGAGAATTATGGTTAATAATATGCAAATCAGTGTAGCATTTCACAAAGATTTGATTTGGGTTTCAAGGCAGTTGCTAAAAATGTTGTTTTAACCCCTCTTGGGAGCATAAATATATCCCCTAGACATGGAGGAAGTAAAGGGTGATTGCATTTTTTAATAACGTTAATTTTACGAGGTAGAACATTCCAAAGCAGTCATGACTTTAGTCCTTCGACTCAATTTGCTAGGAAGACATCTCAGTATAGGATATATGATAGATATGATAGAGCCATTCCAACCGGCACAAAAAAAAAAAAGACACTCTCTTAGAGATGCACTGTAGCATGTTTATTATTTATTTATTTATTACTCAGCTCCTACCCATACTTCTTTTTATCAGGTGATCTTAACGCACTTTACAATAGAGGCCAATATCATTTACTATACCATGAAGCGTTGCCAATATTTCAACCTGCAGTATAATTATGAATGCACGTATGTAATGCCTTCTCTTTGCTTTTATTATTGTTTCAGCACTGATGGCCCAATACTGTGTGGTGCTGAATGGGCTCAATGCAGAGGGTGCTGTAGACTGCCTCTCACGTTGCTGGATCAAGCTCAATATCTGCAAAATTCAGTTTCATTATGGCTCTCCCATTCCCTTGTGGAAACTAGTGAGGTAAACTGTGTCTGGTAATGAGAGCCCACACTTTCAGCCATCAGTAACGGAAAATCACTAGAATTACATCTGTATAACAGAGGGCAGAATCTGATTTCATGGAGTTGTTTCCGAGTGACACGGGTATAAGAAAGAGATCAATATTGTGGCCCAGTGCCAGTGGCGAGTAGAGGGCTGCTTTGTGACCAGCCATGTGCTAGACAGGGCTAAGGTAGATCTATGCTCAGAGACCTGAATTAATTAATAAATGAACAGCGCTCTCCATTTCTGGGAGCAGACAGGAAGGCTTTAGTTTCTACTTTGCTAAGTAATTGTTCAGAAACTAGAATGTTTATTGAACAATTTAGTAGTTCCATGTCTGCAGTACCATGGGCGACCAGGTTTACTGTGTTCTCTGGTATTCAAATGACTTGCTTATAGTTTCCTTCAGGTAGCTTCACAGAGTTGTAATTCCCATTCACTGGCGTTGTTGTTGTTGCGTTTTGTGTTAGCACCTAGGAGCCCCAGTCATGGACCAGGACCCCACGGTGCAAGGCCCTGTATAAACCCAAAACAAAAAGATGGTGTCTGCCTCAAGGAGCCCACCCCAAGTCTCTAGTTTGGTTGGAAGGACAGCTCTGGTCTCAGCTAGAATGGTGACATGAGAAGTAATTCTTCCTCTCCATGCTGATAAGGCCTCAGCTCGAGTATTGTATCCAGTTCTGGGCACTATGTTTCAGGAAAGATGTGGATGAATTGTAGAAAGTCCAGAGGAGAGCAAGAAAAATTATGAAAGGTCTAGCAAACATAACCTATGAGGAAAGATTGAAAAAAAAAAGTGTTTGTTTAGTCGGGAGGAAATAAGTTTTCAAGTACATAAAAGGTCCTTACAAGGAAAGGGCGAGAAATTGTTCTCGTTAACCTCTGAGGATAGGACAAGAAGCAGAGTTTAAATTGCAGCAACGGAGGTTTAGATTGGACATTAGGAAAGCTTCCCAATTGTCAGTGCAGTTAAACATTGGAATAAATTGTCTTGGGAGATTGTGGAAATTGAGCCATTGGAGATTTCTAAGAGCAAGTTAGACAAACACCTGTCAGGGATGGTCTAGATAATACTTAATACTGCTTCGAGTGCAGGGGACTGGGCTCGAAGGCCTCTCAAGGTTCCGTCCAGTCCTACATTTCTATAATTCTGCGATTTGGGGGGAAGTTATCACACCACGATAATCCCCTTGATGATAAACCTCTAACAGTGTAGGACTGGTCCAAGGCTTTAGTATAATTCAGGGACTCTGTTACCACACACTGGATGTTAAGCAGGTAATGCACTGAGAATTTGTAGTTTAAGGCCAGAAGGGATCGTTAAATCATCTAGACTGGCCTTTAAATTTCACAGGCCTTTAAAGTTCACCTACAAACCTCTGCGTTGAGACCAATAGCTTGTGTTTGGTTAAAGCATGTCTTCCAGAAAGACATCCAGTTTTGATATGAAGACAAAATGAGATGAAGAATCTATTGCTTCTTTTAGTAATTTATTCCTGGGGTTAATCGCCCTCACTATGCCTGATTTCTCATTTGAATTGGTCTGGCTTCATCTCCCAGACATTGGTTCTTGTTATGTCTTTCTCTGCTAGATTAAAGAGCCTTTTAATGCCAGGTATTTTCTTCCTGTGAAGGTACTTACATACTGTAATCAACTCATCTCCCCGTCTTTTTGATAAACTATACAGATTGAGCTCTTTAAGGCCTTGTCTATACTAGCACTTATTCCGGCAAAACTTTTGCCCTTCAGAGGTATGAAAAAACACTCCCTCTTAGCAACATACATTTTGCTGGCATAAGTACTTGTGTGGATAGTGAAATGTCAGTGGGAGACACTCTCCCTACCTCTGGTCGATTAGGCGGTTTTATTATGTCGGCGGAAGAGCTCTCTCCTGTTGATGTAATGTGGCTACCCAAGCACTTATGCTGGCAAAATGTATGTTGCTTAAGACTTTTTTTGCTTTCATGCCCATGAGCGACAAAAGTTTTGCCGGCATAGTGCTTGTGTAGACTAGGCCTAAGCCTCTAACTGTAAGGGAGTTTCTCTAGCCCTCAAATAATTTTTATAGGTCTTTTTTGCATCTCTCCAATTTTTCAACATGCTTTTAAAATAGAGGACTCCAGAATTGGATCCACTATTCCAGTATTGGTCTCACCAGTGCTGTATACGGAGGTAAAATCACCTGTTTGCTCCTCCTCAATGCTCCCTTGTTTATAAATCCAAGCATCACATTAGTCCTTTTTGCCACTGCATTGCACTTGGAATTCATGTTGAGTTGCTTGTCCATTCTGACCCCTAAATCCTTTTCAGAGTCACTTCTTTCTAGGATAGAGTCCCCAATTTGTAGGTATGGTCTGCATTCCTAGTTCCTATATGTTGAATTTTACATTTGGATATATTAAACTTCATGAAAATGAATGAAAGAATTTCCATGGTATGCCACGATCTATTAAAAATTAACATCAGCAGGCCACCAATCTCCTCAGCCAGCTCTTTTAGGACTCTTGGGTGCAAGTTGTGTGGGCCTTTTGAATTAAAAATGTTTATCCCTACTAGATATTTAAATCTTCCATCATCGTCATGTGATATAAGCACATTATCCTGCTTCTTTCCAAATACGGAACAGAAATATTGAACGCTTCTGCCTATTCTGCATCATTATTAATAATTTTACCATCTCCTTTTTACAGTGTGCCTGAACCACTGCTAGGATTATTTTTGTTCCTAATATAGTTAAATTCCTTCTTATTGTCCTTGGGCCTGCCAGCTACGGATTTTTCCCTGATGTCTTTAGCTTTTTTCCTACATGTCATGACTTCTCATTTATATCAATTACTGTCTATTTTCTCCCTTTTCCATTTGTCACATAATTGCTTTTTTTTGCTTTCACTTCAACTTTCAGTCAAAGTTGTCCTCTTTCTTGTTTGTGGGATTGTGGTTTTAAAGAACTCGCAATTTTCATTCACATTTTTCTTCCCCGTCAATTTTTTGCTCATTAATTTCCTCAGCTTTGGGAAATTAGCCATTTTGAAGCACCACGTATATACTACTGTAGGACTACTTCTTTTTATATGTAACGTATTCATCTTGCTTTTCCCTGGTTCTCCCTCTTCTGTTCTCATTTTTGTATTTTTTTTTCAACTTCTTGTATCTTAGACTGTGAACTCTCTTGTGCAGGGTCAATCTTAGTACATGTTTAACCAGCATATAGAACACTGGGGCCCTGTTTTTTTTGACTGTGGCCTTTCGGTGCTACTGTGACCCAAATAATCATTAAAGTTCTGTCCTAGGGGCACGCCCAGACATTTTTCACATGATACACACAACTGAACTACTCTTGCTTTAACTTAGCATAATGTCTGCATATGCACTTCTTTCATCTTGCACTAAGCAAAATCCCATCATGTCCACCTTCTACCCCTAGGGCTCCCCACTGCCAGTCTCCTAGACAGCTCTTCCTAGACACTCACTACAGCTCCCTATACTTGTAGTAGGTCTTGAGGCTGTCACTGAGCAAGTCCTATGGGCAGAGCAAAGAGGATAAAGGCTCCAGAAACAGGGCAAGGCCGGGCAGGGCCGCATGAGGGACCTCTGGTGCAGCAGCCAGCCCCATAGCAATGAGGAGGAACAGCTCTTGGACCCTCCATCTTGATTGGGGGGGGACAAAATTAAAACGAGTGGCATTGCGACCTCGTGCACAGGAGTCACAGCACCACTCAGGTTTGGCCCTACGGACCCTCCATCGTGATGCCAGGCCACAACACCACTGACTCAATTTTGGCCCCACTCCTGCATCATGGCAGAGAGCTTGTGCGGCCAGACCTGCACGGTACTGTCATCCTTGTGTGGCAGTTCCCAATGTTCTTCACTTCAGGTTTGGCCCCACCACCTCCTGTCATGATGCAGGGCTGTGGGGCCAAACCTGAATGGGGGAGGTGGAGGGAGGAGTCAGCGCTGCTTCTCCTTGCAGCTGCCATTGTGTCAGTGCCTAAACCAGACTGGCTGGAGCTCAGGTTGGGACCCCACTAACTGGGCCCTAGGCAAGGGCCTGCTGCTTAGGCCTTAATCCAGTCTGCCAGTGCCTATGGATAAATGTGAACGGCTGCAGGCACCTCTGTTCTGCCCCATCTATTCTGCATGACGGCACCCTGTTCTAAGCACACCAGGAGAGGACCCTGCCGACCCAGGGATAGGTTCTTGCAGTGGTGGCTTTGTAGTGTTCATGGGGCCTCTAATCAATATCTCCAAAACGGGAAGCTTCTTGTTTGGAAAGGCAGCCGAAGAGACCTGCTGCTGCGAGATGCGAATAGAGCGGACGTGAAAGCTGCGTGTGCTGCTAGACCCGTTCCTAGAGACACAGCTGTACCAATTGCTATGAAATAACCTCCTCCTGCTGTGACAGTGATTTTCGTGTGTCTGCCTGCACGAGCTACCCCAGTGTTGGTGCTATTACATTCCTGCGTGTGTCCCGTGAGCCACGGGGAAAGCTGCAATGCTAAAGAGCCAATGCTTCGCAAGCACATAACTGTCTTGCACTCTGCCCTCCTAATCAATCATTCTTTGAACCACCTTCCTGGCACGTCTAGATGATGGCTCTGAATCCTTGACAACTTAATTGATAGAAACATAGTTTTATAAAAACATGTCAGGCAGTGTTCAGGGAGTCTGCTAAGTGATACCTAACCCCAGGTGGCTGACCGAGACCAAGGCTCATTTCAATTGTTCAAGAGACATACAAGCCTACTCTATAAGTCCCATTGAGCTGAGGATACTGTGTGGGAGCTGGGTTGAGACAAGCCAAGCACACGTGTGCAAGTGGGAGAAAAGAGGGAGTGGGGGTGAAGCGCAATCTTACCGGGCAGCACTGTCACTGCCCTCCCAAATGGGGCGCACACGTCCTGCCTAACCTCCAGGCCCGCCGGGACATTCAGGGAATTGCACACTCAAACAATGGCAGTGCTTCTGCTTCTTCCTGGCCTCGAGTGTCAAGAAGGATTCTGACTGCAGCAGTGAGCGTTCCTGCTAGGATTCTGCTACGTACGCTAAGGCCACTCCTTTCCTCCCTTCCCACCCCAGATGATGATGGCCATGGGTTAAAGGGCGGTATCTGGCCCCAAATGTCTTGCTGGTGTCTTCTAATTGGCATTTGTGGAATGCCTTGTCTCCCTAACGCCCTCTCTGATGGGGGTGTCTCAACACATCCAGCTAAGAATGCCTAGTGAGCAGAGAGCACATTGACTGCGAGCCCCTTGTGTGCTGCATTCAGCTGACAGTCAGCTCCTAATGCCAGCAGTTATTTCTGTTTTTTATTCTCTTATTCCTTCAATCTGATGTCAACAGGGTCAAGTCCAGAATTTTTAACAAACGTTCCTGTCTGGTTAACAGGCAACAAGATAGGCAGTAGCTCCTGTTTTCATATACACCAGTAACCTTTGTAAATAGTTTTCTCCATTGTAAGCTTGTTTTCTAATGACCTGGTGGTTCTGGAATGGTGAACTCCATCACGCTCTGCAAGTCTGTCTACAAACTCTACTTATTTCTGTGTATTTTTCATGGTAATGTTGATATTTCAGTTGCACTCTGGTTCATATTCTAGCAATAGATTGAACTTCTCTGGGCTGCGCAAGGGCTGGGGGTGAGGGGAAGTGGGTTGAAAGGGGGCTAGGAAGTGACTTCAACTGACCTACAGTTGGAGTGGAGTTCCTTGTTGGAGTGGAGTGGTGTTTGGTTTCAGGCTCTGCATCTCAGACCCCACATCCCTGACTGAGGAGCGTTTTGGGGGATCCTCCAGCAGTCCTGCACTGCTTCAGGACCCACGAAAGTCCATTAAGGTCCCAAAGCCAGTGGCACATCTTAAGGATGCCTGCATTAGTAGCTGTACCTTTTGCAGGTGCGTACTGAAAATGTGTGCCATACAGTACTTAAGGGATGTGTATATGAAATCAATAACCAGTACTAAATATGACGCTTCCTCACTGCGCTGACTTTGGATATTTTCATCCAATTAACACTATAGCTTATAATTTTAATGATCTGTGCCTTGGGGCAGGTGTCTGTGTTTGTGTAAGTGTACGTGTAATATATACAATAGGCTTTGATATCTAGTAATGACTATTGTGTCTTGATGCACATGGAATCTTACAGCCTGGTCCAAATCACACTGAAGTCAGCAGGAGTCTTTCCACTGATGTCAGTGGGCTTTGGATCAGGTCCTCGGTGAAGAGTGGGTCTGGCTATTTGGATCTGTAGTGTTCGTCTCTTTCTGTGGACCATCTACACCTGTTGGCACCATGACTGCACTGATTGATGAGGCATTCTAGTTTCTGCTGTCACTGATGTGATGAAACTGTTTGTTCAAGACCAATAAGGAAGCAACCAAACTTGTGATTCTTTCTAGGGCCTTGCTAAGGGTTAAGACTTCCTAATGGAAAGTAATTCCAGTCTAAACCTTAACTTCATAAAATCTCTCCATTATAGCAGCATTTTGTATGCATTGGAATGAATAAGCACCATCCGCTGCAACAGAATGTCACATTAATACTGTCCACTTATTATTACTTATGATATTTAGCTCTTAATATATAATTATTATTAGATACTGAATACAATTTTGCACTAGAAAATCTGTCTTCTCAGTTTCTGCTGACAGTACAGAATTATTGTGATTTATACTCTTCATATCAGAAACAATATGATTATTCAGTTAATCTATTATTCATTTCACTCATGATCTATTCTTTTCACATCCTTGCTCTGAGACAATTTTCCCCTCCCTGCTATTTTAATAGAGTAGCATTTTAAATTGTGAGAACACTGCATTAAACATGTATAAGATTTTATCTAATTTAAAATGTTTTCTTCTAGGAGGGTATGCCTAATAAGCATAAAAACAATAATGCTCACAATGCTACAGCATATTAGCATGACATATAGTGAAGGATGCATTTTTCAAATAAAGCTAAGCACTAATTAATGAATGTGTTAAAACTTCTTTGTATTTCCCCGAAGCTGCAGCACGAATGACGCAGAAAAATTCTTTTGACAGGGTAGCATTGCAGATAAGCTGCTTTGAAGTTTACAAACACTGTTACTTGCTGTCTAATGTGACATCTCTAAAATAACATGGATGTTTAGTGATGATCTGTCACATTATTAATTTTAGGTTGATCCTGATGTACTTGTCAACAATTCACTCTGTATTTCAGCTAGCTTCGGATGAGTCTATGTAACCGACTGGTGAGGAGGGTATGTTACAAGTCCCTCTCTATGTCGGATCCATTGAGGATGCAAATCTGTTTTAGACTCTACCTATGCAGCCTGGCTTTTTATGCAAGCTATAGCAGCTCTTGCCTCTAGCACCGGAGGGCCCCACTTCAGTCATTGACATGCTGGCCAAGATCATGGCCATCACATAGGCTGGGGGTAGTAAAAAGTTAAAGCCTGCGAAGAGTTACACATGTATTTAAAATTAAACCTGTGAGTTGTTTAACTGAACGCAGTGAGAGTACTCATGTGTTTTAAAGTTTAAGTGTAGGACTGGGACGTCATTCTCCACCTTCTATTAAGTAGCACCATTGCTAATTAGCATTGCTGTCTTTTTAGTTTTGGATTTTCAGTAAATTCAGACAAGCAATGGGAGTCCAATTTGTGCATGCAATTTTGTTTATTGCTCATACACAGCAGGTAATTCCATGCACAAATGGTCAAAATTAGCCATTCCCTACCATAATTAACTTGCTTTGCGTGCATAATTGCAGTAACTGCACGCCACTGCACATCCACACTGTCTGAAAATCTGGGCTGCAATGGTGTATAAAGAAATTCAGGTGGTCAGATAACGAGCTCAGGAACTGCCATGCCCTTAATTTCTAGACCCTGTAGAAAGGTGACAGCGGGTACGTCGACATTGCAAAAATCAATAAATCGATAAACAAACCCATGCTGCAGCAAGCCTCAGAGCCTGGGTCAATTGATTTGGACTTGCGTTCCTGATTTACGGGGACATCTACACTGCTATTTTTAGCCCTGCAGTGTGAGCCTCGCAAGGCTGAGACCGTTGACCCGGGCTCTGAGATCCATTGCTACGGGGTGATTTTAGCTGTGTGCACATACCCAGACGTTCCAAATTACAAAACAAAATCTTTCAAAAGGTCAGAGCATGTATTTTAAATGCGTATTTCCTTATGCAGGAGCCATGAGGATTTGTGTCAGAATATGGAATTATAGCTATGATTCAGCAAAGGACTTAAACGGATGCTTAACCCCCATTAAAGTCAATGCTTTTGTTTCATATTATTATTATTTTCATTTTGGCAGTGTTTAGGAGCCCTAGGCTTGGACCAGGACCTCGTTGGGTTGGGTGCTGTACAAACTCTGGGAAAAGGACTCCACCAAACAGCTTAATAAAGATGGAGTTAAGCATGGTTTTGCTTCACTTGTGATCCTGTGAGCTAAACAATAACAGGCACCCTTGAAACGTGTTAAAAAAATTTAGGGTAAAGGTATGTACAATGTGTTCTTTTACCCAGAAAGTAATCGCCCTTTGCATTCTCTGTCCCAGAAGAAATTTGCAGAATCCATCTTGCAGGGATTCAAGAAACTTAGAATCAGTTGCTGGAGCCGTGAGGATATCTCACGGTATCAATGAAACAAGATCTGTACTATGATGATTCTTGCTGACATGTACAGGGTAGAAATGATCACTAAATGCAGAAGTGAGAAGGAATTTCCCCCAGGGAATATTGTCAGGGAGTAGGGGTTACTCTTCCTTCCTTCTCCATTACTCCCATCTTTGCTGCACATGTTCAGTTCCCTGTGGATACAGGAAAGTAGCATGGCTGCAAGGTTGGTTTAGGGGCAGGTGATCAGGGTGGCTGCCTGAGGTGCCAAATCCCCAAGAGTTTTTTTTGCTGGTGCCTTTTGGGTCAAAGGTGAGGTGGCGGCAAAAACATTTTCCACCAAATGACTTATGGCTTGATTGTTCCAAGTCTGAAATAGGATAGTTGGGGGAAGCCTTCTGAAGTTCATTTGAACTTGACTAGAACAAAACTATTCTAGAATAGTGTATAAAGGCACACTGGTCCTTGCAAAATCCAGACCCACATATTAGTGGAGGCAATACTAGGCATGGATGGAAAGCCTGGAGACTGAAGACCATTTCCAAGCCCAGCATTTTTATTTCCTTAACTTGCTTAAGGATTCCAGCTCAGTTACCGGAACAGTTTAAGAAACATGTGGGTGTTTTCTCCACACAAGGTCTTTCTTACCAGCTTGGTGATAGCAGAAGAATTTGGCTGATAGAACAGCGTTACATTGTGTGTCATCAGGATTCTATAGCTGTTTACATCAGTAATTACACAGAACGCTAAAGTAAAAGTCAAATCTAAATCAAGGCCAGGAGTTCTCTCCAGTGCTGCATTCATTGCTACAAATACTCATGACAAGACAAAGTCAGTCTCCTATTTCCGCCTCCTCCCCCCGCTCATTTGCAATAATTGTATATCAATGCTGTTGCCTTTGCTGAAACCTAAGCCCTTCATCTGAACAGGCCTAGTGACAGGGGGGATCAGAAGCCAAATCTGAATGCAGATCCATGTGTTGCAGTTGGCTCCTCTTTTTATAATGAACCAATCCAAAACCCCAGATTCAACCACCCCCAGACTTTGAAGGGTCCAAAATCTGGGTAGAAATTTTGCAGTTCAGGTCTACCTCTAGGCTATATGTTATTCCTACTAATGCTGAATGTGTGTTGAAGGCATTTTGCCCTTCTGGTGCTCTAGCATTTCTTTGTTATAATTATATACAGTTTGGTTTTGCTCTTGCTTTGTTTTTTTATGTTAATTTATTTCCTTTTGTGCCTGAATGCCTGGAGGGAATATTGAATCCAAGAAATGAAAGGGTATGAGGAGGGAGAGGAAGGTAATCAAAGGCCTAATAGTCTGTTTTTTCTCAGAGTGCAACTATTACTCGTGTGTTAATATCAACAGGATCCTAGTAATTACAGAGGAGGCTGGGGGGAGAGAATTCAACAAAAAGGTGTGGTTTAGCAGTCCACACCTCAGGTCTGAAATACTTCTAGTTCCCATTTTGGCAGGATTGATGCAGCCCTTCATATTTCTGGCATGGACTCAGTGAGTTCCTTGCCATATACCTTGGATGTAAGGGCCTGATCGTGAAGACATTTGTGCAACAAGAGACAATAGAAGCTGATGATGGGTTCTATCGTCTGATGCCCTGTGGAACTGAAGCCAAAATTCTTATTCATCTTATTGGGCCAAATTGTCCACTCAGCTTCACTGATCCAACTCTGTTGAAATCACTTAAATTTGCACTAGTGTACCTGGGAAGAGAATTTGGCCTAGTATTTTCATACATGAGTTCTCAAGCCTGGGGAGTGGACCCCGAGGTGGATTTCCACAGGTCCAGGGGAGATCACTCCCACCCACCCTTTCTGGGAGGGAGAGGGGTTTCTGAAGCTATGAGAGTGGAGCTCTAGAAACTCTTTTCTGCTGTAACACAGGGTCCCGGTATGGAAAAAGCTCAGAACCGCTGATCGTTCGATATGTAGGGTCAAGAGCCTGATCCTCAGGAACCATCTGGCATGTCTTTATAAAAATGTATAATCTCTTTAATATGCCTTTGGAAATTAGCCTCTAAGTGGCAGTTAATGGGACTTGCTGGAGAGCCCATCCTAGGAGTTCCATGCAACTTCGCTTTATTCTGAAATGTGATGTTTCTAGGAGTATTTTTATTCAGAATGACCCAGCAAGCACATAGCAAGCTATTGGATGTGGTAATCATGATAACGGAATTATATATTGGGACCCTGCTATTCCCATAGTAACATAGCAGTACCTTTATTTTGGGCGTTGGTATGGAGATGGCTGATGGGAGCAGACGAGACACTGATTCTGGCCACCGTTAATTTAGGGACGGGTTGAGGCGTGTCGTACATGGAAAAAGAAAAACCATGTAAAATGGTAGACACATGGACAGAAGGGAGTGGGAACAGGGGTTGTCGTTGACTCAGGTGAGCGACACTTCATATGGCCTGTGTGTCCACCTTTTCCACCGTTAGACCTCAGCAAGTGCAACTGAAACGCAGCCCTGACCAGAGAGCAGGTTGTGAATATAACTGTGTTTCAAGACGGCGTTTTAAATGTGTTCTGCAGTTATTAGCAAGGAGCTGCCCCGCTACGGCAGTGATGAGCACGGTGCAAGAACCTACGCAGGACAGAATAGAAACAGATGTGCCAGCTTGAGACATGGACAGGAGGACGATGAGCCTGGATTAAACAGTCAAGGTCTACTCCTGCATGTTGCTGAGAACCCTCCTCGTTACTGCTGGGTAGATGAGTGTGCTCGCTGGGCTGATCCACAGCTGGCTGACATTGGCCTAGCACCCGTGAAGCCAATGGAGCTCTGCTGATTTACACCAGCTGATGATCTGGCTCGCTGCTCAATAAGAATGAATGCACAATTGACCCTTAACAGAGCGTATTACAATTTCTGCTCTCCTGGTGCAACAGACTGATCTAGGTGCCAGGCACGTACTGAGTATAAAGAGTTGTTTGAAGTGCTGCCTTTTTCCTTTGTACCTGAGACCATCAAATCACCCCAAAAGAAGTGGCACCGGAGAGCTAATTTTACATGTCAGGTCTGATTCTGGTCTCACTTACACCACTGAATATCACTATTAATTCCACTGAAGCCAGCGGAGCTTTCCTTTGTGAAAAAGAGACGGGAGGTCAGAGGCAAGCACTGTACTTTATGTATTTGTGACCAACCAGAGCTGGAAACAACTCAAAAGCAAAGCTAGAAATGATCAGCTTTAAATTCATTTTTATGCTTATTACTCTTAATATTTTACTGTACTTTATAACAAGCTTGGACCTTAAAACCAAAGTAAAGGATCACATAAATTGCTTTTTACATAATTTTTATTTGACACCAGTCAGGGAGACATAAAGCTGCAAGAGTGCTGTCTGCCTATTCTGCTTCTAAAAGCATTGCAGTAACCAGAGCTGAATTCAAAACAGGAATACTGAAGCACTTCTTTTCCCTCTGAGGTTGGATGAGGCTCAGGAGTTGTGAAAGATTTGGTTGCAGCTGGGGGACGGGGCTGGAGCAGAGATGGGGGGAGAGCTGGGCTGGGTGGCGCTACCTCTCCGCCCCCCTGGGGGCTGGCCCAGGTCCTGCCATGCCTCCAAAGATTCCTTCTTGCCCCCTTGCCGGGGGAGGGCATGCCCCATAGTTTGGGGACCTCTGCTCTAGCTCTTAAGGAACCGTATAAACCTTTCTTATGGGGACAATCCTGCTCTGGGTAGTGTATAGCCCAGACTTCCTCTTCACTAGCAATGCATGTGGTTAGTTTAGTGTTTTGTTTGTTGCTTGGGTTTTAATTGAAATGCCTTTTTTTTAAAAACAAACAAACATGGATTTGAAGACCAGGTTAGGGGTGTAGGGCCAGTCCCCTGCTCCCCTACAGACTTCCTGTGTCACCCTGGGCAAATCAATCTGTCTGGGCCTCTGTTCCCCATCTGTAACATGGGAATGACAGGGTGCGCTGAGGATAAATCCCTGAAAGGTTGTGAGCAGCTAAGATGCTATCATGCTGGGGCTGTCTAAATGCAGAGGACAGAATGATTATACACTCCCCCCAAGTTCGGAGGAAATATTCTGAATGAGTGTTTTGCAAGTGTTTCCTATTGGTAGAGCAAACTACAGCTCCATCTTGCACCAAGTTACTTCTGTATCATGCAGCAAATCTCCTAAAAATTTTCTTTCGCTTAAAAGAACAAAAATTAGTCCTGCCTATGGCCTGGCATTCGTACATGCTTAGCACGCAGCACAAGCTCTTTATAATTCATCAAAAAGGCCACACGTATAATGAGACACGGTTTCTGAATGCTCTTCCTGATGCCTCTTAAACATTAAAAGTAATGAAAAGACTTGTTACGCTGGCAATTCACAATGAGTCACAGCACGTTAGTCGTGTGGAGAGGCATGCCTGTGGGCATTCATCATCCTACTTCAATGAGGTTCCAAACCAAACCATGAGCTTCCCCTTAGTGAATTTGCTGGCACTGAACATGGATTGAAATGGCCAACTTTATGCTAAACTAGCGTCAAAGGCTGTCAGACGTGCCTTTGTAGCCATAGGAGTTCTGCTGCTGCCCCCTGCTGTCGTTTTGCTCTCATTCTATGCTGGGACACCTTGTAGAGTAGTCAGACTATGCATACACAACCAGAGAATGCGGCCGCAAGAGAGAGAACGATATGGCCTTGAGCTTTTTCTTGTTTTAGATGATACTGTAAACCAAGTTGGACTAAGACTTCTTGAGGCACTAGAGAAAGGAGGGCACCCAGAGGAAACTGCTCCACCTCTTGGCACCAGCGCCAGGGGGAGTCAGAAAAGATTTCATCAAGCTTCGCTGCTGCTGATATACGGTTTAGCCTTAATAATAATAATAATAATAATAAAAAGGCACTTTCGGAGCTCTGTGAAGCATGGAAGGGAGGCCTGGCCCTGCAACTGGCTGTAAAGAGCTCTGTAAGGCTGCCCACAAGCATCAAACGTACAAGAATGGCCAAGTGCACATAGGTCTTCAGTGATATCTTTTTTTTGTATGTACAGCGGGTCTGATTCTGTTCTCGGATACTCATGTGTGATTCCCTTTGGCTTCAGTGGGAATTCCCTGGGTGTCTACAAAGATGGAATTATCTCGCCATGTAAATGCAGTAAATTTTCTGTACGCTGGCTAGCTCCCTTTGCTTACTAAGTTATCCCTTCATCTCCCTTGAAATTCAAAAAACAAATGCTTTGATAAATTAACTGAAAAGGAAACTAGATTTACTGTACTCTATTGAAAAACTGTTTGGTAACTTCCTAGTCCTGTAGTAATCATCTACAGTGAATCACGGCAATGCAGAGAGACAGGATTTTACCCAATGATGCCTGAATGTGGGTGATGTTGGGGGCTCTTCTATGCCAGGGGTTGGCTTCCTTCATGCTCCAGTGTGTGTTTGAACCCTGCTGAGGATTTTGTGTGCTCCTGTGTGTATATTTGCAAAATGGAGGCTGAGGTTTACAGGTTGGTTTGATTTTCTTTGTAGTCCTAGAAGCAGAGTGAAAATTATCTAAGTGGGAAAAGTGATTGATTGTTTCACTCTAAATGTGTCACAAGCAAGCAAGGGAAACTTGGAAAATGTGAAAGCCAAAGGATGTGACTCGAAAACCAAGAGTACATGTAAAACCAAAATATAACATAGAAACACCCCCAGTCCCTGTCTTGGTTACCGGTAGGCCCTGTATTTTTTTATTGCAGATCAAAGTATGAGAGAGGTAATATTAGGAATTTCCAGGGAAATGAGCTAGGGGGGTTCATTAGTAAGTATAATCAGAGCTCTCTCTTCCTCCTCTCCCAATATGAAGTTTGAGCCACGGCCTAAATAATCTGTGCTTGATTGCTCTGATTATTCAACATAGATTTCTGTGTCTTTTAAGATGAACTGACATGGTAATTCAACCAAGATCAACAGAAGTGACTAGTAATGACGATACCTGCATGTGATTCCTAAATGAAGTAGTCAACTAAGTTTAACTATATATGTTATCTGGAACAGTAGGAATTATTGTGGCAATAACCTGCTGATTTGCTGTTTTTTTATTGCACGATTACTTGTGTTCAAAGCTGATGGTGAAATAATGTACAATGCTGAAGCACTGCAGAAAAAGAAATTAATACAGAGAATACGACTTCAGTAAGCGGAAAATCCCTGCTGACTGAAATCTATAGCAATTTCCCTAAAGCTCTAGTTCATAAAGTTCTAAAAATGATGGGTGAACCCCTACGGGTTCAGAGTTTGAATTCAATTCAGAAAAGTATCCCAAAGTTCAGATATCTTATCCAAACCTTATGTCATCTATCAGAATGTCATGAGTCTGCAAAGCTGGTCTGGAAATCCTATGAGGACAGACTTCTTTGTAACATTTCAGCATTTCTGGCTCCCACTGGAGCACAGAAGTGCATAAAGCACGCAAAACTGAACCGATTCTGAACCTAAAAAAAAAAGTCAATAGACTACTAGAAATAGACAAATGTTCAGGGCTGGAGGAGAGTCTGCCAGCCTGGGCTTTAAACAATAGAAAATTCATGCACCTCTTAATGTGGAAGTGTCTGCCAAATTGGGTCGTACCTTGCAACCTGTAGACACACAATACTTGTCTGTCATTGCCACATTGTTTTTAAAACATTATCCAATGTAACATGCTACTACAGCATGGCTGTTTGTCCCCCTCTGGTGGCTAGACTACATATAAAGGTTTGTCTGCTACTGCCTCTCAGCTGATGGATCCCATCCTTTAGCTCAAGCTGTCCAAATTGATGCTTTGTGACCAAGGAGTTCCAGATTCAGTCCCTAAAAGGTCTCAGATAGCAGTGTAATTACACTGAGAAGAGGCAGTAGATCTGAGTAGTGGCTATAATTTCAGCTGAAACGTTGTTCTTTAAAAACAGAACAGCAGCCAAACAATCATAACACCTTGTTTTTCATAGACTGTTTCATAGACAACATAGTGCTGTTGAGACATCTAGCAGCTGTTCACCTTTGAGACATATTTTCTAGTGGTTGTCCTGTTTTTCCCGTTGAAGTCAGTGCGAGTTTTATAAATGATGTCAGTGGGAGCTCTGTGCAGCTTGAAACCTGGTCTCTCTTGCCAACAGACGTTGATCCAATAAGAAGTGTTACCTCACCCACGTAGTCTCTCTAACATCCTGGGACTGACACAGCTACAACAACACTACATACATCAGTTGGACTGTTACTTGGTCTCAGATGTACAAATAATTTACAGATAATGACCATAATGGTCCAGGAGTGCATAGTGTCTATTCCGGGCCTTGAAGCAATGTACATTTTTTAGAGAAGGGTGTAAATTCTCTAGTTGGGAGAAAGAAAGAAAATGTTTTGTGCTGTTTGGTTTTTAAAAACATGGTGACTGACTGAGGCTACACAACATTAAAATCTGACCCTGAAGAAGGATTAGAATATGGTGCATGTGAGGTAGTCAGAGGTGTCTGATAAATGCAGTTTATCACATGACTGTAATTTATCCATTGGTTCCACAATTTATCATATGGGTATCACCACCATGGGTATGTGTTTATCTATAGAGCCTATCGACCTAGTGGCTGTAGAGTTTACCCTGATTGCCTCTAGCTTGTGGTACATCTGAAGTACACTGAATTTCTGAAAAGATTTGGTGTACCAAGGTATTTTAACGGCTCCATTGGGTAAGGCTAATTGCAATAGAATTAATATTAAAGCCCCAACCAATTCTGGGGTTGGAAAACTGCACAGGTGCTGACGTAGCTGAGGGCTTGGGCTGTGTTCTGCATAAAAGTCATAGGGGAGATTGTCCAAGGCACAAATGGGGGTGAGGCACCCAACTTTGATTGACATCCATCTTTGGGATTCAGACATATAACTGCCCTTTTTGCTTGTGAAAACTTCCCTCTGTGTATTATGGGCACACATTAGCAAGTAAAAGATATGTGCTGTCTTGCAACATGTAAGTGTACTTTCTCCACGGCTCACTAAAATAAAACCACCTACTTATTTTCCAATCGAATCACTGGCATAATGGCCCTCAAACAAGTTCTGGCAATGAAAGGCATGAGGCATTAAACTCTATACTGAAAAATTCAATAAAGACAGATACTAGAAAATTTAGTTATGGAAGCTTTAGCTTTGAAGGATGCTTCTGTGTATTTTGTTTTGACATCACATTGTGAAAATGTTTACAGGCAATTGTGCATTTGTTTAGCCTGTTTAAACAGCAGGCTATTGATTCCCCCTACCCCTTCTGTGTTTCTCTAGACCCTATTGAACAAAGTTCCTCCTTTTTTAACATAAAGCAAGTAAACTAAGTAGAAGCAGCTCTTTAATTCTGAATCCTAACTCCAGTCTTGAAGGTTTTTGGATTGCAGTGTTTCCTCTCAGGTGTAACATGATTCACTCGGTATTATGCTAAAACACTCCATAGTCTACTCTGGCTCTGAAAGAAGAAGCAGTTTAGAAACAAACTCCATTATCATACTACATACATTTGCTGCACGTGTAGACCAGGAAAATAAGTCGTGATTAAAAATGTATTGGCTAATATGGCTCTCCCCACATGGGTCACAATATGGAATTTCATCCTCCAAAGTATTCTGGCCCAAGGTCCTTGACTTGCAAGATTTAGTCCTGGCCCAGTAAAATATCTCCTGTGGATAAAAGTGTTGTAGCACTGCATAATACTGGAGATAAGATTCCCAGCTGCCCCGTGGAACTGAGCAACTCATTTGTAGCTATTGAAAGGCCAGAGTTAGCAGATTTTAAAACTCAGGTATTTGCAGGCAAAAAAGAGCTATGTTGGGTCATTTGTAGAAGTTTTTATGTTTCTGTCTGAGCCCTATATAATTAGATGGGTGGTAACTATTTGATTTTACTGGTGGAGAGATATGAAAAATAGTCCCAATTAAGAAAAAAATAAAGGAGATCCTCTAAACATTCTGAGAATAGTTTCTCAAATCTATGTAGCATGTACAGAACAGGATAACCTGCATGACCTCCTTATGCTATCCACCCACTCCATGTAATGCACCCATTCCAAACGTATGCTGATAAAAATGTGTGTGGCACACCATCATATATTCCCACTTGATACAGAGAGTGTGAGAGAGCGAGCAATCCAGCTGCTGTGAATTCATGCTACCTTTGAGGCATAAGTGAGGTGGAAGTTTTCCAGGTTTTTATTTTAGAAATTGAGGTGCTCAAGAGCACTGGCACTAAACAGGCTCCATCTGTCTTAAAAATGTATCCTGCACTGGAAACGAGCCCCAATGACTCTCTGGAAGTGGAAATCTTGGATAGGACACAGCAATGGATCAGGTGACTTCTGAAGTAACGGGAGGATTTCCAAAACCTGTTCTTGTACATCGTTTCTCACTGCAGCTGGGTGGATGAACGCAGTAGAACCAAGGACTGCATGATCTTGACCTAAATCTACCCCAAGCCCCCAATCTATTGAATAATATGTAGGTCTGGAACCAAGAGGCTCCATTTTGAAGTATTGGTACATGAGGTGGTAGTTGCCCGGTACTGTCCACATTTCCCATGGTCTTTGTGTCTAGAGATTCTTCCTACCTTAAAGGTGTCGAGCCAAATTCTCAGCTAGGCATTGCTGCATTACATTAAGCAGAGCTACGCTGGTATACACCAGCTGAGGATTGGGTCCTTAGTGTCTTTCACTGTCCTATATAGGGCAGAAGAAGGACACCTCTTCCTGTGGGATGACAGCACTGCCTTAACTAGTTACTTGCCCCCCCCCTTCATGTTTTTCTCCTGTCACAGACACAACAAGATAGTGTTAAATAAATAAATTAAAAAAATTACCAAACAATCAGGGCAGGAGGCCCTACATCTCCAGGGTTTGCATGTGGCTTATGTATGCTAGGGCATGCACTGAAATGGTTTTATTTTGTCACACTGAGATCTGGATTTCTGCCAGATTCAAGTTAGTGCTGCTCTAGGGAGAGAAGGAAGAATGGAAGTAACTTGACTTGTCTCAATACAGTGATTAGTCTCCTGCTTGTCAGCGCCAATGAATTACTAAACACTCTGTCTCTGATAGCTCTCTGTGATCTTGTCTATGTGCTTTGATTGCCATTATCTTTTTCCTTGGCTCTCAGGAATGCATCTGAAGGAAGCTGCAGATGTTGCCCACAGAATTCCAAAACCAAATGATCTCCTCCTTTAATCATACATTCATGCTTCATTTTTTGACTGTTCCCTGAAGAAAGAACTCTTTCCCCTTTGTTCTTTGCAGCAAGTGCTTCTCTTTATAATATTCTTATGTTGGCATTGTTTGTTTATTTACTTTGATTTTCATGACTAGTTTCTCCTTCTGATTGCCCCTCTTAAAATGATCTTGTTTGTTAATACTTAATTAATTAATACTTTCTATATATGTGTTCTTTCTATCATGTAAAAATCAGCTGGACCACAACTGTTAACAATAACAATGCATCTCTGTAATCCTCTCAACCTCTCAGACCAGGAGGAGATGAAGAATTCATGATCACAAGGGAACTCAAGTTCTTAAGCACATGATGGGCAAACTACTACTAGTTTAGTTTGTTCACTATCTCAGGGTGGACTGGGCCTTTAAGAGGGAACTGCCCCAGCCTATCTGTGCCTATTAACAGCCTGGATGGGGCCTGAAGGAGAACAGGTGTTTCTCTGTCAAAATCAGAGAGGAACAGGAAATGGAGAAGACACCTAGGAAACTGTTGTGGGGGAGGGAGGAGAGAAAGAGTCAGTCCTGTACCCAAGGCTCTGACACTAGCAGAGTTTGGAAGCCAGAGCTGGTAGGCTGAGCTCCAGCCAGGTTGCGCATGTCTACCCTCCACCCTCTGACTCCAGTTTGAGCCCAAAGGCCCTTCCATCCGTGTACAGATCCGTCTGATTCAGGTCAGAAAGCATTCTTGGCCAGGTTCCTAGGACCTTGCTGCGGGGAAGGGGTCAGAACTTGAGTCCCACTGTGACTTGGGTCCAAGACCTGTTTTTCTGCAGTGTGAATGCAGGTCAAGCTGCAGACCTGAGACAGGAGGTCTGCATAATGCAGGATGGATGCTTTAGCCCAGCTGTGAGACCAGGGTGCAGCAATTGTAAACCCCGGTTTACAGTGCAGAGTGGATGCTTAAGTGTGCTGCGTCCACAAAGCCCTGGATCCCACAGACTTAGTTTACGATGCAGTATGGGCATACTTGTAAAGCCTGGGAGTGGCAGTTGAATTAGAGGAGAGAAGACAGACCCCTCAAGAAGAAGGGCCTGGGCTGGACCCAGTTTAAAAGTGGTGTAAAGACTTTGTGTTTTTGGACCATCAAGGAAAGACCCCATTGAGTTCTGTGTGTGCAGACTTTGATGCCAGCCTGAATGGAATTGGTGAAGGGTGAATCAAAGGGACCAGGGAAAAGACCAGCCCAAGGCCCAGAAGGAGGGCTGTGGGGTTCCCTTAAATAAGAGGAAAGGGTTTGGGGCCTAGAAGGCCACTGGAGGCTATGTACAAGATTAAATAAACTAGATCTCACTCAGCAGGGGCAATTCAGTTTGAAATACTATGGACTGAGACATTCTTAAGAGGCCCTGAAGAGGGGGAAACAAAGGCAGGATGCTACAGAATGACCGGTGACCACAAAGGGCTCCAAGGAGGTTGTCAACCCTGTTTAAGTCATTGATTGATTGAGAGCACCTTTAATAAGCTTCTTACAGGCTGGCAAATTAAGGGTCTGGAGGACAGTTTCTTGTCACCCATGACTGAAGTGCAGCCATCTCTGAGATGGAGCCTGGCAACTTTTAAATAGCACGCAATGGTTCTGAAAGAGGTTCTTGAAAGTATGGCAGTTTTAGTTCCTGGATGCATTATGGAGGAGAAGTCCTTTGTCCTTGAACAAAGAGGTTCATAATATGGACTGTGAACCTTTGCTTAAATCACAGGAAATGCCAGTGGCTCAGATCATTTTCTGGCGAGGGATTTGTAATCTTTCTTTTTGGATAAGGATCTCACTATTACATTCCATGCCGTTTGTGACATCAGAGCTAGATTACTGCAATGCACTCTACTGGAGTTACAGTTGAAGTCCACCTTCCCTTTTGAGAGAGATCACAAGTCCCAATGGCATGTGCCATTTTAAGCATAGGCAATATCTCACAGATCTTTTAAAAAAGGGAAAGAATCTTAGTGTAACAAGCTACAGTTAGTGTAGAATTGGGCTGTCTATTTTTAAAGTGATACTACAAAGAGGGATATAATGTCATGAAACTGTGTGCATAAAACATCAATGGGAGTTCAGCATGTGGATCAAGGATAATCTACCTAGCTCTGTAGATGGAATCTTTTACCTTTCAAAACACTCATTATTTTGGAGCTTGGGATTTGCCATACTGGATCAAAGAGCTGATTGAAATGTATCCAATTTTGAAATCTCAAAAAAAATTCAGTGTTTTTAAATTTTTAAATAGGGAATATGTTCCACAAAATCTCTTCAGTTTTTCCTCTGTTTTTCAATCAGTAGCTGATTGAGATTCTTACAAAATTTAGAAAGAAGAAAAATTCAATGATTTTTGCCTGCCCCGAAGTTTGGACTAGGCCTCTGTCCACCCATGACTTCATCTCCTCTGGTCTTGCTACTCCCAAAGGCATGTTTATTACAGCAATGGATCAGGCTGAAATGTTTTCAGTATTTCAATGTAAACCCCAATTTTCAGTTAAATTAAATCAGGTAATGCTGATTTAGAGACGAGATGAGTTAAAATGATCAGCTCAAGACTTTTTATCTATTTTTAAAAGTTCAAAGCAATTTTAAGTTCCTGAGTGAATATCTTTCTAACTAATTATTCACCAGAATATTTTAAATATTTTTTTTTGAAACTAGAAGCTTATGCAAACGGAATTTCTGGGACTATTCACATGTACAAAGTTACTTTTGTTCCAAGTGTTTGCTGGATCTAGGTATTAACAAGTTATTTTGTATTTTAATTATATTAAAAATAATATAGCCACTAGTTTGGGGGAAAAAAGGCAACTTCTATTGCAAAGGCCACAAAACAGAACGTACAGAGCACAAATCTTGACGTATAGCAGCCCTGCTGGTACCTATTGAGGTGCAGTAGTCTGTTACTATTTCTCAGTTGTATGTGCCATTTGATTCCCAGGGCTGCATTTAATGGATGATGCTTTCCTACTGAGATCCCTGTATTTTCCTCCTATACTTTATTAGTAATGGCTGAGGGTCCTCCTGCTTGTAAAAGATGTATGCCCCATTTCCCTGATTTTTCTTGTATTTTTCTTATGAAAAAGGATGTGATTCCAGTAGAATTTAATTGAATGCTCTCATGTTTCATTACAAGAGTCTTCTCTTGTGAATAGATTTCCCCTCCTGCTTGTTACATGTGCAATCCAAAGGAGAGTAGAGACCTAACTGGAGAAAAAAGAACGTGAACAGAGACCTGTGTGATCCAAGGCTATCTCCAAATCCAGGCTAAGATTTTTTCAGAGCAGCCAACTCATTGGGAAGCCCCCTTCCCCTTTAAAAGCTGCATCCTCATTTTTCATCTGCCTGGTGTACTTTGTTTCATTTGCAGATTCCCATGCTCAGTCCTGGGAGATGATGAGCACTTTCAACTCTCAGTTAACTAAGTGGGGCAGATCTTCAACTAGGACAATTTACACATACTGAGACTTTGCCCCAGCGGGACTACTCTCATGCTTATATGCCCACGCTTAAATGGTTTGCTGGATTAGGGCCAAAACGTCTAGCTTTAGTGCTAGACTATTTTTATTGAATTAAGTGTGTTATATTGGTGGCAAAGATCACTATTTCCTGGGCACTGAGGTAAATCCTTTAGACTCAGTACTGTTAGTATAGTGCTGGAAAATTGTCATAAATCAGAAATTCACAGGTGATTGCTCGGTTACTGAAGTCAGGCATCTCATGTTATTTTGGGAGATCGTTCCTGTAATTTAAGACTACGAAAAGTATGTTATGCAGTTAAGAGGATTGCCAACTTGGTTACATTTTAGTAAAATAAATGTCTTTTGTGTAATGTACATTTTATTGGCGTTCATAAAAAAGAAATTAAAAGGATTCACATGGAATAAAAGAAAAAATAGGTCAAAAAGTGTAAAGAAGAACAAGAATAACTTAAAAAACCCAGAACATAATTTTACAGCATCACTAAATAGGTGCTGTGGCCGGCTCTACTAAAGAGGAAATTGTTAGTCACGTTCACAGTCTGTACCTAACGTCTAGATTTAAAAAAGAAGCTTGAGAAGACCAAATGTAATTGATTTATATAATCAGGAAGGACAGAGGAGGTGTACCTGTGAAGCATATTTTCTGCTTATTGCACATCTACATTTCTTAGGGTTCTGCCCATTGAAATAAATAGTGATCCTTCAGCTGATCGCAGCAGGCATTGAGCCCAGCTCTAATAACTGTGCCCGTGTGTGCTGGAGCAGCAGTCATTTTGTTCTCAGATTACGGCAGCGTGTTAGAAGGGCCATAAGTAACGTGCTGTCTCATGAGACTTCACTTGTGTTCTTCCTTTTCCTTATTTTAAATTGTCGTTTTAGACTGAAAATAGACATTTGATCTCATGTATGATTCTCATTAACTCAGAATAACAGGCCTACCCATGCTAACTTTTACTTGCACAGCTTGTCTCACTGGAGTCAAGCTTAGAGGGAAGGAATTCTCTGACCTCTCCTCTGAGAAAAGCCAGCCTGGCCGCTCTCATTGACATGAACTGTAATGTTGCTTACCCACAGGTCTCTACGCTGCGTTTTGTTTTTAGTTGGAATCTATATTCTGACTGTACAAATGATAATCGGTTGTTACTGTAAATGTACTTAGGGAATAGGAATTGTGCTTATATGCCCTGGAGTAAGTGTATCACCCTCAGGCTACCAGTAGTGGACTCTGGTTTGGGAACTGATTCCAGTTCATTAACAGAAGGGAGAAGGTTCTGCCCTAGTGATCAGGAGCTCTATTCAAAGGAGCAAGAACTTTCTCTTGTTCTGGGTTCCCCACCTGGATATTCTGATGGAGTGATTCTGTGGGACTGGACTGAACCAGGGATGGTGCACAGCTGACCTCACAGCAAGGGCCAAGTGAACTGGCTGTGTAGAGATGATTTAGTAGGGAGGCCCAAGAGCAGGTGGCTGTGGCAGCAGCACAGAGCTGATGTCCCAGAATGGCACACTGGTGGTGTGTACATCTTTAGACTGGAGCGGACAGTTTGTGTTCCCTGACTACAACTGAAGCTTGCTGGACCTGTGGTGGGGATCGTTTTGTGATTAAGTTCTGGGCTGGATCATTAATACCTGGAGCTGTAGGGTTGGCCATCATCCCGATTCCCTGATCGGGTTTTATGCATTGATTGTGTCTAACTATATAAGTGGTTATAGTGTTTAGTTTATAGGTATCAGCCTTTTGTTTGCCTTCCTTAGGCCCGCATCCTCCTGTTCTGCTGCAGAGTAAGGGAGTCTAAATGGATGTAATTTATATGCCAAAGCGCTGGAACAAGGTGTAAATTGAAGTAGCCTCCATTCTATTTTAACATGCACCTTCCAACATCTTCCTTTAGTGCCTCTAGTTACACCAACTTAAACTTCCTTACATGCCATTAGATTAGAGGGAAGTAGCTTCCCAGGGATCTAACTGGGTGTCAGAGGGCACACCACCTTACACAGCCATGCTGAATGTGGTTGCCTCCCTCGGCCTGTCATGAAGTCCCCAGAGGTGCTTCTCTTGGTAGCCCCTAGATGTGAGGCTGGAGTTGGTTCTGACCTTGCTCTGTCTGCTCATCAATCCCCCTTAGCCTGGGTTACTACCTTTCAGAATGACGCGCAAGGCACACCTCTTTTGGGTCAAGCATTGTTTGGCGAGTGACTGTCAGAGCTATTTATCTTAATGGTGCGGAAGCCGGGACTGTTTGTCCTGTGTGCAGTGTTTTAAATTGAATCAGGTGTTACGTTTAATTTAGATGCCACAGTGATGCGTGCATAAAAGTAAATAGATCAGCCACTGGTCTGAGAGCAGCTCATCTCTTCCACCAGCTCAACCCGCTGGAGTGGAATCAGTACAAAGATTCTTATGCTTAGGGAGACATCTGCTGTGCAAACTACTAACTGCAGGCAGCATTTTCTTACGGTACAGCATCCACCCCCTCTAGGTCCTGCTTACAAAGCTGAGGGATCCCCCCAAATCCATAGGGATCTCACGCTGCTGCCAGGGGTGCAGAACCATCTCTATGGAGGCCCTGTGTTGCAGCAGCATTTCTGGAGTCCCTACATCTCTGCTCCTATTCTCTGACTGCACATCTTAGTGCAGACAAGAGGCTGCATTAACCATTCCACCCCCACCAAGGCAATGCACATCCTCTGCCCAAGCCAATGTGCTCGTTGTTGATTTCCCACGTGCAAAGCCCTTTGCTAAATCTGAGGGACGTGGGGAATGCTCCTGTGGAGGTTGCTCACTGCCACTTTACATGTAGGTAGGAGATGGTTCCTCTAGGGAGCGCCCCCTCTATACACAGGAATCACCAACACACAAACTGGTCCCATTATCTTCTATCATCAGGGCCCCCAAATGGAGGGGAAAAAGGGTACGCTTTACCAGGGCCCGGAGGCCCAGGGGGTCCCGGCCTAGGCTGCAATCCCCATTACCATGAGGAAAAAAAAATTCATGGCTCATGAGATTGTAGATATGGGATGAGGGATTGTGGTATGTGTGTGGGAAGGGGCCAGTGTTACAAGTTCGTACTGGGCCTGAAAAAATTATGCTGTCTACCATCCTGCCTATGTGTTTTGGCAGAGTGTTTCAGATAAAACAAGGGGAAACAGGTAGGTGAGCGTTCTCAACACCTGTTGATTTATAAGCAGGCACAAACAACACACTATATGTATTCACATATAGGCACTGTGGCCTAGATATTTCTCAAAGAAGGTCTGTCCAGTGATTAGGACCCTAGCCTGGATCTTGGGAAACTCAGGTTTAGGCTCTACCACAGACTTCCTTTGGCAAATCACATTTAGTGTCTCTATGCCTCAGTTCAACCTCTGTAAATCAGGGATGATAGCACTGCACTACCTCACAGGAGTGTTGCGAGGCTAAACGCATTAAAGATTGGGAGGTGCTCAGATACTATGGTGATAGGGGCCAGAGAAGGACCCTGGATGGAGCTGTATGAGCATAATTTTCTCATCTGGAGACAAGCTCTGTGTAAGCTCGAAAGCTTGTCTCTTTCACCAGCAGAAGTTGGTCCAATAAAAGCTATTTCCTCACCCATCTTGTCTCTCTAATATGCTGGGATTAACATAGCTACAATAACTGCAAATACAGTTTTCTCACACAGTTGTTTGTATGTGCAATTGCCCATGTTTGCATGTACTCACTCTGTTTAGGTGCATGATTTCAGTATTTGCACCATCAGGTGTCATCATGATACGTACTAGGGATGTGCAGATGCAGTTCTGAAAAATGGGGCCCTAGAAGCATTTGAAGCCCAGGGAAACCCTCAGTCGGTAGGCACAGTTTAAAAATCAGAACTTGTAGTGCTCAGTTAGTTCTTGCAACTGAAATCTGCAGAATTTTAGCAATTCAGCTGAATGTTGCAGCGTGCTGCTTCAGTTTCCAGGGAAACTGACACTGGCTCACCAAACTCAAGGCAAAGTGTTGGCTGATTATCTGATGATAATGCTGAAAATTTAAATATACAGTGATTATTTTGAAGCCCTTCACCTTCTTCTTGCTGAACCAATTTCCATTCCTATTGCATTCAGAAAAGTAGATAGAACTCTGGTGGATTGAGTTGTGGCTGTAGTCTGCTATGCAGTCAGGTCTCCAGATCTGTGAAAGACAGATTAGTACCTTGGCCCCTTTGTCACCAAGCCTTACATTGTGCTAGGATAATGGGGTAACTGTCCCAAAATCTAGCAAGTAGTAACTAGGTGAATTGAATATGGTACAAATTAGAGGATAATGGTTCATTTGCTTTTAAAAGTTCAGATCCAAATTATTTGAACAAGAACAACTTTGTAATCCATCCTTATAAATTCTAGGGCCAAATTCTGCTCTTGATACATTGGTGTAGTTTTAGAATAACTCCCCTGACAGCTAGATTTATACTGGTGTAAGTGACAGAAGAGTTTGGTCCACAGAGTGCTTGGGAGCGGGGGAAGGGGAATCTAAAAACCGTGTTGTAAATTAGGGAGAAGAAGTTTAGAATGTGGCTTTAACTAAGCTTGGTATCAGAAGCTTGGTCCACAGTGCAGAAGGAGGGAGAGGGGGGGAGGAGGAAAGGGGGTAGTGGGCATTGTTGCAGTTGAATTGGTGCAGCTCCACTAGGGGGTGCTAAAGCTGCTAACCAATGGATGCCCACCATCTCTGAAAACCCACCCTTTACCCTTCAGTTATCTTATAGGATGCAGCATTTAAACTCCCATTATATAACACCAATTTTATCAACATAAGCCATGGAAAGGGAAGAAAAATGCAAAAAAACCCAAAACAAAATTAGTTTTGTTTGCTGCTTTTCTATAAATTTTAACCAGCTGTGCCCCTGAATTTCTTTTGTTTTAAACATAGCTCTCAAACTGAGGAAAATGATCAGTGAATAGAGAGATGTCTCTTTCACAACCACAACTTAAGAATGGATTCCACTCTTTCCAAACAGGTATTGAGTATTCCTTGATAACTGAATGGATACAAGTAACAATACTGAGTTGAATTGGGAGTGTTTTTGTGCATGTTTGATGCCAGCAGTTAAACTCTGTAATAAAACTTATTATCTATCTCAATCCCTCATGGATGCTGGGCTAGCTTAGAGAGGTGACTCAAAAATTAAAACGGCTAATGCTGTCTAAAGTACCAGTTAAACCAACAGGACGATCCACTGGATCAGTGATTCTCCAACTCTTCCATAGTGCAAGCCCCATTACAACCGAAAAAACATCTTGAGACATCCCTCTTCCCCCGCCTTTAACCATGAAGGGAGGTGGTGTTTCACTCCCTTGGACCATGACCCCTAGGTGGAGAACTCATGTGGTAGACTGGAGGAAGTTACACATTCAGGGGCAAAAAGGAAGAAAATGTTAATGTATAACTTAAGCAGCTACATTTTTACACCTGCATTTGTTCAGGGTATTTGCTGTGTACCAGTTTCTGATGCTGTTTGCTTGATGTGCAGGATACTGTACATGCAGTTTGATATACTGGCCTAGCACCGAGTTTCTGCCCTCATACTTGGTTTAAAAAAACCCAAAAACCCGCACAGAAACCTTCCTTCCGTTGCATAAGCTTCTTATCTGTTCATACCCTTGCTTATCATCTGACCTTAATTGCTCTCCTGCTTTCCACTCTCTGGGCTCCGTTTTGGATCAGTGAATTTCATCATTTTGCTGAACACTCTTTTTTTCCAGGTCACTGATTCATAAGGTTAACAAAATGAGTCCTGCTGATTCTTGCTACATTGCACTTCTTACCTCACTTTGTCCTGAACTGCTCAATTACCTTTTGTCTTCAATTTCCAAGGTGTTTACTGAACCCATAGATTAGCTTTTTGTGCAGGAAGCAGTCTTGTATCAGTCCAAAAATGTATTCATGGGTGTATTCCTTCTACTTACATCCCAGTTTAAGGTTGTTCCAATCTCCTATTCTGGATTTTTGTTTTGACAAGCCCTTTTTGGATTTTTGCAAACAAGCTTCCTGGTCCTACAAAAGGACAGCCAGTATATACAGATTTCCTGCCACCAACTTACTCCCTTAATATCTGTACTTTCAAGTAATAATGATTGTTCCCTACCCAAACTTCCTGCAAGAGCTATCTCTGTTACTCTCAAACCGTGTATTCGCTCCAATCTGTCCTAAGCAATTACCATTTCCAAATAATTTTCAACCTTGACTTCCACTTTCCTACCCTTTGAGTTTAACCTTTGAAATTATCTGGTTTCTTTGTCACACTGCTTGCGTTGTTCTACTGAAGATGAGAATGAATTATTTCCTGAGGCTTGCTGTCTTCTCTGAATTCTTTTTTTCTGAATACCGTTTCTTATTTCTCTCGGTAATTGATCTCTTTCATGCAGAGGCCAGTCCTTCACCCTATCCATTTGCTTATTCCTTTTCAACTCAGAGTAGCCCAGTTCCTACTTTCCTTTCATGATGGATTCCACACCCCAACCCAGTGCTTGTTCTGATCGCTTCCCTGTAGGCTCAGTCGTACTGTAGAGGCTGTGGTGAACTGGGGAGAACAAGGAGGTGCTCAGCTGAAGCAGTGGTGCAGCAGGCATAATCTCCCCAGAGTTGTTTAGGGGTGAATGGAGGATGGAGTATATCACAGGTGTAAGTAGTTCTACCCCAGCAAAGTCCTGCTTGGACCTTCACACTACTCCCATGTCCCGCTCTGTGGAGCATCTAGTGCTGCCAGTCTTTGCTCCCCTATTACCTGCAAGCAAATTATGGGAGTGGGAATGCAATGGGGAGTTGAGGATGAGAGAGTCCCATTGCACTTGTGTTAGTATGTCCATAATCTGTCCCAGAATGTGTTATGGTATGAAAGGGTCACAAATGAGGATGAAACTTCATCTGATATCTTCATGATCTGAATTTCTCCCTTCACATAGCAATTGCTGAGGACAGGGAAAGTCTCTGAGGCTATCGTAGCTCAGTGATGCAAATCAAATGCTTCCTTTACAGGGAACTGTGTAACTTTTTGTGGGGTATGTTGACAGCCTGGAACTAGTTCTGTATCTTCTGGCAGTTTTTCAAATTGATATTTTCTCTGGAATAAGCAGTAAAGCTGCAGTGTTTGAGAACAATAGCCGCTTCAGACCAGTAAGGAGAGCCACGTTGTTACAGGTGACTGACTGGATAGGCATGCTAATGCCAAAATCTTAACAGGAACACAAAGGACACCTTTCCTAATTGAAAGGTTCACTCAGTTCACTTGTAAATACACCATCAAAGCCTCTCTTGGGGGGGAGGAAAAAAAAAACCAGGGGGCAGGGAAGGGACACTAACTTGGAAAGTACCTGCTAAAAGAACTTGGATAGACTGAGCACTCACCTTAGAGGATCCCAACTCCCTTTATAAATATTAATTCAAATAGCTTCACAGTCCACACATTGTGAGTTAGATATGAGCCCATTTATCTGTGGGGATACTGAAGATCAGAGAGGTGAATTGACTTGCCTAGGGAAACACCCCAGATTAGTTTCAGAAACATGAAGAGAACCCAGGAATCCTAACTCTGGATCTCTCTCCCTTCAGCCGTTACGCAAGTATGTCCTATACTCAGGGTGTGACCAAATGCTTGAAAACCCAGTGAACAAATCAGTAGGTCAGAACTAAACTGGAAAAGAATTGGATGAGAATTTGATTTTATGTGAAGCCTTCCAAGGTATTTCAGAATTCTAGTATAGTAATAAGTTAAATGCTAGGAATGTTGTGAATTGGAAGGCAAATATAGTAGCCAGTATGCACTAAGTTCACACTGCTTTGAATGGCAGAACCTGCTCTGAGAGGCAATAACAGCCAACACTGGTTTTAGCCTGTTGTTTCTTTTGTCTTTGAAGAATGCCAGTGGGAGATTTGGTGACTATCTAGTAGAGATTAAAACTGGGCAAAAAGGACCTTATTTTAATGCCTCATCTGAAAGATGGCACCTCTTCCAGGCTAGACAACTTTAATACTCTACTGCACCATCAACAATGTATCAGGAACATGGATCTTTTTAAGCCATGAAATGTACTTACATGGTACCTTCTGTCTGTTGTTATTATCTGCAGGTTTTAGCCAGAGGAACAGCAGCTATTATGTTCCTGGTGAATATTGTTTGCTAAAATTGAGGTCCATTTTAATAGCAGCAAGCAATGTAATAAGTAGACAGTCTGATTCATTGAAAAGGGTATTGGAGTATGAATGCTTCCAATCTGGAGTACAAATAGGTTTTCTTTTAAGTACTAATATGCATTAAAGTAACAGAATCTCACCAGGTTCAGTCTTCTGGTAATCTGAATGTTGTATTGCTCTGGAAAAAGAAAAGGGCACCTTTTAGTCTTTAGCATTTCCATCTTTGAAACAAACAGTATTGGGATTGGAGTGGGGGGATCAAACAAATTACAAAGGGGAGTGGATTTGACAAACATCTGCACATAAAATAAACCCTCATAAGAATAACATGCTGCATTTAAATGATTTGGCAATGCACTCTATTGTAACATATCCACCTTTGTAATTCAAATACACAAAGTCACTTTTATTGTTTCAGGCTCTTTCCTTTTGGATTACATGATTAAGTACTATTTAGCATTGAGCCTAATAACTAGTTAATCTCTCAATGTGCCAGCAAAAATAAACCATCCACGCAGCACTTGGCTTTTAACTCCTCATAAGAGAAAAGTTAAGGTCAGCAGTTAATGAAGCTGTGTTCTTCACACCGTGTACGTTTTGACTGGCTTGTAAAGAGGATGGAGGAGTCTATGGCTCTCCCTGGAAGTCTCCCAATATTCTTGAGGTGGCTGAAGGAAACAGGATCTGCAGCATGTTCGACCACAGCTTGACTCAGAATTGGAAGGAGAGAGATTTTTGTCGGATAGAGGAGAAAAATCAAAGTCAGCTACCTAGAAATCAAAATCAAAGAGAAGGAGGTCACTTCCAAATCCAGGGCTACTATAGCATGTCAGTTTCTCTCTTAACAGGCTTGTTATTTATATTGGGGATACCTAGGGAGATATGATCTCTGGCCCTAGGAGTATGCATATTAATACAGTGCATCTGACGAAGTGGATCTCTGCACACAAAAGCTCATACCTGAACAAAATTGTTAGTCTTTAAGGTGCCACAGGATTCATTGTTTTGCATATTAATATAGACATGACACAAAAAGTGAAAACGCGGCTAGGTGGAGAAAATAGGATTGGTGGATGAAGCTTACAAAATAAGCTCATATGATTACTTAGGACAGGGCGTTAAGTAGAATGGTACTATCTCACTATCCGCTCCCTTCCCACTATCGCACCTTCCTTCTTACCATCCATACATGGTTACCCAGGATATGTCCTTCTGTGAACACTCTCCCCACACCTTCGCCCCCACCCCTGGCAATCAGTCACCTCCCTCAGCACAAAAAAATACTGGAGAATATTAATAGAAATTCAATTTTAAATTAATTTCCCACTAAAATTTGCACTGCAGCCTGAATCATTGAGTTACCGTCGTCCAATAAGGAAAGAGAATCATGCCATGTGACTTAAGTGACCACTTACAATCACAGCTCAAATTGCTAATAGTGAGTTTATGCAACAAACTGCTGTGGAATGAACTACAGACCAAGAATAGTTTGGTGAAACTGTTCAGTGAATAATTTCAAATATATCTGAGAAAATCACCCTCTGCTTGTGGGCAATTTGCAAACAAGAAAAACAACCAAAAAAAAGGGGTGGGGTAGAAATTCATGCAGTGACTTGTTCTGAATTATTTGCCCAGTGCAAAGCAATGGTCCCCCTGTACCTCCACAAGATCCTTCTGCTGTGAGCTGCTTCGAAAGGTCGTGTACATAACTAATCCCAGCATCACTGAAAGCAGAGCAATACATGGCAGGGCAAAGAAGGCTGGGTGAATACCTGGAGAAAGAGCACAAGGGAATGTACCCAGGATAATATAATGCACTGAGATCAGATGCGGGGAAGTCTATACATTTTAGGTGAAATGTTAAGACTGCATGGAATGAAAGAGCAGTGTGCACTTGGGTACAGGTTATTCTCGCCAGAACAATATACTTTTTAAAGCAAATTACACAGATGCACTTAAACAATTGTGGTGTACGCTAGAGATGGTTTTCAATTCTTTTAAACCAGCCTTTACTTTGCCAAATATGTTTCATATTCCGTCCACAACCATGTAGTGTTTCACACAGGCTTTGTGATTGCAAAGGAGGTAAAAAGAGTCCTTGAAGCTGCTCTAAGTAGGTAGTTTAGGATTTTCCAGGCCACTTCTTCCTGGTCCTTCCAGTACAGGGAGCTGCTGGTGGCGTGTGGGGCAGGGGAAGGGCTATCACAAACTGGGGTAATGTAAAGCAGCCCAGAACCTGCCCTAAGTTATGCCAAGAGTTGAATCAGTCCCTTGCTGGCCCCAAAAGTGCAGGAGCAGGACAGAGAAAAGTGGAATGAAGTCTCCTTGGTCCCTTCTCACCTCCAGGTGTGCAGAGAATTGGGTCCAGAGTTGTGGAGGAAAAGAGAATAATCAGAACATCTACAAGTTTGGGCAGGAAGAAATTCCACTGAGCAAGCCTGCTTTTAAATATATTCTATCAAGTCTGTCTCCTAGTGCATGAAGTAAAGCAGAGTAGATCAGAACAAACCTCTCACGTGGCTGGTAATCCTTCTTAATGGGGCTGCCTGGATTCTGAACTGGCCATGGGATTTGGCGTCTTTAACCTTTAGGCCACTGATTCAAATCCAGCCTAAATTTGTAGTTACCAAAAGTAATTCCCATTTGCCGGCTGGTTGGCTGCTTCCATGCCATGAGTTGGTGGTCTGATTCACAGTTCTAGTCCCTGGGTGCTTGCATCACTACAGCTGGCACTTTTGCTGGCTAGCACAGGCCAATGACTGAGGACCAGAATGAGCTCACCCCTTATGAGAAAACAGGGTAGTGATGTGGGAGGTTGTAAAGGCCCTTTCCTTCTCCCTTGAACAGTCTACACAAAGGTCAGGTGCATATATAGCTTCTGGAAGTTTGTGTGCCTCCTCCTGAGATAGGCAGGAAAGAGATGTGGCCAGGGAACCTTTTACAAGCTCTAGGACCGGGGGGCGGGAGGGGGGGAAGGAGGGAGGGACATGACAGGTTGGCTTTGAGTGTAAGCCAGTGTCCTATAGGCCATGGAGATCAAACTGCCCCCTCACCCCTTATCCTGAGAATGTATAGGCATTCTTTCACCACTGCTCCAGAAAACTGCTCTGGCAATGTTCCCTTCTGCTCAATGCAGGCCTCTTACAGACCTCAGAAACCGTTTTCAGTTCTGGATGCCCTTTCTCAAAAAGGGTATAACAGTGATGGGGGAGTGGCTTGGAGGGGCAGAAATTGGCAACAAGAATAATTACAGGCCTGGAAAAACTTCCATTTAAAGGGAGAGACTGAAAAGACTATAACTGCATATTTTAGGGAGGAGGTTAATAAGAGGGGATGTGACAGACATAAGATTCTTCTGTTTAGCCTCTCAGAATGCAAGAGCAAAAGGACACTTTTTAAATTTAAAGGCAGAAAATTTAAAACTGATACAAATACATTTTTTACACTACTCAGTTATCCTATGGAACTCATTGCAACAAGATACCATTGAGACTTAGTAGGATTTTTTAAAGGAGTAGAACTTCCACAGTTATATAAGAGAGGAAATTTAACCAAAAAAAAAGAGAGAGCATATAACCATCATGCTTCAGGACTTAAGCCAACGTCTAGCCAATCATGGTTAGGAAGAAACCATTTTTGGGCTGGTTATCCTATAATTGTCCACCAAGCTTTTTGCACTGTCTGCTGAAGCTTTGGTGGTGGCTACTCTCAAAGCCACATCTAGTCTGAGCCAAGATGGCAGTCCCTATATATCTGGAGTCTCACCTGTTGGCCACACTTTAATTTCATGGTATGTCTGTAACATGTTCACACCATTCTCCACTCTCACGCTGAGACAGTACTGTCCTGCATTATGAAAGGTATGGCTCAAATTGTAGTAGGAGCCATTAATGGTCACTAGATGGCAGTGTTCCCCTTCAAGTGGAATACATTCAACCTTTATGAGCCAGCATAAGATGAGTGGAGGGCTGAAATGACAAGAAAAATATTCAGCAGAAGCTTGTAAAAATGATCTGAAATAGGAGTGCATGAATCACATGGATTAAAGGCACAGGAAATTTGCAAACACAGACTGTTTGGGTAAAAAGAAGTACTGAACTGAACTAATGCTATAACTAAGTAAGTGTACACACATTTATCTAATGAACTTCATGGCTATTTTACATAGGCCTAACAGCCAAATGGCTGAGAGGGTAAAGGGGTAGACAGTTTTGTGTACAAAATCTGAATGACAGTTTCTGATTGTCAAGGGAAGAACACCAACACACACACAGATCACATCACAATTCAGAACTTTTACAATTATAACGGCAAACCTACCTTATGTTGAGAATAATGGATCAGAATCTCAGAGGGGATAAATCAGTGTTGTTCCCTTGACTTCAGTGGAACTATACTGATTTATGCTGTCTGAGAATGTCCTAATACTTGCTATAAATTTTCCCCAGTTCTGTTACTTCACTAACGAATCCTCATTTCTGCAATAGCATGAATTAGTCTTACGCCAAAAACTTGATGGGGGTGGGGGAAAGGTTGATGGAATAATTTTCAGTGTATGAGTTTTTGGCAAACATCGACTCTTTGTCTTTTGTGTTGTGGCACTGATCACCTAAATCATGTGGTATTGTTTTTGTGATGCTAGTAGACCAGATCCAGCTCTTGCCAAATCTATAGGTGTCAGCTGACAACTGAAAAATTCATAGCTGGAGCCCAGACCAGCTCACCTGTATGTTAGTATTGTTTGAGATAAGCATTAAACTTGTAAGGATGGGTTTAGTGTTCAGATGCTATAAAATGCTTGTAAGTTGTTGCATGCATTAATCCTACTTGTAATGTCTGTATCCCATGCTATATGCTAATATGTAAGTTTTGCTTTACAATTGTGAAAAGGCCTGCTCTGATCTTGTGAACTAGACAGGAGGAGTGGTTCCCCCATCCATCAAGAAGGACTATCAAGATTAAGTGGGCCATTGTGAAGCAAAGAGACTTTGCTAATTGCCGCTACATAGACGACGTGCAGAAAGTCTCATCCCATTAGTTTGAATTCTGCAAGAAGGAAATAAAAATATGAAGACTGACGTGAAGATTTGTCATCTCTTTGCTGTTTGAACTCTCACAAGGCTGAAGCTAGGAAACAAAAGTAGAGATCCCCCAGGTCAATTGAAGTTAGATCTAAAAGACATTCAGTGGACAGAGTACTACATTTTTGTCACCTTTGAGAACCACAGACTGTAACTCATTTGTGCCTACAAGTTGCCTCTTTCAACCTGTAGATAACTCTCTTATTTCTTTTCCCTAGTTAATAAATCCTTAGTTAGTTTACTACAAGATTGGCTACAAGTGTTGTCTTTGGTGTGAGATTTAAGGTACAAATTGATTGGGATTGGGATCAACCAAAATATTTGGTAAACTTTGGTGTAAGTGGCCATTTATCATTAAATCCATCTTGCCTGTGTGGCAAATAGATTGGGAACTGCCTATGACTCCATAGTAAGACTGGTATAGTGCTTCAGGAGTTCACATTTGTTACTGGGTTGGTGAAATCTAATCTGAGAACATCCCACCCGTTTGGGGTGTCTGCCCTGTTTTTTGACAACCTGCCATGAGGTTGGCACTCATGGTCGTGAATCACTCCAGAGTGACGGTTTTTGCTTCCTGATTGGTTGACTGCAAATTTTGAAACAGGAAAATAAGTAAACTTCTGTTACTATTTTTTGGATGAATAATCATTTGCGCTAAAATTTGTGAAACTTCCAAGATTCACAAATGATTTAATGAATACCTGGCAGCTGTCTGAATGGACATGAATAATATAACACCATTATTCATAGAAAACCAAACTTTGATGCCTTTATTTCTTTATGAATTTTTTTTTTTACGAACAGGTTGGTTGTTTGTAAGCCAGCTCCATTTACCATTATAAAATGCTGTAAACTTTCCAAGAATATATTTAAAAAATTGAAAACCAACAGAATTCCTAAAGCTTTTGATGCTGGCCATTGACAGAGATGGGATACTGGACTAGAGGGACCTTGGGTGCGATTCAGTCTGGAAATTCCTATGTTCCTAACTTTTTGTCATAATTCAATCCTAGCACCCAGGTCGGAGAATGGCATTCGTATGTAAACATTCTTCACCCAAACAGAAGTGGACGTCTAGTAACATTTTCATTTTTCATGGTATGCTACATAATCAGCCTTTCCTTGATCATCTTCATTATCATATCCCACAGCCAAGACTGAAAAGGAATCCCTTCTAAATACTGGAGAGGAAAATCTTCCACAGCCTGAAGATATACTTCAGAGTCCAACCCTGCATTCCTTCTTATCCAAAACACCCATTCATTTTGGAAGCTCTCGATGTCCAATGTGGGCATAGTTTTTTTGGGGGGAGGGCATTGCCCCTCAACGTGCAAGTCTTGGGCAGATGTGGCATTTGCCCTCCTATGTGCAGTCCCATTGGCCTGACTCCAGCTGCCCCCCCTAAATACAGAAGTCAAATTATGCCTATGGTGTCCAATGAATACCAAGTCAGCAGTGGCATAGCTATGGGTGTGGCCATGGCCCATCCACTTTGAAAGCAGGCCCACCCAATCGGTTGCGGAACTTCTGCTGCTGACACTCTGCTTAAGCTACCTTGGCAACTGGAGCATTGGGCAGCTTAGTTTCTCGGCCGGCTGAACTTTTGACCACCCATGTCAACCACAGGCCCTGCCAAAAAAAAAAAAATCAGTTCTGGCTATGCCCCTGCAAGTCAGGTCCTGTATAGTTTTATATGTATAGACCTGTATGGTCCAATGGCTACCAAGTCCTTTGGTCTGTATGGTTTTATCAGAATTTACAAACTAAGGCGGACCCAGTAAACACTTTGATTGGGAACCGACAAAGGAAACCCAAGATGCTGCAAGAAGGGATGCTAGTAATGCAAAATAGGTGCATGTCTCTTTGAACAATGCTCCGAATGTACTGCCTTGCGGATTAGTTGTGAAACTGAGGTCCTAACCACCTGAGGTTATTAACAATCTCATGTGGCTTTTAACAAAAGCAGTCGTATTAATCCTAGAGCCCAGGCCAAACAGCAACTTGCCTGATTACATTCTCCATGCCTAGCTGCTCCTGCAGGTTTAGCTGAACTGTGACAGTCTTCATGTCACATAGGAAGTGAAGACTGTTACTATCTCTAGCTAAAACTGCAGGAGCAGCTAGGTGTATACAATGTAAGCAGCTTCCAATCCTTTGGGCTCCAATGCCGTGGATGCTGAGTGCCCACAACTGGCAGTGACTTGCACAGGGTGCTCAGCACCTCATGGGATAAGGTCCTTTTAAATTCTTGCTTTCTTCCACCCCACATGTAGCTGCATTTCAGTGGCAAATGAAAGGATCTCCACATGTACTATGGTTTATAATGTGCTTTAGGAACTGTTGGCATGAAAGACACTGAAAAGGTAAAATGATGTTATAAAAGCATGTCTTTCTTTCACCCCTTCCCCAACTAGGGCAAGCAGAAATGGACTTCATTCCCAGAGATCAGAGGATGTTATTTTTCTTGTTCCTTGGACAATGGGAGAGGTCAACGTCTGGGTTTCTGTGGCACACCCAGGATTTTCATGTATGTTCTCTGCTCATAAAAAGACCATAAAAGAGCAACAGATGACCTCTACACAATCATTTGGATTAAAGGCTTGGAAAAAGGTAAATAAAGTTCATAAACCATAGCATCATCTTAAAGTAATGTAAGAATGTTATTTATTTGCTAGAAATGCATCAAGGTACAACACCATTTCTACCAGGTTTTGCACATATAGCTTTTTGCTGTGTTTTGCTTATGCTCTTTATTTACATTTTTCAAACCTTTGCTCTACATCGTGCTGCAGAGACTCATCTGCTGCTCTCTGGACTTTTATTCTGGTGATAAACTTAGCCTTTCTTCATCCTTTATATCAGCATCCCATTCATCTAACCCTGCAGCACATTCATTACTGAGTGGAGAGGTCAGTTTGTGTTTGGCTCACTTTGAGTTCTGCTTCTGACATAAAAATCCCATCCCTCAGGCCAGATTTTAATGTGACCAGTTTATTTATCATTCAGTGCTTCTTTTTATCATGCATGTTCCTTCTAACATTCTGGTGCTATTTCTTCCACTAAAGCTCAAGGTGTAGTTAGGTTGTTCACTGTAAAACCCTGTTTCAGGGGTCTAAAATTCAGCTGCCAAATTTTATTTTTTTACAATTTATGTTAGTTTGCATGCACTCTAGGCCTTGCCCCTGCAAATGTGTAAGCCTTGGAGTAGCACTTGTACAGTCTTGCTTAGTTCAGCAGAGGATGACTTATGTGCAGGCAAATTACCAGCGACGTCCTGGTGTCATAACGTTTGGGTACCTGGCAGGAGCCTTATGTACGCTGGTGCTACTGACCTCCATTTGCAATGCATTCAGCCAGGCTGTATCAACCCTGCCAGCTCTCACAGGCAGACCTGGCAAGCCCGACTCAGTTGCTCCTGTGGGAGAAATTTGAAAGCAATTTGTACTGTACCTCCCTCGAGTGAGGAAGGATTCTGTTGAGTGTTTCAACAAGCTATTTCTAAACTCTTTGCTACCTGAAAAGATCTCCTTCATTCTGGCTGTCACAGAGTGTGTGCCGCTCTTGTGTTCCTATAGTCTTGAACCTTTTGTCCCAATGCACCACTAAATGCACTGAAGTGGTGCATTGGGAAGAGGCCAGGGACCAACTTCTGCACTGTAATATTTCCGTTCCTCCCCAGAACCAGCTGTCTTTGGCTAACTTCTCACTATTCTCCAATTTTTTCCCATGCAGCTCACATTCTGACGCCTCGCCTCCTGAGTCTACTGCCACTCAGACTCTTCTTGCCTGGTTCACCTTGTGGGTGCTTTTACCTGGCTGACACAGCACCCTAAACTTACCACCCCCTAGTGTCAGCCCTGGTATGCCTGTTGATTAATGTGCCCTACACATGGCATTCTGGTTTCTTTAGTGATAGAGATCAACCAGGAAGAAAAGTCCAGAGCACAGTTTAAAAAGCCCTCTATTTTCCTTTTTTTTTTTTTTTTTAACTGATCTCTGTTTCTCTTCTCACCTTCCTCTTTGATTTTCATTGTTTGTATTGTATGTAAAGAACTGGGGGATTCTCTGAAGAGAAGTACTGTTTATTAATATTCTACATTCCTGAAACCTACTGCAACACAAGAGTCACAAAAGTCATACGCAGTAATATCTTGTTCACAGAAAATAAATCTTTCTGGGGAGCAGTTCTGCAGCATGCAAAGGGTTACACTCTGGGGAAATCCAAAGAAAAAATACATAGTGTTCGATAGCAAAGAACATTTGTGTGTTACTTACCTGCCATTGATATGTAGAGATAAACTTATGTTTTCCATTACATGGGTCTCTCTGGAGCCTATGACATTTATACTTTTAACAGCATCTGGAAAGAACAGGGTGACAAAGTCATGAAACTGTGGCTTTAAAATCAAAAACAATTTCTTGTTTTCCAGTGAGAGATTAATTTTTATGCACTTTTCTATGCTGGTTTATTTTGTCACATCAGTGGTATTTAATTTTTATTTATCCATTTATTTTTGCTAATCAATAGAATAACTTCAGGTCAATCAATATGTTTTGTCAGCTATCTTTAAAAATTACCATTGATTATTTTTATTCAATTTTATGTAGGCTTGGAAAGATTAGAATTTTATTGGTAAATGTTGATTTCACCATACACACACAGTGATGAAAAAAATTTCTGTCAATGATAATCAATATTCACAGATAGGCAAAGTAAGAAAAGTGCTGCGTGAGACGTGATTAGAGTTTGATTTTAGGGTATTTACTTTGTATATTTTGACAATGGGATGTTGGCAATTTGTATTTTAACTGTTATAAGCTTTAGCTTCTTGAATCTCAACGTTTACTGTCATTAAATAATCAGTCTGTCCCCACCGTTGTCTGAACCTCCCCCCAAAATTTTCTGCATCTATGAATATTTTAATTTTTGAACGTCCAAAACATTGCTTAAAAATAAACAGATATTATCTGCTGAAATTATCAAAAAATTAAAATTGAATTCTGCCAAGCCCAATTTCATGCATTTATGAATTGCCCATTGCTTGGGCCTCTGAGTATCAAAGCAAACATAAAATAGTCTCAGATAGAGCTAATCAATATAAATTAATAAATAGAGCCATTAAATAATTTTTAAAATAATGATTAAAAGAGCAAAATATTTTTGTAGTATTTAAATTTTGTATTTTGTATTTTTTTTTTTTTTGGCAAAAATTTTAATGGAAAATTTTCATTTTTCATTAATGGAAAATTTTCATTTTCATCCAGGTTTTTGATACACAGAAAAGCTTCGATAATGGCTATGATAAAAATTTCAGACTAGAAACCTTATGAATAATTTCATTAAAAATGAAAAATTGAGAAAATGACAGGATTTTTTTCACTGAATGTTTCAGTTTTTAAAAAAGGCTATATTTATAATAAAACTGGTCATTTGAAAAAAATTGACTAGCTCTGTTAAACTATAGGTCTGATATAATGATTTATCTCCAGATTATGTTTAATTTTAATGCTTAACTTAAGTTCTATAAACTACATTATATTACTGCTTGTGCAACAATGCAGGAAGTTCTATTTTGCACATCCAAAGCCATTGAAAATTACCCAGCAACTCCAACTCAGTGGTGAAATCTCCAGTTTTCTGCACAATCTTTCTTTCATGTACGGTGCTCTCAATTTGCTCCCATTCAGCTACCACTTTGAGATGTACCTTGCAATTCCCCACAGAGGAATAACTATAGTAGACAAAGGATTCTTCAGTTATCAGCTGAGTTCTAAAGGTAGCATGAAAAGATTTAGAATCAACATCACCTCTGTTCAGAAATTGCTTGCATCAGACATTTTAGATACACAAAGGTCTGTGTCGTCTTTGTTACATCAATGTAAATCAAGACTAACGCCCCAAAAGTTCATGGAGTTATACTGATGTTAAAATGACAAAAGTGAGATCAGAATTAGGCTCACCAGTCTGATTTTCTTACTTTAATTTTTTAAAGGAAAACAATGGCACAATCATCCCTAAATATCATTCATGGGTCAGATTTAGAAAGGATGGTAGTGATCTAATATTTCTTTTATTACAGTCATTAAAGCAGGGATGCAGCAGGCCAACTAAATTCTTTAGTAAAAGAATAGGTGCCATTATTTACAGAAATGAAATCTGAAACAGACACACAGACCTTCATGCCGGAAGTGCTTATGTCCTCATCCAACCAGAGAATAGAAAGAGTACCACGTAACTATCTAAGGTATTTATAGATGGCCAGTCATTATAATACTTAATACAATAACAGCCAAGAAAAATAATACAATAGATTATTCAAATTTATTTAAAATATATACTTGAGAAAATTGCAATCTGCTCTTGGAGATTCAGTGAGCAGAAAAACATGTGAAAGTCATTAAACATATTATTTACTGTGAATTATTTATTCAGCTCTATATATTTGCACTGGTATAGCCTCTCTAACTAAACATGACCTTGACCCTAAAAACCTGGATCTCAACACCACTGCATTTTGGGGAAGCTCAGTACACATTTGCCCCTGAGTATCGTAATCGAACTTGAAGACAGACCCTAGGAGAAAGATTACATTTTTAATTGTTTGTGAGCTCGACCATCTGAAAATTGTGAGTGTATGTCACACACCCTTACTAGAAGCATCTTGAGCCTTTGCATAAATGAATAAATAACTGGACATACCCGTCTCCAAAATCCCAGTTGTAGATGAATGATGCTGACTTGAAATAATTACTCGGATCATGAAGAAAGAAAGAAATCAGGGTCACAGTGTTTGTGGCAGAACTAGACCCCTGTTTGATAAATGTGCTGTTGTCTTCTATTTGTGCAATGGTAAGATTTCCTACTATAAACTCTGCAGGGGAAAAAGATAAAAGAAAGAATAATAAGGTTGTATTTCACTCTCATAGCATTATCTACAAATCTCAAAGCACTGATTAAACATTAATTATTTTAGTCTCTCAACAACCTTGTGAGGGTGGCTAAGCATTTTTATATCCATTTCACAAATTGGTAAATTTAGGTAGAGAGATTAAATGACTTACTCAAGGCTGCAACAGAATCCAAGAATGGAAATCTTGGCCCCATTTAAGTCCAGAGAAGTTTTGCTATTGACTTCAATGGGGCATTGATTTCACTCGAGGAGCTCTGACTCCCTGTCCCTTGATTTAACCAATACACACACACTCTAAATCAAAGCATAGGAAAAGAAAAAATGAACGACTGTCGATGACTGATATGCTATACACCATCCTATGATGATTTAAACCACAGTTACACAGTGTAAAGCAATTCCATGCAAGCGGCAGAGTGAAGTTCCAAATTTCATGTGTCTCAGTGATTATTTGCTTAGGTTACAGACAGAAAGATGGTCTAGGGTACATCTACACTGCAATTAAAAACCTGCAGCTGGCCTGTGCCAGCTGACTCAGGTTCATGAGCCATAGTCTCGCCTTCAACGGTGTCCAGCTACAAGTTATTTAAAATATTTTAATATAAAGTATAATAGCTGCACCAAGAGGATGGCCTCATGTTATTCCTATTTCTGTCTTGTCTTGTACACAACTTGGATGTGACTGATAAAAGGGGAAACTTGTAGATTGCTACTGCTGGAGGTCAGCTGAAGTATATGCTAAGATTGTTGCTGTCACACTATCGGCATCTGCAGGAATCTAGATTTCACAGAACAACAATGGCCTAATCCATACCAGGCAAGCTCTAGCTTTTGTGAGCTACAACTAGCAGAAACATGTGAAGTTTAACTGTTCAAACATCAGGTTTCCAACATGGTTTCCTGGAGCAATGGGCACAGGGATTTTTTTTTTTTCTTTCGGTAAGTGAGCATATCACTGATTTTTCTGGCCTAGGTAAACTAGTCTGATCTGGTGACCACAGCTCATGGCAAAAAACATCTCTGTCTACCAATCAAAGAAACTGTTCTAGAACCCTGCTAGTAGAAGCCATGTTAAACATGGTGGTAGCCAGCACTGTTCTCAATCCCGGAATAGGCACCTAGCTCAGTGGAATGTGTGAAGACTTGAACGAGCTGTTCTAAAGAGATGTTACCTGTAACGTGAAGCATTACGAAGCTTTCAGCGATGGGCTGACATGACCAACAGTCTGTCTGAGTCACCCAGACAGAAATGGGATAGTCTCCGGGAAATTCACCAATCACTGTAATCATAGAGTTAAACTGCTGCTCTGATTTCTCAATCACAGTCAGAGGGGTGTAAATCCAGTTAAAATGATATGACGGTAGGTCACTAATGAATGCAACATCATCATTCTTCATACTCAAGCTGGCCTGAATTGTAACTTGAGCTCCCGTTGTGATGGGTCCATTGTTGTTGATTTCCAGAACATACTGCACTGTAAAATCAGAAAGCAAAATTCATTGTGTTTATATATATATATATATTCCCCCAGTGACCAAATGTGAAAAAGAATTAATAAGTTGCTGTAGTTATGTGATTTTAGCGCCCAATGGCACTAAACATGGTTAAGCCCCTGAATGGGCACTGCACCTTGGTATTCAAAAAAATATGTCTCTCTAGCTCCATGACTAGTGTTAGAATTAAACTAATGAATAATGAAAAACATATATTTCCATAGGAATTGGTCCTGGAAATGTTAAAAATAGAGAGAGACCCAAACCATAATGCTAGATCAGAATCCCCACAAAACTTTGGGAAAGTTTAGATCCAGAGTTGGACCTTGCACTCAGTTTAATAAAAGTGTATATGCAACACATGTCTGTGAAGTAATCAAACCTCCTCAGCTTTGTTTGATTTCTGAAATGTTATGTGCTAAAACAAATCCTTCCAGATAAGGGTCTGTTCTAAGATGGGCAAATTCCTTCCATGGTAGGATTATTTTCTCTTTCTATCTCACCGTGTGCAGGCCTGAATATACTTTTCACACTAACTTTATATGGTGAGGAGAAAAAAAACTTTGTGTAGTTAAGAGAAAAATTCCATGCAGAGGAAAATGCAGGCTTCAGAGATTAGTTGCGTTAAGTTCATTTAAAGCTGTTTGTAATTTTAAGGTATTGGGGCAAATTCAGTGCTGGTGGAAGCAGGCACAAACTTGGGCCACATTTTTAAAGGTACAGGGCACGTAATGGTGCAGATAGGTACTTGGCAGTGGCTGACTTCCACTGACATCTATTGGAATTAGGCACCTAGGTGATATGGAAAATTCCAATAGGTGCCTAAGTATATCATTAGGTGCCTAGATACTTTACAAATCTGGCCCAAGAGCCATTAAAATCATTGATGCTACAGCGTCTTATACCAGGGTTGACTCTGGCTTATGGCAATGGGAGTGATGATCTGGGGTTGGGAAGTCATTAGAGGAGCCAGCCTTTGCATTTGAATCATTTACTGTAAGCCTACAAAAACAAGAAGCATTATTCCATGGTGGCTTTTTCAACATGAGCCTAAAACTGAAGCACATAAGTTATGCAGACATGTCAACTCTTGCAAATTTATCACGAGCCATGACTTCTAGGTAAAATTAAATCTCACTCGTGATCTTCCAATAGGACTGTCAAATCTCTGGATTTTTTTTCACCCCTGAGCATTTGCTCCCCTGCCAGCCTGGGAAGTTGGAGTGGGGACTCCACTGCAGCCCCACCCCCAAGCCTGGGGGGGTGAAGAATCCAAAGAGGAACAGAGGTGAGGCTGGGAGGGCTGTACTATGGCCTGGGGGCAGCAGAGGGGCTGAAGTGAGGAGGGTGGGGGGCTGATGGGGCTGTACTGATGGTGGGCTCTAAGCAGATGAGGTGAGTGCTGGGTGGGTGAACTGAATGCGGTGAGAATCGGAGTAGAGGGACTGAACTGATGGGATGTTAATGATGGAGGCTGGGGGACTGAACTGAGTGGGGGGATGAATTAAAGGGGGTTGAGTGGGGACAGATCAGAAGGAGACTGGGGGACAGGATTAATTGCTGGGCAGGAGAGGGGCAGAGGTGGGGGTGACAGCTCCTGAACCAGGGGCCAAAATCACCTTATCCAGTACACAGGGGAGAGTGGGCAACACTATTTGTCACAAGCACACACCCTGGGATGGGCAGGGGGAGTTCAAAAATCAAGAGACTGCCATAAAAGCACAATATAATCTTTTTTTAAAATGTCATAACTTTTTGGCCAATCTCATTTTGCATGTCCAACTCATGATGTTTGATCTCTTGAAATTGGCAATACTGCATAAGTTAATACCGTAGTACCTCACTCCGGGAATCCCTTTCCCTAACTGTCTTCATTTTTCCTGCTAGTGTTGGGTCAGGTTTCGTAGCCACAACTCCATTTCCTCCAGCCACCCCCTGCTTAATTTAAAACAAAAAACAACCCACAGTGTCAATGCAGAGAATAAATGTTGGGTGCAGGATATAGTGCTGTTCTGCAGAATTCATCTTTATAAATAGCATCATTGCTAATTATTCCCTTCCTTTAACCAATGTTTCGCTGAGCATGGTTTTGGCTTGAAGATGAGTGTCCAAAACCAGGTTCATATTAAAGGTTTCATCCCCTTATTTCCTTATTAAACCCAAGAAAAATACATGTTTTTCCTTTTATGTGTAAGAAGAACATACCTTTTTTGTTTGTTTTATGGTCCTCCACTAACCTGTCCTCTCCCTACTTATTTCACCCTGGGAAAGAACTAGGGCCCTAATCAAAAGGAAAGATTCACATCCTAAACTGTATACGCTAGCCTGAGCTGTGTGGTGGAAAGGTTGGCCTTGTACTCAAGGGCAATGAGAAGGGGGGAAAATCCTCTAGCCCTTGCTCAATGGTTGGGAGTAGAAAGAAACGTGGTGGTGCAAAACTGAAAAAAATGAAATCCTTCCTGATGGAGGTGACCTTTTTAAAACCTAGGTTGAGATAGATGTGTCCTACTTTTCTATGGAAATTAGACTTAGCTCACTGTCCATTTTGCTGCAGCAAAAATGGGGGGAAATAGCAGAAATCAGTGGAGGATATCAAAAGGACATGGGGGAGGGGGTTCATACTGAAGTATGATAATTGATGGAGAGGGAAGTTAAGCAACTAGCTCAAGGTCACATAATGAATCAGTGGCAGAGTGGAGTATTTAACCCACCTCTTCTTACTCACTTCTCATACCACTCAATGTAAGCTGCAACACAGCAATGTTAGGAAGGAGCAAAGCGAGAGGCAAGCTGTTTAAATCATGTGTGACTCACTGGGTGTAATAGCAGTGAGAGAGCAGAAATGCATCCCAATTAGGAAGGAAATCTAGAAGGGGGGTGTCTGAGATCTCTTCCTCCCAGATTTGCCAAACCTCACCATGAAGAGGCAGCACCCACCTCCTCTGAATGAGGTGTATGGATTGAAAAAGTCAGGAATAGCTACATCCTCCCCCCTTTTGTTGTCAGAGAACTTGCTCATTATTGCCAGGTTCTCACTGGGTGTCCCTTTGGGGTGCAGCTCCCTTCACACCTGCTCCAGCTATTCAAGCAGGATGAAAACTACCCCAGACGAGGAAAACCAAAAATCTTTCTTATCAATAACCAGTGTGAAAGCTAGGAGGTTTAACCACATCCCCCTTCAATTTCAGAGCAGGATTTTATCACTCTTCAGGGAAACAGAAAGCTAGCACTGCAGTAATTAGCGATGGGAAAAAGGTCCCTTGTCTATCTATTCCCCTGCAAACGCAGAACTGTTTCCATACATGCTAAGATAAATATGACACTACAAACCTTGCTGCAAATGCAGAAAGAGCATTTATTTTCATGCAAATGAGATAACTGCTCGGTTGCTTCTGAACTTGCCTGGAATAAATGATCATTCTGTGTTTCATTAGATTGCTTTTCCAGGGCTGACTTCTAATGATCCCTGGCCCATCAGCCCTGTATTGAGAAAGGAGCAGCAAATCTACCTTACCTGCCGCTGACTTGAAATGGAAAAGAAACAGTACCATGCAAGTCACTTGGAGAATGCTCGGGGTGAAAAAAGCCAGGGCCATTGGTAGTCAGTGTCCAGAGAAAGCTGCGGCTGCCTGTTCAGCTCTGAGAGCCAGACTTCATCTTTCAAGGGGGCTCCAGTCGAGTCGACTCTGTCTTTACCCTGAGGAGGAGATGGGTAGCAAGCAGCCACTGCTGCTGTCCTCTAGAGGCAACGTGAGTGTACTGCACGGTCTGGTTTTTTGTTTTGTTTTCTCTGTACATTGTTTACCCGGCAGGTCCTGGGTCCACCTGACAATTTAGAATAGTTCTTATTAGGTTTTGTTACAGACACATAAAACACCCGTATAAATTAATGGATTAGAAAAGTGAATCAGAGAAAATCCCTATCTGGGTGCCAGTGAAAAAGCTTCTAGCGCTGCAAGAAAAAATAAAGACATCCGTTTTATGGTATTAGAATTAATATATTTTGTATGATTGGCCATCTCTATCTTGCAGAATTTTTGTATAAAACACTGTATAAAATCTACAATGGATTAACCTGTGCAGGACTTAATATCCCTTTAGAAAACAGCTGAAGTACTCCTCCCATCTCCTGTAGGACTGTATCATATTCTTGATGGTGAAGAAAAAATGCTAAAGAAATCGCCCCAAAGCAGATGAGATTTTATTAATTGTACAGCTAACATCACAGTATAAAGCAATAACATATTAGGCCCCAGAAGCCTATAACTCTTTTCATGTAAGTAGACCCATGGAACAGAATGGGACAACTCCCATGCATAATTTCACATAGGTCTTCTGTTTTAGATCTTTCATACAAACTGTAAAATGCCACAAAGCATAGATTGAGAAGGGTTCAGTACAAAATATAATACCCAGTTTACTGTTAACTTTGATTGCTCACGGTACAGCGTGTTAACTTGGATGACACTTGTATAGTTTGTCACAGGAAACGAGTTTCTGAACTTGACTGCTGTCTGGGGAATCTTCTCCCTCCACCCAGGTTTATTATACTCTCTTCCCCTCTATTTCTCTATTCTATATCCTGCTCATCACCATCGCATCTGAGCCCCCGGGATCCAGCATAACTTGGACTTTTCCAAAGAAATTCACCATGGGGCAGAAACAAATGTTGCCTCCTTCCCTAGAGCGGTTGCTGCTGTTTCTGCCCTAATTCAAACACAGTGTTTTGGGGTCCAGGCTGGTAGTCCTAGGAAAGAAAACACCCTGGGACTCGGTGCCCCCATGGATCTAGGTCTAGGAGAATAAAGCCTGGGCCTTTCAATATTTCATGGGGGGCTCTCCCAGCGCTTCACCCAAGGGCTGGGGTGAGGGGAGGATACCCCCCTGTAGCCCCAGACGTGTTGACTTTCTGGGCCCTGGGCTCCTGCTTCAGTGGGCGCAGCCTCTGCCCTCTGCCCTCTCCCTTCCGCTCGGAGCTGGAGGGGGGAACCGAATGGCCTCGGGTGGTTTGACGGCTCCGCCTGCTCCAGCGGGGGCGATGGGACCCTCTCCTGGGGGGCCCCGCTCCCCCGGCCCCGGCCGCCCGTCTCCCGCGGACGCTGTCGCTTTAACAGCGGGGCGGCTCCTTCCTCTGCGGGAGGAGGAGACGGAGCCAGGGCCCGGGCCCCTCTGCCCGGGAGGTCACGGCGCTGCCGCCGCCGGGGGCTGACACGCTCCGCGGCGCCCTGAGGTAACGGGGGGGCGTTCGGGGAGCCGCGGGGCAAGCTCAGGCCGGGGGCGGGCGCCCGGCTGTGCCGGCTCCTCTGAGGGGGCGCGCGGGGCGGGGCGGGCTTTGCGCGGCCGGGGGCGGGGGGTCTCCGCCGGCCGCTATGCGCAGGAGGGAGGCGGGGAAGCGAAGCGGCGGCCGGAACTGAACTGCGGCGGCTTCCGTCGGGCCGTGCGTTGGCTGGGGCGGCTGCCCATGCGCCGCGCCCGGCTGCGGGGCGGGCGGCCGACAAAGGAGGGAGCCGAGCGGGGGAGGTAAAGCCCGCGACCGGGCGGCGCAGCCCCGGGGGGAGGGGACTCCGGGGAGGGGCTGGGGGCCGGCCCGGGTTGGAGAGCCTGGGGACTAGGCCCCGCGGGGGGCGGGGCGGGGGAGAGTCGGGGAGGCCTTGCCTGGGGGGGGTGGATCTGTCGGTAGGGGCGTGGGGAGGCCCGCCTCGGCCCTGGTGCGGGGGGAGGGGAGCTGGCCGCGGAGGCCCGGCCCGGCCCGGCCCGGCCCTGGTGTGGGGTCGGGGGAGCTGGCCGCGGAGGCCCGGCCCGGCCGCGGGGGGAGGGGAGCTGGCCGCGGAGGCCCGGCCCTGGTGGGCTGAGGGGTCTGAGGCGGCGGGTCCGGACTGCGCTGAAGTCGGCCAGCGGCGGTGAGAAGGAAGGGTCCCTCCGCTGGAGGGGCGGGGCACAGATGTCAGGGGCCTGGGCTTGAGCGGAAACGGGGGCCGGTCGCGGGAGCTGGGGCCGGGGTTGCCTTCGTGCAGGTCGTTCCCGTTTGTCACAGGATGCACCTCGCGCGTTTCAGGGCAGGCGCGCTGGCTGGGATGGAGTCAGCTTAGATGGAGTCGAAGCAAAGAGAAAGTGCCCCCCTCGGTCAGGACAGAGCCGCAGAGAAGGTAAGGAAGGGAAGCCAGGAGCTGGGCGGTCCAGGCTGTATTTCCAGTGCTGTCCTGAGCTGCCTTCCCCTTCGAGCAAAGCCCAGAACCTCTCTGTTCCTGGGTTTCCTTTTCTGTGAAATGAGTAGAGCAATTACCTCCTATTTCGTCAAGGTTTGTAAAGAGAGATTAAGATGAAAGGTGCTGTAAAAGCACGGTGTGTTTTTATTGAAACATACACAGGTCTGAAAGCTAAATCAAATTAAGGCGTCGGATGCGACAGAGAATAAAGCATGGATTGTGAAATGTGGTCAAGAGTAAAGCTCTGACATACAATGAAAACTAAAAGCAACTGAAACTCTACTGCTTTCAAGTTTTATTATGTATTGGAAACTCAGACTGTGTTGGTGGAGAAGCTTGCTTCAGGAACCCTGAAACCTTGTTGGGAGGTACTTAAAAGGCCATTATCAGCTTGAAATCTAGTCAGGTTTAAAGTTCTGTTAAAAGAAGGTTTATGCTGTGCTCCCACCTCGGAGTTCCCTAGCCAGAAAGATCCACACAAGCAAGAACAAAAACTGACTATGCAATTCTGTAAAAGATGAAGTAACCATTTTTTTTCCTGATTTTTCAATTAGTTAGATGTTCTATTGCAATTGTAGGCTTAAATGTAGCAAATAGGATTCTTAAATTGATGGTGTCCCTTTAAAATAATGTGTCATAGGAATAAATCTAGATGATGGTATATCCACTAGGAAGTAATCACACTTAAAATAATTTTGTTTTTGTAGGTTGGCTGATTTTTTTCCCCCTTTTTCTGATAAACTCTAACCTGGTCCAAAAGAAAAATGGCATTTGTTTCAACACAAGGGCCCACTGTGGTTGATCAAACCACTTTGATGAAGAAATACCTCCAATTTGTGGCTGCTCTAACAGATGTTAATACACGTAAGTTTATTTTTAATTTCTCAAGGAAATGTTCTTCTTTACTCATTTGCTTCAAGGAGTGCTGTAATATTGTGTACTGAGTTGGTTGGTAAACTTGCATGGAGTTTGCTTTGCATTTCCTTTGATCCTCAATGTTTGAAGAAGCAAAATGATGAGCATTATTTACTTGAGCCTTTGAGATGAGTGTGTATGAAGTGTGAGTATGAAATTGTGTGATTGTGAGAAATGTGTGCCTTACATTCAGGCGGTGATAGCTAAACTGATAAGATCTGATTGCTTCTTTCACCAGTGAATGTTTAATAGTATTTGTCAAGCTTTTTCACATATTTAATTTTTCACTTGAATTTGTGATTTTCAGCCGATGAAACGAAGTTGAAAATGATGCAAGAAGTCAGTGAGAATTTTGAGGTAATTGCAAACTTCATTTACTACTTGAATGATCTAAATGGAATGTTTTCTCTTCTTGGTGTGTCAGCCATCTGAATTTCGGGTCTTAGTTGGTTACAGTTTACTTAATAATTAGCGTATGTTTGAATTTAACAGTCATTACTCATTGGCTCTGTGTTTAAGTAAGAAAATCCTTTATTTTATTTTTAGGGTGCATTACATATCTCACTTGAAACATATTAGCAAGGTTATTGGAGAATTGCAAGTTGTATCCGTCCTGTTTCCCTTCCCTCACCTCCTCCCCCAAATAATGGTTTTAACAGAAAATCTTTGTTTAGTAAGTAGCTTTTGAATAAAGAAACAAAATTAAAATACCTTTTGGTTAACCGCTCCACTGTTTACTGCATAACCTGATACATTTGTTTATGGAATTTTTTCTCTTGGTTCAGGTTTACATTTAGTGCTCTTGAAGTAGTGGACTGTGTGGGTTTGTTTTTTTTTTTGCTTTTGCATTGAGATATGCAACAGCTCAGAGGCGAGGGTGAGTTGTCTAGTGTGGATTCCTTCCTTGAGGACTAATGAAGTGCAGGCGACAGCACTGACCCCTTGCAATTCTTAGTGAACCACAGGATTCAGCTGAGCAGGAGAAAATAGTTTATGTATGTAGTATGTTCATCTGGGATGCATGAGAAGTACCACTTAGAAATATTAGATGCTAGGTTTGCATTTCTTACTAAAGAAATGACACCATTGTATTGCATTATACTAAAATATGAATGGAGTACCTTGTTTTTATGTGTTGGCGTATATCTAGAAATACTGAATCTTAGGTGCATTAGTCAAATAGTTTAATTTAGAACACTGGCACAAGAAAATCCAGACTAATGAAAAATGCCACTTGATGTTTAATGACAAGGGCTGAAGACCACTGTTCTATGTCTTACCCAAAGATGCATCCTGCAAGATGCACATCTCTGACATTGCTCTCGAATGAATTGCTGCACCACTTCCTGTTGCACCTGGGTTATCCTGGAGATTTTTGTCATCCAATTACTGACTTGACCTAACTCTGCTTAACCTAGGGGTGCAAAACGCAAGCTAGTATAGCTGCATCATAGAGAAGATGGTGTTGAATATATAAAAAAAAAAAGCCAAATATTGAAAATTCAGGAAATGTTTCTTTACATGGGGCATATATGTTTTGCCTATGCAACTCTGTTGACATCTGTGGCAGTCTTCCATATCAGCCTCTGACTGATATGTGTTGGATGGATTTGGAGTGCCATTCTTCAAAAATTGCTGCAGGAATGGAGAAGAGAGAGAAATCTCCTCCTTATCAAATCTATTAGTTTTTTGGCTGCTGCAAAAGTGGGGAAGGAACAAAGAGGTCTTGCGTATCTCCCCATCCTTTGGTTTTGGGCCTGTCTCTTTTGAGTTGCTCTAGTGTTTGCCTCTGCTGCTATTCAGATCTTTTGTACAGAAGTGGGAGTCTGACATTGACTAGATTTTTGAGTTTTGACTTACAAGGATCTGAAGAGCACTTCTGAAACTGACGAGAGTCCTGTTAATTTCACTTTGCTGCTGCTTAGGGGAGATACAGGGAAGAATTCTTCACAAAGCAGGAGTGGGACTTGTGAATGTGTGGTAGCTTTAGCATCTTGCACTTGTTGGTGGGGCTAGTGAGCACCATGGATTTAGTGGCTGTCAGAGGTGTTGAAGGGTATTTTCTTGTCCATTACCCCTTCAGAGTTCTTGGCGGGAGCAGGGACAGCCCTCACTCTCCCAGTTCTTCCATATGGCTGGGAGGCAGAAACATCACCAGAGGGAGAATTTGGTCAAAACGGGTGACCATACAACTGGGGTGAAGAGGGGCAGACGGGCAGCTTCTTTTTTGGTTCTGAAATGAAGCAGGGTTAGGCCTGCAGTTCCTATTTCTGCTGCTGAGACTCAGCTGATAAATGTCCCTTTTAATTTTAACAAGTTTTAGAATTATGTTTCTCTCTGGTCCTCTTGTTGTATCTACTGGCTGTCTTACGCTTGCATTGTAAGCTATTTGGGGAAGAGACTGTTTGTTGAATTTGCATAATGCCTACTATAGTGGGATCCTCCTGGTCTGTGACTGGGTTCCCTAAGCTCTACTGCAAATCAAATAATAAAATTTAGGAGCCCATAGATTAAAATGGACTTGTTCTATTAGTGTGTGCATGTAAAGGAGGAATGTTAATAAACAGTTGAAATATTTAACTGTAGAGTATTAAAATACTGCATTCTTATTTATGCCTAACTTCAATATTTGTGTTACGGAGACATTCTGGGGTGTGCTTCAGAAGTTTACCTAATATTGTTTTGTTGACTCTGAGTTTTCAAATAAGAATTAGGATGGCTAAACTAGGCTTCTGAATTAAGTGCAGCACTGACAAATGGAGATAGCTTTACTGTTCCCAACTTCATAGCAAACAAAACAGCAGCATGAGATTCTTCTTCAGAATAAGATATAGACATACTTAATTCTAACCTTTATAGTTAGACTATATGAATGCAGATGTGGGTATGTACAGAAATAAATGTAATCTGCTCTTAGTTGTGCGTGAGAAGGCTTGAATGTCCTAGAACAAGTGAATTCATTGCATCCAGGAATTTCCATCGGTCTCTTCATTTGAAGTGGTAACATTTACAGTATTTGAGAAGTTTTTCTAGATGTGAGTAGGGTGTTAACCTTCAATTTTATTCGCTTTAATGTCAGTTTTAACTTCCTATTCTGTCAGAAGGTGGTTGATTGCTAATGCTTTTAAGATTTTTTTTAAAAGTGGTGTTTTCTTTTTCCAGTGGCTAGCAGCATATAACTTCTATATTTTGGCAATCTGTGTGGCATGTGTATTATAAGTAACTTGGTTAAAACATTTGAAATGAGAATATTCCTCCTTTTTTCTTTTAATAATTAGAATGTAACATCATCCCCTCAGTATTCTACATTCCTGGAACACATCATCCCTCGATTTCTCACCTTTCTGCAGGATGGAGAGGTGCAGTTTCTGCAGGAGAAACCAGCACAGGTATCCTGTACAGAGAAACAGTTATCTTTTTCTGCAGTTTGAACTTAATTCAGAAATAAATGTGTGTGATTAGCTTAGAAGAGCTGAATGAGCAAATTTATTTTTGACTACAGGTTATATATACAAAGAGGCAGAATTGAAAAAGCCTGTGGTTCTCTCAGTAAGATAAAGTAAAATTAAGTTGGCTATTTTGTTTAGCAAATATATACTTCAATACCTTCTCTTTTATCATTTAAAAGTAATGTACATGTTACAGTTGGCTTTGTTATTGAGACATGATCACAACTGACTAAGGCCCGGTCTACACTTATTTTTGCGATTCGGCAGCAGTCGACGGGAGACATGCAGTTGATGTAAATCACTTGCATATCTCCCGTCGATTTTGCGGTGGCCACACTGCGCTGCGTCAAAGGGAACAGCGCTCCCTTCGACGCAGCGCTATGCCAGTTACCGAGGTGGTTCTCCTGCATCGCTTCCTGGATCGACTGAGCGGGTCTACACAGACCGCTCAGTTGATTCAGAGCAATCGATGTGACGGCAGCGAATTTGCCGCCATCAGTGTGGACCCAGCCTAAGTTGGCATTTCAGACTTAAAGGCGAAAGTTGAAGCCTTATTGTCAAATAGTTAAAAGAATGAGAAAATATTCTGATTATTTAAATTGCAGCTGAAGTTTGTACAATAGTTTATGGCCACATATTTGAACATCAGAAGGAGGTATACATACTTACGTTCGTATTTAACCTATTTGAAGAAAAAATGTCTTTTTGTCATTTTAGTGAATTAATACATTAAAGCAATATTGAATTGAACAAGTAATATTGTATTTTAGTGACGAAGGATTGCCTTTACAAAGTTTTGATTATTTACGTTCTAATATATGTCTGTTTGTTTTATTCCCCCAGCAATTGCGAAAGCTAGTTCTTGAAATAATTCATAGAATACCAACAAATGAACATCTTCGTCCCCATACCAAAAATGTCTTGTCTGTGATGTTTAGGTTTCTAGAGGTATTTTTATTTATTTCACTTTGTTAAAACTATGCTTCAGATTTCAAGAAAGTTTCCTTTTTCTTCCCCTCCCAAAAAATATTATGGTACAATTCTGACTACACGGATGGTTGGGAAAATATAATCTTTAGAGTCATTGTGGGTTGGGTTTGTTCCATTGTTCTTGTTTGCATTATTTGTGCTGCTGGGACAGGAGAGGAAGGATCGTTGATTAGTCTTCACTGTATGATGTTGTTTTGATATATACAGCATCTCTCTCTTCTATTTTTCCCTTATGTAAGCTCTTGAAATGTTTGTTAGGATTTTAGTGAGATGTCAGAACTGTTCTTAGTAGCATACTTGAGGTAACATATCATGAAAGAATATTTTTCTAGACTAGTTTATTATATGAGAGGACCAGTGGCCCATTTTTAGTCCTTCCTTCAGATTCTTGCTTGCATAGAATCTAACTTATTGATAACTGAGGTCCAGTGTAACTTGCTCAGTGTGGAAGGATCACTGTGCTTGTGTGGAACCCTGTTGACTGTGGTTAATCAATGGGGCTTTGCGAAGGGGTCTGCCTGTGTAGAGCAGGTTGCAGGATTGAGGCCTAATCCTGCCAAGGATACAGACTCAGTATTTCCATTGAAATTTTAATAGTATAGCTGTACACAGAGATTGCAAGATTGGGCTCTAACAAGAAACATGTCAAAAATGAGATGTATTTTCCTTTTGGCAGTTTATATTGGGCAGAAATTTTGTAGGTGCTGAGATTGAATAGAGACACACAAAATATATTTTTAATGAAGTTGTTTAAGAATACAACAATGGGCTAATGAAACAACTATTTTCCAGACAGAGAATGAAGAAAATGTACTTATTTGTTTAAGAATAATTATTGAACTACACAAACAGTTCCGACCACCAATCACCCAAGAAGTAAGTCGTATTTTATTATGTGATGTAGAAGTGTTACTCTACGTGCTCTGAATTGATCCATTTCTGGCATATTTAATTGATGAAAATTCTGCTCAGCTCTCAGTTTTAGAGTAGTTAATATGTTATGGCCATCCTACATTTTAAAAATTATCCCTGAGAGTTAATGCTTTAGATGAGGATTTTGCCATTGTTTCTGCTCTAGAGTATAACTGTTGAGAGCGTAATCCGTTTTTCTCTCGGTCCTTACGAGCCATCTGACTAGATTTGTTGTGTTGGAGTAACAATCTGCTATTCTAACCAAATATGGTCTATGTATGCAACTGACTAACTTTTAGTCAGTTTAATTCTAATGATATTATTTCTGCCAGAAGTCTGTATGGAAAAACAGTGGTACCAGCATGATTGTGGGGAAAAGGCAAATAAAAAGGTATTAAATACATCGAAGGAAGGTGGCAGCCCAAAACATCCCAAATGAAAGAGTGTGGACTAAAATAGCACAGATAGGGATTAAACATGGGATGGGGGACCAAAAGATTCTGGATGAGCAGGTAAGGTGGAGGACCAAAAACTCAGGATATGGAGGTGGACCACCAAAAAAAAAAGGGGGAACCTATGAGAGGAGAAGAAAAATTGGAGGTATTTTGGTGTGAGGTTGGGGAAGAAAACCAAAAGAGAACAAGTAGAAAATCCACAATCCATGTAAATTCCTACACTGTATTCATAATCCTGCTAACAGAGTACCTTACTGCAGTTTTGGTTTTCTAGTACTTGTATCTCTTCCCCCATTGAGAGGATTTAAAGTTTGTGGTATAATGCAATTATGGTGTATCTGTGTTTGAATAATTATTGTGTGGGTCTTTCTACTGCTATTCAAGTTGAGGTTGACAGTAAACTGGCTTGGTAACCAAAAGAAACTCTCCAAAAGTATCTCCCTGATCAATTTTAAACGTGTGTGAGGATTTGCCTCCATACTTAAGTGAAATTAATGTACTGACAGTAATTTAACAAAAGATTCTTAGAGTACTTTTTTGTAACATGATACAAGGAGCCTAAAATAATAAAATTTGATTCCTCCTTCTTCCCCCACCCCCTCCAGTAAACTTGACTTTCTTTCCTTCCTAGATTCATCATTTTTTGGACTTTGTGAAGCAGATTTACAAGGAGCTTCCAAAAGTAGTGGTAAGTCTTATTTCCTGTAATCTGAGATCAGTGTTTGTAGTCCGTGTCTGAAAGCAGTACAGAACTTCTTGTTTTCATTTGTGCTAATTATAAATTGTATTAAAGGGACTTTTTTGAAGTTAGTGACATGTAAACTAATGCTTCTTAAAGAAAAAAAAATAACTATATAACAAATTTTACTTTTTAAAAAGGGAGAATTTAGCAGATTTGTATTGGGTTCTTACATTCTGATTAACCTCCATTTTTGAACATACACTAACTAATGTTAGCAAGTGAAGTCTCTGTTAATCATGGGTTCTTAATTTTTTTTGACCTGGGGGTCTGATTCTGGACTCAAATACATCAGCATATTTTGAAAAATCAGCTGCTGTACCTCCTTGCATGACACAATAGCTAATGTTTGGAAGCGTGCATTTATATGTGCACACTGTCTCAAAGATCTAATTTGAGCCCTTTAACTCTTTAATAACTAGAGTTGAGCTTGTAGCAGACTACTATTTCAATCAATAGTGATTAAAATGAGAATATTAGTAGTCTGTAGTTTAGTCTTATGTTTAAGACTTCCTAGTGTGATAAACAATTTGCTAGTAAGAGAAGGTGTGAACTTGTTTTTCCGTCACACGCAATCTTGACGTTTGCCATCATCAAATAGACATTGGTTTTTGTTGTTTTTATAGTGTTATAAGTCAACCTTTACTCTAGCATAGGAAGAGAGCGATGAAATTGAAATTGACAAGAAAGCCAGGCAGCTAGAGCTGGGGCAAGAATTGACCCTCTCCTGGCAGGGCATAGGGAGGCTGGAAGCTGAGCACAGCTGACTGGGTTTTCAGCTCCTCACGCTGCCACTCTTAGGTTGGTGGAAGTGCTCCTGATGAGGACGTGCCTCACCGACCCAAGTGTTGCAAGATCTCAGGAACACTTACGAGATGGACACCGATATGAGGAAACAGCAGTTTATTGATTGGTACCAATCGTCCCAGCGGAATCTTTTCCAAAGGCTGGGCCCCGATTATACTGGGGCGAAGCCTTATATACCTTACAAGTTTACATGAATATTCATACATTACATCATTAGTTTTTCAGAGATACATACATCAGCAACTCATGGATTGGCTCGTTAGTATTTCTTAACCATAATCACACCTCTTTCCAAAAGTGGGCCTTACTCTTGTGATCATTAGTCTATTGGTAATTTATAGAATTGCTGACTTGTTGTTACTAGGGGGAAGTCGGTGAAGGGGCTTGCTAAGGAGTTGCTGATCTAGGGGTTAACGTACATTCTTAAGAATTTGCTGATTTAAGGGAAGTTAGTAGCCCTGCACAACTTATGGATCTAGCAGCTTTTCAACCTGTTAGTTATAGTAGTATTATATTAAGGTCAAAAGAGTAAGTACAGGCCAGTTAATACAATCACTTATAAAGCACAAAGGTATTGGTATACAAGGATATCTATACCGCAGAAAGGGGATAAAGAAAAGGGGGTTTCCAGACGCAGTTTGTCCCCGGCCCAATATAGATTCAGGAAAAGTCATGGCCTTTCAAACCACAAGGGCGGTTGTGAAAGTGCTGTCTGGGCTGTCTGGGTGTCATGTAAAGGTCAGGGATACAAATGCAGGCCTGCAATCATAGTTTCTTGCAAAGCATAAAGATCCTATAGAGAACCCTATAATCTTGTGGGGGCCAGGTCTTGCCTCACAAGGAGGGTAGTGTGGACATGCATCACTGTAGTAATTGCTGCAGTGATTGCAAGTCAACGTAATATATGTCCACTTAACTTTTTAGTGTAGATATACCCGTAGATGTTCTTAGGGCTGTGTCCCTTTATATTTTCTGAACAAAGCCATCTCTTAAATCATCGAGACTTTTTGTGGCTTTTGGTGATAAGTCTACAAGGCATGTTGTTTTCTCTGAAAGACCCTTATGTGGGTTACAGACTGCATTTAGATTCTTATTCATTAAGCAAACAACCTGTTTCTTTTCAAGGTAGGTTTGCTCTACTAGACCTCAGTCACCTTCTGTTGCTTGTTTCGGGGAGAGACTATTTCTGAGACATATAAGGCAGCTACTTGGAGTTCTGTTCATATATTTACCAATCATTGCTCCATTGTGGCAGCTTTGAGATCAGATGCCCAGTTTGGCAGGGCTCTCCTACAGTCATTTTTAGGTACGATTACTGTCACCCGCCTCCTTGAGAGGTAACTACCAGTTAATCACTTGCACTGGGATCTATAGGAACAAATGCATGAAGAAAGAGGTTGCTTGCCTCACAGTAACTGGAGTTCTTAAAGATGCTTTGATCCACATGGATCTCGTGATCTACCCTTCTCACTCATGGAGTCCTTACCTGGATATACTGTATTAGTGAAAATTTAGCGGGGCTGTTCCATATTTTATATTTAGGGAATGCGAAGGTGTATCCAGCAAATGTTCAATCCCAGTGGACGTTGCTGTCTCAAAGATTGAGGGCTTGCAACTACATAGGGATCCAGGCGCATAAAAGTACTCCCCGAAGAACTCCAGAAAGGGAAGTAAGCTCTTTTCTAAAGAATTTGAGTAGTATTTCTCTTCTTTAAAATTTCTGTTCTTGGTGTGTCTTTAGAATCGCTACTTTGAGAATCCTCAAGTGATCCCAGAGAACACTGTTCCTTCCCCAGAAATGGTTGGTATGATTACAACAATTGTGGTGAAAGTAAATCCTGAACGGGATGACAGTGAAACAAGAACAGTGAGTATTTTGACTAGGTGTCCTCAGACACTGAGTACCTGTATAATTGTCTATATGTTAAAAATAAATTTTTACTGAAAACAACTGAACAATTAAAAGGCATGTCCACCCCTTCAAACTTACCAGCTGTAGATGTAGGACCAGAAGGAAATATACCTTTTACATTGGGCCCATTGCATAATTTAGGACTCCATACAACTCCCAATGAAATTAACAGAAAAACTCCTGTTGAATGAGGCCCTTAGTAAGTTGCGACCTCACATTATGGAGGAAAAAAAGCCTGTTCGCTCGTATAGTCTGTCTGTAGTAGGGCTTACCTGGTTTGGCTTTGGGCCCTGCTGCTACCCCCGGTTTTTCCTTCCTCTCCAGTCAATCATACTTCACACTTGTTCTTGTTCTCAAAAGCTCTTCCCTTGTGGGAGTGTGATTTATTACCATAAAGTTCAAAACAGCATACACCTTTCACCCAGCCTACCTAGCAGGCTCTTGCTCCCAGCAGACTTCTTTTCCAGGCCTCGTACCTTGGAGTTCTGGAGAGTTACTCAGCCTAGGTCCTTTCCAGGTTGTGTTCCCTATTCTCTAATGGAGTGGTTCCTTCAGGATCTGCTCTCCCTGAATGATCACAGGCTGTTCTTATGTTTCCCAGCAGGCCTGGTTCTTAATCAGATGTGCTCTCACATGACCATTGTATTCATTACCTCTGCCTGGGAAATTGGCTTAGCCTGGCCAAGGTGCAGTTGAGCCCCAACCCCCTTAATGGGACAGTTAGCAGATGGCACCATTTGTAATGTCTATGTTCTATGTCTTAAATTACCCAAACATAGGACATATATTTGAAAAATATTCTGTTAAAAATCTTTGTGGACCCACACTCCTCTTGTTGTTGCAATTGTACTTAATGAAGCTGCATTTAAAATTTAAATATCGTTAAAGATCAAGAAATGTCTGGATAGAATTCATATTTAGCCAAAGAATAAACTTCCATATAATATTATGCTCTCTAAAATTAAATGTTTGCCCTGAATGTTTTATTATTTAAAGGAGTGATAAATAATTTACATGTTTTTGTCAAGAGCCTAAGTATCCGGTTTTTTAGCGTTTTTCCTTCAAGAAAGAGAATATAAAATCTCTCTCTCTCTTTTAGCATTCTATAATTCCCAGAGGGTCTCTCTCCTTGAAAGTGTTGGCAGAACTGCCCATTATTGTTGTTCTAATGTATCAGGTTAGTACAGTATCTTGCATGTGATTTTTTTTATTGCTTGTTCAGATAACCTGTGCACTGTTCCATCTGGGGTGTTAGTTAGAATCGATGTAAGGTCTTTTTCTTGTGGCAAAAGCCAATATGGTGATAATCCATTCAGATTAGGTTTTTTCCTGATGTGCTCTCAAACAGTTTTCTGAGCACAAATATGAAATGTGAGTATTTAATTCTTTTTAAAGCTGTTTAATTCTTTTTAGCTCTACAAACTGAACATTCATAATGTGGTGGCTGAATTTGTGCCCTTGATCATGAACACTATTATAATACAGGTATCCTTGCAAGCAAGGTAAGACTATCTTAACAAACAATTTTAGTTGAATCTGGGTGATTTAGCTAATAGATCCAAGTATGACTTTTATGCTCTAGCTTTTTTCCTGTTTAGAAATAACATAAGAACCAGGGGTCACCAAAAGAAATGAATAGGCAGCAAGTTTAAAATGAACATAAAATAAATTTTCCACACACTGTATGATCAACTTGTGGAACTCATTGCCAGGGACTGTTGAGAAGGCTAAAAGTATAACTGGGTCAAAAAAAGAATTTAGATAAGTTCATGAAAGATAGGTCCATCAATGTCTATTGCCAAGATGGCCGGGGAAGTAACCCCAAACATTCCTAAGCCTCTGACTGTCAGAAGCTGGGACTGAATGATAGGGGAGGGACCACCTGATAAATTGCCTTGTTCTGTTCATTCCCTCTGAAGCATCTGGACCAGCCACTGTCGGAAGACAGGATCCTGGGCTAACTGCACCATTGGTCTGACCCAGGATGGCAGTTCTAATGGTCATACAGTAGTTTACCAATAACTAAGTTTGCCATTTTAAAATTACCCAAAATCTTAAAAGATAAGTTTATCTTGAAGCACCTCTATTTGCCTTTGTTTGCTTGCAAGCATAACACATCTCGGCTACTTGTGACTTAAAACCGTTTGTTTTATAATAACTTTAGCCTGGCTCAGGAAATTAATTAGAGTCTGGGAATATTTCCATTCCAGGTCACTGGCCTGAATCTCTGCTAGGTCAGTAGTGACCCAGATTGTCATCTGATAGCTAGTTGTCTCGGTTCATTTTTAAGCAGGCATCTGACAAAATCACAAAAATCGCTATTGCAGGCGGCAGTTTGCAGGGCCCCATATTTACGAGGATACCACACTCATGGAATCTCCAGCCTGCTACAGAACTTGTCTACTGGCTCTGTGAGAGCCTCCTGTCTAGGCAAAGCATTGAGATTCTCCTTAGTGGTCACTACTTTGTCTGTCTGCTTCAGAGAGAGAGAGTGCCTGATAAGCAGCCAGTGGTTCTGTAAGGGGTAGCAGGAAAAGGCCATCTATCCCTGTCTTCCTGGCTCCTTAAAGTGAGAGATTGCTTGAGAGGCGCAAAGGTAGGGAGAGAACATTACTTGGTCGGAGTGAAAGTGGAGGTGCCCCGAGCAGGAGGAGATGGTATGGAGCGATGTGTTCTGTATCCGCATACCAACTTAGAATTCTTTAGAAAGCCAGAAACTGCATGGTGGTCGGAAGCACATTAGAAACCGCTCATGTTGAGAGGGCTTTTACAGTGTCAGTTGTTCACTTCAATAAGTTAAAATCTTCAAACGCTTATCAAGCTATTATAGAATTTCCAGTGAGCCACAGGGTATGCAGAGCCCTGGTTATTTAACACCTTTTTGCTTGCAGCCTGAGAGGCTAAGAATTCAGTGGGCAAGGAGCCAGAATGGTGGGCCCTCCCCAACTGGGTTTAGGTCCCTGCAGGGCAAGAAAGGAAAGGTCTGAGTGCCCAAATATACTCTACTCTGTGTAAATTGATTATATAGCAAACTGAAGCCCTTTCTTGCACCATTTATGGCTCTGAACTCATTTAAAAAAGAGAATGAACCAAATAAAGATAACACTTGTTCAATTCAATTTCAGGCAACATAAACTTTACAATAAGGAGCTGTATGCTGACTTTATTGCTGCCCAGATTAAAACATTATCATTCTTGGCTTACATTATAAGAATATACCAGGTAGGTTGTGCTAAAGCTTTTGTCACTATTATAAGTAATGTGAGTTCTCGTTATAGGGAAGTAGGCAGAGGAGGACGGCGAGTGGCACAGCATGTATCTGAGGCTAGGGAGGGAGGGAGACTTGTGTAGCGAATTTGGAGTTACTGGTTTGTACTGTTAGAGAAAGGTTAAAAAATATATATACAAATGAGAGCATCTTCAGACAAACCTTTCAGCTAAAGAAAGTATGTACAGAACATTTGTCTACTGAACTTTGTTTTTATGTTTCTAGGCAGAATTTTAAAAGAAAAATCAGTGAATCTGTCATGTGACTATAGATAATTACAAATACAGAAAATTGAAACAAAACAGTTGTTTAAAATGATGTGCATTGCAAATATAACTTGAACATATTTACTTTATAGGATTTGGTAGCTAAGTATTCTCAGCAAATGGTAAAAGGAATGTTGCAATTACTGTCCAATTGTCCAGCGGAAACTGCACATCTCCGAAAGGAGCTTCTAATAGCTGCCAAGCACATTCTTACCACAGACTTGAGGAGCCGTATGTATTTCTTTAACATGGATAGAAACTGTAAATGTCTCAAATCCATTCTCAATATGCTTTGGTTTTCTTTTTTTTTTTTTTTTCTTCCTTTCTTTCCTTATTTATTTTTTTTAAATCATCCATTGGTAGTGATTTTAAAACTGTTTAATTTGGGTTGTGTTTGATTTTTGAGTTCTTTGAGTGGGAGTTTTTGGGGAAAATTGTGACCAAAGTTTTTTCCTCAGCCTCTTCCTCTTGTCGCAAAGCAAGAAAGTTTGTCCTGTGTCTTAGAAAAGGATGGAGAACTGAGCAAGCAGCCCTGGCAGCGCGTGCGCGCTCTCTCTCTCTCTATTCCCCCCCTCCCCCCCTTAAAAAAAAAAAAAAAAGCTGTGCTCTATCTAGTTGCTACTATATAGTGAAATGCACTTAGACCAGAGGTCCCCAAACTGGGGGGTGTGCTCCCATGGGGGGTGCAGAGGAACAGTTGGGGAGTGCGGTGGAGCATGGGCCCAGCCCCCTCTGGGGGCGGGGAGGAAGCGCCACCTAGCCCCTCTTTGCCCGATCTTTGCCTCTGCCCCAGCCTCAGCGCCTGGCTGCAGCCCTAGCTGTGGCCCGCTCCTAAGCCCGTGCTCCACTGTTGTAGCTCTGGCCTCCACCTTGGCCTTGGGCCCCGGCTCCTGAATGTGGCTACTGGGGTGGGGCCTGGACCAGATGAGGGGTGGTCGTGACCCCAAAAATTTGGGGACCACTGATTTAGACCCTTATTTTGCAAACCTTATGTGCATGCTTAAAATAAAGCACATGAGTAATCCATCAGCATCAGTGGGACTAGTCACCCACCGAAAAAGTGGTATTGCTTGGCTAATCAGGCTCAGTTCTTGTCTCTAGCGGGTGAAAATCTCTTTCAGTCTGAACTAATGCAGGGTCTTTGATAGATTTGTTCTTCAGTATTTACGTTTGGCAAGATTGTCAAGTTTGAGTAGCCTGCTTCTGAGAGTTTCAAGTTTTAGTAACTATTAAAACAAATTAGGGTAGTGACATACAACCCCAAAGAGTCATGTTAAATATGGGGATTCCATACTGGGTATTTTAATGGCTGCTGATCAGAACTTCTCTCTCTGTCTTGACTAATAAGACTTGTGGTTTCTGTACTTGCTCAGCTAAATGTCTTAGACTCATAGGTCAGAAGGGACCAATATGATCATCTAGTCTGACCTCCCGCACAAGGCAGGCCACAAAACCCTACCCATACACATTTATAACAACCCCGAACCCATGACTGAGTTATTGAAATCCTCAAAAATGAGATTTGAAGACCTCAAGCTGCAGGGAATCCACCAGCAAGCGACCCATGCCCCATGCTGCAGAGGAAGGCGAAAAACCTCCGTGGCCCCTGCCAATCCGCCCCGGAGGAAAATTCCTTCCTGACCCCAAATATGGCGATCAGCTAAACCCCGAGCATGTGGGCAAGACTCACCAGCCAGCACCCAAAAAAGATTTCTCTGCAGTAACTCAGTTCCCATCCCATCCAGCATTCCCACAGACCATTGAGCAGACTTATCTGCCGATAATCCAAAATCAATTGCTCAAATTAAACTATCCCATCATAACATCCCCTCCATATACTTATCAAGCTTAGTCTTCACAAGTTCATCTCTTGAGCAAGTGAGCTATCATCAAGCACAATTCCTTCTCTATTCCCTTCCTTGACTCAGATCTTCAATTTTCTCCACTTTTATCCTGCAAGCAGTTTTGAACTGAACTCTCCTTTTCCCACATCTTTGACAATTTTGGGGGAATTCCCTGTGTGTGCTAATTTCAGCTTTGGGTTTGAAATGTTATCCATGGCTTCAACTCTACAATCAATTAACTATCTACTATTGTGAGAAAAGACCTTATGATGAGGAAAAATTACAAATCTGCTAATATTGCTTTCTTCCTTTTCTGGGCCCATCTTAAATCTGAGTTCTCTAGCAACAGTGCTGGTGCTTGCCTTTCCTGCTCGTCTGCCTCCATGCACTTGCAAGCGAATCACCAAACAAACTCTGACTCCCTGTTCATTTCGAGAATCCATGCATTCATTCATTCCCATCTAATGGAGATTGCCTTTTTTTCCCCCCCCTACTTCACACTCTGCTCCCTCTGCTTGACTAGCAGTCGACTTCTCTCTATCCCTTCATGTAATCTGGATACTGTGGATGAACAAGTCTTCTCTACAATTCCCATTATCTGCAGTCCAGATAGAGATTCTAGTCAACTGTCCAAGCTCTCAGATGCTTTCCTTAAAGAACATTTTTCCTTTGGCTATATCTCTTAATTTGTTTGTTATTAGCTTTATGCTTAAATGCTCTAATGTATTCATCATGACCCATCTGATACCTTCTTGTGTTTTGAGAAATATATTTTGCATGACAGACCTAGACATAAAAAGTTGCCTATCCTCACCATCCTGTGTGGTGTTTATGTTTTAAAAGGAGTCTGAACGTAAAAATCAGGTTAAAAGCAAAGACACTTCTTATGTTACTAACATTTTAAAAGCAGAAGATTTCAGTTCTCACTTTACTTACTATTGTACTGGGATTAGTTTTTGCATTTCTCTGTTTGAACAATGAAAATTAAAAGTCCTTTTCACTTTCATGTATAGTTTTGCTTAGAGTTAGTTTCACTTTCAGGCACCTGTTGCTGCAGTGTTTGGGTTTTAAAATTATTAATTAAAATGGTGGAAATATAATAGGTTTTAGGAAACCTTAGTAAAAGCTTTTGGCTTTAGTATCAGTTGGTAGCATCTCTTACTCATTTATTATGAATCTACTTTTTGGGGAGTCACACTTAAATAAAATTGCATTATTTTTGTTATATAGAACTGGAATTGTTCTATATACCAGTTTCAGGGCTTTGAGCACATGCGAAGTGTACTATTTTAAGGCACAAATAGTGCAAAGCTCATAAGTTAATAGACTTTCTATTATAATGATATTGGTTTTTGTGTGCTTGAAAAATGTCTTGCATAATAAATTCACTATAGTTTGGCTGTGGTTAAGTACATTACTTACTTGATCCAGTGCTTAATTGGTTTTTGTTTTGTTTACTTACCTTCCTGGTGATACATGTAGTGGGTTTTTCTTTTTTGAATTATAGAATTTATTCCATGCATGGACAAGCTGTTTGATGAATCAATACTAATTGGCTCTGGATACACTGCTCGAGAGACACTGAGGTATGCGATTAAACCTGTAATATCTGAATTCTTGTTGGTGGGTTTAGTGGTATTTATATTTAGTGTTTACTGAACGTACAAAGTTTTAAATAATTCACTACTTTAGTCTTACAATTATGCACATGCAATACCTATTTAACACTGTTCGGTATCTAAGCATAAATGGAGGAGTTAAAAGCAAAATGAGAGGTTTTGGTAAGAATTGTCTTACTGTTTTTGACTTGCTGTCCTAATGCAGTTGAAATCAGGGCTTTACAAATGCACTAATGGCGGGAAGGAAACTTTGTGATGAGTGAAGGGGGATCTTTTCTAGAAGTTTCTGCAGAATGTATACTTAGAAGAGCTCAGTGAAACCAGTGCAGTATTGGGTTCTTGAAACTGCAGAGACTCTGAAACGATAAAGAGCAACAAACGGCCTAAGCGCCACATCCTGGCTTCTGTACAAAGTTTAAGATTTTAAATCACTAGCTGAACTTGCAAATTTAAAATTCTTAATGAATAATTGTAAAAATATATGGAATATGTGTCTAGTAGGATCTTAGTTGAGAGATCTGTGTGTTTTTAGGACTTCTTACCGGGCAATCACAGAAACCTGGATTTTAGGTATTGGGAGGTAAACAAGAGGAGCTAACTTTAAATGTTGTTTTAAATTCAGTTATGAAGCTGGGCATGTGTTTCTTCAGTGACTTAAGCTCTTAAAACAGATTTTAAATGATTTAAAAACGATTCAGTTTTTCTAAAATTTTTACTCATCTGTAGCTTTTAAGGTTTTTTTGGTAAGTTAATGCCTTGGTATTAATACTTTAATGTGAGTAAATATTTGTGCATACATAGTGTGAAATACATGTACAGTCCAGTTGCCAGACAGCACAATTTTCAAATGAGAGTGCAGCCTCTATTTTGTTAAAACACAAGCTTATGTTTGCATACTTAATGGCACTTTGCATGAACAAAAGGAGATTTTATTGCCACAACAGATGTGTGATAAATTTTTCCTACCATGGTCATTGTGTTCTGCCTTAAATGTGTCCCTATGGGTTAATGGTGTATAGAATAAAAACTTGCATTTTCTTAACTTTTTTTTGAGCCCAGGAACTACAAAAGTTTCTGAAACAGCTAACCAGTAACCCTCTAAAAGTTAGCTTGTGTTAAGGTAACAGAATATAACATTAAACCAAGCTGCGTGTTGTGGAAGAGGGTATGCACTGGGGACATAGTGGGAGGGAAGGAAGAAAAATGTGGGGAGGGAATATTAAGGTTTAAACAAGTTTTGTTGGTCTATTAGTGCTCCTGGAGAAAAGTACAAAGAAAATATATAATAATTTGTATACAGGAAAGAATCAAATACATTCTATTGAGAACTAAATGTGAATATACATATAAAGCTATTACAATTTGAATTTTAATATTTAAAAATAGTTTTTAATATAGTAATTGATATCTGAGTAGCAACATATAATTGTATAATCAATGCAATATCTTTATTCCTTTTTTATTCTTAGGCCACTTGCATACAGTACACTAGCAGATCTGGTACATCACGTCCGTCAGCATTTACCACTCAATGATCTCTCCCTTGCTGTCCAGTTATTTGCCAAGAACATTGATGATGAGTCTTTACCTAGCAGTATCCAGACTATGTCTTGCAAGCTTCTTCTAAACTTGGTAGATTGTATCCGTTCCAAAAGTGAACAAGAAAATGGAAATGGCAGAGATATTCTTATGAGGATGTTAGAGGTATTGATTTGGTTGAGAAGTTTAATATTGGAATTTATTTATAAATAATCATCCAAATCTCTTTTGCTGAATGCATCTTGATATCCTTTCCTCTCTATCTGCCTCCATGGGAAGGAGATCATTTAGGAATAGCTGGGCTGGAATATACTATCTAGTCTTGTCTATTGTCTTGAGCAGAATCTATTTCCAGATAATTCAGAGAGAGGATTTTAAACTCTATTATGTAGCTTGTGCAATATAGTAACCTGAAAAGAAATGGCTTTCCTTCCCCAGCTGATGTTCAGCTTGTGTTCTAGAGCTAGAAAATTGAATTCCCATTTAGTTAGAGGTCCTCTGCTCCCTTTTTAGGTTAGTGGGTGTATCCCTGTTCCTTTCTGCTTAATAAACACCTTCCTTAGGTTCCCGTGTTATAGCTCCCATCTTTCCAACTGAATATTGGATGAGAGTTCCTAAAGAGCCTGACATCACCGTTCCTTTGCATACTGGGAGTTTTCCTGTGATATATAGAGCACCCGTTACCTTTCCAGGGTTAAGCATAGTTAGTCTCTAGAAATCTTGTTTCCACTGAGGTTTTTGTGGTTATCTCCCACCGCTGTGCGCTAGTGTCAGTGAAGCTCTAACTGCTAGCTGCAGTCAGAGTTCTAAAGTAGAAAGGCTTCCAGTGCTTCTACCACCATGTGATCTGATGTTCTTTGTGCAGTGTTTATACAACATGTTAAATGAAACAGCTGGAGACTTTCACAAAGACCTCAGGTGACCATGGGAGTAACCCTGGGAATCAAAACCAGGTCAACTTTGTAACAGTTCAAGGCTGTGGCTGTACACTCTTTGTCTCCTGGGGCAGGTGCACCCAGGGACCTTGGATCCCTGAAGTTCCCACCCCCACCCATCTTCTCTTTAATTTGCTTATAATGATGGTTCTAGCTGCCAGAGGGGATGGAAGAGGGATGGAAATGGCTGCTTTTGAATTTAGTCAGCACCACTCCTGAACTATATTGTAGCAGAGTAACATGAATTACTGCTTAGGCTAGGCTTGGCTAGGTTTTTAGTGTAAAGTTGGCAGCGATTCATGGATCGTAAGGCATTGTGCTTTCACTCAAATCAAAACGTGAAGTAGATCTGACCCTATATATGCAGATTCTTAATATTAGATGGTGTGGTGCATTGTAGTGGACTGGCATTGTTTGTGTTTTGGGTATCTTATGATTTTGTCCATTTGTCAAACGGAAAGCTAAAATGTAGAAAACTAGTCCATAAAATTATTTGAAAGAAGGTGAGAAATATGATGCAAGGGAGAAAAGTATAGAACTGTATGGATATATGGAAGCAATTAAACAGTGGAAACTAGAAGAGCTGCAAGTATTGCTTTACAGGATTGTTTGACTCTTCTAATTTTTGTTTTGAGGAATCTAGATCTTCTGTAGCACACAAACTACAGGTTTGGTTTCCACTGCCATTTTAACTACCAAGTTCTAGTTTTTAATGTTAATATTAAGAGTTTTTAGCATAAAATACTGTTAATTATGTTTAACATAGGATGTTAGCTTTATTGGAATTAGAAGGGTTACTTCTCTGAGGCGTGAACATATAGTTCTCTGTCAGACAGATCAGGAAAGTAACTATAACGCGATCAGATTTAGGTGGGGACTTCATTAGTCTTCAAGTATTTTTACTTTTGGAATGTGTTAAATCAAATATTGTCACTCCATATAGAAAATAATTTTAGCAATGATCACTTGAATTATTATGGGGGTATTTGATGATATTTCTGAGATCATTAGTCTTGTTAACCTAGCTGTCTTGATCTGAAGCAATTAGTTTCTAGTATATCGAAGTTAGAGTCAGTCTTAAAAATAAACTCAATCTTTCTCTCTTTTTTTTTTTTCTTCCTCTCCACCTTTTGTGCCTCAGGTTTTTGTTCTGAAATTTCATACTATAGCACGGTACCAGCTTTCTGTCATTTTTAAAAAGTGTAAACCACAGTCTGAACTTGGTGCAGCTGAAGCTGCTTTACCTGGAGTACCGACAGGAGCAAATGCAGCTCCAGTTCCTGTTCCATCCCTTGCGCCTGCCACTCCTTTGGCCCCAGCACCAGTACCTGTGTTTGAAAAACAAGGGGAAAAAGAGAAAGAAGACAAGCAGACATTCCAAGTCACAGATTGCCGAAGCTTGGTAAAAACGTTGGTCTGCGGTGTCAAGACAATTACATGGGGCATAACATCATGCAAAGCACCCGGTGGTAATGACTGCACACTGTTTAATTATATCTACTTTTAATTTTGCACTTCATAACATAAAATCAAATGATATTTGTAATAAAGGTAAACTTTGCGTAATCTTTCCTTCTTCCAGAAGCACAGTTCATTCCTAACAAACAGCTGCAGCCAAAGGAGACACAGATCTATATAAAACTGGTGAAATATGCAATGCAAGCTTTGGATATTTATCAGGTATTTAGTCTGGACAGGGCATAATTCTATGTCTTTTGTGTATAAAAGCTTTGTATACCATATGTTTTAAATATAGAATATTTTTAGATCCATTTATGAAAATGAAATCCATATTTATATACTTAGGTTTTGGTTTTTGTATGTATGGAATTTATAATATTTGAAAAGCATCTACTACAGAATTTCAGGAATTTAAAGACTGACAAAAAGTTTAGTTGTCTGTGGGAAAAATATGTATTTTGTAAACAAATATTCTATGGCCCATGTTATGTTGGAGGTCAGACCTTTAGAATCTATGAAATAGACAATCCTGCCTTCAAAAATTCATGCAGGCATTCACTTGCCATGTGTCTAACAGAAATCCTGTAGTTTAATGGTAAATTTAATCTAAAATTACATAATTGCTCAAATATAATCTCTCTGCCTCTTCCTCCCACTCTTGTGTTGGTGAATTTTTAACTTAACTGTGCTTAAAACATGGAATTTTGATGTATTTTCTCAAAACTTCCCATGGCCGAGACACTGTCTTGCATGTAAGGCAATGTGTACCAACTGGCATTCTATACAGATATTTTGAGAATACCAGGGAATTTGTTCAGATTGTGACAACATTACTTTATGTACATTTTCTTTGCTGCATTAGGTCCAAATAGCAGGAAATGGTCAGACCTATATTCGAGTTGCGAACTGTCAGACAGTCAGGATGAAAGAGGAAAAGGAGGTCCTGGAGCATTTTGCTGGAGTCTTCACAATGATGAATCCTTTAACTTTTAAAGAAATCTTTCAAACTACTGTTCCTTATATGGTAGAAAGAATCTCAAAAAACTATGCCCTTCAGGTATTATGGCTTTATTTTATACAACAGTAAGGCATAAGTGATTTGCTCTGTCAGACTGCATTTTTGTTTCTAATTCAGAACACTGAAATGAACTTTTAAGGTATTTCTATGCCAAACAATATAAATATTCTGTAAAGGTGTATTTTATTTTCTACAGTTATTGCTGCATAGGGAAAATTAGATCATGCAACTTAAATTTAAGCATTTCAAGTTAACAGTGAAAGTATCAGTGGACTGTATTGTTGAAGTGTTGCATGTTTTGAGTTGTAGAGAAAGTACAGTAGTAACCTAGAGGTCTCATATGCTGTCCTTCAGTATATAATTCCCTCCGACTACAATGTGACTTGAATGCTTGTGCAGTGACTCTAGGAACATGATGATTTATCCTTTGTGAATAATTAACTGACTCACTGGTGGTGGAACAGCAGTGATTATTTTTCTTTTTTCTTTTTTTTTTTTTTAATGGGAGCATTTTATGACTTTCCCTGTGTTTCTTTTATAATGCAATTACTATTGTCCTATCTGTTTCTTTTAACAGATTGTTGCTAATTCCTTTTTGGCAAACCTTACCACCTCTGCCCTTTTTGCTACTATTCTGGTGGAGTATCTTTTAGAGCGACTGCCAGAAATGGGCTCCAATGTGGAGTTGTCCAATCTGTATCTCAAGCTGTTCAAGCTAGTCTTTGGCTCCGTTTCACTATTTGCAGCTGAAAATGAGCAAATGCTGAAGGTAAAGTTCATTTTGACCAAGGAAAAGAAATTGTTTGCATTTTTCTTCACTGTTTTTAGCAGTAAAATGCTTTTCCTGAAATGGCCATTTTAACGTTTGAAAAATTCTTTGTTTAAAAAACCCCATTAAAAATAGAGATCCAGCATGCAGAAATCAGAGAATGGCCTGCTTATTTAAAAAATATTTTTCACGAATGAGTGCCTCATATTGGGAACAGTGAAGTGATGTGGAAAACTCTAAGTCTTTATGATTAAGTGTATGAGTGGTCTGCTTAGGACTCCCATAAACTTTCCCCTGGTTGAATGACTTTCTTGTCAAGAGGTGTATCTTACTGTATATTTATCCTTTATTGCTGTAGTCGCAATAAAAAAGTTCAAATCACTTTAATAATGTTTAAATACTTAATTGTAGCCATTATTATAATATAGCTTCAATGAGAATAGTGTTTGTGCAAGTAATGCCATTGATTGGAAAACAAAACTGTTTTTAAAATTGTTCCAGTGACAAGTGTTGTCTAAGCTGCCTCATTAAAATAATCTTAGAAATGTGGTGGTTTCTGTACCTAAAGCACAAAAGCAAAGTGTTTTCTTAGAACCACTTACTGGTGTATATTGCAAAAAAGGCACGAAATCTTAATGCAATATTGTCTCTGTTCTTCCTCCCATTCCCTCTCCTCCTGCCCCCCGAAAAGTGAAGTCTCAAATGTAAATAATTTTATATTGATGGATGTTTACTGTGAGGATTCACTATAAAAGGACTAGCTGAGTATTTTGTCCCTAGATAGACCAGTGTATTTGTAAAGCAAAAGTAATATGAAACCATATGCATGTAATCTGTGCTAAGTTTCCCCTCTTCTGTCATCAAAATCAAGGTCACTTAAATTTTGTAAACTGCAAATCCAATTTAAATGGTATGATTTAGTGCCTTTACAGTTCCATGCTTCTGTTGTGTTTTTGTTTCCACAAAATTGATGATGTGGCCTTGAGTAGACAATTTCATTTGAACGATGAAAGCTATTCACTGCAATTGTGTAGCAGAGTACAGGGCTTTGAGATGTTGTTAAACCCCATAATTACTTTACTATTCATACCTAGGATGAGTGTGTCCTGGTATCTACTAGTAATATTTTAGATTCCACAAGCTGTTAATGCCCTACATTCTAAGAAGTCCTTAAGCAGAATTGTGATTTTTTTCTAATTGCAGAGATTTTTTTTTAAAATATGGAGTGCTTTTAAAAAGTGCTCATGAAAATGAAGGCTTGAATGATAGCTCTAGACTTAGAGCTAGTGGGTGCTGTACAAGGTCTCTACTCATTTATCTCTGATATTTCTACAATCCATCCTTAAGGTTCTTAGGTGCTCAGGCTGCCAGTTACATCAGAGTCAGTATTTTGGTCTATACTTAGTTAGCGGGAAAAAGTGAGCACAAACTCTTTCATTTGTGACTCATGTGAACCTATGTCTCGAATGATCAAGAATGATACATTTCTTAGCTCTCATTCAGATAATTTTTTTGTGTTTTTAATGTTTAATCTTTAGTAGCCTCTTTGTTAAGGTTGTGTGTGTGTTTCTGCTGCTCACCTATATCAAACGTATTTGGGATAATCAAGGAAGGTTATTTCATCTAGATGATTGACAAGAAAATAACTTTATAGCCTGTTGCATTTTTAAACAGTGATGATAAAATTGATACTTTAATCTTGAAGTTTACTTTTATAGCCGCATTTACACAAGATAGTGAACAGCTCTATGGAACTGGCACAGACTGCCAAGGAGCCATACAACTATTTCCTTCTTCTCAGAGCACTGTTCAGATCTATTGGAGGAGGCAGTCATGATCTCCTGTATCAGGAGTTCTTGCCACTGTTACCAAACTTATTGCAAGGTCAGAACAAATACCTTTCCCTGTTTCTGAATAAATGTTGAAAATGAAGTTCTGTTACCCGTAGAATGCTTTTATCAGTGTATCACACATGGTGACTCTTGGCAATTGACATGTATTTTAAATATCTCAATATAGCTTATTTTCTTTTCTATTCATTGCCTAAGTCTCCATGGTTCTGGCTATCTCTCAGCTCCTGCTGTTCACTTTTTCGGCCTCCCATTGTGAAATTTGCTATGTTTGTTCTTGTTAGCACAGAGTACTGAGGAATAAGAGTGGTAGGAGAAGCCATGTGACCAGAATTATGGCAATTTGAGGAGACAGCCACAAAGAAAAACTGGCTCTTCTCAGATTTAAAAACATGATAGTGGCTGTTGCTTAAGACAAATTAATTATTAGACAAATTAGTTTGGCTAAAAGGGTACACGTGACTGAAAAGATAACAGCCAGAAGTATTAATGCTGAGCAGGGAAGCAAGCAGAACCATTGAGAATTGGGGTGAGAGAATCAAAATAATAAATACAGGAAAATGAAATCCTGTGGCACCCATCTGCAGCTAGGAAACTTATTTTTCATTTAGTTCATAAATATATGTAAGCTGTATGTAAACCAGTCTGTACATAAAATGCATTGGGAAAAATATATATATCCAAAGAAAATTACTATCTGGGTTTATGGAATAAATGCCAGAAAAGATTTGGGGAGTGTGGAAGAGGAGGAGGAGGGGTATACATATTTATTTTGTATACACAATGAAAGTTCTTGAAAATGTTCACTGTAATTTTTAATTTATCTTTATTGGAAGCCCAAACTTTTAAATTAAACCACTCAGATTAGTTATGTGGTGGGATTGTTTTTGTTTTTTAAATATAGTTACTGAACATACACATTCTTCTGTTCCAGCATCCTCCTTGACTGAAGGCTAGAATTAGCCAAATTAGACTAGCGTACTAAAAGGTTATTTCCTTATGTTAAATGTGTATTTTAATGTGGTTGCATACACATGTATAACATTTTCAGTCTGTTTTCTACTACTTAGTTGTCTTTGGACCTGCATATGTATAGGAATAATAGATTTACAGTTAGGGAATAGATATAGAGAAGCAATTTTACCAAATGCATTGTGTAGAAACCTTAAGACACACTGAATGGGATTGGGAAATTACTAGTTGTTTTAGACCATATTATAGCGTCTGTTTTTTTTTTAAAAACATGTAACCTCCTGTTATTTTTTAGGACTTAATATGTTGCAAAGTGGCTTGCACAAGCAACATATGAAAGATCTGTTTGTAGAACTCTGTCTCACTGTACCAGTTCGATTGAGCTCCCTCCTCCCTTATCTGCCAATGTTGATGGATCCTTTGGTGTCAGCTCTAAACGGATCTCAGACCCTGGTTAGCCAAGGGCTGAGAACTCTTGAATTGTGTGTGGATAATTTGCAGCCCGATTTCCTGTACGATCATATTCAGCCAGTGCGAGCAGAGCTTATGCAGGTAAATATGTAGTTTTTGCTAAGACCAGTAGGGGTCATTGGTCACTTAGATATCCCTAAACTTTTCCTCTGACATATCGGATCACTGGACAGAACTTTCTGTCTAGGTGTTTCATATGTGCACGTATGAAAAGATTTAAATTAAATGTGGCCAGAATGTAACATTTTTGTAGGTCTTCCCCCTTTATCTGTTTCTTTTAAAAAAAAAAAAGTGAAAGCCAAGAATTGAAATTCGGCAGTAAGGTGGCAAGTACTATGCAAAAGATTAATAGATATAGAAGATGACAAAGTTTAGGTAATGGACTGGAAAATAACTAATGACTTTTGTGTAATCTGCTCTTTTTAAACCATGTGGTACGTAGACTTGAGCCATGATTTACTACTTAACAGTGGTTTGGATGACTTCAGGGCTTTCAAAGTTTTAGATGGAGGATTAGCTTGAAATGCTAAGCCACGTTTAAACTTGGCCAATCCTTCTAAGATGGGATATTCTTTATCACAGCATTTACTTTTCAAACCCTACGTGTATGAAGCATCCTTATTAAGTTAGCACAGTGAACTAGATTTACTGCACTCTCAGTGGGCCTTTATGTTGTAGATATCATGCTTTCCTTCCTATATTAGCTCAATTGTAATTGAGCTCTGTACAGCTTCTTTACTACATTGAGAAAAGCTAATGCTACTTTTTAGAATCAGAAGGGAAACATTTGATTTTCAAAAAGGAAATTCTTGTAATGTCTGTTAAGCTATTGAAAAGAGAGATTTTATTTAATTCATTAGAAATATAATTTATTTTTTATCTTATAGAAATGTACAGGTTTAATTTTTAATATTTTGAAGCAACACTTCTCTCAATATAGCACACTTAAACATTTAAATTATTTGTAGGCTTTATGGCGTACATTACGCAATCCTGCAGACAGCATTTCCCATGTGGCTTATCGTGTACTTGGTAAATTTGGTGGAAGTAACAGGAAGATGTTAAAGGAATCTCAGAAACTACAATACATAGTTACGGAAATTCAAGGACCAAGTATTACAGTAGAGTTTTCAGATTGTAAAGCATCTATTCAGCTTCCAATGGAAAAGGTAAAGCTTACCCTTTTTCTAGTCATTTTCCTTCCAGTAAAGTTTCTGCACTGTTAAGGTCATTTCATAAGCAAATATTATTAAAACTCTTACTACATATGCCATCAGCTTCAGAGATGAATTGTTGATGTCCTTAAAGGCATTTTTATTGAAATGATTATTTCAGTAGCATGCTAGAATCAATGAAAAGATTATTTTATTTTATACTATTGTATCTGGCCAAAGAGTTGATACTTCAGTTATTATTTCTTGGTCCGTAAACTACTTCTTCCTTAGCAAACAAATCTATTCATGTGTTCTTGGGACACTTTCTGATTTCCATTGTCTTGCAATACATAATATAGCGTAGGAAAAAAACCCAAACAAGCCAGGAACTTATTTATAATAAGTAATTATCAAGAGAGAGAGCTGTTGATATTTTGCCTAAGATTCACTGGAGTTCCCTTACAGTTGGAGGTGAGCCAACCTTGATGAAGTTGGAGAATTTGTTGAACTTCTTAGACAATTGTTTTGGTGTGCAAAACTACTTCAAGTTTGTCGACTGTTTTCTAGTTCCCCTCTATTTGAACCCTGTTTTATTCCAAAGGAGAGTCCTAAAAAAAACCCCAACCTGTTAGCAAAAGACAGGTAGATACCCAAAAGCATGGCTGGCACAAATGTACTGCCTGATCTCTGTGTATACTGTTTATTCATTATTTTTTTTCTCTCTCGGTTCTGATAGTTTTGTATGGTTGGATCAGGAGCTGAGAGCTGGAACTTTTTGAGTTATTTTTCTGCTGGTTTTTTAAATAATCACTTCCCAGAGTAGAAACATTAATATTAATATAACTGTTTTGAAATTTGAATGTGTACCAACCTCACTAATGCTGACTTCTGTCTAGCCTTCTAGAAAGCTGAATTTGCATGGTACCTAAAGGCTTTTGAGCTTCACAGCTGTCTCTTCAATTACATGGAACACTGGTCAACTTCAGAGTTGACCAGGAAACAATACTGCCTACAATATGCTTAAATGGGCTATGTCTACACTGATGACGTCAAAGTCGCTATCAGATAGACTTATTTGGATTGACTGAGTGGTCAGTGAAGACCTGCTCAGTCAATCCAGAAGTCAATGCTATTAATCCACTCCTGCAAGGGGTGTAGGGCTGTGTCGACGGGAACACGGTTCCCGTCGGTGCAGTGCAGTGAGGATGGTATGCAGAAGAGAAGCACAGAAGTTGACAGGAGTTACGCAAGTTCTTGTGTAACTATTGTCGACTGCCGTCGAATCACTGAGATAAGTGTAGACCAAGCCATGGTTGCTGAAAGTAAATATCCAACTTTAAAAAAGTTGGAATGCCATGAAAATGGCAAGAAATCCATCTTTCCTTTTAGTGCCCTGGTGAGAGAAGTTCCACTTCAGTGGTCTGTGAAAACTCCTTGTTCTTTTTATTGAGACCTTGATAAGATTGCTTAAAAGATCGAGAGAACAGCTAGTTAATCCAGTAAATGGAAAGATGATTTTCCTTAGAAAGAAACAAAATATCCCTTTCCCTATAGCAAAAGGTTTTCAAAAATCCCTTTTATCTACCTCATTTCATATTAACTGTTTAAGCAAGAATGATTGGATTTCATTTTACTAGCAGTTAAACAATGAAATTTCTTATTTCATGCTCCCCAAATGAATTTTCCACATGGGTCACATTTGATGCATGTCTATTTTATATTTGGGTGTGTTTTTCCTTTTCAGGGAAGGATGTAATGTAAAGTGTGTGTACTTGAAAAGATTAAACTACAAAATATGAGCGATCCAGGGGCAACCTCTGAGCTTAAGAGACGACTTAAAGTATCCTCAAATGTCTAGAGTACAGTTCTTCTCTTCCTTTGGCCAAAGACTGATCTCCATTAAACAAACAGTTTAGCCATGTTAACAGTTGCTTCAGGCAGGGTTCACAATATATGATGTGAAAGAACTCTTGTATTGAGTGGGAAAAGGAAGAAAGCATATATGAAGAGGGAAACTGTGGAAATAGACGGTATATTTGTAGCAGACACACACTCTCTGTCTTTCTTTCTCTGCATTTTATATCTAGGATATGTGGGAATTATGCATGGTAATTACTGAGGGAGGGAAGAGGCTGAGGCTGTCTACACTACAAAATTAAGTCGATTGGGGTTAGGTCGACCAATGACACCGCAGTAATTAAATTGGCTGTTCATGTCCAAACTACCCTCCTTCTGTCAGGGCTGTGCGTCCTCACCAGGAGCACTTGCACGGACTTAAATGGGGACATTGTGGGGCACTGATAACCAGAGCCCAGGGCTAATAGCCACATAGCTCTGGCTGTCAGCCCCACACAAGGTGACAGGGCTGTCAGCTCCGGGTGGCAACAGGCAACATAAGCACAGACACTGCATTGACCTACCTACGTTGACTTAAATGCCTCTTGCAGAGGTGGAGTTATTAATTCGATGTAGCGGGTGACTTACAGGAGTGGGAGGGACGTTTTAGCGTAGATGCGTACAGAGTTACGTTGACGTAAGGTAATCTGTCGTGTAGACCAGGCTACAGTGTTCATGTGAGGAGTGAGGGAAGGAAGGAAGGAATACACCTTCTATGATTGTAGATGCTTTTGGCGATTATCTATTCAGAGCTTCCCATTCACATGAAAGCAGAATAAACGTAATTTCAAGTTCGCTCAAGCCTACTTATATTATGCACAAACTGGATACTTTTAACTTGAGAGGTCTAAAGAATAGCAGGTATTTAAGTGACTTAGGTACCTTTTATAAACCAATTATTCAGTGGGCTAGTTACCTGATTATAAGGCAATATAAGTAACCAGTACACAGTTGATGTCTTATTTTTTCATTGCAGGCAATTGAGACTGCGCTGGACTGCTTGAAGAGTGCTAATACAGAACCATATTATCGGAGGCAGGCCTGGGAAGTGATCAAGTGTTTCTTGGTAGCCATGATGAGCCTGGATGATAATAAACATGCCTTATACCAGCTTCTTGCACATCCCAAGTAGGATGATTCTCTAAAGCATATATATTTATTTTTAAATAATTTCGAGGCAGAAATTAATTACTGAATCTATACGATGCATATGGGATTTTTACCTGCAGTTTGCTTTCTTGTGCTTAATCCTGTTTTGTTTTAAATGACCAAAGCTGGGGGCCTCCCTTCCTTTGAGGGACAGTTCCAAAATGTTGTTTTATTTCCCATTAGATGTTAGTTTCTTGACAGCTTGACTCTTCTTCCTTAACTCCAGCCAAAGAACGGTTTGGTAAATTAGGAGATCATTTAAGACAATTTCTTTGTCCTGTCGGTGAATTGTTGGTTGGAATATTCCAGAAGTTTGAGACACACTAACTCTTCTTCACCATCCCTTCTAAAATTGAGATACTTTGTTTTGGTTGTGATTAATGTCTTGTTCACTGTTTGTTTTTCATTTGGGAAAAATTAAATTAAATAAGGTTCACAATTCCTGATAAATTATACTACAGTGCTTTTGACTATTATCTGTTCCTTTTCCTTCCAATATCCTTTCTTTGTGATTAAGTATTTTAAACTGATCAGACATCCTGGTATTTTGGCACAGTAATATCTTAAACTCTCAACACCTTGCCATACGGAACAGTTCTCGTTTTCGGGAAGCTGGGTAAATTTTTGGTGCTGTGCAATTTCCTTAATATGGGAACAGATTTTTGTTCTCGTTTCCATTTAACAGGTCTCACTGGCAGCCCAGTGCTTTTGCTCTGTGTCTAATCTCTGCTCACATGGCAACCTGCTTGCCCATGCCCTTCTCTCCTCCTCCCAATTTCTATTGAAAAGAAAGCAGTGTACTTGGGACCCAGAGCAGAGATGGCTGAGTGAGTTCATGTTTAAGCTGGGGGGAGGATATGAGAGACTGACATAGAATTGTCTGCACTTGTGGCAGCATGTAGGCTACCTGTGGCTACATGCTGCATGAAGGACAGGTTGCATTCATGATTACTATGGGGTGTAGATACACATGGCAGTGAAAGGCTCCAGCATGGGGGAGACACTGGGGAGCTGCCAGAGCCTTTCACTGTAGCGTCGAAAGGCTCTGCCAGAGAGGAGCTGCAGAAGCTTTTCCCCAATGCAGTGAAAGGTTCCAGTGGCTCTCCTCCTTTTCACAGTGAAGGGCTGTGGGGAAGGGAGGCAGTGGGACAATACACTGCTAAAAATAGCAGTGTAGGTATGGGAATCACTAGTTGGGCACGTAGAGAGCCATGCAGGGGATATACTTCAAGGTTCAGGTGTGTAGGGCACTCTGTTTTACTTTGCTTGCCTGAAACATGCCTCATCATCTGCACTGCTATTTATACACGTGCTAGCTGGGTGTGCAGTGCCTGTATTCTACACGCCACTGTGACATCCCAACAGGGGAGATGATGGAAGGTGACTCAGATGATGAATAAGAGGTGGGGCCTGAGTCACCAAATAGTCTCCTGTTTAGTAATCTATCCATTCCCACTTTCTGCTCCTCCTGGGAAAAGTCCCCTCCTTCTAGCTGTGTAGATCAGTTTGCCCTTCTTCCTCACCACAGTTGCCAAACAAAACCTTTCTCATGTTTTCTTTTTCTTTTCTTTTTCCCTCAGCAGTCCTAATTTAAGGCTTCCCAATATGTTTTGCTTAGCTTTTTTTCTTTTCTTTTTTTTTTTTTTAAATTGCATAGAAAATATTAAGTGTTTGTTTCTTCTGGGCAAAAGCATGAGTGGAAAAAGCAGTGTGGTTAGACATTCAATCAGTAATGGTTCTATGGAAATATAAAACCTTTTAAAGAAAGTTGATCTTGGAAAAGACAAGGTATTTGCTTGAGCTGGGGTTTGTTAAATTAGGCAGATATTTTTCTAGGTAGTTTTACTACTTTAACCAGTGATAGATAATCAAATCATTGCATTTAGGTTACTTTTGCCATCTGTGAGCATAATGTCTATGTTAGTTTATTGATTCCCTCAGTGCAAATAATATGTAGCTACAAAGCATGATTGTTTTTATAATGGTCACGGTGTAATATTTTGCTAGATTTGACATATATGTAACTTTAAAAAAGTCTCTTTCATCTCTGGAGCAAATAGGTTTTATTGGGTAGTGAATTAATAGATAAATAACATTTCAGATATTAAAGATCAGAATCAAATGTCATCTGTCTTAATATAATAAAAAGGATGAAAATATCAAAAATGCCAGTCCATAATTGAATTCACTGTGATGCCTGTATATGTATTATTTGGAAATGTGTATGGCCTCTTCTGAACCACTGGCTTTAAATGTTCATGATGGAAATTGAGCCATCCATCATATTGTCAGTGGCTGCCAAAATTAAAATGGATTAAATGAATGGATCTAGCTTTATTCAGAATGAGGGGGTGGGGGCTAGAAGTAAGGAACAAACTGTAAAGAAAGTCCTTGGTGGTTATGGTTGAACTGTCGGTATGGTAATTTTAGGATTGTAATATAGATATAATTTTGTCTTTTCAGCTTTACTGAGAAGTCCATACCCAGTGTAATTATTTCACATCGGTACAAAGCACAGGATACTCCTGCCCGTAAAACATTTGAACAGGCATTGACAGGTGCATTTATGTCAGCAGTCATCAAAGATCTGCGACCGAGTGCACTGCCTTTTGTAGCTAGCCTAATTCGTCATTACACAATGGTGGCAGTAGCTCAGCAGTGTGGTGAGTAAAGGAAGAATAGAAGTTTCATGAACTGTCATGGGATAGGAGAGAGGAGCTTCAGTCTTTTGCAATTAAATGCTTTGCTTAAAAAAAAAACCCCATAAAATTTAAAGTCTGGTACATTTAAGTTCTTAGTTTTGTTAGTTTCTTAATTATATCTTCTTGTTACAACACATATTTGAATATGGTTACTCTTTTCTTTCTGTTACTTAACTGTTTCAACCTTTTAAAAAAACATTTTTGTAAGCCATACTTACAAAGTTACAACATAATGAAATTTTAAAAATATACAAAAATCGAACACAGTGAAATATACACAATTTATAACTAAACAGACCACTTTTGAAAACTTGGAGCTGTGTATATCTCTGGTATCAACAGATGTAGAATGTATTTGTAATCTTAAATGTGAATTTTTTTTATTGACACTCCATCTCTTGACCACATGTTGGAATTTGGGTACATTCTCTTTTAGTTTTCTTTTAATTTTTGAAGGACCTGAAAAGGAATTGTGTAAATAACAAACAAAGAGTACTGCAGTATTTTCCACTTACAAAATGTTACTTCCTTTAATCTTTTTTTGTACCTTTTTTATATTGATTTTAAATTGATTGAAAAAACAGATGCTGTAAGCATATATCTCATCAAGATACTTTTACTTTAATAATATTCTTAGTTTACTTTAATTTCATAGCACGGTACAGTCACTGAATTGAAGGCAAGAAAACATTTCAAATGAGATTTCATTTAAAAACTAAAAAATTACTATAATCCGTTTACATGCAGATAGTCTTAATTTTCACTAGTTTTGCAATGGATTGATCAAAGAAGATAGGAAGATCTAAGATAGTTTAATGCTGAAGTATCCATTGTCTTTTTCTTTCTTCTTTTTAAAAAACCATAAATTGTAGGGCCTTTTTTGCTGCAGTGCTATCAGATTGGAAGCCAGCCCAGCACAGCCATGTTTCATAGTGAAGAAAATGGATCAAAAGGAATGGATCCTTTGGTACTTATTGATGCCATAGCCATCTGCATGGCATATGAGGAAAAGGAGCTGTGCAAGATAGGAGAAGTGGCTCTCGCTGTGATATTTGATGTTGCAAGCATTATTCTGGGTTCGAAGGAAAGGGTAATAGAACCTTTAATTGTTTAGTTTTAGCCTGTTTAATAGGGCTCTTGAACTCTTTAAAACTGGAAATGAGATGCTTTGATTAAATTAAATAATAAATAATTGACCCCGTTTTTTATTGTTTTTAGGCTTGTCAGCTTCCTTTGTTTTCATACATTGTGGAGCGTTTGTGTGCTTGTTGTTATGAACAAGCATGGTATGCTAAACTAGGAGGAGTGGTGTCAATTAAATTCCTCATGGAACGACTGCCTTTAATTTGGGTCCTCCAGAATCAGCAGACTTTCCTCAAAGCACTGCTATTTGTCATGATGGACCTAACTGGAGAGGTATTTAATGTATGGATGATTTCAATTAGTTGGGAAATTGTGTAACTTGATATGTCAAATAAACTTGCTAATATGAGTTTTATTACTTTACAGTTTAGTATGCCTTTAATGATTGTTGAATGTGTTTGTCTTTTTACTTGAACTAGAGAAGACCTCAAGTCAAATTTAACTCTGTTTTTATTGGGTACAACTTCACTGAAGTCATCTGAATTGCACCTGCTTACCTCGAGTTAAATTTGACCTATTGACTTTTAATCAACAAAATAACATTAAATATGCTGTGCTTTGAGTAGACAAACGTTATTTTTGTTCATTTTAAACTCTGCTGCTGTTTAAAATGTGTATCTTGCTACCAATCAGATTTAATGTAGTTCTTGTTTAGTAGTAGATGCTTAGAGAATAGAGGCCTTGACCTTTTCTGAAAGCTAAATTGTTCACTGGCCAAGCTATCAGGGTATTCTAGCTTTTAGATTTCATTGATGAAATTGCATAGCATTCTACTTCGCTATTTTTGGATGAAAGGTGGAAAAGGTTAAAAAGGTGTGTTAACTTTACATTTCTTACAAACAGCCATTCATAACTGAACATAGTATTTGTAAAGGTCACTAATCTGCACAACAGCTGCACTAACGAATCCATGACTTTTCTTAGGTTTCCAATGGAGCAGTTGCTATGGCAAAGACCACACTGGAACAGCTTTTGATTAGATGTGCAACTCCTTTAAAAGATGAGGAGAAAACAGAAGAAATCCTAGCAGCACAGGAAAAGTCTTTCCATCATGTGACTCATGACCTGGTTCGAGAAGTTACTTCCCCAAACTCCACTGTCAGAAAGCAAGCCATGCATTCCTTGCAAGTGCTTGCGCAGGTTACTGGGAAGAGCGTTACTGTGATCATGGAGCCACATAAAGAGGTGAGATTACCACGACGGGGATTAATTGAGACTCCAGTCTCTTTTAAAATAGCTTGAGGTTTTGTTTCAGAAAAGCATTTTGCAAAAGCGCTTTCACGCCTGATTGAAACAGACTCTAAAGTACTGTTAATACTGGATATTTTTTCATATGGCTTTCACGGTAGCAGTCCAGGATAGGAGCGTTCCCCATATTCGTGTTCCAGTGAGTCACGGTGGCTAACTTTGTCTGTAGCCTACTTTTCAGGCTTTTTTTGTTTCCACTTATCTTAGACATATCAGTTACAAGGAGGTGAGCTTGTAAGGAGTTGTCATTCCCTGTAGAAAGGTGACAGCAGATTTGCACAGTGTTTTTTGGTCTGGTTTGATTATTAAACTAAATATTTAAGTGAATTTTAAAAGCCTTTAATGCTAATATGGGGTTGAGGCAACAAGCTGCCTAGCTCACCGCTTGTGCCTCCTTGGGGCTTGGTGTGGCAGATCTCTCTCTCCACTGCTCCTGCTGGCTGCTCCCCCTCTGTGGTGGCCTGCCTCTTTCTGTAACTTGGCCTGCTGGCCAGGTCACTTCAAAGTCTCTCCTCTTCTAGGATAGTTCATAAATAAAAAGCAAGGGGAATTAAGACAAATAAACTGTGTTAGTAAGGGGGCGGGGGGAGTGACTCCCTCTCAGGGCACACCAGAATCAGGCAATCACTTCCCTCAGGGAGGGTCTCTCAGGCAGTGGTTGTTGGGGAAGTTCCTGCTGTCAGTTGACGTTTTCTCAGGAGTTGAAGGTCCATTTTATTCCCTGGTCTGCCCCCAAGTGAGCTGTTCTTCCCTTCTTCTCCTTCAGCCTTTGCATATCTTGCAGGAGTGGTGAGTAAAGCTGGCTGAGCCTAAACTTGTTGTCCATTGTGGTTTGTATACCCCATCACATAAACCAACTTAGTGTAGTTAGGTTTCACTGATCTAAGCATATTTCAGAGTTGGATTGTTACTTGGATTTGTACATATAGTGTATGGCTGTTAAGGCAGAATCAGTAAAATATAATGTTCCTCATGTTAATTTAGTTCCTCAAATTGTAGAGTAGACCTTGCCCTATCCTTTTGGTACAGGCTGGAGACTCAATCTCATGTTACCCTCCACACACATTTTGCTGTGCCTCTCCCGACCCACCCTCCCAACATTAAATTCCCCACAGTTTGCACGCAGGCAGAAATCATCATTTTTGTTTTAATCCACAAGGAAGATAATGATATGAAGTCCTTGAAAAACATTGTAAAGTGGGCTTTTGATGGGCCAAAAGGGTCTGCACAGGATATCCTCCTACAACAAAAGACCCTCTTGTAATTCAGAAATGCAACAGGGATGACACCTAAAAATGGTAATTAGTCAGGATCTCACAGGTGGATAAGGGAGGTAGATAAGTGAGAATAAAAGGTTGATGTAATAACACACCTTAAATAAGTATTTCCATACTCTGACAATTCAGGATCTGACAGTGTTCTAATTGCATGACTTAACACGTGTTTATCCTTAAATATCTGAATTTTCTGTGACTTTCAGACACTTTTTTTTATAGCTCCAGGGTTCTAATAATGATTTAAAAGAATATAGATCCATTTACACTTCTTACTGTCTTGACAAAGTGTTTTGTCTAGGGCTGCAGTTTTAATGTTTGCACTTTGTGTAGATGTTTCGTTCTTATGTGAATCGTGTAACGGTTACTGTTACTCAATTAATCAGAAATAGTCATGGCCACAAAAAATAAGAAAATACTAGTTAAAATAGGAATATGTAGTAGCCTGTTAAACAAATGATTATGAATGATATTGGCTCAAGGAAATCTTTTTAAGCTCAGTGATTTACCCATAATGAGATGAATAAAATGATAGCCTTTTAATAAGCTATTTATATAATCATGCCCTGTAATCAAGACACTATTCTAAATGATATTTTGTAGGTTCTCCAAGACATGGTTCCTCCAAAAAAGCATTTACTTAGGCATCAGCCTGCAAATGCCCAAATTGGGCTAATGGAGGGGAACACATTTTGCACAACTCTGCAGCCCCGACTGTTTACAATGGATCTAAATGTTGTGGAACACAAGGTTTTTTACACAGAGGTACTTCCCTTTTTGTATGTTCTAATATTTCCAACTGAAGATATTTATATTGTATCCTACAGCAATGATTTAAGCACTAACAATATAAGTAGGGACCCTGGAAATAAACATTCAGCTTTTCTGTGCATGCTGTGTGTTGAGGCTCATGCTGCCATTTGTGGGTATCAGTATTTTCTGCTGAAATTAAGCTTTCATATACAAAATTTAAACTTTTTGGTTCACATTGAAGGGCTGTCTCTCTGCATCTTCAAATTAAAGCAATAGCTCTAAGAAGTGCGGGGTGTTCTTAATGTAAATGAGGTGTTTGATGTGATACTTTCAGTAAAAGTCTTTTAACTGCCTGTGGCCTTGTTCACACTGTTCACGTTGATTAACAAAATTGGTGCAACCCCATAGCGTAGATGCAGTTTTATATTAATTTTAAAGTGTTTATTGGTTTATCTTATGTTGGTAACTGCTTTAACTGAATTGGTTATAATCTGTATGTAGACCAGCCTTCAGTACTGATTTCTGATTTAGAAACATCCAAGTAATTTGCTTAAAGCATAGATGGATATTTTTTAAAAGGACATTCCACAGAAATCTGATTTTAAAACTACAGATAGCGGAAAGTTCTTCTTTGAGTGGTGGTCCCTATGTGGATTCCATATATGGATGCACACGCGTGCAGTGCACCAGAACGAAAACTGTTGAAGTAGACTCCGTTGACCGGCATGCCACGTGTGGTCCACGTGTTTGCATCTGAGGTCTTGTGTGGCTGCGCAGATTGATGCCCCTTCAGTTTGCTCATACTGCCGCATGGCTAGAGTCGGAGCATCTATCCTGTCTTCGAACTGTGTAGCTAAGGAAAAAATTTTTTTATCCTAGTTATTGTTAGACATTGTTTTGTAGTAGTGTAAAAAAAAGTTAGGATTGTTAGTGACCGTTGTAGGACTCTACCTGTGTTGTCCCACCCGTTCTGGGGGACTATGCCCCAACAGGTTGGTTTAAGAACTGCGCTTTTTTACCGAAGTCTGTCTCAGTTAGTGACGAACACCAACACTGCCTCTCTTGTCTGGGTGAGACCCACGTTGTCACTTGGTGCTCCACCTGTCAATCATTCCCAGCACGAACCCAGGAGACTAGAGAACTGAGACTTCCGGAAACACCTCATGTGAGAGGCAATGCGTCTGCGTGTGCATTCAGAAATGGCACTGATGGGTCCACTGGAATTCCCAGCCACATCAGTGGTGCAGACGTCCCCCTCCAGTACAACACAGATGGTACCAATGGCACCAATTTGAGATCCATAAAGCTCAGAAGAAGCAAAGCAATGGGTACCAGGGGGGACCCCTGGTAAGATCCGTCCTCAAGTGCAGCATTACCTCCCTGAGCTGTGACAAGCTGGGAGAGAAATCATGCACTGAGAGGCACCTACTCCCAAGAAATCCAAAGCGGAGCAGATGACAATACACCTAGACAGACTGCAACCCACAATGACCGGGACACCACCCACTCCTCTGGCACAGTCAACCTCACCAGGCCTGTCAAGCCTGCTTCGCCTGGGATCGAGCACATCCCCAGTAATGCACACAGCAGGCAGACTATCGTCCCAATGCATACAGCAGAACTGCTTCTGCCTTTGGATAGCTCCCCACTACTGCATGGATTGTGGGGGATCATGCAGCCTCATCTCCAGTGGATGAACTGCTGACTAGACGGCCCACAGAGCCAGCACTAACGATATTAGCATGGCCAGCTCTGCCATTTCCCAAACAGCAGTCAGACTGAGTGGTCATCAGAACCAGTCTTCTCGTAGACATCATACATGTGGGATATTTGGTAGAATTCCCTAGCTTTCTGTCTTGCTGCCCTCTCTAGGCCGACTGTGCACACCCAGCACAAGTGGACCTCCTACAAAGGGAAGCATGCAACCTCTTTGAAAAAGGAGCCATGGAACTGGTCCCACACCATTATCAGGGCCATAGCTTCTACTCTCCCTGTTTTCTCATATAGAAGAAAGGAAGGGATCTCAATCTCGTCTTGAATCTGCAGGCACTAAACTGATTCATCTGTAAATTCCGCTTTCAAATGACTACCCTCCCACCCAAATCATTCCCTCCCTTCCCCCCGGAGCATGATTTGCGGCACTCAGTATGAAGGATATATACTTCCATGTGGACGTTCACCCTGCCCACGGCAAATTTCTTCACTTTACAGTGGGTCGCTTTCATTACCAATTGTGTACTTCTCTTGGGGATTGCCACCACCCCTCAAGTGTTCTTAAAGATCTTTGTTGTGATGGCAGCACATATGAGACATTTGGATTGTTCCTTTTCCCTTCCTGGATGACTGGCTCTTAGTAGCATCATCCTGAGCTTGCCCCTCGCCACTATCCGCACACTGCAGGAACTTCTAATCAGGTTGTATGCATCAACGAGACAAAGTCCACCCTCATACCAACAAGAAAACTCACCTTTACAGGAGTGTACGTTGACTCGCATGCGGGAAAGACATTCCTTCGAAAAGAGTGCTTCATCATATTTGCCTCCCTAATTACACAGCTACAATGCCGTAGACGCCTCCACCACTACTTTTTGCTCCTGGCAGTTAAGGCAGTATGCACAGCCATCATGTCATACATATGCCTTCATATGAGATGCCTTCAGCTGTGGCTTTGCTTGGTGTGTGACCTGTCCAAGGACCACCTCAACAAATGAGTCCTCCTCCTTCCCACAGTCCTCACTTCCCTAACTTGGTGGCACAACCCATCCAAGGTCATGGTAGGTATCTCCTTCAACCCCCCTAATACCTATGACATTCTCACCATAGAGGCTTCCCTCATAGGCTGGATTGCCGACATATAGGGCCATATGGCACCAGACCTCTGGTCCCCCAGAGAAGCACGGATGCACATCAACATCCTGGAGCTTACGTGCAGTGCAGCGTGCTTGTGAGGTACTTCTTCCCTTTGTTCTGTCCAGACATCTACAACTCCTCTCAGATGACATGACCGCAGTTGTCTACATCAACAAACAGGGTGGTGCTAGATCACCAACCTTTGCTGGAAAGCGATACGCTTGTGGAACTGGTGCCTATGGCACCATGTCATACTTCATGCAACCCACTTACCAGGGATGGACAACAACCTTGCGGCAACCCTCTGCCACTACTTCCACTGCAACCATAGGTAGGAACTGCATGACCCCCTTCTCCACTCTTTCTTCTGTCAGTGGGACACACCGGGGTGGGATCTCTTCATGATGGCCTCCAACCACAAGCCTGACCCTTCTGCTCCAAGGGTGCTCTCAGTCAGAATTCACAAGAAGATGCTCTCCTCCTATGTTGGACACCAGAGCTAGATTATGCTTTCCCTCCCATCCCACTTTTCCACAAGTACTCTGCAAGTTGAGGCAGGACTGAGCAGCCCTCCTACTCATAACTCCCTTCTGGCTTCACCAATATTGGTTCACCTTTTTTCACCTTTCAATCTTCCCCCTCTCCCGAACCTCCTCACCCAACAACATGGCCATATCTGCCACTCCAGCCCAGACCCTCTTCACCTCACAGCCTGGTATTTGGATGGGACTCACAAGTAGACAAGGCATGCTCTATGCTGGTAAGAGACATACTCACCCCTAGCAACACCCCACTACCAGGGCATGCTACCAAGCTAAATGGTGATGTTTCACAGAGCAGGCAGCATGCAGTCACCATTCCATAAACACGGTGACCATACTGACTTTCCTTTAGTATCTGCTTAATCTTCGCCTTTCAGCCCTCGCTCACTCCTCCATTTGAACACACCTGGCAGCGATGAGTGCTTTTTTCCCCGCCTGTAGATGGCTTCTCTGTCTTCAGCTATCCAACCACTGCTCTATTTCCTCTGGGGTCTCCTTAAAAACTTCCCATTGGTCAGGAAACTGACCCCCTCCTTGGGACATCAACCTTGTCCTCTCAGCTCTCACTAAATCACACTGAGCCACTGGCCACTTGTTTGCTCAAGCACCTATCCATGAGGTTGGTTTTCTTACGGCCATCACTTCTGCCCAATGAGTCACTGAATTAGCAGCCATGATGGCAGAGCCACCTTTCACAGTGTTCCATAGGGATAAAGTCTCCCTATGACTTCTCCCCAAGGTGGCCTCACTGTTCCAAGTCAATCAAGTCAGCCATCAAGTCAACCTTTTACCCTAAGCTACACACCTCCATCAGGGCACGTACCCTACTTTGACTTGATGTCTGTGTTGAACTGGCCTTCCTAACTCCAACGCACCCGTGCTTTCTGAGCCTCACCCGGACTCTTCCTTACCATAGCGGAGCACTGCAGAGGCTGTGCTCTTTGTTCCCAGTGCATCTCTAACTGGATCTCCCATTTCATCAGAGTGTTGCTCCCTTTCATAAGTCTCTACACCACCAGATAGCACTGCCCGCTCCATAGGAGCACAGGCTACCACATCAGCCCAACTTGCAGGTGTCCCATGGCAGGACATTTATAAAACAGCAGAATGGTCCTCATCCATGTGTTCACCACTTATTATGCCCTTTCCTGTTTGGTGGCAGTTGGCCGAGCAGTTCTACAAACTCTTACTTTCCTTGCTTCCACCCCCAAACTGAATATCGCTTGCTACGCTACCCACATATGGAATCCACACGGGGACCAGCGCTCAAAAAAAGGGAAGTTACTTACTGTAACTGATGGTTCTTTGAGAGGTGTGGTCCCTTTCTGGATTCCAGTCCTCCCCCCTGACCACTCTGCTACAGGCTCAAAGCCCGCTGGTAAGAGGGAACTGAAGGGGCGTCGACCTGTGCAACCTTAGAAGATCTCAGATGCAACGACGTGGAGCACACATGGCGCATGGGTCGACAGACTATTTCAAACAGTTCCAGCTCCAGCGTATAGTGTGCATGTGCACCTGTGTATGAAATCCAGATAGGGATCACACCTCTCAAAGAATCATCAGTTACAGTAAGTAACCTCCGTTTCTATCAGCAATATGAGACTGTCTCCAGTTTTCTGGACTTTCTCAATGTCGAAGGACTTAGCTTTATTTCAATATAATTGTCTAGCTGCCTGGTCTTCCATTCTTTATTCTGCATGCCCCAATAGACTTCTTGCTTTTGAAAGTCCCAGGCACCAAACAGAACTTCTACAATACAGAGGCAGGCTGGTGTTGAATCTAGACAGGTGAGGCCCATATTTCTTCTTTATGATAGGGAAGTGGGTGCAAGGTGTCTCTGCAATGGAAGAGAAGAGGCTAAAAAGCCAAGTATAGTAGGTGGCACCCTTTTTCACCTTTAATGCGTTAAGTGCCACAAAGCTAATGTCCTCTCACCTGCACTCAAGGACAAAACTGCTTAGCTATCATTTTTTTTCCTGCTTCCTAAGTTTGACCCCCTTCCCCAGTCTTCAAAAACTCACTTGCATCCTCACAGTGGATTTTTTTTTTTTTTTTTTTTTGGCTCAAAGGACTTTTTGGATATCATTAGCCAACCTGTGCTTTAGAGGTTGTTTCAGGTCATTGTGATTATCTATCTCCATAACCAGTGCCTGTAGACAAACTCAGCACTACCTCTATATCCCCCTGGCCTTGAGTATGACACTTAACCCAGGGAATAAAACATGATGTCTTGATAAAGGTAGTCTCCTAGGAATGAGTAAAGAAATGACCTTGTTCTTGTTCCTAGTTGAAATAAATGATGTGGAGAGCAGATCATATAAGCCAGGTAGAGGAGTCAATAATAACAAGAAGAATAATCCTTACCTTTTATATAGTGCTTTTTATCAGTGGATCTCAAAGCATTTTAGGAAGGAGGTTAGTATCATTTATCACCATTTTACAGATGGGAAAACTGAGGCACAAAGAGGCAATGCAACTTGCTTATGATCACTTCAACAGGCTAGTGACAGAGCCAGGAATAAAGCCCATGTATTCTAAATCCCAGTCCAGTAAACTAGTAAATTTAAGCACCAAACCTAAAGTGGGTTCTTAGAAATTGTACAGGATCACTCTTTCAAGTATGGAATTATGTATGTCTGAGTTTGTATTTTCAACATCTTGTTTGAAAATAAGTTATTTTTCAAATAAATCATTAAAGCGACTAATTGCGAGAGCAGAGCTGTATAGAGAGGATTATTGCTGTGCTGAAAATGTAACTGGAAAGATTATTTCTAAAACATTCACAAAAATCACTGTGCTAAACTTTTTTCTTTTTCTTTTTTTTAAACTCTCAGCTGTTGAATTTGTGTGAGGCTGAAGATGCCGCTTTAATGAAATTACCTTGTTACAAAAGTCTTCCATCGCTTGTACCTCTTCGAATTGCAGCCTTAAGTAAGTTAAAGCATGTAAATATAGCTTGTAATAGACAGATGCCCTCCTTATAGTAGTAGCAGGCACTTTTGTAGGTAATCTCAGCAGACTGAAGTCCTGGAAAGTTGTTCTTTTCAGATCATAATTTGGGGATAATGATGGGGACAGTGCAGGGGAGTCCGCACTTCCATTGCTAATGCTGAATCTGCTCTCTGGATGAACAGGATTCAGTTTCCAAAACCGTGAATCAGATAATTGTCTGCAGCAATAAATGCACGTAAATTCCAACAGAGAAAACATGAAAATGTAAAGCAACGAGGAGCTGCTATAGGCAGTAATGGTCTTGAAATGTCTTGTATTTAAGTGTGGCTTTGTTGCCAGAATTAAAAAATGAGAGAGAAAATATAAAAATGATCTGGAAATAAGGAACTTCATAAATACTTACTATGGGAAAAATAACTAACTATATGTTCTATCCAACAAAATGTCAATATCATCTCACTCTGAATTAAAAAAAAAATTCTTAACATCAGAGGAAAATACTGCTGTCTCAGTTAACATATTTATAACCTTATTGAAGTCGGTGTGATTGCATGTATTGGAGAGCCAAAGGTTGGCTAACAATTTATACCAGTGACAGTATTCCTCACTTCATTTATTTACAGAAATGGTTTTTAGTCCCGAAGGATTCAAACTCTAAATATTTTTAGAATGACTTCTTTGAACAGCATACAGAAAATTTAAAATACTGTTAATAGTACCTCCCGTGTTTTGTTCTTGTGATGTTTTGTGATTTGTGGCAAAAATGTTAAAGCTGTAGCTGTCAGTAATTTCAGAAGAAATTAAACAAATGTATAGAGAATAAAAAATGCTTTTTCCCCTTTGTATTTCAAGTTAACAAGGAAAATAATATTTTGATTTTTTCCAGATGCCTTAGCTGCCTGCAATTACTTGCCTCAGTCTAGAGAGAAAATCATTGCTGCACTTTTCAAAGCTCTTAACTCAACAAATAATGAACTGCAGGAGGCGGGAGAGGCATGTATGAGAAAGGTTAGTGATATTAAAACAATGCTGCTTTGTGATGGTCTTTCTTTTTGCTTTTCTTCAGAAGCTTTGTAACAAGGAAGCAGTATTTCTACTGGGATTAATGGTTGCTCTATTTGTGTTAGAGTGGCACCAGTGTAATTAAGTTGCCTTCAGTGTTTCTGTGAAGTGTTTTTGGGGAGGGTTGGATCTTATCCATAAAAATGTCTCTGCTGGAAACCAGGCATACAGGCTCTTAGCTAGGAAGCATATATATATATATATTTTTGGACAGTTTTTTTTTTTTTATTTCAAAGTTTTATGGATATGTCAGCCTGCACTTAATCCAAAAAAACTAGCGTTCTCCGTACCTTGTGCTGATGTATCTCTCTCACCTTTAATTAAAAAAAAAAGAAGATATTTGGTGTATTTTATATTTAGTTAGTGTTTACTATTCATAGTCAGTATCTGCTTCATAATGAGGAGCAGGCGTTCATAGCATGTTACACAGGCTGAGTGTTCACACCAGTAATGTTAATCAGCGACAGATTTGTCGTGTATTCTGTCCGTCATATTCCTGTGAATGAGCCTTTCGGTGGTGATGCCAGAGTGGATTTTAGTTTCCTGGTCCTGGGGGCTGATCCCGGCAAGAGTTAGAGCAGCTTGACCCGTTCTGAAGTCCCTTCTCCTTTCCTTTGCGTGCAGGAGCTGCCTTCACCAGCTTTGTGCTAGTAAAGGATTCAGTTACACCAGAGGAAATCTCTACTAGCCAAGTAACAGCCAGATTCCAGCCCCTTTCCCCTACTGGGGCAGTGCAAAATGACCTGGGGATTTCAGCAATGAATCTGGTCCTACAGCTTTAGCTGAGTTTGTAACCAGTTACTGAAACGGCTGGCTCTGAATATAGGTTTTCCACAGTCTACATTTCAGTGATAACGATTGCGACTTGAACTTACTTTGTCCTTAACAATGGCGTAAGGTAGCACATAACTGTCCTCCTGTAAACGGTTGTGTGTACTGTTCTGTTTGATTTTTTTTTTTTAAATATAGGTGAAAACTCCAAACTCTGCTTATGGATCTGATTTAGGTGATTTTTTTTTTCCATCCTCAAAGTTTCCTTTGCGGTAGGACATCCCAAAGAGTACTGCTGTGCCCCTCTGTGCATCTTTCCTCTTGCCACTCTTTCACTTGCTGAGGCCTTATATATTTGCCTCTCAAATTTTTCCATAATTCTCCTTTTGAAATGCAGTTAGGCAACATGGGTAGGTGGAGACACACATTGATGCTTGATATGTTGTGAAAAATACTGATGTGTGTACAAAACTTAACTATGTTTATGACCATGGTCCTTGACATGTGGTGTTGCTTGTAACATAGACAGAGCCGAAGGCTTTTTTTTAACCTCTCAATTAAGACTTTTTCTGTTGCATTTTTAAAATGGCCAGTTCAATTAAAAGGATATGAAATGATTATATACTACTTCTGCATTCAGAATCTTATAACTCCCCAGTTAATAGTATTTTAGGAATAAAATCCTGTTAACTGAATCTTTTGTTTGCAACACATTCTGTAAACTAACCAGTGTATCCGGATTTAACAAGTTCTTCACAAATCTCCATCATCGTGCCACCAAAAGCATTTTTTAAAACCAGACATCTGTTGAACCATTTTTTATTGAACATCCATTTTATTGTGAACTTTAAAAATATGAAAGCTCCGCAGTGTTACTTTGTAAGTGTCTATACAGAAGTAAATGAATTTTCTTTTATTTCTGTTGTGATTCCGTGCTTTATTACTTTCTTGCAGTTCTTGGAAGGAGCTACAATAGAAGTAGATCAAATTCACACACACATGAGACCATTGCTCATGATGTTGGGAGATTATCGAAGCTTGACCCTGAATGTTGTGAACCGTCTAACTTCTGTCACTAGACTTTTTCCAAACTCCTTTAATGACAAGTTCTGTGATCAAATGATGGTAAGCCTAATCTATGGTTTTTACTCCCCTAGAAGAAATGTCCTTTTAATTGACATCCATAAAATTGAAGATTCAAAGAGAAGTTTAATAGTGGATTAATGAATAGATTTGTACGAAAGGTTTCCATGTTTTACAATTCATGTATATTAATTTGTTTTGAAATGTTTGCATAATTAGAATTTGATGAAAACAATCATTTCTAAAGAGGCTTAGTTTAAGTGAAAAGGAAAAAAACTACTTCTTCTAATGAAGTCAAAACTTAATTATACTGAAATCTTCTTGGACAAATTTCTCTCTAAACAAGGGGTTGCCAGGGTACCATCTTAAACATTACTGTGGAAACTTGCTTTTTCATTTTCAGTAGGATAACTCTTCCTGGGCAAGCTGGCATCTCTTTGAATGCTAAAATAATGGTGGTCTTGCCTTTTTTATTTTTTGTATTTGGAATTCTAAAAAAAATTACCTCCATCCTTTTTGCCAGGGACTCCAATATTCAGGAGATGAATGATCATACTTTGTAATTGTTTTGTATGATTTGTACATTAAAACATGAACAAATCATACAAATCAGTGCCTAAATATGAACACCCATCCCCCTTTGCCCTTCAGACTTAACAAATACCTTCCCCTTCAATCCACATGCACACTTTTATCTCCATCCCTATTTCGAAAATTGGGGAAAATGCACCTTGCAGCATGCCTTGAAGATCAGTGGATTTGGTCTCTGTTGGATGAAGTGGTGAAGATAGTTCCAGAGTTGAGGGCATTTAGCACCCTCAGTTAATCTCAGCTGCCATGGTACTGCAGGAGGAATGAATTGACACCCACTAGATTTTGCTATGCCTATGTAATCCACTCCCTGTGGAAAGACATCTAAACAGGAAACCTGCTGCATTTTTCACTAGCTGAAGTTACCTAATGGTCTTCAGATGTAGCTCCGAGTAGGATGTATCAGTACTCCAATCTGGAAGTGACAAAGGCCTGGATAATTGTAGTAAAGTCAAAAGAAAAGCTTTTAATCTTCCAGTCAAGCACAGATTGATTAAAAGCACTCTTGGCCTCTGCTGGTACCTGGGCAGTTCAAAAGCAGTTAACTGTCTTAAAAGACCTGTAGGTTGCAAATCATTGGGTTGCAAACAGCAAGCTAACATCCCTAATCAAGGGAGCTCAAATAATTACAGACAGCTGTTTAGGTTGTGTGTCTCAAAAATTAGCCTGTACCTCAGCTTTATCTAGTATAAAATCTTGCTGTGGCTTTCATAATGAACTGTAAAATTAGAGTAATCATACTAACATTGGATTTCCCCACAGCAACACCTGCGTAAATGGATGGAAGTGGTAGTCATTACACACAAAGGAGGACAGAGGAGTGATGGAAGTGTAAGTTAATGGTTCCTTTTATGGGGCGGGAGAAGCAATAGTAAACAGTATATATAAACTTTTAGCAAATACAGAACTCATTCAACTGTAAATGTTACCATAACTGGCTACCCACTGAGATTTCTGTTACAAGGCTGCATAAAATTACTTTTTGAAATATTTATGACAAATCTTAATACAGGAAGCCTTAATCACACATTTTAAATTTGTTTTTACAATGACTGAATTTCACCTGGTAAAAATAGTGCATGTACAGGTTTCTCAGTACTTTTTGCTCTGAAGTTGAAATGGTATGGAGGATCTTGTTCGGATCCTGTGTAGGAGGGTGAATTTCATCTGGTGTGTGTAGTTTCCGAGGCCCTAATCCTGCAAGGATCTGTGCTGGGTAGATCCCATTGACTTCAGAGGGATCTACCTGCATGGACCATATTACATGATCAGTGCCATAATTTCTCAGTAGTCCATCTTTTTAACAATACAGTTTAGGTTTTATAGTTACTTTTCAATTAATATGCTGGATGTTTGTCGTATCTGTCAGCAAATTTATACTGTATAAAATAGTCCCCCTTTTTAATTATGATTTTTGGAAGCTACATTTTGAATTTCTGTTAGTAATTAAGGTCACTTTATTGGTTTGTTGTGGGAAGTGATAGTTTGAAATGTAGAAATTAAATTTCCTTGCAAACAGGCAATTTTGTAGTTAAAAGGCAAAATGTGTTCTATAATACTTACATTTGTAAGAATAATTATCACATTCAGTGCTATAGTCTGTGTTGTGTCTTGGGTTTTATTAGGTACCATTAATTCAACCAGTAATTTCTTTTAGGAGCAAAGATTTATCACTGTCCAAACTAGGAAGGAATCTGTTTTATTTTGTTTCAGATTAGAACTAAATTGGGCTGGCTGTTTTTGTTTCAAGAAATCAGGAGATTTTTAAGGGTGTGAGGGGTTTTCTTACTACTTTTTCCTGTCCCATCAAAAAAATAACTTCAAATCTAAATTGATCATCACATGTGAAGTGACATTAGACATTTTACAATGAAATTGGGTTAACTTCTTGTTTGCATAAAGACTTAAAAGTAGGCTACTGTGCATGCCTGTTGAACAAAATACTAATATTTATTGATGCCAGTGCAATATTCTGGCTTTCTATAGACTTCTGTTGGGATTCATTTTTTCCCACACCTGATGAGTATAGGTATAATTGAGTCTTTTATAGTAGTTGTCTTTCAGTCCACCACAGTTGGGCACCACTGTAACAGTTCTTTGTCTAGTTCTCGCTACATATGAGACATATTTCACTCAGCTGTGAATTCTTTGCTTTTAATGTTTTTTGTCACAATCTCTTGTGTCTCTGTATTTTTGTGTTTCAGTTTTCTGAAATCGTGTTTTAAAAAATATTTCCCCCAAAAACCCAAGAACAAAAAAATTGTGGTTGAGAAAAAGCTATTTCAAATGTAATATTGTCAATGTTTGACAAGTGTTCAACATTTTCAGATAGTGTTTTTCTGACTACACACTTGATTAAAAAAAGATAATTAAGTCCATCTTAAATTTTACTCCTTTTTTAGATGCTCATCTCAAAAGAGTCCTTAGTACTACAAGTATTAGTAAATTGAAGCAAATGCACTTTAACACTGATCTTCACATGGTTTACACGGCAGATGTTATTCATGCATCCGTATGTGAGATGTTTTTGTAACTTGGTCTCCTGAGAGAGAAATCAGGGTGAGGTTAATTAGTCGAGGATTCATTGTAGTTGGCATTAATACTTGGTTCTTCTTGGGGTGAGTGGACTCCAAAATCTTATTGGTTCATATTACAAGCAAATTTCTGTTGGTGTGGAGTGGTTCTTGAAGTGCCTTGTATTATGCAAACTGATTGTGAATGCTAGCTTCACGTGGAGATTATACCTCAGTGGAGATTTACAGGCTGAGAAAAGGAAACCCATCTCGTTGCTAGGTGAGAGGATACAAAGGTGGCTTGAGGGCACTACAGTATTCCTTTAAAAAAAAAAAATTGACCGTAGCAATCTTTATCCTTTTTCTCATCTACAACTTGGGGGAGGAGGGGTAGGAATAGGACTCAGTGCTATTTTTGAGCACTCTTGTTTTGGTACCTAAGTTGTCATGCAGCTCTCAGAATTCTGAGCACTCTGGTTAACTGGTAAGGCATTAATCATTTTGCCTCTTTGTAAAATATTCTGCAAAATTCCACAAGGCCTGCATTTTTCAAGGAAAACAAAGGACACTTGTAAACTAACTAAAAAGACTGAAAGTCTCAGTTAAAAACTGATTTATGATAATGTCATAAGTACTGTGAAGGTAAACCTCAGGTATAAAGTAATGGAGCCAGATTTACTCAGCTTTTTTGATCCTTCATCCTTGCCACTTAAAACAAACCTTTTATAGCCTAATATATCCCTGATTATGTGTGACTTGCTGTAAAATTTGCATCCCAAGTGGAAATGAATTCTTAATTAATGGATCTGATGGTTAAAAGCTTCATTTAAAAAAGCTAGTCTTTCTGTACTGCATATGAAATATATAAAGTAAGTCTGATCAAAATTCCCCCCTTACCTCCCTCCTCAATCAACAATGCTGCTTAAGTGAAAATTTGCATTTTTGTTTTGCGGGGGAGGGCTGATGTCCATTAAAAGGACTCGTGTAGTTTGATATTTCAAGCATTAAAGGTTCTTTGTTGTCTGTGTGGGTGATACTTGTCTCTGAAGATATCTGGATATTGTTTCTACTGTCTTGTTCATCCCTAATATTTTTATTGTGCACAAGTATATGGGAAGTTATATGTAAACAATGTACAAATAGAAAAAAAAAGATGCTTTTCCTCCCCATCCTCAGGAGAGCATTTCAGAGTGCGGGAGATGTTCGTTGTCTCCATTCTGTCAGTTTGAGGTGAGAACATAACCCTACTAAAGTCGGTTTCTGACTGCAATCTGAAGAATAGCATATACTTTTTTTACATTTTTGTTTCTTTTTCTTTTTTTTTTTTTTTCTTTCATGCTGAAATTTTTGTTTTGGTTCAGCCTGCCATGGAAGGGGTAGAGGTGAGAAATTCAGTGGAGGCACCAGGAGGTTCTTTGTTGTTGTGTTTGGTATTTGCTGTGATATGTTAGCTGTATTGTTATGTAACAGGCAGAGTGCATTGTGCCTTTGAGTGCAGTGCTGTGAATTGTCCTATGTGTGTCTGTGGCGGAGTTGTTTTAGTAACATTGCTGTGAAGGATGTTCAGCATGTTTTGTATTAGGAAGTTTGGAGCAGAACTCTCAGGCCTTGTCTACACTACAGAGTTTTGTTGACACAGGTAATGCTGGCGTACAGTCACTGCTGTAACTAAAGTGCTGTTGAATGTCCTCTTTATGCTCCTTGTGTCAGTGGAGTGCATTCCCACTACCAGCTCTGGCATCCACACAGGGAGCGGTGCGCTGTGTAGCTATCCTACTGTGCAGCTGCACACAGTGCTTTGGGAAGGGTTTGCGATGCCTCTTGGGGCAGGCACGGCATCTGATGATGAAAGTTTCTGAATCCCATCATTCCATAGGCATCCTACTGGACTGACAACTGCTTTTCAGCTGACATTGCTGAACACAAATACAAGAAGCTCACAGAAGTGTGTGAGTGGTGCGGGTGGGAGGGGAGAGTGTGTTGCGGGATGGGGAGTGTGTCTGCACACTGTCTTTTAAGTTCAGACAGCAGCTGGAAGCAACCACTCCTGAGGCAGAAGCTGATGTACAGACTGCTGTTGTCCCCCTGCAGCCTCCCCTCTGCCCCCTTCCCTCAAGCTCAGTGGAGACCTGTAAACCTGCGGGGAAGGGAGACACTCTCAGCATCAGCCCCCATCTCTCTCTGCCTGAGTCTCTTCCCTCAACCCCCACAACAGCAGCCCATGCTGCCTGCATACTTGCCATAGGAAGGCAGGACTGATACCCTTGGGGGGGTCTCCTCACAGATCCAGGAGAATGCTTCATTTCCCCTCCCCTGTAGTCCAGATAGGAGCCCTTTTGCTACTGGGAGCCAGCATGCTTAGCTGGCCAAGCGCTCTTCCCTGAGCAGTTTCAAAATGTCCTGAATCCCAGGAAAGGGGAGGGGCGCATGCCTGTGTAGCTGGAATTCAGGGCAACAGCATAGCCGAACTCAAAAAGTGAGCAGAGCGTTCAGCCTGGGCATTGTGGGCTAGCACCTGGATCCCAGTTCAGCACACAGCCTTTACGCTGCCGCATTGTCGCTCTGAGTTTGCCACAAAAAGCGCTCTGCTTCTCATTGAGGTGGTTTTATTTTGTCAGCAGAGCAGGGGAGTTTTGTTGGTGGGGGGAGCGTTGTAGTGTGTACGCCACCACTGTTTTGTCGCCAAAAACTGACTTTTGTTGACAAAACTGTAGTGTAGACCAGCTCTAAGTGCTTTCCAAAGGATCTAATACTTCAACGGATTTTATAAATGTAGGCCCCAGTCCAGCAGTCTGACCTGTGTGGGCAGATCCAACGACCTGCTTGTGCAGATCAAATGACAGGACTGGGGCTTTAATTCTTTGTATTTATTAAGTTTAAGAAACGCCAACCCATCCGTTAATATTTCACTAAAAACATGGTGCATCGTGTATGTTAGGAATGGATTTTTTCCCCCCCTCTTGATGTGGTTCCTTGCATGCTATTCATTAAATAAAACTCCCACTCTGAATAGAAAATACAATTCATTGCTCTAGGAAAATATCAAACAAATTTAAACTATACAGTTTTTAAAAGAAATCCTAAAATGTGCTCATTCATTAGAATAATAAATATTTAATGGGAGAGCACAGCTCATTTTAAAAGTAGCCAGCCATATATGCAACATGCATTGAACAGTTTTGGGAGGGTTTTTTTCCCCTTCATTCCTATTCTATTGTTGTGGAATGAGTATGGGAAATTGTTTTGAGCTGCTAGTTTGGGTTTCTGAAGTGTGAACCACTCAGTGCAGCAATGGATCCTCACAACTCCTCTCAGCACCAGTCTCATTACACATAGTCTAGCTTTAACATTAAAACATCACTGAAGAAAAATAAAATATGCTACTAAAACATGATACCAAAATGGGGGGGCTAGGGGATGGAAATAGATGTATATATTTTTCCCCAGGACAGATTCCTTCCATGCACGGGGGTAAGTGGTACTGCTTATATGTTAACTCCTTGCTTTTGTTTGCCAACTGTGCTAATATATAGATAGAGAGAGAGAAATGTAGGCATGGTAAGATCTGTGGTAATATGTTCGTACGTTTAGCTAGCAAGTGTTAGTTTACGTTGATGTTTGTTTTTATCTGTAGGAAATGAAGATTTGTTCAGCAATCATAAACCTATTTCATCTGATCCCAGCTGCTCCTCAGACTCTGGTTAAACCTTTGCTGGAAGTTGTGATGAAAACAGAAAGGGCTATGTTGATAGAGGTAAAAGTGGAATTTAATTTTGTGAATTGTTTCATTTATTGCTTTTTATAATACTCCAATTTTAAGTGTCTTTTTAATTGTTCCAACCACCTGTTTAGGATTATTTGGTATAAAAATGGATTTGTAAAAACTTCTCATCTTTTAAGACTGATAATGCTTAATTTTTGTAAGATCTTGAGGCAGTTGTGATTGCTGACAAATTTTCAGAACGGAAGTCCTAAACATTTTAAATTATACACATGCTAAGTGAAGTGCTCTATTCTTTGCCAGTTAATGTGAGAGGAATGGATAAATTGAACAAAGGAAAATAATTTTATTAAAACATTATGAATATTTCAGGCAGGCAGCCCATTCAGAGAACCACTGATAAAGTTTCTGACACGTCATCCCTCTCAGACTGTTGAGCTGTTCATGATGGAAGCAACTTTAAATGATCCACAGTGGAGCAGAATGTTTATGGTAATCTCTGAGACAGTACTCCAATTTTGACAAATTAGAAGTTATTGATGTATGTTTTTACCATTGTTCTGATTGTGTAGACAAAATACAGGACAGTTGATTTGGCACCTTTTTTATGAATATTAAATGCATGCACAAAATTAAAATGCATTAAATCTGAGTAGTATAGGTAAACTAAATGTGTGTATACAAATGTATGATGATACAACCTTCAGTATGTTTTCCTTAATGTATTCCTATAACGATTTGTCCTTCACCAGAGCTTTTTAAAACACAAAGATGCAAAGCCTCTACGAGATGTCCTGGCATCTAATCCAAATCGATTTATCACTTTACTGTTACCTGGTGGCACCCAAGCTGCTGTTAGACCTGGATCACCAAGCACCAGCACAATGCGTCTTGATCTTCAGTTTCAGGCTATCAAGGTATGTATTTTGCTATTTTCTCAAATGTTGCCATGGATAGTTCAAATCTGTTAAAGGGGTGCTGGCTATAGATATGTATCTGTGAATTTTTAAAAAAGTTTTATAAAATCTAATTTTCCTTTCATCTGCCAGTTTACTTTTTACATTTTACTTGGTTTAAAGAAAATACTGTCAGTTTGACTCTTCTGCTTCTCATATATCTGCATAATGCTGTCAATGTTTAAATTTTTAAAATATATCTTGGAGCTAAAAGAAAAATGAGTTCATGGCAGTGTTTCTGTGGACAATTTTTGTAGAACCTTGTTTAGCCCTAAATTGGTCTGAAGTGTGTCCCTGTCTATCAAGATTGCTATTGTGCAGTGGTGGTGTAGCTGTGTTGGTCCCAAGAATATTAGAGAGAGAAGATGGGTGAGGTAATATATTTTATTGGACCAACTTCTCTTCTTGAGAGAGACAAGTTTTGAGTTACACAGAGTTGTTCCTCAGGTCTGGGAAAGGTGGGGAGAGTGTCACACCTAAATACAAGGTCAAGCAAATATCTTCGCATAAGTAGTTAGCATATATTCTAAGGGACCATTCCAGGTAAAGTGGCCTGTTAACATCTTGTTTCCCAGACCTGAAGAAGAGTTCTGTATAAGATGGAAAGCTTGTCTCTTTCACCAGAAGTTGGTCAAATAAAAACTAACCACCTTGTCTCTGATTGCTGTTGTTAGATATGTGCATAATTATGTATTTGTCTTGTTTGTTTTTTGACAGATCATAAGTATTATAGTTAAAAACGATGAATGTTGGTTGGCAAATCAACATTCCTTAGTGAGTCAGTTAAGACGAGTGTGGGTAAGTGAAGCTTTTCAAGAAAGACATCGTAAGGAGAATATGGCTGCAACAAACTGGAAAGAACCTAAACTGTTGGCATACTGCTTATTGAATTACTGCAAGTATGTAGAACGATTTATTCCAAATACTTTTTTTTCCATTTGTATATATCTTTTCTGTACTTTCAATATAAAACTGTTCTGAAAGGCTGTGTGGAAGAAAAGTCTGAAAGTTATTCCTTAGTGCTGCCATTAGAACCAAAATCAAGACTACCTTTAGCACCTGCTGGGTTTTTAACTGTGCTTATTTAAAAGCAATGATGAATCTTCCACCAAATCATCAAACAAAATAGTCTGGAAGAAGTTTCTCATAAGAGGTTCTGATTATGTTTGTTTTCCCAGAAGGAATTATGGTGATATAGAATTGCTCTTCCAGCTGCTTCGAGCTTTTACAGGCCGTTTTCTCTGCAACATGACTTTCTTAAAGGAGTACATGGAAGAAGAAATCCCCAAAAATTATAGTATTTCCCAAAAACGGGCTCTGTTCTTCCGGTTTGTAGACTTCAGTGACCCAAACTTTGGAGATGAGCTGAAAGCCAAGGTAAGTAAAGCAATTAAATTAAAGTAGCCTGATATTTAGGTTTAATTTTTATCTGGGGAATTAGGGCAACAAAACTTGCTTGCTTAAATGTCAATAAGAGTTCAGTAATTGGCAGAGTCATTTATGTGAAAATACCAGAGCTGTGGAAGACGAAGAATAGAGGAAATCAGCAATTGATCTAACTTTCGAAGTTTAGCATTTCCTAGGATATGTCTGTGTGGTTTCACAGTTTGGACTACTGAGTGTGAATTGCAAAATGCTCTAACTCCCCCATGTGCATGCAGTTAGCATGAACTAAAAGGTGCCTAGCTTGTGTTTATATAGTCTTCTTTAAATGGGGAAGTTACAGCACAGCGTTTTAGTGAATTCTGCCATCCCTACCCACAAAGTCCAGACTACAGGCTATGTAGACAAGCCCTTAGTCTGCCCTTTCTAGGAAACAAATTTTTATGTCTTAAAAAAAGCTAAACCAAACAAAAAACTTGTCTGTTTCTCAAGGCTTTTTTATGTGCAGTCTCTCTAAATTTGAAAGAGAACTTCAGTAGGTCCTGTAGCTGCAGTATATTGATTTGTCAGTAATCAGAAATAATCCAGATAACTTTTTAAGTAATTGGTTTTTTAGAGAAATTAATGGCATAAATTAACCTTGTACATTCTTGGTTTGTAGGTTCTGCAGCATATCTTGAATCCTGCATTCTTGTACAGTTTTGAAAAGGCAGAAGGAGAACAGCTTCTGGGACCACCCAATCCAGAAGGTGATAATCCAGAAAGTATCACCAGTGTGTTTATAACAAAGGTATCAATCCCTGCTATTTTAAAGAATTGAAAAGCAAAAAATAAAATAAGTGTATCTAAGATGATCATTGACATTTCAGTCCTGATCTGAATTATTTTTACTTCTTCTGACCAGAGCTTTCTCTAAGATTAAATGATCAATGATATTGAATCGTATAATTTTGAATTGCAGGAGCTAGAATGAGATTACTAAACTCAAGTTACTTGTGACTTCACTAGGATTTCAACATATTTCTTTAAGAATGAAGGCTTGCTCTGGTAACCCCACTGTAACACCTACCCCTTGATAAGAAGAGTCTTTAGAGACTTTTGAAGTTCATTCATAGAACTGACTTGTGCTTCATACCAGTCAACAAATCTAAGATGAGCACTGTTGAAGATATTTTGAGGGTCCAGATCTTCAGAATTGCTCAGCTTCCCTTACAAAAATGTGCTCACTTTATTGAGGTGCCAAAGTGGGAGCTGAACTCTTATGGAAATCTGGCTTCAGTTGTGTGTGCTGAACACTTCTGAAAACCTTTTCTTAGATGTAAATGTGTGTACATACAGTGTAAGTAAAGATAATTTGGATATTAGATCAGAAATGGACAGTAGCCCATGACTTTGAAGAATGCTGATAGCTGGTTATAAAAGTACATTGTTCAAAAAGTCATTTCATCTGTTGCTGTAGATACGGACCTGTAAAAATATGTTTTTCATAGACTTTGTGAACTGTATTTGTTCTTGGAGTTGGTAATGTGTGTAGAGCCTATAAATAAATAAATAAATAAATATTTTTTTTTTCTTCTTATCTTCCCTATCCCTCCATTCTTGGGAATAGGTACTTGATCCAGAAAAGCAGGCAGACATGTTGGATTCACTCAGAATTTATCTCTTGCAATTTGCAACTCTTCTTGTTGAACATGCCCCACATCACATTCATGACAATAACAAGAACCGGAACAGCAAACTGCGACGCCTGATGACCTTTGCCTGGCCCTGTCTCCTGTCTAAGGCGTGTGTGGACCCAGCATGCAAGTACAGTGGGCATTTGCTTTTAGCACACATCATTGCAAAATTTGCCATACATAAGAAGATAGTGCTGCAGGTATTGTGTACACATTTGCACTAATATGCTAAGGGGATGCTGATAAGCCCATAAGATACACTATTTCTGGTGTACTGTGGTTTTAATCTGTTTTAGACTACAGGGCCTGTAAGGGAGGATGGATATGTAGTTTTGCATAATCAGTATACATGCGATAACTAAAACCGTAAGAGCAGATAAGATCACTGAAGAAGCAAGTGCAGAAGGAGCAGGCCAAAGACCAGCACCTTGTGGGGTATCTACAGAAAGGGGAGGGAACCAGTGAAGGCAGGAAGTGAGAGAGGAGGCATCTGGAAGCCCAATGGGAAGAGGGTCTTGAGAAGAAGAGCTTTGTTCATGATGATAAAGGTAGCAAAAAGATAATGAGAATTGGACTGAACATGGAGAAGATCATTGGTAACTTTCATGGCAGTTTTAGATTTATGGAGAGGGTAGAAAGTAAGTGACAGATGTCAAGGAGAGAGATGAAGGCGTTTCAAGATAGTGGGCAGAGATGTCACTTTCAAGAGAGCTTAGAGATGGAATAAGTAAAGAAGCAGGTGATATTTAGAGGTCTCTTAAAATTGTTTGAAAGCATGGTGTTTGAGGGAAAGGGGTCAAGAGATTTGTGGGGGAGAGAATATAGGAAAACCGCATCAGACACTGGGAAAAAACAGGATAGCAAGTAGGGCAGGAGACTGAAACTGCTTGCCACTTATTCAAAGAAAAGTCTTAAAAAGAGCTGTATTATTGTTTAGAATAAGAGGTTTGTACCATGTTTAAGAGGATCACTCCTTTGTAGGTTTTTCACAGTCTTCTAAAAGCTCATGCAATGGAGGCTCGAGCAATTGTCAGGCAAGCAATGGCTATTCTAACTCCAGCAGTGCCTGCTCGAATGGAGGATGGACATCAGATGCTGACTCACTGGACACGAAAAATCATTGTAGAAGAGGGTCATACAGTTCCACAACTGGTCCATATTTTGCATTTAATAGTACAGCATTTCAAGGTATGTATACAGTGACCTACTGGGCAGTTGGATAGATTATCCTAGATGCCTAGGAGATACAATACAGACTAAGCAAAAATTACTGAGATCCAGATTGCAGAGCGGAAAACAAATATTTAAAGGAACTGGTTCTCTCCGCACATGTGTGTATTTCAAACGTTTAAAGCTGAAAATGTCTGCAGTTGATGTAGCAATATTCTATCTAGCAAATCCTGAAATGCCTCTGTCTCTTCTAACTTTTACTTTACATTGTTTCATCTTTCCCCTTTTTACCAGATGCTCTCTGTATTGCTTTTTTGTTTGTTAAAGCCTCCTCCACCAATACTTGACCATTCAAAAAGTCACATTCCCAACAGTGCACAAGCGTCTGAAATGCCAGTTTAAGTTAAACAAAGGATCAGCTTGGTCTTGGTCCAAATGCACTTTTAAAATCAACTTGCACTTGGTATAAAATAGTGTAAAGGGGGGGTAACTGAAGTGCTACTAAAACATTGGAAAGCAAGCACTGAAAATGAATAAATCACCTCCTCTTTCCCCCCCAAACAACAGAAGTTACATCAACATAAGCGCTGTTTATAGCCCCTATACAGCCACTTGTGGGGGCTGGAGTAGTCAAGCTGATGGGCGAACTCTCTCCAGTTGGCTCACAGCAGTTACATTAGAGATATTACAGTGGTGCAGCTGTGCCGCTGTAAACTCTGTAGTGTAATCGTAGTCTTAATCTGGATTGCCTGTGGGTCAGGGAATAGTATTTGTGAGGTTCTTTCACAGAAATTAAATGCTTGAATTAACTTAGACGCAGGTCTTTTGTGTAAGTTCTAACAGGTGAAACAAGTCCTTTTTGTTAACAAATATTGAAAGAAAGTATTGTGTTGTCATTCTCACTACTAAAATGATTGAATAAAATTATTTTTCTTTCATGTAACGTCTCTAAAATTTGGAGTTGTGATTCTTGGAAAAAATAGAATAGCTGCATGAATTTTTCACTCTAAACTATCTTCCCAGTTGTTTGAGCGTATAATGGACTGAAGTTAGATTTGAAACACTAAGTTGAAAATTATGTAAAATCATAAACATGTCACATTCTCAGACTGAGAGTTGTGGGGAGCATTCTTTACAATTATAATTTTAATTTAGCTTTAAAAACACCCAACAGCCTCCCTTTGCCTCCAGTACCTCCAATGGTTCTTGGTTGGGTTATATGAAACATGCAGTGCAATTGTCAGTTTTATCACATTGAAATATACTGAGATATGTTGAACAGACTTGGACATGCCAAAGAATTTCACAAGGGGAAGTTTTTCAAAAGGTAACTTAAAACATATTTCTGTTCTGAATTCCCTCCCTCCCTGGCGCCAGCCTGATTAGTTAATAACTTTCAGTACATATTGATGAATTTTCTTTTCATTTTACCTTTGCAGTTCATCACTGAAAGGCTAGTGATGGTTGTATGCTACTCTCAGAATTAACATACAAAGAATTAAAAACTTTTTTTTAAAAGTATCTGGTGTGTTTGGGTGCTTCAATCTTTGGATGTTCAACTGGAGTCACTTTAAAGGGGCCACCAAAAAAACAAACAAAAGAGTGCTGTGTAACTGGCCACTGAAAATCAAGTCCCTTTAAAGTGTATGCAGTTGGATATTCATAATCATTAGCTGTTTTGGAAAATCTGAAATGTCTGCAGAGTACCAGCTTCTTGTCTTTAATTCTAGGGGGATGAACGTGGTACAAATGTAACCAGCTCTGGTCTTAAAGGCAACTAATTTACCATTCTGTTCTCTATATGGTAGGGAATATGTAGAATGAATTGAGTTTACATGTAACATAATTATTAATCCATTTCTACAGGTTTATTACCCTGTAAGACACCATTTGGTGCAGCATATGGTTAGTGCCATGCAGAGATTGGGTTTCACTCCCAGTGTTACTATTGAACAAAGAAAACTTGCTGTGGACCTTGCTGAAGTGGTCATCAAATGGGAATTGCAGAGAATTAAAGATCAACAGGTAGGGGTAGGAACAGTATTGATGAACCTCAAAATGTTGTCCTAGTCAAATACATGCATTTCTTAGAATGTCTCTCTCACTGATATTTCAGCCAGATTCAGATATGGATCCAGGTGTAAGTGGAGAAGGAGCAAGTTCTGCCTCATCTGCTGTTAAGAGAGGGTTATCTGTTGATTCTGGCCAAGAGGTGAAACGATTCAGGACAGCTACTGGGGCAATAAGTGCAGTAAGAAATATTCAGTTTCCTTTTTGTTCTTATAACCAGCAATTCTAAGCTTTATAATTAAGTAACCTTTGTTTTTCCTTCATAATTTTGTAGCTCGCTTACTGTTCAACTAAGATTCATTCATATTTGTGCTTTATGTTATCATCAAAGCACAATTTATTATATACCATTATCCCTCCTTTACTGAACAAAAATTGTGTACACAGGTATTCGGACGTGCTCAGTCCTTGCCAGGAGCTGATGCGCTTCTTTCCAAGCCAATTGACAAGCAGCATACAGATACAGTGGTCAACTTCCTCATTAGAATTGCTTGCCAGGTACTGTGTGATTCTGAAATGCATGTATCAGTGCTTCCCTAGTGTTCAGAAATTCAAATAACCTTTTATTATGCAGCATTATTTTCACTCTGGGATAAATGTATGAACTTTAATGGCTGTCTCCTTCTGAAAAGTTTGGACATTGATCTGAAATGTTCATATGAAAAACACACGGTTGTGCTGATTTTTCACGTAATTTTTTGTTTAAAATATTGATGTTCCATATCTCGGTAGTTTTTATACCCTGAGATTTCTGTATAGCTGGCAAGAGAAATTCAGATATAAAGAACTTTCAGAAATTGGCATGGTTTCTGAGATCCAAAAAATATATTTTGGAACAAAACTAGTTCAGTTATTACTGAGTTTTCTCACGTATTGATTATGTGATTTAGGCACTTAGGGTTTCTAAGTCCTACTGACTTTCATTGAGAATTAGTCTCATAAGTGCTTAACTGACAGGTGAAAATGGAACTTACTCCTAAGCCGTTGAAATGCTTTTGAAAATTTTGCCCATAGAATCATTTTAAATGGAAATAAACTAAAGAACTATAAACTGCTCATGAACAAATTGTGAACAGGAATAATATATTTTAAAATATTATTGTAACCTGGCATCCCTTTGAGAATTTTTCAGGGAGCCCAGGTAATTTGTTTAACATCTTGAAACACTTTGTATGTGTATTACAGTATGATGTGACTTCTTGGCATAGTTACTTTAGCTAAGCCTTTGCAAAACTAGACATTGACATGCTTACATAGGATGTGTAAAAATTAATGAGTTCTAAAGATCATGGCTATGAATGGTCATCATTCTGCAATAATTTTGATTAATTGCTAGGTTAATGACAACTCAAACACTGCTGGATCTCCTGGAGAATTGCTGTCTCGACGCTGTGTTAACCTTCTGAAGACAGCTTTACGACCAGATATGTGGCCAAAATCAGAACTCAAACTGCAGTGGTTTGATAAACTGTTAATGACTGTGGTAAGTTCCATTCCAGCACTGTAGAGCTTTAAGATTCAGTAACACAGGACATAACTGAGTATTGGCTTAATAAGGTATTTAAGGCCTTTAGCAAGTTACCCGTTTCTTGATTAACCAGTATCAGAGAGATCTATTTTACTTTTAATATGCAGATCTTAGGCTTATACTAAATATTGAAAATAATTGCATGATGTCACTTTAGAGAATTAAATGTTGGTCCATTTAATTACCAGTTTAATGCACTGTCATTACTTGAACTAATGAAACTGATTTATAGTGTTTTGAGTAATTATTCTTGTCATTTTTCTTGGCAAGAGGATTCAGGTAAAATTCAACGTTCGAGAATGGAAATGTACATTAATGAATGTTTTTTTTTTCTTATGTCAAGCATTTGTAGTAATGCTTGTATTATTAGTTAAACAATTTTAGTTTCTTTGTAGAGTCATTAAGATTGGAGGTTTTTTGTTTGTTTTGTTCTAACAATGTAAATACATATGATATCGATAGAAACAAAATAATGGAAACAAATAAGCCTTTTGATCTGTTTGCACATGCTCAACCGAGACTTATAAAAGTTTGCCAACTATGTTCACTGAAGATTCTGTTCATATGGGACATGCTCCGGCCTAGGGGTTCTGGACTGTCACTACAACTGCTCCTTCTGGCAGCTGGGGCCTACTGAGGCATCAAGCACCAGAATTAAGAGCAGGGAAGCTGTTCCTTCATTGTTCCCAATGTTTCCTTTGCTGGTGCCCGAGGAAGAGGCAGTCTGATTGGAATGCGGAGGGTTGAGGAATCAGGTCTAGGGGATGGTGAGTAGGGAAACTGAGACAAAGTTGGTGGGTAGAAGACTGGGGCAAGGCACTGGGGGTGGTACAGGCCTGAGGAAAAGCTCTGTATAACTCGAAAGCTTGTCTCTTTCACCAACAGAAGTTGGTCCAATAAAAGATATTATCTTACCCCATGTCTCAGTGAAAGGCTGGCATTCTATAGTTAACAGTAAAGTTTTTAATATATTACATGGCAATATGTCACATAATATTATAATACTGTGAACTAGGTTATTTGTACCATATTACTATAATAAGTAGTATGAACTTTCTTTTTGTTGTAACTATTTTAGGATCTCTTTTTTGTTTCCCACTTTGGAATAAAGCAGTGGCAAATCCTACTTCTCTGCAAGAGTAAATTAATTTAAGTTTTTTAAAGACTATTTTTACCATGATTCATTTTTCTAAATGTTTGACCAGTGTTTAGCTACTGTACTTCACTGGTGTTAAGACCATTGCTAGGGTAGTCTGATTTTTAAAAGATGTAGCTACTTTAATACTTTTCTCCTCCTGCCATTGGAGCTGTTAATTTACCTCTGTTTAAAGGTGGTTTAATGTTATTTCTATATACTCTTGTATATGGTTTTAAACTTCTGTAGTTGATATAGTTCATTATGCATTACTCTACTTACGTTTCTCAAAATATTTTACAACTTAACTAATGAGAGATCCCATTAAAATTCAGCTCTTCATTAGTAAATGTTATCAACGCTGAATAGCGCACGCAAAATTAGTTAGCTGCAATTCAGCACATCATCTTTTCTTCTGTCCTACAAATGAAACACCATAATATATTCAGTCTTGTGTTGGAATTATTTCCCACCCACCTTTCTTAGTTTGAGTAATTCCAATGCACATATATTAATCTTAATGCAGACCTTACAAAGTGTTGGAGGCTGAGCAGAAATAACAGGACTTGGGTAAAAGAAGACCGTACTTAAATTCTGTACCTGTGAATAGAAGAGGCAGGGGCTTGTACTGAAGACTAGAGCTGGGCTATGTTTTATGGCTGATACTTGTTTCACTGAAAAATGCAGATTTGGGTCGATTTTAGTGAATTGTTTGTTTAAGCATAAAAGAGAACATTCAGAAATCTTGGAACAAAGGGTTTCAACATGAATGAAGTGTCTTGTTTCCATTTTTCAGGCTATATTCACAGGGGGGGATTTAGGCACCAAAACCGGAGGAGGAGGAAGAGTAATAGGAGGTGGCAATAGCAGTGCCCCATTATAACCTTTTGTCCAGTGGTTAGGCCACTCACCTGGGATGTGGGAGGCCCAGATTTGAATCCCTGTTCCAGAGCAGGGACTTCGAACTATTATTTCTTCCCCCATCTCTCCCTCACTCCCCCAGTGAGTGCCCTAACCTTCACGTATTCTGGGGATGGGTGTCTCAATTTTTCCACTTTGTATAAAATATTCAGAATAATGAACAGAAAGATGGATGGATGGAAAGATGGATGGACCTAGTATTTACATAACATTTAGATGATAAGGTCTTTGACGCAGGACCCGTCCTGTGTTTTGCACAGCACCTAGAATTAGGGCTCCTAGGTGCTACAATAATCCAAATAATAAATATTTTTCTACTGTTTTCTGTTAGATGAAATTATATAGCCTACTTCACTGTAACAGCAGTTATTGTTTGGGATAGGACATGGGTCTAGCAAAGTCTTATTTTCCAGTCATTAGATGGGTTTAGTTTCAAACGTCCCGTTTCTGGGCTTGAAGCATCTAGTTTTTCTTAAGCATGTCTTTTAAGGTCTATCAGAATAGGTTGTTTTATGTCTTCTATTCAACATCTTTTTCTTTAAGGTATTTCCACAAGCAAATACAGCGCAGCCCTTTGTTCTAAGCAGTTTCCACCTAGGCAAGGGTGAAGGCCGCTTTGTGCACTGCTTTAACCACTCCTGTAATGTTGAAAGTATCATGCAAATAGCTAAATTTCAGCTATGAAGTTAATGGCATCGAGCATCTCATTTTGCAGCCCTGGAAAACATGGCTGGTGTAAAAAAACTGAATTGAAACTCTTGTAATGCGGAACTTTGAAATCAGATTGTTGTAGGTTTCATGCAGGTTTGATGTGAGCTAACAAGACTAACGCTCTTTTGTTTGTTGTTTTTTTCCACTGTATATGGCTTTTTAGGAGCAGCCCAATCAGGCCAACTTTGCCAACATTTGCACAGGATTAGAGGTCCTAAGTTTCCTATTAACTGTACTGCAGTCTCCAGCTGTGCTTAGCAGCTTCAAACCTCTACAACGAGGAGTAGCAGCTTGTATGACATGTGGAAACACCAAAGTTTTAAGGGCTGTCCATAGTCTGCTCTCTCGCCTAATGAGTATTTTCCCTACAGAACCAAGTATGTGGTATTTTCCTCCTTATTTTTCCTTTTATCACTGCATAACTTAAGTGGTTTGGAGGGAGCAGGGAGACATTTCTGAATATGCTAATCTTCTGTTTTATGTGTTCTGCATTTTATGGTCCATTTTAGCTTGCACTTTCAACCTCTGTTTAAAAAAAAAAAGTTGAAATAAGTAATCGTGTGGAATACATCATTATCCATTGACATAAAAACTTAATAACCTGTGGCAGTCATTACTTTGACTGAAAAAATGCCTGCTATAAATTTAATGTCTTTTGCAATTACCATTTTTCTGCATTGAAAAATGTTTTATCAGTAGTTGAACATCACTGTTTTACTAAGACAAGAAATGGAAATTGGGTGTAAAGAGAGGCTTTAGGTAGTGTGAACACTTTACAAAAACAAGTCCTGTCATGTCGCTACTAAATTAATCTAGACCATCTTATTACTAGGCAAATCTCAGACATATAGAGTTAATTTTGGTGAGCATCCTGGGGAAGTGATACCCAAACAAAGACACCACGGTGGTGGTATAATAGTGTTTTTTATATGCAAGTACAGAAAGTTCAGAGAGACCCTGGTGCTGTTTCAATAACTATAATATTCTAAAACATATTTGGTTTTATGTTGTCAACTCTGTCTCAGGTACTTCAAGTGTAGCATCAAAATATGAAGAGCTGGAATGCCTGTATGCTGCAGTCGGGAAGGTTATTTATGAAGGACTTACTAATTACGAAAAAGCCACTAATGCTAATCCTTCCCAACTCTTTGGTGAGTTTCTCACTCCCCTTGTAAATATGTTTAGATTGGCTTGTTAATCAGCATGTTCTTTGTCATTAGGTTTTATTTTATTTTCTGTAAAGGGATTGATAGCTGTGTAGATAGTGCTGTGTTCTTCCTTGGGGAATCTGGATGTAGACATGACCTTGGGATGAAGGCTTGATAGCCTTGAGGAGTAAGACTAACAGGGCTCATTGCATTCTATCATCCTCAAGCAGCTGGCTTGAAGATAAGTATTGAAAATGGACACTGGTGTCTGGATAGGTGTCTTAGTTACTAAGGGCATATAGGAAGGAGAAAAGGCATTTAAATTAACAATGATGTAAAGTAAAAGCTTTTGGAAACTTCAGCTGGGACAGCTAAAATCACGCAGTTGCTGTTTTGGAGCAATAAGATCATGTTTAAAAAAATGAAGTAAATCCACTTAAACATTTTTGTCTAATTTTCTTTTGAATACAAGAACCAGTTTGTTGCAGTCTTCGTAACGTTAGCTGATTTAAATCATCTACTAGTCTTATTTAGAACTTGGATATGGAATACGTGGAGAATCCCATATACAATCCACTTTTTTTGAAAATAACAATTCTGAATGTATTTTTATTAAGCACAGGCTTGAAAAGCTGAAACACATTCCTAGTTCACTATTTATTTACATTGATTAAACTGCTAGGGAACTAATCTCCCTTTGGTTCTTGCCTAAAGGCTTGACTATGACAGAGAGATGTTGGAACGATTTAGACTATTTTTGGCAAGTCCATACCAAGTTTGGCACAGAATTGGTTCTGTCAGTAATGCAGACCTGAAATAGGAAAGCTTGCTGCTTTAAATGGCAAATGTCCTTCACTATCCTACTTTGTGATCTGTGCAGACAAGTGTAATTTCACTTAGGGAATTGCCTATTTGTCAGGTGTCAGGATGTGCTGTATAACACACTAACCAAGAAAGAGACTTTTATCATTTGTGCAAAGAGCTCTTCAAGGTCAGATTCTACTGTTTTCCCTGAGTCAGTGTCTATCTTAACGATGCCTTATTTAAAAAGAGGGGGAAAAAAGGTGGGTGCAGACTCTTACGATACCAAAGTTCAGGCAAATCTGTGATGGGGGAGAATGAAAGACAAAATAAAGTAAAGCTTTCAAAGCTGTCATTCTGTCTGTCAATAAAAGACTAAAATTCTAAACGTGGTGGGGGTTATGAAGATGCAGCAAAGTGGGAAATTGTTACTGTCAGAATAGAGTTTCTGGTCTCTGTATACTGTGTGAGGACAGTTGTTGCTATGTATCTTGTAAAATCAGCTGAAGTACATGAACACCGACATATTTCAGATCAGCATGAAGCTGTACATTTATAGCCAGTATATGTGCACAGGCATTGTGAACAAATATGCAGCTTGAGGGAATGTTTGTTCTAATATGGACGCTTTGGGAGTGTCTTTAATACTAAATGACAACTCCTGACTAGCTTAAATATGTACCCTTTTAATTATGGTTCTTTCTGATTTACTTAGTAACTGATATAAAAGCATGATGCTTTATTTTCATATTGTGTTTTAAGAACGGACACGGTTCCAAGGCATGAAAAAGTCATTTGACAAGGCAGGAGTGGATTATTAGATATGTTTGAGGTATTTCTATTGCAAACCTGAGCTTCTGACAGAATACAAAGAATGCTTTGAGAGCGCTAAATAGAAAAATATTGCAATTAATCTGTTTGCTAGCCTTTTCCATGGTGCATCTACATAGATTTCCTGTCTTTGTAACAGATGGTTAGATCCAACTGTCCAAAAGTAGAGCACTCTGCCTGTCCTTTTATAGGACAAATATAGAATTAAGTTTACTCAGAATAGGGCATCTGGTTACCCAAATTATGAATGGTAAATGTAATGGTCTTTAAAGAGTTTTTTTTTAAATATCTTTAGGTACTTTAATGATTCTGAAATCTGCATGCAGCAACAATCCAAGCTACATAGACAGACTGATTTCAGTCTTTATGCGATCTCTACAGAAGATGGTCAGGGAACATTTGAATCCACAGGCTGCATCAGGAACGGCAGAAGCAAATACAGGTAATTTAGGTCTCCTAAGCCATTAAGGGTCAGTAAAGTTTTTGAGTAATTTAATCCCTTCATAATGCTGAGATTTAGAGAAGTTTTAGCTGCCTGTGTATTTAAGGTTCTGAATTCCATAGTGCATTGAATAATTTGAAAATTACCTAGTTAAAAAGTGAGAAATCGTATTGAAAGTGTTGACAAGGGAGGAAAAAAATAACGTTGTGTGTGTGCTTAATACTATCTAAATAGAACCATGTTTCTCACGTACAACTAAATTCTAAGTATTTTAGGCCTTAGCATATTTTGTACAATGTTTCTTTCATTTTAAATGGTTTATTTTTAAAAATAAATTTATTATAGTTTAAATAAAATAAAAAAAGATTCAAATAAAAATTTAAAAATTATTTTAAAAATAACATTCTGTCTACCCTGCTTAACTGGCTAGGTTGTACTACTATTGAAAAGGATCTGAGAGTTAGAGTAGATCACAAATTGAATATGATTTTAACAATGTGATGCAGTTGCAAAAAAAGCTAATGTAGTTCTGGGGTGTATTAACAGGAGTGTTGTAAGTAAGACATGGGAGGTGATTATTCTCCTATGGTGCGGCCTCAGCTGGAATCCTGCATGCAGTTCTGGATGCCACACTTTAGGAAAGATTGTGGGCAAATTGGAGAGAGTCCAGAGGAGAGCATCAAAAATGATGATAACTTCAGAGAACCTGGTCTCTGAGAAGAGCTTAAAAAAAGCTCATGTTTAGTCTGGAGAAACGAAAACTGAGGGGAAACCTGAGGAGTCTACAAATAGATTAAGGGCTGTTATAAAGAGGACTGTCTCCAAGTCCACTGGAGGTAGGACAAAAAATAATCAACTAAAACTGCAGCAAGGAAGATTTAGGTTAGATACAAGGAAAACCTTTTTAACTATAAGGCTATTTTAAGTACTGGAATAGGCTTCCAAGGGTGGTTGTGGAATCCCCTATCATTGTAGGTTTTTAAGATCAGGTTGAACAAATACCTGTGAAGGATGTTCCAGGTTTACTTGGTCCTCCCTCAGCTCAGAGGGCTGGACTATCTGACCTCTCAAGATCCTTTCCAGCCCACATTTCTGTGATTCTGTGTTTCTTGTGTATAGTGTTCATTGGGTTGCCTATCTGTTGCTTGGGAAAAGAGATGATATTTAGCAGTTATCTTCACGGATTGTTAGCCAAGTTAGAACTAGAAGATTCTACTGTGCAGTTCTAACTGAAATCATTTTTTTCTGGCATATAAAATGGTTGATGAATAAAATTATCACTTCTATCCATAGCAGGTACAAGTGAACTGGTAATGCTAAGCTTGGATCTTGTGAAAACTCGTCTTGCTGTGATGAGCATGGAGATGAGGAAAAACTTTATCCAAGCTATTCTAACATCTCTCATTGAAAAATCTACTGATGCTAAAATTCTTCGTGCAGTGGTAAAAATAGTGGAAGAGTGGGTGAAAAACAATTCTCCAATGGCAGCCAATCAGGTAAATTAAAGAAATTAAAGCAGGTGGTGATCATTATTCCAATCAAAAACTAACAAAAACCCATAACTTACATTTTCTGTTCAGTGTTTAACAAGGGGCTCTGTGAGGACCTATATGCATATTTTTAAGTGCCATCTATAAATTCTGAACACTCTGGATTCCCAAGGAAGAAATGGAAGTAAGAATGCTCAGCACATCATAGGCTTCCATTTTCCCTTTCATGTGACAATGTTTTGCTAAGAAAACTCTTGTGTTTTTTAAAGCCAAAGGTTCAAGTGTCTAAAAGCTGGTATTACAGAGCCATGTAACGTTGCTTCTGTTAAAGTAAGGCATTTTTAGGTGAAGCTGTATCTTACTAATCATATCACTTTCCATAACGTCATGCAGAATCCTTACCTATATCTTATTTCTGAAAGAATTTGGCAGTGAATAAGGTCCAAAATGTTATGAGTTCAAGATAAGATCTTGATTCAAGTTTTTAAGTTTACAGGCTGTTGAGCTAACCACACAGTATTGTTAAACACAGGCAAGAAGGGGATGAATGATCAGAAGAAACTTGTGAACTTCTCTGCATAATTAAAACAGTCTGACAAGTACTTTTGGATGCCCATGTTCTGACCCCATCTCTTTGCAAAGAGTGCGTAACAGGCGAGCATTGAGTGGCCTAGACTTGTTAAAGTTGACCGTTTTGACACTCATTTAAAACTTCATGCTCAGAACTCATCTTTTTTTAAGCAAGTGCCTCTCTGTGTATGATACAACGCACACACTGCAAGGATGGATTTTTCTTACCTGATCCTAGCTACAAGTCTGTTCACTCTCTTGATCATAGCAGCATCCCTGTCAGTGCAGACAAATTTGCATAAATTCCAACTCAAATTGTGTTCAGGGAAAAAAAACTGTTAACTGGACAGAACATTTTTTAGCTGAATCTGCCTTCATATTTTTGCAAAACAGTATGTGCTCAGTGTTATCAGTGGTTTCTGGGTATCCAGCATAAGACATTAGCTAAGCTTCTTCACTAACTCATCAAGATGAAGAGCAAATATTTTGCAAGCTTTCTCTGCAAGTTAAGACAATATCCTCAGCCATTTCTTCAATTCTTTGACACAAGCGTCATTTGATAAGGGTACTTTCTTCAGGGTATTGGTTGCTTTTTCATCAAGCATATTTTCTGCTAGTGCCACAGCAGCAGGCAGAATCAGATCTGCAGTTGTGCACGGCTTCTTTGATTTTGCTACAAGAAGTGAGACAGCATATTAAACTTCAGGTTGAAGTTTTTTTTTTCTTCTTTTTGATCTGTCAAGTCTGGAACTCAGAAACCTTTCTTTGAAAAAATTCTACTCTCTTACCAGGATGCACAGGGCATTTTGTCTTCAAATGTCATTGCAAATGCGCCAGCTTCAGACAACGATTTGATGGCGTTTGATTTGCTGTGATGTTGGGGGTACCTTTCCCAGACCTGAAGAAGAGCTCTGTGTTGCCTGAAAACTTCTCTCTCACCAACACAAGTTGGTCCAATAAAATGTATTAACTCATTGACCTTGTCTCTTTAGTATGGTTCAATGGCAGTGCAACATAAAATGATTTTTTACACCTTTCTGGACCACTGGTTGGTCACAGTATTTATAGTAATAAGAATGGCCATACTAGGTCATCTAGCCCAGTATCCTGTCTTCCAACATTGGTTGATGCCCGATGCTTCAGAAGGAATTAATAGAACAGGGTTCTATTCATCGAATGATCCATCCCTGTCATCTAGTCTCAGCTTCTGACAGTCAGATGTTTAGGGATACCCAGAGCATGAGGTTGCATCCCTGACCATCTTGGCTAATAGCAATAGATGGGCCCTTCCTCCGTGAACATATATAGTTCTTTTAATTCAACCAGTTTTCACAGGTTGACTGTGTGTTGTGTGAAGATGAACTTCCTTATGTTTGGTGTAAACCTGCTGCCTATTAATGTCATTGGGTAACCTCTAGTTCTTTTCTTACATGAAGGGGTAGATAACACTTCCTTATTCAATTTCTTGGCACCATTCATGATTGTATAGACCTCTGTCATATCCCCCTTAGTCATCTTTTTTTTCCTAAGCTGAACTGGCCCAGTCTTTTTAATATTTCTTTATGTGAAAGCTGTTCCATCCCTAATCATTTTGTTGCTCTGTTCTGTACTTTTTTCAATTCTAATATCTTCTTGAGATGGGGAGACCAGAACTGCATGCAGTATTCAAAGCATGAGCATACCATGGATTTATATAGTGGCATTAGCTATTAAACAATTAAATTTCCTTTTATCTTGTAATGATTTTAAGCATCCATAGCTTTATTATTCATAGCATCCATTTATAGTTCCAGTGTAGCATTTATACTAAACTATAAATATTTTAGGGTTGTGTGTTTTACTTTTAGAAAGCCTGACCTTGTCAAGCCATTTTTCAGTAGCGTAGGAGTGAAAAAATGGTGTAGAGTATGGCTGAAATGTACTTTGAACATGCCATTTCTCCTTGTGTTTCAAGATGAATTGGAAAATTAATCATACTTTTTTTTTTTTTTTAACAGACACCTACTCTCCGGGAGAAGTCCATTTTGCTAGTGAAAATGATGACCTACATTGAAAAGCGTTTTCCAGAAGACCTTGAATTAAATGCCCAGTTCTTAGACCTTGTTAACTATGTCTATAGGTAATTATAGTAATTAATCAAGTATTGCAGCTTATTGGTCCATAATTTGTACCATATATGACCTTTATAACATGCCATCCATCTTTTAGGGCTAAATTAGGTTTTGTAGTAAAATGCACAATCAGTTCACTGAGACTGGAGTGAACATATTTACATAGTCATGTCAGATCTTCAGATACAAAGTCTTTTTACAGCCTTTGTAAGCAAAAAGCAAATGGGCTCTGGCATCTTCACACTTGATCATGATGTAGAGAAGGTATTGACTACTAAAATGTGCAGTGTTCCTCCTTTTCCCTTGGTCTGAAGATTTTCTCCTGGAAGCTTAATTGTAATGCATGTTTTTCTGGTTACTTTTATAGCCATACCTTTGGGTCTTGTAGCCCTATATAGAAAAACATTTAGAATTACTGCCGTACCACAAGATAGTGTGTGCACTTCTAGTAAGTTAGAATAACTGCCAAGGAGATGTGTACTTTAAAGTTTTGTCTGTTTCCAGCCATTCATGGCCCGCTAGCAGAGAAACAGCAGTGGACTCTTAGAAACCATTGAGAAGTTGCATTATTCATTTGAGCCCTATAACATAAGGCTTGCAAAAAGTTTTTGGTGCAGAGTTAAGCCAGAGAGATGAACAGTGACCCCTTTGGACATGGTGGGTCTCTTGGCCATTGTGGCATTTGTTCCTGTGATTTGCCTCCATGTGAGATGGTCTCAAGGGACTTTTGACATGTCACAGAAACTTAGGCTTTTTTTTTTTTGAACAAGCCAAACTTGATTCTAGATATTAACCATCTTCCAGAAATTGGTAGAACAAAAGAAAATGTCCTCTGGCTAAAGAAAATAGGTGACTCTTTCAAAGCCCTGTATATTGTCAATTGCTTATGCGTTCTTTCTAGAGATGAGAATCTTTCTGGAAGCGAGCTCACTGCTAAACTTGAACCTGCATTTCTTTCGGGGCTGCGTTGTGCTCAACCACTCATTCGAGCTAAATTTTTTGAGGTTTTTGACAATTCCATGAAGCGTCGTGTCTATGAACGCCTACTTTATGTAACTTGTTCTCAAAACTGGGAAGCAATGGGAAACCACTTTTGGATAAAGCAGTGCATTGAGGTAAGGTTTTTATGAGCACTATATATGGAATTTTAGAAATATTTGCTCCTCCATTCCCTTAAGGATGTGTAGATGTATTATATGGTATGTATCTTTAAAAGTGATGCAGCCCTGTTAAACTGCCATACCAATGCTGCCATTTTAGATGCTCGGGACATTTTAAAACTAATACTAAGCTTTTGAATCTTGAAAAGCTGATGCCTGGGAAATCTCTAACCATGTTCTTGAATCCAGTTGACAGTGGGCTCCTGTAGCTAGCTATATTTTACAGCTTTAAGGCTTCAGTTTCTCTGAGAAAAGCCGAGTCAGTGCTCAGGTTTTTTAAGCAAAAAATTACTCTTATAATCAAAAAGTCACAGGAGAAGGAATCTTTTTTCACAAAATGAATCCTAAAAAGACGGTTGAGGATGGAGTGTCAGAACTGTTGCTGAGAGAGATTTTAAAGGGGAATTGTTGGGATGTGAAAACTGGTTTCTGATCGGTTTATCTAAAATAAAACCTAAGTAATTCACCAATTTTTAAAAATGACTTGTACATTACAATTTGAATATAAAATAACCAAGCACAAAGCAGTCATTTTATTAACTTCATCATCTGAGAAACGTTAGAGCAGCTTGCAGGGTGATAGGGAATAGCAGGAATCTTCCACATTTAAAAATGGTATTATGTAGATTTAGACACTAAATAAAAAATAATTTGATAAAAATACAGTGCTTAGATGCAGAAAACTCCCATTTCCTAAGTCTGGTTATGGGATCTCTGATCTTCCTGCCCTCACGTATGGCAATGCATTTCCTGTTGAAGCTATAATCAAATGGCAACTGAAGGCCCAATAACCCATCAAATATCAGAGACAAAAGGTGATAAGCTGAAGGTGGAAGTCCACTTTGTTCTGTGAATGTGTAGCTCGAACAGAAGGGCTGCAAACTTTTCTCCCCCATTGATAAATCTCAGCTGTGACCTGGAAGGGCCACAGCTAGCAAAGATAAGATACTTGAGTCTCCATGCCCATTCAATCTTTGGCCCTTCTGATACTGCAGTAAACGTGCAGATTAATGACCAAATATCCATGTCCCAATCTCTCACTATTCAGTTGTCTCCAACTTCAGTTGCTGTCTAGCTTCTGTATCGAGCCTTTTGTGCTTGAGTATAGACAGCAGAGAATGTAATTGAGTTTTTATTTTGTTGTTGTATTCAGTCCAAATCCTTGTTCTTTTAGGATTTGCTTGAATTTGTTCCTGTTTCAAAAACACAGGGAGGGTGGGGGATATCTCAAACACGTTATTTTTAATTAAAAAGAAAAAATTGTAAGAAACTAATTGGTTCTCGGCTTCTGCTCGTGAGCCAGTGAGTAGAAATAATTGCTCTGATGAAGAGTGGATAAAATTCTGACTCATTCAGACCAGCCTGACATCGAAACTCACTTTTTAAGGGGAAGCTCAAGCTCTGTATAACATAGTCCGTCCATTCACTGTTGATTTCAGGAGAACAAAGTTCTTTATGAGAATGAAGAAGGATGTATAAGAAATAAATCAAGGACATGTGTTCCTAAATACATCACACACAGCATGTTAAATCCTTGCCTTGCTTTTCAATGTCTTAGCTCCTGTTGGCAGTGTGTGAGAGAAATACTACAATTGGCACAAGCTGTCAGGGAGCCATGCTTCCATCTATCACTAATGTAATCAACCTTGCTGACAGTCATGATCGGGCAGCATTTGCTATGGTAACCCATGTCAAACAAGAGCCTCGAGAAAGAGAAAACAGTGAATCCAAAGAAGAGGTAATGTTTTATTTTATTTTTCAGGAGATGAAAATACCTTTTCCCTAGATCATATCTCACCAAGCACAGTTTATGGGACACATTTTAAAGTTGATCTGCTAATGTGCAATGACCATAATAGTACACTTAGTGTAATCAAATAACAAAGCTAAGTAGATGTAATTGTTAAAATTATATTTTAAAGAATGGTTTACTATCGTTTGACTTACTAGTTCTGTGAACCCATGTTAATTCGTCTTTTTTAATCTTCCAGCTAGATTACTGCTTTGGCCTTTTCTTTCTCCCTTAACAGTGGGAATTAAATTTCCAGATCCTAAAAACAAGGACAAAACTAGATAACAAGGGCTGAAATAATGAGTGGAACACTTTTTTTGCATTCGTACAGAAACCAAGCAATGGTAATTATTTACTTGAAAATATCAGTGTTATAATTGGCCTTACTTTTTGTATAGGATGTGGAGATTGACATTGAATTGGCTCCAGGAGATCAGACGAGTACACCTAAAACCAAAGACCTTTCTGATAAAGACATAGGCAACCAGCTGCACATGTTGACCAACAGGCACGACAAGTTCCTTGACTCTCTTCGAGAAGTGAAGGTTGGTACAGGTTATTGGTCACATAGCATGAAAACCATTGCTTAACTATTGCAATCTCCAAACTGACATACAAATGGAATAATTTTTATCTCTTTGGGTTCCACTGTTCATTTTATTTCATGCTAATACTGTGTTTCATGAGTCTTTTTAAAAATAAAGCTTACCTACTTTTACATTTGATTGTCTCCTGGTCCTTTTCCCCACCATCTAATTTCATTCTATACCCATCCTATCATATTTCTCTCTCCCATTTGGAGGGTGGGGGTTAAAAAAAAAAAGCACCATCTTGACTTTGCACAAGTTCTGAAAACAGATTCAAGAGGTGTCATCTCTGCAGCCTGTTTTACCTGGCTATCCCACTACTAATATATTGTGATGTCGCTTTCATGGCTGCCCCTGCTGCTCCTACGGTACTTGTGGCACTGATTGCTTTGGCCACCTCAACGATCTTGAGCTTTTGCAAGCAATAGCAAGGTCCTGATCAACCTCCAGAAACCTGAGGTTAAGTGTGCTGCACCTTTATTAAGGAATGCAGTGAGAACTTTTTAGTTATACTGACAATTTGTAAAGGTACTAATTGTTTTTCCGGTTACCTTGGTTGTACTGTCTTGCTAGTACTAAATCTTAAGGGCCAAATATGTGTGCACTCTGGGCATCTAGAAAACCTGGCATGTGAGTGGGTGAAATCAGGTGACTAGCCTCCTAACTTCAATACACACAAATTTTAAGGTTTTGCCAGATACACCTACTGCATTTAGAACTGAACATTTAGGTAAGAAAATTACTGCCATGAAAAAGAGAGAGGATTAAATAAATTAGAAAAGCGTGGTAACCGATTATACATAGCATTGGCCTTTAATAATTCATAAGAAGTAATTGTTAGATGAGTGCTACTCTGATCATATCAGTAGATCTAGCTAATTAATCTGCTTGTTCAGGCTTGCCACCGAATTGCCAGTAACCACTTTGGCCACTCTTTTCTCTTCTCCTCCTTTACAGTTTCTTAATTTTGTATTTGTAGCTGTTATAGTCAAGAATTGTTGTCTTAATAAACACAGAAATAGGATTACATTTATTTCACAGTACAGTAGTAGTACAGTACAAACTATCCAGTTAACCACACACCTCATTTGGAACTGGAAGTACGCAATCAGGCGGCAGCAGAGATGGGAGGGGAGCGCAAGTTCAGTGCAGTACTGTGTTAAATGAAATTTTTTTTAAAAAATAATGGAAAAGCATCATTTTTCTTCTGCATAGCAAAGTTTCAAAGCTGTTTTATGTCTGTGTTTAGTTGTAAACTTTAGAAAGAACCACCATAACATTCTGTTCAGAGTTACAAACATTTCAAAGTTATCAATAACCTCCATTCCCAAGGTGTTCGTAGCTGTGAGGTTCTACTGTATTTTCTCTTTCCATTGAAGGGAAATTTTGAAAATTTTATTGGTTATGGAACACTTGGGAAAGCAAGTCATGTAACTGTTTACACACATCTTGGTGAAGCTTAGCTGCTGTACTACATCATACAGTAACTCTTCCATAGTGCAAATCCATTGAACGGTCATTTTATCTTTTGCATTCTTAATTGTTTCTCTTTTTATTTCTAGACTGGAGCATTATTAAGTGCCTTTGTTCAGTTATGTCATATCTCTACACCATTAGCAGAGAAGACTTGGATCCAGCTTTTTTCCCGATTGTGGAAAATCTTATCTGATAGACAGCAACACGTGAGAATCATTTTTAAGTCCTTTTGGTAGTGGTTGATGTTTCAGTAGATAGTAATTTTCTGCCATAATTACTTGTTCCCTCACTTTTTTAAAAAGAAAAATCCATCTCCTCAGCTATATGTCTTAATGCTGGTTGTTTTTTAAATAAATTAGCCTCTTCAGATTTCAAAGGAAATTAATCTTTTCATGTTTTAACTATTGCATGAAAATTCCTTGATCTGTATGATATTAGTAAGACTTTAAATGTGACCTCAGTATTGGAATGTCCTGAATGAAATATAGGATGACCAGATAGGAAGTGTGAAAAATTGGGACAGGGGATAGAGGGTAATAGACACCTATATAAGACAGCCCCAGACATCAGTACTGTCCCTATAAAATTGGGACATCTGGTCATCCTAATGAAAGTCACTTTTTTTGTTTTTATTTTTTTAATTCCAGGCTCTGGCAGGTGAAATAAGCCCTTTCTTATGCAGTGGTAGTCACCAAGTGCAGCGAGACTGCCAACCGAGTGCACTGAACTGTTTTGTGGAAGCAATGTCCCAGTGTGTTCCTCCTATTCCCATCAGGCCTTGTGTGCTTAAGTACTTGGGTAAAACTCACAATCTGTGGTTCCGTTCCACGTTGATGCTGGAACATCAAGCCTTTGAAAAAGGATTGAGTCTTCAGATTAAACCTAAGCAGACAACAGAATTTTATGAGCAGGAAAGCATAACTCCTCCACAACAGGTAAGGAATAATCTTAATTCAATTAAGAGAGCCTCCTAAAGGCAGAGAAGAACCAGGGTGACCATAACCAGCTCACTCAAAGTTAAACATGAAAGTATCTGTCCACACAGAGTGCTAAAGTGTGTTGAATATCATATTCATTAGCATAATATGACTTACTATGCTAGTGAAGACAAGCCAGGTCAACACACGAGCCAGATTTGAGAAAAGCTGAATTACAGTATGGTGCATTGTTCATTTTTTAAGTATCAGGCGATAGCAGACCACTTCCTAGTTGGGTTTTTAAAGAGTGATCATACAGTGGAGGTGTATAAACGTACAATTAAGAAATGTCATCTTTAGAACTTAATTGTCATTTTCATGTTTTTCTCTTACAGTGTATTGTGTGGTTTATATCATACAGTTGACTTTAAAACTTGCCAACTAATGTGCTTTGATGTGTAAGGCATTTACGCAATACACAAATTGATCACTAAGTTACAGCAACATTTTGACCTTAAAAGAATGTGCTTGGTTATTTGCTCTATTTTTAAGGAAATACTGGATTCCCTAGCTGAGCTTTATTCTCTGTTACAAGAAGAGGATATGTGGGCTGGACTATGGCAGAAGCGCTGTAAATTTCCAGAGACTGCAACTGCTATTGCTTATGAACAGCATGGCTTCTTTGAACAGGTAGTCTTTGCACAATATAAGCACATTATTAAACTTTGATTTATGTAGATTAACTATCAGTTATAAGCATACCAAAAGCCCATAAAATGCATACTTTGTTATTAATAAGAACAAATAGAAAATTTTTTTTGAATTGAGGATAATGTTAAATAAAGCCTCTTCTATATAAACTATTTAGTTTAAGACTTTGATACGTTGATAAGATAGGTTTGACTATATCCTAAACTAGTTTCTTGTAGTACATTACTAATTTGACTAAGAAGCATAAAGTTATAAAAAGAAAAATAAGTTAATACTCCTAATTATTATAGAATCTTATTATAGAGGTATTTTAAGAGACTTTTAAAATCATGTTAGTGAAATGCAATCTGACACATGTCAACAGTGGGCGTAAAACTAAAATGAAGTGTTTTTCAAGGCCCAAGAAACATATGAAAAAGCAATGGAAAAAGCCAAAAAGGAACATGAACGAAATAATGCCTCCCCTGCTATCTTCCCTGAATATCAACTCTGGGAAGACCACTGGATTCGGTAAGATTTTAAAATTGAAGCAGAGCTATGTTGTTACAAAGCAATATATGCTAAGCACTCTAGTAACTTTAAAATATCAATTACTAAATAAACTAAGCCCAGCACATTTAAGATTCAGATCAATTTAGGGGAATAAAAATATTATGCTGCTTCTCTCTTAACAGACTTCATAACTGCTATACATAAAGCATTGCAAAACTATAATTTGCTGTTGGTGGAAACAGACTTGAGATGGAATTTGCTTTCCCATTTAATATTGGTGGCAGGGTCAAATGAAAGTGCAGTTGCTTTCTCTTCATACACTTCTATAACATGGCTCTGTTTATTTATTTAAAAGTTCTCCAGTCTATTTATAACCATTGCAATGCCATCTAAGCATTTTTCAAAGATGAATGCAGATGCTGTTCTGATATGAAATGCTTAAATTCAGTTTTAAGTTACTCTTGTTAATACTCTGTTTTCATTTTCATAGCTGCTCAAAAGAGTTAAACCAGTGGGAACCTTTGACAGAATATGGCCAGTCAAAGGGCCATATAAATCCCTATCTAGTGCTCGAATGTGCATGGAGGGTCTCGAACTGGACTGCTATGAAGGAAGCACTGGTGCAGGTCAATATTTTTCTTTGAGAATGTGCGGTGATAAAGTTTTGTTCCATTGTTCATTGTGCTGATTGTGTTTCTTCAGCGTCAGCATTACAACTCATTTCACAGAAGCAGTAAACTGCTCTTTGGGGATTTTCTTCTATGTAGTGCACAGCTGGGTATTTTGGCAACCAAAGCATATTGTTTTAACAGACAAGCTTGGGTGTCTCCTTTTTAATTTTTTTCTTGTTTTTCTCCTTACAAAGCTTCTTTATGATTCAGAATAGATATTTCATAACAGGGTAGCAATCATCAGGGTGGGTGAAGGTTGGGATATGGCGTCAAATTATTAAAAAGCAGCAAATGGCTGACTGGGGAGTACGCTGATGTCAGTGGTGAGTTATGAGGAAGCTTGCAGGAGCATTTACAGCGCTGCATAGAAAACATATCTGGCCAAAAAACAAACAACCAAAACTTGGGGGTTTATGTGGTATGGGGTAAATTTAGACATAAAAATTTGTAAGTTCGTAGGGCAATGCAGGGATGGGGAAAATACATTTTATCTGTCCCTTTATGGTTTGATGTTCCAGGAAACGAGGGATGGTGATATTGAAATCAAACTGTTGTACCTCCTAAGAATGGATAGATTGTAACTAAACTCTCAATTTTGAAATGGACCTGCTCAATCGATCAGGAAGTCGACTGAATAAATCCACCCCTGCAAAAAGATTAACGTTGCGCCGACAGGAAGACGTTTCCCGTTGGTGCAGCGTATAGTGAGGACACTACTATTCAGAATTTAGGAAGTAGACGGGAGATACACAAACTAATCTACATAGCTTGCATATCTCCCGTCGACTGACACCTAATTTCATCAGCAGTGTAGATCAGGACTTTGTGTGCGTGCGTGTGTGCGCGCGCACATAATGTAGAGGGGAAGTAGCATAATGTTACGTGATATAGAGACACTAGAGGGGAAAATGATATCATGGAAAGCAGGCATCCCCCAGTTTTTCTTGGACTTACCTCCTTCCACAGCAGTGGAACTTCAACCTTTGGAATTGTGGTGCTAGGTTTTTGGGTGATTGGGGGAAAATGGGATGCATGCCACAGAGCAGTTCATTTTCTGCCACCCAGATCCACCCTGTTAAGCTTGTCAGTAGAACTCAGTCAACCTCAGGCATAATGGTGAAAACCTAAAATTTTTATATATTTTAATGTAGACCTCATTATTTCAAATGGAATTGTGTTAATAATGCACATGCTACTTTAACAAAAGTGACATCTTTTCCTCTGTCCCCACTCATCATTAATATGCTGGTTTGTAGGATTGGCAGATTGGTGTTAGGCAGTTAAAAGAGCAGGAGACAATTGAGTAAGCCACACATGAAATTTCATTTGCCAAGTTTAAATACTGAATGTTGGAGATTTGGAATGTATTTCTGTTGTCACAGGCTGCCATCCTTGTGAAAATCCCCCCAAATGTGGTCAACTTACATTGCAGTTTGCACATGCTGAGTAGAGACTTGCTAGTGCTTAACGCTACAGTTAAGTGGCCTATGGGGGGGACCTAGGCTCACCCACTACTCTCGGTCCCAACCCAGGGACCCTAAGAATAGCAGCAATGCATTGCTACATTCCTTCCATGAAACTGCTTTCAGTTCGCTGGGCCACTTCCCTGTGCTCCAGCCTTCATCAAGCAATCCATCACTCTTCGCTCAAGGCTCTTCCATGTTCTGGTCCAGCAGCCAGCAAGAAGTTCTTTCTCACACCCCTCAATCCCTGCCAGCATTGAGCTGTTCATGGTGCTACTGTCGCCTTTGGCCAGCCAGGAGCACTACTGCACTCCTCTGGCTCCAGCAAAGAACTGACTGTCTCTGGCTCTAGAGCTCCTTTTGTATGGCCCTCCTGGGCCTTGATTGGTTGCTTTCTATGCAGCCACTCTAGGCTGCATGGAGGACTCCTTTACTGTACCTTTCCTGGGACAGGTGTGGCAGAACCCTGAGTCTACTCTGTCGTAATACCTGAACCTCTTCCAGATCCTAGCGCTGGCCAGACTGCACATGTGCCATCCTCACATTGTGACTGAACTGCTTCTGCCCAGAGCTACAGGAATGAAGATGATTGTCGCTCTAATGACTGTTTCCATTATCTGAGCTTGAGTGGGGCTGGGCACTGGAACTGAGAGTAGGGAATGCATCTTTCCTGTGCTTCAGTGAACCCCCTGCTGGCACCCAGACAGCATGAAGGAGAAGGTGATCTGATTCAAATGCACGGGGAAAAAAGCCAGACCAAAGGGGTGTAAAAAGTATATACTGGCACAAGGAGTCCTGAGACAAGGACTGGATGGACAAGGATGATGGGACTGGGAGTCGGGGGTGGAAGAAGGTGGGGAATGTCACGGGGGAGACTGAGAGCCAGTTGACTTGGGATGGTAATGAGATTTGAATGAAGAGGTGTGGGGAAAGGGGGAAGATCTAGGACTGGCTGGACAAGAAGACTAGGACTAGGAACCAATGTGGTGGGGAATGGGTGGATGGGCAACTGATCTGACAAGGTGCTAGGGTATTTGGAGAGAATATGGACTGGCTTGGAAAAGAGACTGGGACAAGGAGCCAGGGGTCAGGAGAGTGATTGAGATTTGATACGAGATCTGGGTATAGAGAGTAGGACTCTGAGCTGGTGAGAGGAGAGAGAGAGAGAGAGAGGACGAGGAGCTCTATACTGAGACAATTTGTAATAAGTTTGTCCTGGAAGTAATGATCACCAATTGACAAACTTCGGGTAATAGGAGCCTGTGATAGAAAGCATGGTATGACTTCTTTGACTAACATTACTGATGTGAGCTACTGTAATGAGCTCCACATCTTATCTGCAGAGACATCCAATGGTATAAGCTTCAAAACGTCTGATATGCCAAGATTTGTAAATCAAACAAGTCTTCAGGCTGCAGGTTCATAATGTGTTTAATGCGTTAGAGATAACAGGCTTTGAACCAGCTCTTGTAATTTAATGTGAGGCTTACTTTAAATACATGACCTTTAGAAGCCTACAGTAAATACTCCTCTCCTCTTCTCTCTCCCCCACCCCTGATTTTCTAGATTCGTTAAGTGGCACAGGTACTGTGTTTCCTTTGTTTGGAGATAAGGAACTGGCTGTGTAAGGGGAGTGCAGTGGTCTTATTTTTCACTTAGTAATTGATAAAATGTATGGTTTGCAGCTGCCTATTATTGACCTTGCTGATTCATTACAGAGTACATTATTGTGTTCTGGTTATAATCCATTCTGCTGAACAACATGCACTTGTAGACCATTTAACCTTCCTCTTGTCCTTTCCTAGGTTCTACTCAAGAGATTAGGTGGCCTGTGCTATCCATATGTTTGATTAATGAATACTTCATAAAGTTTTGACGGTTGTAGAATAATCAAAAAGCAGGGGGCATGTTGCATATAGCAGACATTTTTGAAGTGTGTTATTTTCAAGGCAGTCAGAAGTCACAGTGTAGAGCTTTTAACGGATTTTATAAAACTAAATGACTCCTAGACACGACTACTTAAGAGTGACTCCTCTGTGAAGACAATGTAAATGTAGGTAGATACTTTAAACTTAGAGGAATTTTTAAACCTTCTTTGTGTCCTAATATAAAAAGTGAAGTACATTGAAGCAGGTACAAGAGATCACCCTTATTAGGAAACTTCTTGTCTTAAAGCCACACGCCAAAGGTTCTCAGTACATGCTAAATGCCACTTTTTTTAATAGTCCATCTGTGTTAATCAACTGATGGGTATCAGTTCCTTGTGGGGTTACTTAAACGTTTAGCATATACAGTATCTGAGACCACTTGGAAAGAATTATAGAAGTGATGTGGTATTCAGAGGTACATTTTTCTGGTATATTTGTACACATGCAATTCTGTAATTATTATTGAATGCTTTTTACTTTTAATTTCAAGTACTGTTCAGATATTTTATAAAAGTAAGTTGAAAGCTTTTTCATGTTGAGAGGGGACCAAAGTAATTCTTTTATGCTGAGCAGATTTGTTTATCTTAGGACATTGCTGGTGTGGTACATTAAGCCAGACACTGTACTCAGATCCTCAAGGAGAAGTTAGTGCATTAAGTCATGAATGGAAAGGAGTTTGCTGGGCCACATCACGCAATCACTCTATAGTGTGACCTAATTGTTTGTCTTAGTGTAAGAGGCCAAGGACAGGAATAGCAGATATTGTTGCATTTCAAAAGTCAGTTGCTTTGGGAGATCCCCATGTAGAAGCTTGCACAGCACCTTATTATTGCATATGTAAAACAATTAATCCCTCACTTAGATAAACAGAGAAACAAAGGTGAGGGAATAACTTTTATTGGACCAACCTCTGTTGGCGGGAGAGAGAGGGTTTTGAGCTTACACACAGTAAGCTTTCAGGACAAGAAAGCTTCTCTCTCACCAACAGAAGCTGGTCCAATAATAGATACTATCTTGCCCCCCTTGCGTCTGTAATATCTTAGTACTAACACAGCTGCATAGTTACATAAATACTAATTTAAAAAAAATCTGTTCCATTTCCAAACCCGGCACCAGAAACTATTTACTATCTGTAAAAGTTCAAGCATGTAGTGACTTTATTTCTCTAAATGTCCAAATATTTTCAAAAGATGAGCCTGATTCTGCAAGGAGCTGAGTATCTTTCACTCCTATTGACCTTAGTGTCTTGCAGGGGCAGTTTCCTGTATACTTGGTGTCCCAAACCCCTCCTTCATGGTGACTGTTTATTTTTGCATGATAAATACACTGCATTATATATTTCTTTATATGTACAGGATCTACCTGAATTCTATATCAGTTTTGGGGGAAAAAAAATACAAATTCTCAAGGTTTTCTTAGTGTGTAGAACATCTGCTAATTCTTCAGTAATACTTTTTTCCACTCAGCCATAGAAGAGAGAGACACAATAAGTATGTATTACTTCTGGGGCTAAAAGTGAAAATAGTAAAGATTACTTCATGAATTAAGTACCATGTTTGTCCTTTGATAGGACCCAAAATTGAGCTCGTCAGGCTGTATCAATGTTAGAAACTTGAATTTCCAATGTTAATTCAACTGATGACTAGAACAGAATATTTGGCATAAATAGGGTTACTATAAGTCTGGGTGTTCCTGGACAGAACCTCTTTTTTTTGGTAGTCCTCTCTCTGTCTGGGTGGATTTTTGAAATGAGAGTCAGTCTGGGGTTTTTGAAGGACAGTGAGTGCTGCTCAGAAAGAGCCCCTCCCTGCATCTGTAGCTGATTGGTCCATTCCCCTGCAGCCCTAGTTCTCAGCCCCGGGAGGAGATACCACAGGGGGATGCTGACTGATGACTGGTGCTGGGTCTTGGGATTGTGCCAGCTGCCCTACCACTATTACAAGGCGTGACACTGTCCCCCACCACAGCTACGCCTCCCAATACACACACACCCCTCCCTCACTCCCATGTACTCTTCCCAGTACACGCCCCCCTCCCATGCCTCCTAGGTATCTCCCGCCAGCTCTCCTTTTTCCCCCGACCCCTTTATGGGAACCTGAAATATGATAATTCTAAGCTTAAATATCAGTTTTATCATTGAGTGATCTATCCAAAAAGAGAAAATTGTAGGTGTTCAATATCTGAATTTTAAATATTTGTTTTTTGCTCTTTTAAAATCAGTAATGTATTCTTTCCTATTCAAATATGCACACGTTGTTGAATAATTCAACTTCTAAGAACACTTTTGGGGTAAGGTTTCTGCAACTTCAAAATAAATAATACATTGTACAGTAGATTTCAAGCCTTGAGTTGTAGCTCAGTGAATTGATCATGTCTGACAGGTTCTACTTCTGATGGCTTGCAATTTAAGTAGAAGTGACATCCACCAGCAACTGGAGATATGCTTTAGCTGGAGTTGTATGAAGGAGAGATTTTCAGTGATGGAGCATTTACTAGTGGACAAAAGAGAATATACCGAAGCTATACATTGAGCTGTGGTTTTAGACAGATTAGACAGATGTAATAGTGTCAGGAAACATGTTTTCATAAACAGCAAGATGGGAAAGAATAATTACTTCTCTGGTGATAGACTTACTGGTTTTATTTTGTTGATATTCTTTTATGCTGAAGTTTTTTAATCTGACTTAGAACAGCTTATATTAAATGTATTATTTTATGTAGTTCAGCTTATAGGGAGCTATCAGAAAAGATGGCAGCTATATGTCAGTTTTCCTAAATCTTTGTGAAACAGTTTTAATAATCTACCTATTAAAGTTGAGGTATTAAAATACCAAGTGGGTCTTGATAGTACCCAAGACTCATTTCCATTTGCTCACATTGCCATTGTGTTTAATGATCCAGCATAACATAATTAAAAAAAAAAAGATGATTTTCATTGTGTAAGTGTAGAGTTGTTACCTGACAGTTTCTCTTTACCGGCTCAGGCCTAAAAAGTAGTTGAGGATAAGCAGAAGAAACATTTAAAGTAATTGATTCAGTACTTTAACAAATGAAAATGATTCCTTGGATACTTTTAAGCTAATGAAAATAGAACAAAGCCAATGTTTGCAGCTGGAATTTCTGTGCAGTACATGAGTGCAAAGGAGGGGGCTGCACTGGGAGAATTGAGTGCTCAAGGCACACAGGATCAGGCCTTTACTGTTTGCTCTGAATGCTAATAAGTGTTTGCAAATATTTGTGAGTTAATTTAAATGTACACTCTTTATTTAGTCAGATTTTCTCAAATGAGTGCAATAATTAACCTTTTAGTACATTTGTTGCAAAACTATGGCTCAGTTGTGCTTTGCTTCTTCTAGTTGTCATATTTCTGCCATTCCTTTGTTTCAGGAAGTCTCCTCAATCATTTTAAGTAACAGTTATTTTTTGACTGAGGACCTGTTTTGACATTGACATATAATTAGTGTTAGATCATTTAACCACTTATTCTCCTAAAAACTTAATGATGTACTGAATCAGCTGGGCAATCTAGTATCTGTGCAATATGTTGCCATGTAATATCAATTTTTGTTTGCAGAAAAGACGCTCATGAATATCAACAGGGGAGTCGAAAACTCCACAGAGATTAGAGATTTTGATTTTTAGTTTCAGGAAATACTATTTAAAAGATACTCCTTCAGAAACTGGAATTTCTAGAAATTAGTCGATTTTTTTAAAAAAACCTAAGTTTAAAAATCAACTTGTTTGTCCATTAAAGATTTCTTTTTGCTTTCAGATTTTCTTGCATTTATGCAAAAAATGTTTCGTAACTAATTTTCTGTTTTACTATTAGGTGGAGCTGAGTTGTCCAAAAGAGATGGCATGGAAAGTGAATATGTACAGAGGATATCTAGCAATCTGCCATCCTGAAGAACAGCAACTTAACTTCATTGAGCGCCTGGTAGAAATGGCCAGCAGTTTAGCCATTCGAGAATGGCGAAGGCTCCCGCATGTAGTGTCACATGTTCACACTCCCCTTCTCCAGGTGAGATTAATAGTATAAGAACGGCCATACTGGATCAGATCAATGGTTCATCTATCCTTGGATCCTACCTTCCAACAGCATCCAATGTTTCAGGGGGAATGAATGGAATAGGTAATCAGTGTGTGATCCATCTTCTGTCTCCACTCTCAGCTTCTGGCAATCAGAGGCTAGGGACACCTAGAGCAGCGGTTGCAACTCTGGCCATCTCTGCTAATATCCATTGATAGACCTTTTCTCCATGAACATATCTAATATTTTTTAATCCCATTGTAGTTTTGACCTTTACAACATCCCCGTGGAAACAAGCTCCACATCTGACTGTGCGTTGTGTGAAGAAGTACTTCCTTTTTGTTTATTTTCAACCTGCTGCCTATTGATTTCATTGTGTGATCCCTGGTTTTTGTATTATGTGAAGGAATAGATAATACTTCCTTGTTCACTTTCTCCATATCATTTATGATTTTATAGACCTCTATCATAACCCCCTTAGTTGTCTCTTTTCCAAGTTGAACAGTCCTCGTCTTTTTAATCTCTCCTCCTATGGAAGCTCTTCCATCCCTGTTGCCCTGCTCTGTATCTTTTCCAATTCTAATATATCTTTTGAGATGAGATGACTAGAACTGCACACAGTATCGAAGCTGTGGGCATACCATAGATTTATATAGTGGCCTTTCCTAATAGTTCCTAATGTTTTGTTAGCTTTTTTGGCTGCTGCTGCGTATTGAGTTTGAATGTTTTCAGAGAACTGTTACTCCAAGATCTCTTTCTTGGTGGAAAGAGAGAGTTTATTATTTTGTATTTATCAGCATTGAATTTCATCTGTCATTTTGTTGTCCAGTCACCTAGTTTTGTGAGGTCCCTTTGTAACTCCTCGCAGTCTGCTTTAGGCTTAACTGTCATAAGTAGTTTTGTATCATCTGCAAATTTTGCCACCTCACCATTTACCCCCTTTCCCAGATCATTTATGAATATGTTGAACAGCACTGGTCACAGTATGGATCCCACTACTGTTTACCTCTCTCCAGTCTGAAAACTGACCATTTATTCCTACCCTTTGTTTCCTGTCTTTTCACCAGTTACTGATCTGTGAGAGGACCTTTCCTTTTATCACATGAATTTGATATTTCTTGGAGGTTTGGGGGAGGAGGGGAATTCTCAACTAATTTTATAGTAAGAAGGCATTATTTTGTTACATAACACTCGTAACTGAAAGGTTATATTCCTGGTGATATTTTTAAATTAAAATTACAACATTCATATTTTGGTTGGAATTCCTTTATAAAAGTTATCGCTTTACCACTGTAACTAATGAATGACACGGAGAGAACTAAGCTTTGAGAACGTTGGCATGTTTCAAAGGCTCAAACTTTTTTCTTGTAAATCCAGGGCCCCTTAAAGTCTTTGGAAAGGCACACATTCACTTCAGTGGCCTTGGGAATCAGGCCCAACCTGAGGATGTTATGCTGTTGCTTTATTAGCACACCTGTGGAAATTTTCTTTTAAGTTCATTTTAACACATTGTTAATGCAATACAGTTTTTAGAAGTCTAAAATCTATAGCTTGCTTAAGTCTCAGCTAGACTGATTCAGCCGAGTCCATGCCATTAAAAGAGAAGTGTGTGTTCAGGAATGCTGGCAATTGCTGTGGTAAGAGTAGAGTTCTGAGCACTACAGTTATGTCTACACAGCAGTAAAATACCTGCAGCTTGCCTTTGTCAGCTGACTTTGGCTCACGGGGCTTGGGATGTGGGGTTATAAAATTGCAATTTTGTCATCTGGGCTCAGGCTGGAGCCTAGACTCTGGGATCCTCTGCTCTCATGGGGTGCCAGAGCTGGGACCCCAGGGTGAGCCCAGACATCTACTTTGCAGTTTTATGGCCATGCAGCCTGAGCCCTGCGAGTTTGAGTCACCTGGCCCAGGCCAGCTGCAGCTGTGACACAACTCCTGTTACAGGATAGACATCCCCTCAGACATCCGCTTGGCTCAAAGTTTACAGTTGAAGAAGAAGTTGTCTAAAACTGTGGCATTAGTGAAAGACTGTCTTTTCCACAAGGTAATACCGCTCAACAGAAAACTATTGCAGGCTCTGGGCACCTGAGGCTTGATGAGCATATGTATTCCGTTTAAATGAAAGGAAGAGGTTTTAAATTTAAAATTTTACAATTTATAATTTTAGCACTTTAACCAGCACTAGGGACTCCCTTCTGAATAGAAACCAAAAGCAAGACTCTCCTCAAAGGCTGGTTTTTCATGCCCCTTTGTGCATATCATACTGGAGGTCTTTTTCCTGAGGATTGCATCTTGTACAGCAACTCCCTGTCCACCCAAGCATATCATACATCTAGGAGATGAGCCTTCTCACTCCTTTGCAACCCTCTTCCCCTTCCTCTCCTGTAGAAGGAGAGCTGTCAGAATTTGACCACAAAAGTCAGGATCAGAACACTCAGGAAGGATTCTTTTCACCAGACTTCTTGTAAGACTATGTAGGAAAGTAATTGCCAAGTGCACATTTCGCCTACAAAAGAAGTACTTTCTTTTCAGAACTATAGCTGATTAAGATCCACTGTGTGAGCAAGGTGATCAACAAGAATAGTGCTGTCTACTTGCTTCATGCTTCCTACTTGAAATTCCTCTGTGGTGACCTTCATGAAAGGGAGCAGGAGGCGCCAGCTCAAATCCGAGCCTACTAGCTCTATGATGTGCCTGGATGAACAGACAGTCCCTGCATAAGTTGGAATCCTTCAGTGAATTTCCCTCAATGCTGTAGAGGAGATGAAGGAAGGGCAGATAAGAACTATGTATTTCAGGGTAGTGTAGATGCTCTGGCAAGGGTTATGTTAAATTTTCCTTGGTGCTGATGTAAGGGAGATGCCCATGTAGGTGCCATCCCATCTCTACCCTGGAGAGTAGGAGCCTCCTTGTGTCCTACAAAATAGTGATCTCAGCTGTTCCTTAGATACAGTATACAGTGGAAGATGCCAGCAGGAAGAAAGGTAGAACAACCCTCACCCCCTCTGCAGACTGGAGAATCACAATATTCCATGTCTTGGGAGTAAGCTGTGTTCACCGCAGAAAAGACTCAACTAAACACTGCTGGATAAAATGAAGGATGGAGCTTTGAGGTTAGGCTGCCCTTGAAATGAGGATCGTTCCAGACCTAAATTTTAGCAGTGGAGCATTCCACTGACTTGTGCAGAGACACAAGTGAGGAGCAACTCATTAATTCCAGACTGCAGGAACCTCCAGCAGAAAAATAAACAACTCATTCAATATCACCTGCATCAAGTGGCATAAATCTTGTGGCAAATGTCAAGGTGTCATTTAAAAGTAGGAAGAGAAAATGTTTGTAGCATAAGACTTTCCTACTTTTTGGTTGCTCTACAGTGTGGTGTACATAATTTAAAGAAATTATGCATGTGCTGTCTCATCTATATGTGCCAATTCTTGACTTCTATGTACAGAAGTAAGTGCTGTTTCAACTGGAAAACCAAGCATACTCGCGAAGAGTAGGCCAAATTGTAATTTTTATGCTGCTTTGCTACTTAGCATATGCTATCTTTTATCTCTTCTATTTCCTATTTCTAGATTAGGGCTGAACTCAGTGCCAGCTCTTCAGTTGTTTTTAATAGAAGTTATTTTGACTTCAGAAGCAGGCATACTATTATCTGCATTTCTGCAAGGACAAGTTTCTTTGGAATAATAAAAGTAAATGGCGGCTGTTGTGTTCTTTTCTTCCTTCTTAAACAGGACCTCAAGGATGCTTATTTAAAGGCTCAGTGTTTAAAATTTGTTAGTCCTTTTTCTTGTAAATCTTTAATGACTTTCTCTAGAACCTTCTACAGGGTTTGACAGTACTCGGGGCTAGAGTTTCAGATGTGTTTGTGATGTTGCGTGTGAAGTTTTTGTTTTTCCTTAGGTAAACCTAGTTTTATTGGCATTTCAGATTATGGAGAGCTACAGGCATGTTCAAAAATCTGTATTTTTTTTTCTTTCTCCTTGGCATACACCTAAGATCCACATGAAAAATTAGGGGAAAGAGTTTCTTTCTTTTCATATCCTGTAAGGGTTGTGAAAACCTTTTTTGAGAATGTTTATTTTAAGCACTCAGAAATGTCTTTGAGGCACTTTGCACAAATATAAAGTCTCTCTGTTCTAGAGTATGCAATTTAAGTTGACCATGACATAGCAAGTGAGAGTCATGGTAGCTAAAGGGGGAGAAACAAAAAGGAATGACTGGTGATATGCCTAACTCCGTAAGGAATGGCACATCTTGAAAGTTGCATTATATTCCACCCTTCTTCCAGAGCTAAACTTCCAGTCGGACAGAAGGCCATTGCTGTGGTGGCTCCCACAATTTGCATATATGCTGCACTACATCCAAAAAGGACTCCCACATCAAATCTTGCGCTATGAAATACCAGGACCTGATGTATAAACATTTAGAACTGCATGTATAAACATTTAGAACTTCAGTAGGAAATTTTTTTGAGAGTCAGTGCGATTGCTAGAGGGAGGGGACCTGGTAGCTATAAAAATATTTTTTTGAGTTATTGATCTGTTTTTCCTGACTCTTATGCTAGAATTGCAAAGTGAGAAATAATGGCCTTGAACATGCCAGATCACCATTTTAATTTTGCATATCATCTTTAATTATCAGACTTGTAAAATTGTACATAAAATTAGGGAAACTTTTTTTGCTAAAACCTGCAAAGGACAGAACTTATTCTGATACTAAGAGAACTATTTTTTTCACTTTGTTAAAAATTTGAATGTCTTTTGACTGCCATTGAACAGTTATGACCAATCTATACCAGCCAGCAAGAGCAACAAAATTGTGTTTTCCAGCTTAATCATGCTCTTGAGTACATGGCACACGTCCAAAGCCAAAAGCATAAAAGATTTGAATGCCTTTGGATCACAGATAAACCTGGGAAGCCAAGATTCTGGGAAGTTTTAAGAAGTGGGATTCAGAAGCAGCTGTCAGAATGTTTGGGGCTGCCATTATTGAAAAGGATAGTCTCAGGAAGGGAGTTAATTTACAGTGGACCTGTGAAGATTTGGTTTGGGTTTTCTTGTACTTCACTCACTTTCCCTTTTGTATCTCAAGTTCTAAGCTGCCTAAAAAGTGAGTGTATTAACTGTAGGTAATTATTGTCTGCAGGTAAAATGTTCAGAAGTGCCAAAGTAACTTAGGAGCATTTGCACAAATGATTGAGGCCCTTAGGACTCTGTCCCATTGACTTTGGGGATCCTAAGTGCTTAGTACTTAGTAAAATTAGACAGGCTTCTGGTGAAAATTTTACTTTGTGCCCTTATTTTTGTGTAGTGCAGAGTTTACTAGTTACTGAAAACAGGCTCATGTTAGAGAGAGAGAGAGAGAGAGAGAGAGAGAACTTTTCACATCTAGGCTACTGTTTCAAACTCAGCCCTGTGCAATGATGTCTGAAAGTTAGCACCAACTGTTAATTTCTGTTCATTCCCTAACGGACAAATCCTCATGTCATTAAAACCCACCGTCACCTTTGTTGGCAATTTTAGTAGAGAATCCTAAATTGATTGGACTTGGGAGCTACCTTCCCATGTAGACATGGTGCTTCCAAAACAGGGTGGAGACATGATGCCAGGAAGCTGTTGGACACCTATTGTACACAAAAATTGGACTTGGTTTTAGTACTGAAAATCTGACACCTTATGCAAGTGGTTCATTCACGTCTTAAAGTCCCCCTTGAGCATTTTTAATAGATGGTCGTGCTTTATGAAGTTTCCCTTACTATCTGGCTTCTACAAAAGTTAAGATGGGTCTTTTTTCCTTATTCTGAGTACTTGATATGATCCATAAATAGCAAAAACCTCTTTTATCTAAAAGATCTGTAATAACTGAAATCATTATGCTTATGTGGACATATGCTTATGTGGACATTTCTCTGACTTTTCCTAATCATTTTTGGAAATTCATCCATAAGGTTTCTACACCTTAAAATGAGTGCCAGAGTAGCTTTAATAAATAATAGCAGAATACTTCATTTCTTTGAGGAGATGTTACATTTGGAGGCTGGCTTGATTTGAATTAACTCCTTGCTACCAAGAGTTGGGAATTCTTTCAGCTTTTTTCAGAGCTGACAATGGATGAACCTAGACCCTCCAGCATGAAAGGATTAACATTGCTTAATAACATATTTAAAAGGTTCCAGATATGTGACTTCAGTTAAAGTTGCTATTTTAAATAATCTTACATATATAATCTCCCCAGTGTAGAAATGATAAAACAGGCAGTGAATGATGAAGGTACAAACCAAGCAATGAATTTGCACTGCAGCAATTACTTTTTTATATCAGATAGTGTGTGATTAAATACCTGCAAGAAAATTAAATTTACATGATGAATGGAAGTAGGATGAAGGTTAAGCTATTGTGTGAGCTGATACTGAGATGATTGTAGGAAAATATTACTTTCCTTAATTTATTTTGTTTCAAGAGATTTGACTTTGTAAATGTGAACTGATTTTTGAACAGTTACCTTATCTAGTTGATTAAAGGTGAATACAAATGTTATCTGTTGAGAAGTTGCTTAGAGAATAGTATATTGGTTTAATTGTACTATAGATGATTAAATTCCAGTAAAGTGTGTGGGTCTTTCCTGTATATTGTCCAAGCTCAACAAAATGTCTGCTGTTTCTAGTAGGTGTGAGACTGCTGCCATCTTTCGTTTGTTCCTTTCCCTGATTAGAGCATGCTGGATGGCTGTAAAAGTTACTCTTAAAACTGGTTAAATACTAGAAATGTTAACATTTTTAAAATGTCAACTTAGTTGAAGCACGCACAGATCATATTTTATGCAGTTATACTTTCATTGTGGAGTTCAGTAATGACCAGTAACTATATTTTAGAGGTTCTGTGAAAAGTTTGTGTTAAATATTCCATTGATTTAAGGTCAGAACTTCTATTACAGCCTGCTGCTTTATCATACACTGGATAGTATTTACTATTTTCTGGAGGCCTAAAGTTGATGTACATTCAAATTGTATTTGAGAAGGCTTCCAGTCAGAATTCATTTGTTTTCAAGCAGTAATAATTGAATCATGTTAAAATCTAAATAAATTTTGAGAGTTTTCTTTGTGGTGATTACAGAGTGGCAACTATCCAGCCAGCCAGTGTTGTCATTTAAATTAGGGATTGGCGGGGATGCTTATTGTTGCAAAATAAATCCTGGAGAAGATGCAAACAATTGCAGGTTGTCTGTTGCTTCTGGTTTTCATGAAAAACGAGCATTTAGAAGAACAAAGCTGCCATTATGTGCAAGACTTGTTGTAAGGGTTTGTAGACCAAAATAAAACAAATATAAGTTCTATTGTTTGTTCCATCCTATGTGGGAAAGCCATGCTAAATGGTTACCCAGGGTTTTAGCTTGGTCCCAAAAAATTTTTCAAAGGTTTTGGCACAAATTCATACTATTATAGAGGAAAATAGCTACAATCAGTAATGTCCACTCAGAACACACACAAAGTTAATGGCTAAGGTTTCTTCAGAAAGACAGGAATGCACAGACTGAACTGCTTGGTCCTTGATTTGCCTTCCTGGAGAAGATGAATGTCCGAACCTTCCTTCTGGAATTTGGAATCTGAGAATGCAGGGAAACACTTCAGACCTCTTTTCTTTAAAAGACATCACCTCTGGCATTAACTGAATCTCCATGCTGGTGATTGAGTGTCTCAGTGATCTTCCATACTGAAATTCTAATCTCAGAATGCTGATTTTCTTTTGATTTTTTGGCTTCATAATTAAATTGGTTATTGACAGTGTGTCTTTGCTGGAGGTTATGAAGTCCTGTCATATTCCATCAATGACCAGTTTGGCAAATAAGAATATAAATAGTTCAGCTGCATACTAAGTGACTTATCCACCAATAATCTGATTGTTATCTTCATTTGACAAAACACGGTGAACAGACAGCTCCTTATACTTCTAGAGTGCTACGGTCTTAAGAGGGACTTTCTTGTTTAGTAGCCAAGGTTGTATGTCTTAAACAATTTATATTCCTTTTCATTTTAGGCAGCACAACAAATCATCGAACTTCAAGAAGCAGCCCAAATAAATGCAGGGTTGCAACCAACTAATCTAGGGAGGAATAATAGCCTGCATGATATGAAGACGGTCGTAAAGACTTGGAGGAACAGGTTACCTATTGTGTCAGATGACTTATCCCATTGGAGCAGCATTTTCATGTGGAGACAGCATCATTACCAGGGTAAAACCGCCTGGTCCAGCATGCATTCATCATGTAATTTTCCAGACCACCCACTGTTTTAAAAGTATTTATTTTTGTAAATGTGTCTCTATTCTCTAGTTTCAGGTACTCAAGAATATAAGTGATTTTGGTAGTTTAAATGGTCAATTTGAAATAAAACTTCATTTTAACATGTTGCATATTTTACATTTAAAATATACATTTTCAGAGCTATAAGAAAAGTTTGAGTATCTTAACTTTCCATTTTCATAAGTCATTTGTTCATGTGTATTTAATCATGACCTGCAAGATTTTCTCTGTATGATGTTTGTTTTAGAATTACTAACTTCACTTTTTGTGTCTCTAGCCATTGTAACTGCCTATGAAAATAGCTCTCAGCATGATCCCAGTTCCAATAATGCTATGCTGGGAGTTCATGCTTCAGCTTCAGCAATTATCCAATATGGAAAGATAGCTCGAAAACAAGGACTGGTCAATGTAGCACTGGACATATTGAGTCGTATTCATACCATCCCTACCGTGCCTATTGTGGATTGTTTTCAGAAGATTCGGCAGCAAGTCAAATGCTACCTTCAGCTGGCAGGAGTCATGGGCAAAAACGAGTGTATGCAGGTATGTTAGCAATAGCTGTGTCAAGGCATGTTGCTGGGGACTTCGAGGATGTGATCTGCCATTAAGTTGGATGCCATTCCCATTGATTGTAATAGGTATGCCACATGCAGAACAAAGGCACAATTTGATCCCTAATTATGCAAGAAATATTTAAATATAATCCAGAAAGTAATGGGGGAGTGAATAGAGATGATCATGTGAAGTAACAAATAGAGCTTAAAAAAAAATCTGTTTGAACAGAACATGTTAAAAAAGGAATAATCAACAAAAGTGAAAAGAGAAAATGAATGTTCTGAAATATTCAATGGATAAACAGAGAATTTAAAGGTATATCATAAGTGGAGGGAGGGGAAGGGTGGTGGAAGACTGTCACAAGACCAAGTGAAGATTTAAACAAAGTTTCGAGTAACTTATGTGTGGTGAATGTCCGAACACTAAAGGGAAACTGAGTGAGTTAAATGGACAAGAAAAATAGAATGTGACAGGCAAAAGAAGTTAAGATAATGGGTTTAGTGAAATTAAAGGTGGAAAAGAGAGTCCCTAATAAAGAATTTCACATGAAGGCCAAAGAAAGAAAGTTTAAAATTTTTTTGCATTTGTTTAGATTTTTAGAAAGAATTTTTAAATAAATAAATGTATCCTTAAAAATTGCTAACAAATGGTTGCTTATTAAACTTCGAGAGCATTTTTATTTTGGCAACTTTCTAAAAAGTTTTTTCCTTTTACTGATACAGAATTCAGTGTACAAGACTTTTTCATAAAAATTTGTTTAACAGGGCCTTGAGGTTATTGAATCAACGAATCTGAAGTATTTCACCAAGGAGATGACGGCTGAGTTTTATGCACTGAAGGGAATGTTCTTAGCTCAGATTAACAAGTAAGTATGTTAGTGGGATGGGATACCAGCACGCTTCTGGGAGAAGTGCAACATGAATATTTTAACAAAATGTTTTAAGCAGCAAAGTTGTTCAAATGTTAAACCAGTATAATATCAGGATAAAAATGAATATACATACTGATACTTAGTTCCTTTGTGGTTTTTAGTAGTAATATGCATCACTTTATCTCTTCAAAATATTGTAGAAAAACTAAGTAAAGTAATCCTCACACCACTTCTATTAGAGAAGTTCTACATATAGAGAAAAGGCAAAGTGAATTTACTTGCGTAAGGCTCCACAGTGAGTCAGTGGCAGATCTGAGGTTAGGATTCAGAAGTTCTTTCTAGTTACTTGTGTAGTTCAATCTGATTGTCTTACGCAACTAATTTAATGTCACAGTAAGATGAGAGCTGCTAAAAAGAGACGTTGATATGATGAAATAAGTTTTTGTGTAGAGAATTTACTTTGAGAAAACAGTTTACTTATTAAAAAAAAAAAGTCCTGCTCAACCCATACGCTGAGCTGTCAACTGAGCAGAAGTGGTATTGGTTTTTCTGATGCTTATGTTCACTGTACTCCCCGTTTTTAAACAATAGATAATAAAGGAATAAGAAACACAATGGTGACGAGATTCAGACCACTTAAACAAATGTGCTGTATCACACAGTATGGCAGTGCTGTATATGAACTCCTTTCAAATAACCTTATCAAAAGCTTCACTTGATAGGCATTGCAAAGCTCTTGCCTGTAGCAGATTAAAAACAATTCTGAGGCTTCTTTTCAAATGGATGTCTGCCACCTGGCTTTTTTTCCTCTGCGTGTGTTAACTGTTGGGAAAGATATGGAATCTTTGATTCAGAAGGCAAACTAATTTACAAGCTATAGGTCAAATTCTGTCCAGCAATACCTATGTAGAATTCAGCAGGAGTTTGCATAGATGCTGCTAGGGCATTATTCTTGCATACTTTGTGTTGGGGAATCACTTCACTCACCACTACAATGTAGCTACTTCTTGAGTGAAATTATCAGCATTTAAACTGTACGCCGCAACACTATACAACAGATCAGGGCAGGAAATGACTATCTTCTCCTGTGGAAACTAGAGGGAACTTTAAACAGGCAGAATGTAGTTACTTGGATGGGAAGTGCAAGAGGATCTTTAATGACCACAAGTGGGCCTTCATTTTACATTTCATCTGAAAGATAGGCAGTTTACATTTTTAACAGGGGCAGATGAAATAATTAAACCTGTCTATATTCCAAGCAAATGTATGGGGTAGAATAGTAAGTTTTTAAATGCTGTTCTCAGATATTGATATCAGATATTTCATGCAAAAATATACCAAAGTAAGTGTAGAATTTTTTTTAGTCCCATACAATTAGCAAAATGAAAATGGCAGTCTTGCGTTGCGCACACCAGAGAACAAGTGACTTCTTTGTTGCCTATCAACTGAAATGGAAGTTAAAGGTCACCCGTGGGTGTACCATTCCCCTTTGCCACCCACTCTGTGAACAAGGGGAAGAGGTGCCAGAGTGATAGATAATATAGGAAAGAGGGGAGAAAGGGAAAACTAATGTGGGGTTGTTTGGGGCCAGACACTGACTGCTGGGCAAACCCTGGTCTTGGCTGGCTTCCTAGACTGGCCTTGTGCACCTGCAAGCTCTCAGTTGTTATGGGAACTGCGAAGTTATTTTGATTATGGCCTCCCCACGCGCTTCTTGGTTAGCTCTAGCCGATCAGATTAGGGTGTGTGAGAAAGCTCTCACTGCGGTGAGACTTGTTTACTGCTGTAAGAGCTGCATGTGTAATGAGATGTTGAAAAATACTATAAGAGAGTGTGCCCCTTGGAAATAAACGACTTTGCTTGCAGTCATATTGGTCGCTGTGCTTTGTCCGGCCCACATGAAACCCAACAAACTAGTGATAAAGCCTGTTGGTAAAAACAGAAAGTAGTGATAAAGAGAGTCATTTATCAGACTGCTCCCATAATAAGCGGTTCTAACCTAGAACATGGAAAGGTATTAGAGGAAAATAAAGTGTCCGTAATATTGAGGGTAATTAGTTTTTTTAGTAAGCTATTTGACAAGCTAGTTTTCATTTACATCATGATTCGTGCTAGCCACTTCAATTTTTCTGTCAGATAATTACAAGTTGTGTGGTCTTCTGAATGAATATTCGTATTTTGGTATTAAAATGAGATATTTCAGGTTGACTGTTAATAAAGAGACACATGAGCGTTACTTAACTACAGAACTGTTTGTTCCAATGCTTATCTAGTAAAAGGAATGTATTTATCTTAAAGCACCTGTAAGGGATCCCAAAATGCTTTGAAAGAGTCCACATTTCAGTGCTGCAGTGCATAGGTGAGAGAGAGAAAATTAATGCTATAGTGAGTCTTTTCATCGTTTATTTATTGAAATGTAACTAGTGTGTTCACAGTGTTATACAGATTCAAGAATTTAATTTCTATTGGAGTAATTTGCACCAAATGCAAAACTTCTGTATTTGAAAAATATCAAAATGGGAAATGTTTAAGGTTATCAGATTCTGGGGAAGTTTTATAGCCTGTGTCACACTACACGGGGAGTCAGACTAGATCACAGTGGTCCCCTTCAGGTTTTGGAATGTAACTCTACTAATTCAATATTTTAGTTGCAAAAACCTTCACTTTTGCTCCCTCCTGAAATTAAGTATTTGTCAGAGATCTATGATCTCCTCAACTCCCTTCACCTTTTCCCCTGAAAGCCGCATGTTCTAGCTATGGAGACATGGAAGCAGTCACTTTCAGATCATTTTGATTTTGTTGCTTTATTAATTTCAGTGTGGGAATTCCACACTCTTCCCCTCCTTTTTCTGCAAAAAATCTTTCACATGCTTGTTTGTGAGTTTCATTGCCAAGCTCTGAATGTGCTGGACAAGGAATTTGGATGTGGTATCAATACATTAATCTGACTTCTCCCTCCCCTTCACACCCTCTCAGTTTTGTTTCTTCTTTCTCCTTTCTGTTCATCATGGAGAAACGTTCATTGATGCACTCTTCCTCCAGTCTTCTGTGTAATTCTCTCTTTCCCCTCCTCGCCCATCCCCAGTCTCGCCACCATTATTGCAAATAAGTGTTGCTTGTTCGTCTGGCAACAGTAAGGTATGCTTCTAATCAGTTTCGACTGCTGCTTCTGAGACGCAGCAGAAACACTGTGTTGGTGCAGCATGGAAGCAACTCTCAATTGGGACTGAAGTGCTTTTGGGGGCAAATATTAATGTGGGAAACTAGCTTTTGTTTCTCTTTACCCCCAACTAAATATTATATTATGCCTGAACAAAATGCTTTCCTTATGGCCTAGTTCAATGAAATCGATTAGGATTGGGTTAGTTTTATATCACTACTACTGTTAGGTAAACAAGTGTGAGAGAGTTTTGCAGAAAAATTAGTGTGTGGAAGTTCCACAATGAAATTAAACACAAGGGACATATTGTATACAAGTGATAAACAGAATTAATTGTAATTATTTTCCTCTTTGTAATAGGAGACTAATTCAAACCTTGTTTGAAGATCAGTGGGAGGTAATTTAGATTTTGACAGCAGAGAATCATGACTTCAAAGGATGAGAGGATAAGTGGCAGCATGAGATGAATTCTAAAGAAAGGCCGTTACGTTTAGATCCCTGTTCATTTGTTGGGTGTTTGCTTGAAAATGTAGGCTGGGTGTTTTTATTAAATAGGAAGATTTTCAGTTTTCCAAATGGTGTGCATCTATAAACCTTTTATCAGAATCTCGGTGTTCCTATAATGAAACATTAATTTTCATAAACATTCAACTTTGCATAAGAAAGTTGATGGAAAGCTGATAATGTGGAAAAAAATGCATTACTAGGAACTGAGTAATTGAAATGCAGTTCAGTATTAAGAAGATAACCAGGTTGAGTGCCATAGACTTTAAGGCCACTATGTTGATTATTACTATGTTACTTACGATTACTTCTTATTACACAGCTTAGTTTTTATTAAGGTAAAATAAATATTCAAATTAGTCACTTGCTGTAATCCTGCAGGTCTGAAGAAGCAAACAAAGCTTTTTCTGCAGCTGTGCAGATGCATGATGTGTTAGTGAAGGCCTGGGCAATGTGGGGTGATTACTTGGAGAATATCTTTGTCAAAGAACGTCAGCTGCACCTAGGAGTGTCCGCCATTACTTGCTACTTGCATGCATGTCGCCATCAGAATGAGAGCAAATCAAGAAAATATTTAGCAAAGGTAAGACTTAGAAAATATTTTTTTAAGAAATGGTTATTGTACAACTACCTAATGAGAGCCATATTTTCCCCTTGTATGTCAACGTTGATGAGGACAATGCAGATGAGTAAGAGGCAGTACATGTTTGCTATGGTTTACACACGTGCTACAACTTGAATGGGTTAAATAAGACTCCATAAGTAAGTAATAGTGCCTGGCAGTATTTCAGTCTAATGCCATATGTATCAGTGGCTGTATTGGTCCCATCATAAAAGAGGAGACCATCCTTGACCCATCTTCCAATCAAAGCCTTGAGAGTCCAGATGACAAACGCTTTCTATTGTAGAAGATCTTAAAATCAACATCCCCCGTCTGCATTGTTCTTGCTGCTACTTCTGTTTACGCACAGTGACGCAACATCAATAATCCTGGACTCCAGATCTCCAAAATCTTTGGGTTTTGTAAGCTGAACCTCACCTTATAATGTTAGGAGTGTTTGCAGGGGGTAAATTTAGCCCCTCCAGCTGTATTTCTAATCTACTATGCAAAGAGAAATCTGCACTGGAGATGTCTTGCTCTTGAAAATCATTTAGGAATACCAATTATAAGGGTTTTACAATAGTTATTGAATTCAAAACATGGCAACCAGATCTCATTGTGCCATGTACATCTTCATTGTTAAGTGTTTACTTTTTAACAACTCGCATGGAAAAATCTGAAATGGATGACCATCTCTGCTGGGAAGTGTTCTCCTTTCATATATGGAAGTGTAGAAAATACCCTGTAAGAATGATGATGATATACGTCCAATACTTTGGAGAATGTTACTGTTCTCTCAATCCAGTTCTATAATATATTATGACAAAAATGATTAGCAAGGGCTTCCATGCTTTGAGTTCTGCCTTTTAATTTACCTGAATATTGAACAAATTAAAACATATAATTAACAATACTAAAGAGATTCTTTTGAATTTCAACTTCTGCACCAACACCTCTTCCTACTACTTAATTGTAGGGGATTAGGCTGTCTGACTCAACTGGAGGTGGTAACAATGATTGCTATCTAAGCTGTGGTTGAACTTTATTTGTATTATCGAAAAGATTTTAAATCACAATTAGCACATCTTTGTCTGCAGTTTCTTAGCCTTTGTTTTTTTTTTTATTTTTAGTCCATCAGACAAATAAAATTACTATCTTTGTGCCCTGCTGTTAACTAGCAGTGTTCTGTTGGCAAATCACCAAATTTTACTTCAGATGTCTTTTGGAATGCATAAAATGCATTTATCTTTTCAAATAAATGGCACTTCGGTTGTTTTGCATTTCAATTCAAATACAAACAGCAATGTAGCATTAAAGTTATGTAGTTAAAATCAGAAAAACTCAGAAAATGCAAACATTTAGATTCCGGCATCAGATAATTTAGCTGCATCTTTGCCATTTTAACTGCATACGCTTAATATTAATTTCATATATATTTTGGATTTAATTTCCTTTTAAGAAAAAGGTGAATTTGCCCATGCCTAATAATATTAACCTTTACATTCCAAATTAGGCTTTGAAGCTCTCACTTTAAATAGGTGAATGGAATAAGATCTTGGCTGCAATTGTTTGACTGGAGACCATTTGCTATGGGTTTATGCTGTTAAAGCTGTATTTATGCAGTGGTAAAAGCTGAATGTTTTTAAAGAGAGCTGAATATTTAGACAGTATAGAAGCAGCAAAACTGGGACCTTGCTTTCTTTTATTCACCTGTTTCTCCTCACCTTTTCCTCCCAACTTTTCCTATACTTGATGTTGAGGTAATTCATTTCTTTTATTCAGAATGTCTTACTGTTTCATTGAGTGACTGCTAGATTCTCTTGCGTAAATTCTCCCAGCATAATTCCTGCACAAGCCTCCTGTTGAAACGAAGCTTCAGAGGAGCTGTACTTCTCACAAAATACTGAGGAGCAAGCTTTTCCTTCTAAAAAGGATACATAAGAGCACCTTATTACGCGAGCTTTGTGCTTTCCTCCAAAATTAAATAAAGAACAAGCATGTCACTGATTATCTAGAATTAGTGATGCAAACTGAATTGTTCCAAGCTTGAAGTATTGTGATATCACAGTGAAACAAATGTAGAACAAACTTGTTGATGGTTGAGAGACTTACTTCTAAATGCTAGAAATGTGAACAACCTCAGACTGTTGAAGATTGACTGACTGACTAGCTACATGTAAAATTAAAAAAAAAAAACCTGAAGATTTTGATTCAATTTGAGTCTTTCCATTGTAAAAATTTAGCTGAAGGTTACACTCTAAATTTTATTTCACTTTTTGTATCATAATTAAAGATTAAAATAACTATTTATCACAGATTATGTAACATATTAAATACTTTTCTAATATTACTGTTCCATACAAATAGTCTTTAGTTGCGTCAGGAATGTTAACTGATGACAAATGGGAGAGGAGTTGATTTCACATAGTTGTGGAGGGGAGGTGGACTGCAAGTTGATTTATTGAAGATGAAGTCGCCATGATGAATGGTTTAACATATCCACCAGCAAAAATTTTTATGTTCAATTAAAGTTCTTTGCATGTACTTGCATAAATGAAATCAACTAATTGCTGATTTTGCTGCATGATCTTCACTATCTCCATTTCCTATATTTAGTCATACACTTGAAGGATTTTTCCAAGGATATCTTTTTGAAATTCTTCCTTCCTTTCTTTAATGGTTGTGCAGATTCAACAGACTGTGCATATGCACTTTTGTAAATGACAGTTTGGTTATTTTTGCCACTTACTGTATTTTTGCCTTGCATGCTATTGTTGGCTCTGTAAAGCTTTCTGCTGCTGTAACTTTTTTGACTAACATTTAGAAACATAAACAGTTATTTATGGGTGAAATGTGTAAATTACCGGTGATCAGATTCCATACATAATCTTTTGAATATACTTAATATTAGGAAGATACAAGTTCAGATGTCCTTGTGAACCTTATTTTTTTGCTTTTAGGTTCTCTGGCTTCTGAGTTTTGATGATGATAAGAACACATTAGCAGATGCAGTAGACAAGTATTGTATTGGTGTCCCACCTATCCAGTGGCTGGCTTGGATTCCACAGTTGTTAACATGTTTGGTTGGCTCAGAGGGCAAGCTTCTTCTGAACCTCATTAGTCAGGTAGGGTGAATATATGGTACAGACAATTTCTAGCTCTTCTTCGTTCATGTTATGTTTTTCCAAGATTAAAATACTACAAATATTTTTAAAGCAAAATAAGGAATTGTTAAGATTTCAGAATTACATTGAATCTACAGTTATGAACATTTCTCCATTTTTTCTGTGTAAGCAGGATATGTTAATTTAAAAATTAAATTTTGTAAAATAAGATTAAATACACTATTATTATTATACCATATCTGCAGCAAAACATTACAATTTTCCCTCTGGAGTTACATTCCATATTACATTTTTGTGCCCATAATTTGACCATGTTTTGAAATGCAGTTAAATTATGCCTATAAAGCAGAATTAGAGATTAAAGAATTGTTCTGTTTGTCTTTAAAGGGTTTTTTTGTTTGTTTGTTTTTTAAATTAATAAGATATTGTTTTGGTCGTTTGTTTTTGTTTTGTAAATGTGATAGTCTGTTTTAGATTTTGAGGGTTTAGTGTTTAACAATGTGTTAACACTTATTATAGTCAAGTTTAAAATACGTTAGCTGCTCACGGTCTAGAGTAGGCACCCTACACACTTAGGTTCTATCTTGATGGTCAAAAAGGGTGACGTGTATTACAATTGTGCTAGCTCTATCAAGTTACCTTAACATGACTGAAAACCCTCTTTAAGGTGCGGGCTAATGTATAAAGTCATGATAACTGGCTGTGTTATAGCCTAGGCTCCTCCGGGCTATAATGTCTCCTGGATACTGGCAAAGGAAACTGTCACCTGTTTCTCGTGACTCCCTTTCCATTTTTGCTGGGCTCCCACTGTCTGTATGCTCGCCCTTGCTCCTACCTTTTTTAGGCCCCAAGAGAGAATGATGATGATTTAAGAAGAAATAGAAGATAGCAGAACGACAATAAAATAGGGATTTAGAGGAGAGCGATGCTCCCTATCAGCCTTGAGGAAGCAGACTATTTTAGGGCAGGCTATCTGATTTCATTGTATCTTGGTGTTGTCTTGCAAAACAGGCGTTCAGCTGTCTCCTGAGGATTGATGGATGTACTTCTTGCCTTAGAATGAAACCTTTTTCACAGAGTTGTTGTATAAAGCTCTCTTTGGTAAAATTTTCAAACGTGCTAGGGGCATTATAAAATTATTTCCACACATCTTGCTCATTTAAATGTAAGGACAGTATACTTTTAAAGAAAAATTCTGTCTAGAAAATTTTCCTACCATATTTTATGCTTGCCTAAAATGGCCCAGTTAAATACATTGTTCGGCTCATTTAAGGGACACTGAGCTTTATAGATTCAAAGGCAAAAGCTGCTTGTTAATGTGTACTCAGCTTTTTCTGTAGGAGCCATAAAACCTTTGTTTGGTGAAAGTGGCATCCCTTTACATTAAATAGCTACTTTTCACAGTCAGTGCTGCAATTATGGGGAGTAAGGTTACTCTAATGGTCCCAGCTACCACGCAGTGTGGGGTTCACTGGGAATTGTGGCCTAATTTAAAGACTAATTGTTGTCGTTATGTCTGTTTTTCTTCTATTATGTGCATGAGTAAAATCCTTGAGCTGGTCAGGTACTCTCACATTATGCTGTTCCTAGATTTATTAGGCAATGCAATATTGGGAATTCTAATTAAATATCTCTTGCTACAGTGTGCACAGTGTCATTTCTGTGCTCTATCCCCTTTTTGTTTGGTTTTTTTGTTGCTGAAATGTGCTTAACTTTCCATAAATCCTAAATAAAACAAGGAATTATTGAAATGCATTTGTTTAGTATAAATATTACATAGCTATAGACTTGATCTCTTGTATATTTGTATAGTCTTTCAGCAAATCAACAAAATAGTGAATATTATTTCCTGTGTGTTTATATTCAAATAGGTGGGAAGAGTCTATCCGCAGGCTGTCTACTTCCCTATCAGGACCCTCTATTTGACGCTGAAGATAGAACAACGAGAGCGCTACAAAAGTGGTGAGTTGTTAGTGCTAAAAGTCACTGTACTTAGTTGGCAGGTGCAACTTTGTCTCTCCAGTGGGGATTCCCTGACTTTCTGGTAAATGAAGTTCACTGGGAAAGATAGCTCTAACCCTTGATAAGAAACTAAGGGAATAATTAAGGATAAAATTGTTTTGAGTTTAGTATTTTTCTGTCTGCAAATACCTATGAATAACTTACGGTGTTGTTGAATATATTCATTATGTCAAATTCTATATGCTTATGTGCCCTTGTTACTGTAACATATGAGAGCTGCACAATCATCAGTGGATTTTTATCCTCACACAACCCTCGTGAGGTACAGAAGTGCTGTTATCCTGAATTTGTAAATAGGGAACTGAGGCATAGGGATCTAGTCACCTAAAGTCGCACAGAATGTCTGTCAGAGTAGCAGTTGAACCCAGGGTCCCAGTCCACAACATTAACCAGGAAGCTGTCTTTCCTTCCTTTTTGGTTAGTTTTGATTTGGAAGCATAGGTCACGTGGCATTCTGTTCCGTTGAATGAATGTAACTCTTTAGAATCAGCTTTCAGTGCACACGCTTGTGTTTCATATGAACTTCTTGCCATATATGTGCTCTAAATTTTTTGCTTTGAATTTAACTTCCCCTATTAATGCTCTCTAAAATTCGCTATCACATTGCTCTTTCAAGGGGAAAACATAAGGGATATGTGCAGCTGTTTTCAGAAACAAACCCTATGCAGCATTACCACATTGAGTAATTCCACAGCACCTTCTTGATCTTTTAGCCCTCTCAAGAATAGCTCCCAAGAAATCTATTTGAACAACTTAAATCTTTCCTTTTGTTCTAGTTGTTTTGTTTTTTGTTTACAAAGTACATTGTCTAGATGATCACCCATGTCACTTAATTTCTGCATATATTTTAAAGGGCACTTTTAAGGAACATCTCATTTTCCTGGATTTATTGCTTTACAGAGGGAGAAATGTTCATGAATAGTACCAAAATTACATTTTATTTCTTGATCTTAGTTGTCTACTGTCTTTTTGATGGTTTCATTACATTAATTTCCAGCAATGGATGTCCTGCATGTAAAATTCTGTCTTAATGAGATCACTGCATGTATAATAGATGATAGCTGATCATTTTTCTCTTGACTCTACCTCCGTACTTTTTCATTCCTAAAACACATTGCTCCTACACAATGCTCTTTAGTCATGAGGTATCGTTTGAAATAACGTCTCATAATTTGGTAAGCTGTAAGCTCAGACCCTGAAATCCAATGGTTAATTATAATAATTATAACCATTCAGTGGTCTTTGTATAAGAAATTAGTTTTAGTAAGAGATGTTTCTGAGGATAAATTTCATACTTGTAGACACTAGATCACCAGTTATGTTATAAGATTTCATGAAAGCAGAAAGGAACTGAATATCTTAACTTTTGTCTTTTCCTTTAAGAGGAAATGGATTGCACAAACCAGTGCAAAAGGTTAAAGATATAGGTCTTCGCTCCTTTTTTAAATGTATGCTTTTCTCTTAACTTTATGAAACAACTAAATACCATTTTCAGCAAAGTTTTTTTTAAACAATTTTTATTAAACTTTTATTTTCCACTAAATTATAGAAAAATAGCTTCAGTTTCCTTTTGAAGCAAATTTAGGCGAGTATATTATTTGAATGCCATGCAGTCATCTCTTTCATAGTTCTGTGAAAGTTAACTATCCTATTTGGGTTTCGTCCTAGATTCTGGACAACAGCAGCCAAGTTCCGTAGGAAGTCAATCTCATTCTGCATCAGATCCTGGGCCAATAAGAGCCACTGCACCTATGTGGCGCTGCAGCCGAATTATGCATATGCAGCGAGAACTGCATCCAACGCTTTTGTCATCTCTGGAAGGCATTGTAGATCAAATGGTCTGGTTCAGAGAGAATTGGCATGAAGAGGTATTTGGACTTAATGTTACTATTCAGAATTACTTAACATGCATAAAATCCAAGACACATTTAGATATGTAATATGTCTAGATTATTTATTTTTCATTTCCAGCAGTATTTTCCGTAGATTTTGTTTTAATAAGGTGGTACACAGTAAACTGGTCTGTTTAAAAAATAACCTTAAAAAATCTGCCTTCAACTGTAAGCATCGGTTAATTATTTCTGTATTTTTAGAAGTGATGTTGATGCTGGGAAAAAAATAACTCTCCAAAATAATAGGCTTTATATATGTTTCATAATCTAGATTTAAGTAGAGAATAATTTTACTATTCTGATGTTGCTGTATTGTAGTACTGCATTGTCATGTAATATTAGTGAGTATTTATTGTCAAATCAAAAGGCCTAACAACACTTACCTGTTTTTTTTCTTTTATCCTTGTACTAGGTTCTTAGACAGCTGCAGCAAGGCCTGGCAAAGTGCTATTCCGTTGCCTTTGAGAAAAGTGGAGCAGTTTCAGATGCCAAAATCACTCCCCATACGCTAAATTTTGTCAAGAAGTTGGTCAGTACCTTTGGTGTGGGACTGGAGAATGTGTCAAATGTCTCCACCATGTTTTCCAGTGCAGCTTCAGAGTCATTAGCTAGAAGAGCACAGGCTACAGCACAAGACCCTGTATTTCAGAAATTAAAAGGGCAATTTACAACAGGTGAGATCTGACAACATATGTCCAAGTTTATTTTAATAATCTTCAATGAAAATATTGTTTGCCGAGTGTTCATATCCAAAAATTGTCTTTACGCATCCTATCTGAGAATGAACAATGACTACAGAACAAATCAAATGTTTAACTTTTGAAAATGTACAATATTCTAGTGTCCGGCCATTCTTATACTTTTTCGAGTAGTAAAAAATGCATGCAAGAAAATTAGACCACAACACCGAGGAAAAGAACTTTTGCAGAACATTATGTAGTTTTTCCATTGTTGCCATAACTGGAGTCAGTTACACCTATTTACAAAAATAAGTACATCACTGCACTTCAACAAAAGATTAGCACCTTTTGAACGCTTGTATGGTGAATGACAAAGCTCTCTGGCAGATGAAAACCATTAATAGCTAGATAGTCCTTGTTCATGTTCATACTAAAAGCAAGCAATGTTGTAAGGCACTTAAAATGTAATGGCACTTCACATCCGAAAAGTTCCAACAAACTATCATGTACAGTTTTCCAGAATTTTCTACATCTGATGAGTAATATTAATTTAGGTTTCTGGATAGCTAGATTATAAAATTCTTGGCTCAAATTCTCATAATTATGTTAGGTAAATTGAATCCTTAACAATAGTCAGGCCTAATAAAAAGGGTCCTTTTGGGACGTAACTTATTAGGTATTTGGTATTTTATTTTCCAGCCGAATTACTGTATATGATGTAAGTCTGATGTTGAATTGAAATTGAGTCACTTACCTTTAAAAAAAAAAAAAATAATAAATAAAAAAATGGCAATTTACAATGAAATTTTAAGTAACAGACACTCAAAAGTATCAAGGCCACTCAGCTGTTGTCTGTATCTCTGATATAGAAGCTTGGCATTTAGTGATGGAGGATTTCATGCCTTCCCTGGTCATGGAAATTTGCTGCTGCTAGTGCACTGATACTTCTGTGGTTCATCCTGAAAGAAGATTAAAAATCAGATAAAGTGGAATAGTAGCATATAAACTCAGACAGAAAAATATTAAACCTCTGAATTGGAAAGGCAAGTTTTATTGTATGAGCTAGATTTTCAACTGTTTTTCTAAACCCTGTTTGATAAAATCATTTAAAAATTTTAGAAGTTAATGTTCATAAGTATTTATGCAACTTGCTATATTCAGAATTCAAGGTCAGTGCTTTACTGAGTTCAGTGGTAGAGTTATGATTTTTCATGCATCTCACTGACTGTGATGTGAAAATAAGTGATCTGTTGGGATTCTTGTGAAAGTAGCTCCCAGTCACAGATATGACCTACATATCTTGTGCACATTATGTATTGCGTGATGTAGTCTTTGAAGCACAGCAGTTGCATGACAGTGGATAATGGAAGTCCTGAACCATATGATTAAATTTAATGGATAAAGGTTACTAGGGAAGGAAACAGAAAAATTTCACATATCCCCAATTGTCTGAAAATTAGAGAGAAATAAAATGCAGTTAATGTAGACATGGATTTCTTATTTTTTAAAAACTTTTATTATTTACATATTGCAACAGCCCTTAGGAAACATTTAGTCACTACTCAACATGTTGTTTTTATATTATCTTAGTGTTTGTTAATTCTTCTTGATGCTTTGTTTGATTCCAGATACAACTACTGGGAGAGCTTAATTTTTGTAGGCTTTAGAGGAGAATAGTTATGAAGTTAGACTTGGAATTGTAAGAGAAACATAGAAGGCAGCGATTACTTTAAAAAACATACTCCTCCCTTCCCCCCCAGCTCATAGAAAAAGGATTGTAAGATTTAAGATGAATGATTTTGTAGTGTCCATCTTTAGTTTGAAAATAAATTATATTGATAAGATTTTTTCAGTTTCTTCTCTATGTATTTCCTTTACAAATTTCAAGGTTTATTAATGACGTATTTAAAGTTTCTAGTTTTGTTATCCTGTCAGACTTTTATAAAAATTTATATGCATCAGTGTTTAAAGAAACCTAAAGGGAGAAGTTTTTCCTGGAGCTATTTAATGAAATAAAGACCATTTTAAAGTAATCAAGACACAAAATGTTTCTCTTAAATTTCACTTTAAAAATAAGCAATTTGCCTGATTTTGTTTTCCTTGCAAACTTCAAAATGTATTTTTTAATTATGATTAAGTGTGGGTGGGTACAGAATTAAAATAGCTATTTTAGTGCCAGATTAGATTGTTTTAATCTATTAAATTTGGGGTTTAATTAAAAAATTGAAGTGTGGAAAAAAATAGATAAAATTAAATTGGTGAATATGCTTGCTTTGTGGAGTCTTTTATAATTTAATTTATTATACAGAAAACGAGATTAGATTTGTGATTAATTTGCAGTAGTGGTAGAATCTATATTATCAAATTAATAGAAGCTTCATTACCTTACTGGACATAGCAAATGTATTAACATTTTGGGCAACAATTAGTAGATCATGCCTACACTTCTTTATGTGCTTTGGGCCTGTTCCTTTTTCAGTCTGAGTCAATGGGAGTCTGCCTTCTGTCACACTCAGAAGTGTCCATGTTTGTATTTGTTATTCTCAACATCTGTGGTATTCACTTGATTTGTGGATATTTACATCTGTTTTCTGAGTCTTCTGTGACAGGGTGTATCTTAGTTAAGAGTCTAAAGATAAACTATGGTCCCTTCAGTTACTCCTATGTTCATGTTGATAGATAAATTTTCAAAAGACATATGCAAATAGTGTATTGTGGTTCCATAACCTTTTCTTCCAATGGTCAAGATACATGGATTCTCAAACTTCTTTTTTCTGGGACCCCCTTTGAAAATATTTCAGGCTAGGATGACAACCTCCCCCCCCACCCAAAAAAAAAAAGTAACAAGCCCCTCATACCATCCCACCCTTACTTCTATGCTGTTGCTAGGGATGACACTGCATTCAGAGCACCCGGCCAGCAGCCTCTAGTCTCTGGCTATCCAGCTCTGAAGGGCTCGGCCTGTCAGCCATGCATGGGGCTGACAGCTGCAGCCACGGTATATGCATGGGGCTGACAGCTTGGGACCGCCCTGTAATAACCTTGTGACCTCTTGAGTGGTCCTGACCCCCCCAGGTTGAGAACCCCTGGTAATGACTGTGCTGGGAGAGTCTGACCTTGCACACCTGGACAAACTTTTTTCTCCTGGGGACATGAATGCATTCGTGTAATTGTGGTAATTTTTTCTTCTTCGAATGCTTGATCGTGTTCATTCTGTTGTAAGTGCGTGTGCACCCCGTGCACAGTTACCAGAAAACTTTTCCCCTTAGCAAATCCTGTAGCGCTAGATTCGGTGCCCCCTGGAGTCCTGTGTGCATGGCACGGTATGTGAGGCATTGCATTGCTGCCAGCCCTACAACCCCTTAGTTTTTTGTTTCCGCCACTGATGGTTACTGGAAGTGCTTAGGCGAGTGTCTCTTAGCTGTAGCCTTTTGTTTTTATAAGTACTTGTTAAGTAGTTGTTTAGATAATTATTAGTTGTTATAGTAGATAAGGTAGTCCTGTTACAACAGTTACTTACAAAGTAAGTAACCATGTTTTATTATTCCCTAGTCATCGTAAAAACAATATTTGCTGCAATCTAGAAGTATTGATTCAAATAGGGTATGCATTTTAGGCAAATGTGTTTAATAAAATGTTGGTGTTATTCATAGATACTTCCACCTTTTTCTGTACTTTTCCAATATTTTCTACACTTTACCTTTGACTGACTGGTGTCTTCATTGAATTGATCAAGCTTGAACCAATTCAAGAAGCAAGACTTACCTTTTAGTAGTGAAATAGGTAAATAAAACATCTGTCTAAATTCAGCTGTCTGCAAAGCAGAGTATGGGAGCCTTTCACTAAAGAGAATGCCAGAGATATTTCTTCTCCCTTTTAAAAGCTGAAATTACTTATTTTCTTTTCAAATGGGCTCCGAGTGGAGCCTATGTAACATGAACGAAAAAGACTTATTTGAGCTCTCTCTCTCATTCTCATCTGCTACTGAAAAACAAAACAAAAAAATCTAAAATAGGCATTTTCACCAATCTGGAGTGATTCCTTTAGTGAAATGAATGACTTGTTTTTTGTGTTGTTTTTTTTTTAAATTAACACTGATGCATATTTTTATCACTTTATGTGCATTTCATTAGAATGCTGTAGTTTTAATTTGAGGACATTTTTCTGCACTTTATAGAGTTCCAGAAAGAAAATGATGCAGTCCTATTGTCACTTTATGAAAAAACGATTTACTCATATTGCTCACTAGAGGGTAGACTTGGAATTATAATCAGATATTTTACAATAATATTTGTTCTCAGAATTGTTCTGCACACACTATATAAAAACAGAAAAGGGACTTTCAATTAACTACAGTAACAGTTTTTAGAATCTAACACAAAATTATTCTTGATGTCTCTGACCTGGAGACTGCATGTGTCCTTTATGAATTTTTCTTATGTTCTAAAAGAAACTTAAATAAACATGCAACTCTTGTTTTAACATAGGACATTCTCATGCCAAGGTATTTATTGTATCAGCATTGTTGTGGATACCAATGCTGTTCTGGAAATAATTTATAGCTGCTGCTATAAAGCAAGGCAGAGTGTAAAACACCATTCTATATAGATATAAAGAAAATAAACCTTTTTAAAATAAATTTGATTATTAAAAATCAGAATGGGAAAAAAGATAAAGAAATCCTGTCATGATTTAAAAAAAAAACAACAAAAAACCCAACTCTTTATAAATTAGCAATATCATAAGGAATACATTCAATTGATATCCTTATGTAGGTGAGTGAGGGGGTATGTTGTACATATGTACGAGTATACAGTGGTTATCCCTTAAAAACCTCAGAGATTATTTTATGGCAGTTGTCCGGTTTTTAAGAGGTGATTATTGTGTGTGCGTGCATGTATGCACTTCCTACACTCTCTCTCTCGTTCACTGAATCGTGGCTAAAAGCGTATAGGACCAGTTTGTTCGTTGTGTATGTACAAGGTACACCCACAAGAACATGATGTATTTAGGTTCTGTAAAATTTGTTTGTAAAGAAAGTTACCAGATTTGTGCACAAAATGCAGCTTTTTGTGATCCCTCTTTTTGTGGTTGTGTTGAAAATTTGGCCCTTATTGTGTTTGTAAATACATACTGTGCATAGAATTATTTAATATGTTAGTGCACTGTAGATGGCTGTTTATAGCAAATTTTTCTGATCCAGTTTCTCTTTCCTCTCAGGTTTTATACTCGCAGCTACTTTACAACCATTAAGCATTTGAGAGAAGTATTGGAGACCTAGAAAAATAATTTACATATATAACAGGCCACTCATTAGTTTCTGTGTTCTAAATGTGCTGTCTCATCTCTGAGATTAACAGCTAATTTTCCCTAGCATTCTAATTGTGTTGAGACATATTGGAGATTGTGTGCAGAAATTGTTCTGTGAATCTTTTATAGGCTGTGCAGAAGTGTTCAGTGCATTTATAACAGTGAATTTTTTCAGTTATTCACAGGAATGATTTTGACAAATTGGTCAATGGTAAATATTACACAATTTCAGAGTGTAATATGCAATAATTGGGGTTTACACTATCAATGTTTATCCTGTAAATTCTGTTCTATTTGGGCTCTTTTCTGCTGTTCTCCACTGAAGTATCTGAGCACCTACTAGAAGTTTGCAGTATTGTTGTAGACGTGTTGGTTGCAGGAGATGAGAGACAAGATAGCAGGTCAGGTAATATATTTTATTGGATCAACTTCTGGTGGTAAAACACACACAAGCTTTTGAGGTACACAGAGCTCTTCAGGTATGGGGAAAGAGAAAAAGGTGGGACAGATTGTTAAGCACAAGGGGTAACTTGAATTAAGTGGGCAATTGGGGGTTAGGTTGTTACACATAAAGGGTTCGAATTGGGCAGTTAAGGGTAGCAGGCAGTATGGTTTGTTACAAATTGTTGTAATGATCCATAAAACTAGTGTCCCCCTGTAATCAAAGGTTTTTGGTGTCCAGCAGTTGTGAATTTAACTTTTGAAGTTGTGTAGGTTTCCTTTGAGGACAAGTTCTGAAAGACAAGCTGGGTGAGATAATATCTTTTATTGGACCAACTTCTGGTGGTAAGAGCGACAAGATTTCAAGCCATGCAGAGCGCTTCTTCAGGTCTGGAAAAGGTACTCTGAGCGTCAAAGCTAAATGCAGGGTGGAACAAACAGTTTAGCATAAGTAGTTAGCAGATATTGTAAGCGCCACCCAAATATAGAACCTGCTTCAATACAGAAATAAACTCCCCTCAGTCTGCATATCCCTACTTCTTGCCTACCACCCACACTGAGTACTGAAAGGTCAGATGTGGAGTGGTCACTTTGAGAAAGTTGTTTGCATGTGGGTGATAGGATGTTTTTGTCTTACCATTTTTGTGCGAGTGCGTTTGAGTGTAGTATTTGTCTGGTTTCATCCACACAGTTGTTTTTGGGGCATTGAATGAAGTAAACCACATGTGATAAGCATGTGTAGGACCCATGGATCTTGAAAGGTGTGTTGTGTGTGGTATTGATCATTGTGACAAAGGAAATATGTCTGGTATCCCTTTTGAGTGGGAGTGTCCTAGTATGTGGGGAGCTTGCTTCTGATGTTGCGGTTGGGGGTTGTTTGAAGTTTGTTTGTAATCCAACATATTTGCCTGCTACTCTTAATTGCATATTTCAAAGCTATTATGCATAACAACTGACCCTCAATTGCCCACTTCGTTTCTAGTGACTGCTTACAACATGTTACCCTTTATGCTTAACAGTCTGTTCTGACTTGTATTTAGCTCAGACAAGGTAGGTGAGGTAGTATCTTTTATTGGACCAGTTTCTTTTTAGTGAGAAAAACAAACTTTTGAGCTTTTTTGTATTTAGCTTAGTCATTCTGATTTCCTGCCACAGACCTGAAAGGAGCTCTGTGTAGCTCAAAAGCTTGTACCTTCCAACGGAAGTTGTTCCAGTAGAAAATGTGACCTCGCCTACCTTGTGTCTCACCTAACAGTAGTACATTTGGCGCACATTCTTTCTTCCTCTATGGAAGTAAAAAGTTGTATGGATCTAAACTATTTTGATTTTCTCAATTTTTAAAATATATTTTTATTTAAGCTGTTCGGTGTGTTTTTATTAGTGAAAGCAAGGTCAAGGAGAGTACCTTGCACTCAGATCAGGAAGTGGTGGAATTTATGTTGATATTTAGATCCTGCAGGATTTTTTTGTCTCAGATCAACCCTCCAAAAAGAACTATCTCTTGCACAGCCGTACTTTACCCTTGTAATAGATGATTCTGTTGTTTCATTGAGGAATACAATTGTTGACTCCAATCCTTATCCTGGAGCTGTAGGGAACTGTTCAAATTTCCTGGCCCAGATTATCAAGTATCTTGAAGATAAGGATGCGGATCTTGAATTAGACATACTATTCTGTGGAGAGCCAGTATAACGAGTAGAGGGCAGGTTTGGTATTGTGGTAAACTGAGTTAAGAAGAGCTGCTCCATTCTGTAGTAACTAGTTTCCTGAGAGTTGATTGATTGTTTATGCCCAGGGAAACTGTATTATGGTAATCCAATCAAGAGCTGTAACAAAGGCACATACTATTGAGGCCAGCTCACCAATCAGGATGGAACACTTTCCTAACCATAGATAGTAGAATGTGTTCGCATTTGTGAGAATATAGCATCAGTGAGAACCCAGAACCATTCCTAAATTGCTGACTCATTTGACCAATTGTGCATCATGTAACTTTAACTAGAGTAGACAGCATGCAGCTGCAAATCCTCTGTAAACTGGAGTAATCTCTGTATTGCTTGGATTCATTCAGTTTCAGCCAGCTATTCTTCATTCCTGAGCTGGTTTTGAGCAAGCACTAGGCTAGTGTGGAAATGCTGGAGTTTGAAGGATGAATAGAGCTGTTTGTTTGCATATTGTTGGCGTTTTTGTTCAGGATGTCTTATCCATTCTCCTAGCAGTTGCATACAAATGTTGAACACTGAAGAGAGTAAAAAAGTGTATTTTTCTATTCTGAGCTGTAAGCAATAAGAATAATTGTTTTGAATAGCAGGCAGCAATTTTACTACTTTATTTTGGAATTATTTCTGACTTTTGAGATTACTCAATTGGTGTTCTTCCATCTCATTTAAAAAAAGCTGTATCTGTACTCAGAGACAGAATAAAATAGGACAAAAAAGACATTAGCTATATCTAATGCCAGTTAATTTAATTTTAAATCAAAAGGAAACTCACATTACTAGATTGGAAAATAAGCTTCAGATTTTTGTCTGTCTGTATAATCTGTTCTAATCCATACCACACACCTTCCGTGATCTCTGAATTGGTGAACTATATAAAACCAAATAAAGACTATTAATCATGTACAGTAACAATATGCAGTGTTTTTGCAGTATTATTTATAATGTCCCCATGACCATGAAGCAGGAAGGTATTAGGAGAATCTGTATTGGCAAAAAAACTGGGAAAACAAGCTAGGGCTTTGTGCAAGAAAAGGAAGCAACAGAGCCTGGTGGATTAATTCCTCTAGCGTACAGTTTATTACGTATTTGGTTGTAATGCTAGTATTCCTAAACCAAACTTTATATAGAGATGAAATACCCGACAGAATCTGTGCAACAAAATGTATCATGCATATATGCACTATGGAATTATGTAATTGTACTGCTGTAATACTTAGCACAGCTGGGCTGGGGCTCTATGTACTCTGCTAATATATAACAAAGATTGTCTGATCCCTTTCAGTTTCATTTCCTATTCTGCCTCCTCAAAAGTAATCTGAACATATTAGCTTTTTTCTGTGTGTTTGATATTCATTATTTGCTTTGGTAACCACTCACATTTTTTATACCCTTACTTGCTTGGTAAGGTAATGGTTTTTTGTGATCAAAATTCTAATTGTAGTAGTTACTTTTCCAGTGTATGTAATAACCATTTTTAACAGTTTCTTCCATTTTACCACTGTAGATCTATTTTAATGCATAATGGTGTGCTGTACATGGTGCCTCTAAAAGTGTTCTGCTTGTGGGCATGAAGATGAAAGAATTTTTAAAATGCCAAATATCTGATCATTAAATACAGCATATGGAATTCAGAACAATAAACAATTTTTTTTTCTTTTAGACTTTGACTTCAGTGTACCAGGCTCCATGAAACTTCATAATCTTATTTCTAAACTGAAGAAGTGGATCAAAATCCTAGAGGCAAAAACTAAGCAGCTTCCAAAGTTCTTCCTCATAGAAGAAAAGTGTCGTTTTCTAAGTAATTTCTCAGCTCAAACAGCAGAAGTAGAGATTCCTGGAGAGTTCCTTATGCCAAAGCCAACACATTATTACATCAAAATTGCAAGGTAAACTACCATTGGGTAAAGAGTAGATGTAACTGAGATAATAATTTTAAAAAGAAAAATCCCCTCCCCCTCATGATGCAGTATCGTTCAGTCACCGAAATACACTTTGTATGGCTCTGTATTGAAATGATTTAATGAAATATCTAATGGCATGTTTCATTATGATGTCTTAACATAAGGCAGATCTAATTTTTAGATTCATATGGTAGTTTTATGTGGTCTTATTGGGAAACTGGGGAAAGTGGTAATATTTTAAGGTCATTGTGCCATATTCTAATCTCTTACATTAGTGTAAAATCAGAGTATTTCTGTTAACTGCAGTAGTGAGTAGAGATACTTTGGTTTTTCATCAGTGTTTGGTTATCAGAATCTGGTCAAATGAATAGCGTGAATTAAACGCTGCATTCTTAAATGTAGGGAAGACAAAGATGAAAACTTCATGGTCATGTTCACCCTCTCTTTCCTCCCCCCCCCCCAAACCAGGATACAAATCTTTGTTGAGCTGTATTAGAAATGTAGCTTATAGTAAGGTTGCATCTCCTTTTAAAGAAATCATAGTTATGTAGGTTTTATAGAAGCTCAGGAGCTAAGTGTCTCTTTTTACCTCGAAATACAGCATTTCTGTTTTTTAAGAGTCTTGCTTTCATCTCAGAGGAAAGAAATGAAGCTTTAGGCTTTGAAAGCTCGGGTGCTTTTATCTGTTTCATTTCTTGATAGATTTATGCCCAGGGTGGAGATAGTACAGAAGCACAACACTGCAGCCAGAAGACTCTATATCCGAGGCCATAATGGAAAGATTTACCCATACCTAGTAATGAATGATGCTTGCCTGACAGAGTCTCGCAGAGAAGAGCGAGTATTACAGCTACTTCGCCTTTTGAACCCCTGCTTAGAGAAAAGGAAAGAAACCACAAAAAGGCATTTATTTTTCACAGGTACAGTAAGAGGAGGTTTTAGGTAATTCTTTGTAAGTATAAAAATCACGTTTCTTAAAGTGACTTAAAAAGATATAATTATTTAAAGTAAAATTTTAAATATGTGCAACATGAGAATAAAATGATGTAAATCCTGCCCCTATCCTGGTAATCACAGGATATGCACTCTGACTCCACTGTATGAGGAGAAAGGGGAATGTGTGATATTTTGGGACATTTTTAGAAGAGGTTACACATACTGTGTGGAGCAAAGTCATCTGTGAATGATTGGCCATACCTCTGCATTTTGTCCCACGGGATCCACTGTTAAGGCAATTTGCAGACCTATCCAATGACATTCACTGGACATTTTTATTTTAAACTAGTGATGTGTGAATACCAGACTATCTCCACCGACTTCTAGATAATCCAAAGGTAATGGGAAGGTAGTAAGCATCTAGAAGACACTCACTTAACTTTTGAATTTAGTATAGTTTCCAAATTCTACATTTGAGGCCATTACTCAATAATTCTTAAGTTTAAAATAAAAGGCTTCATTAGCATTGCATAACATGGTTTACTCCTAAACAATTGCTAAATAACGTCAGCTCAGTAATTCAAATATCTTTAACATGGGCCTCTCTTTGTGCATATTTTTATGTATGATTTGCATCTTGAAAAGCTTGGTTGTTCTGATAGATTTGAGGCTGTCTCCATGCTCACACTGTGGCCTGGCAATATTAGTAGCTACCTTGCTTTTGTTTCCACAGTTAGACCTCCCTAGCACTGTATTTTTATATTAATTGCAAAAATCTTCATTTATGCAGCATCTTCATGCATGCAATATTAAAACTGAGACAAGATGGTAAGGTAATAAATATCTTTTATTGGACAATAACTACAACAACATGGAATACAGAAAAATTGAACAATTAAGCATTTAAAATACAGAAACTGAGAGTTAAGGTGGAAAGTACTGTCATAATTCTTCCCCTTTGTATGTGCATTTTGATTCTTCTGTCTTGATTTTCAATAATGCAGTTGTCATGATGTGGTTTTGAAACTCCAAAGTGAGAGTGTTTGACTCTTCACTTGACAGTACACTTGGTCTGCTTGTGACTTGAACGCTAATGGAAATATAATGTCTTTGATCAGTTAGATTGTTGGCAAGTTCCAGCTACCAGGCAACTGATATTTTATATATTAATATAAACACCTATAATCTTGAAAGATTGTGAGGCACTTTACAATCCTGTGTACACAGTAGATCTGGTTACAACACCACTGTAATGCAGTCAGTTCTGAGGTGGAGGAAGAAACCAACTCACTGCCTCATAATTGAGGGTAAGGGAAATCTTAGTCAAGGGCAGTGAGTCAGACTTGTTACAGCATGTGTCTTGGGGTTTTTTGGGCCTGATCTTTGTACTAACCTCTCTTTTGCACCCACATCTGCTGCTGTTCAGTTGTATAAGGTACTTGATTTGCAGATGCAATCATGAACTTAGATGACTGACCTAAATTACAGCTGCAAATAATTATAGTTGCAAAAAAGACCTAGCTTAAAAAAATGTGGCTCTTCATGTCCACTCAGAGAAGAATCCCACACACAATTCCCAGCCAAAGGAATGCTTTTCAAAAAGGCATGCTGTGTATATATATGTATAGATCTCTGTATGGGCATACATAGGAATGTATGCACTCTACAAATTGTTGATATAACCTGACTATCAGGGAACAGACAAAAGAACTTATACAGTGTCTTAACTAAATAATTCCTCTAAGAAGTTAATATATGTGGGAAGACAACTTCATGTCATGCTGTGTACTAATAACAATTAAAAGACAGGATAAACCCCTTGAAATATATATTTAATGGAAATGGAAACTGACTCTTAAATATAGCATATATAAAAGCAGTGCTGTGGTGGAGTTGCAGAGGACCTAGTTTTAAACTGCAATTGCCTTTTTTTTTTTTTTTTAAGCCACCTTAGTACATTGTCCTGTTGTGGTGTGTGTTTATTACACCGGAGCCTACAAGTGAAGGCCAAGCTCCCCCCATGTCTCTCCCGAGTTAAATGGAAGCAAAATAGAAGAACCAGCTTATTAATGACAATTCTTCGTGTACCACAAATTATATATTTTTTTTTCAAGTTACTGAAGAAAACCAAATTTAACTGTTGAAATAAGGATGGGGGAGGGGGATGATTGTTACAGATAAGCTGAGATCAGTTATTTCAACACTTCAATTGCTGGCGGTGAAACAATCTACCTGGTGATCAAAAGAAAATAGCAGACATGAGTGTTGTATGTGTGTGCGTGTTAGAAAAACCCTAGTTATGATCAGTTCTGCAAAGTATCCAACTAGACTGTGGGCAAAATTTCAAAAGTCCTAAGTCCATAAGGGTCCTAAATCTCTTAGATGATTTTAAAAATGTTATCTGTGTGTCTCTTCAGCGAAGTATAAATAATTTTATCATTTGAAGGTCTGTTCTTCACAGATTTTGCAGTGTTTTTTCCCCTCCAGTTCACCTCAAATGTTCTATTAAATGTTTATTTTTTTGTTCTTTAGAGTTGAAATTTTATATATATATATATATATATATATATATATATAGGAGTGAGACCAGAGTGATTGAATCGGATACTGAAGATGTGTTTGCAGTAGCTAAATTAATATCTGAACAAAAATTCTCTCTCTTCTGCAAATAAGAGAGACAGGATGAACCGTGAATCCCTAGAATTTTACTTAAGTGGTGTCACTGTAGGGAATTCAACCATCCGTCAGTGTGATACAGAAATATTTTTCCCACTCAGAAATTCCTTTGTGTGGTGTGATATAAAGTGATGATGAAAACGCCTCTTTCATTGTATATGTGGTGTATTTTTTTTTTTTATTTTACCAAGTTCTTGAATGTGCTTTGAGGAGTAAGAAAATCTCCACTTGACATCCTTCAGTTGATTATCACAGCAATGTTTAAGGGCTGATATCTGCATGCTAATTCTTCTGTTTCTTGTGTTTTGGTTATGTATTAACAGTTTTCTTGCTGTTTCTTTCTTTTTCCAAAATTTATTTCTAGTCCCCCGTGTTGTGGCAGTCTCTCCACAGATGCGTCTGGTTGAAGACAATCCTTCTTCTCTCTCCCTGGTGGAGATCTATAAACAACGCTGTGCCAAGAAAGGCATTGAGCATGACAACCCTATTTCTCGTTACTATGACAGACTGGCAACAGTCCAAGCACGAGGGACCCAAGCCAGCCATCAGGTACTGAATCTGTGTTTAATATTATTCAAACTCCCTTCTTAAGGCTCTGTGACATTACATTTTGCTTTCTTTCTCATGTTTGGTACATAACTTGCATGTGGTTTTGCTTTTTGTTTTAGCCTGATATCTCGTTAGCACGTGTATCTCATCAGTATTCTGAAGAATCTCAGGAAACTTGCACCCTCAAAAAAGCCTCACTAGTTAGTGTACTTAAGTAGTCGATAAAGTGTAATTCTAACTAGATAAAAACATGGTGTTTAACTATATTATTTTCTAGTCAGATGTCTAGTACTTCTGAAAGGTAACAATTGAGAGCATTAGAAATGAAACCTGACTGCACATAAGCAGATACATGTGGTGCAAGCTTCCCCATGCAGTTCTGCAATGGCAGAGGTCCCCAAACTCTTGGGCAGGCCCATCTTGGAGGGCATGGAAGAATGTTTACGGGGGGGCCGGGCCAATAACTGGAGGGGGTGGAGGTTGAGGAGGGAGTATCACCCAGCCATGGCCCTGTCTGTGCTTCTGGTCATGCCTCCACTTTTGGCGCCTCCCTCGGCTCCTGGCCTGGCTGCAGCTCCGCACCTGGCCGCGCCTCCTGGCCTAGCCATGGCTCTCAACCGTGGCTGAGGTGAAGGGGTCACAGCCAGGGTAAGGGTTGGTGTGAGGTAAAATGTTTGGGGGCCACTATGCTACGATATCCAAGTCTGTCTAAGTAAGGTTTATCTTTATGCATGACTGTGCAAACATGTCATTCACGAGGCCAGATTTTGGAAAGTTGGACACCTCTTCCCTAGAAGCTGAACTGAGACCATGGATTCATTTCATCAAAGTCAGAGGGAAAGTGTATTCAGTCACTACTAACTTGAATCTAATTCATATTTGTGCCCTGCTGTGTGTAATATCTAGGAGCCATCTAGAGCTGAAGTTTTTAGGTTTTATATAAATTTAGTCATGCACCAGGCCCAATCCAGTTTCTGTTTAGTGGTAAAATACACAATAGATTTGCTGAATGTGTTGTTTCTAATAGTCTTTCAGCCCTTCTGTGTTACAAAATAAAATGAAATATTACTTAACATCTGTTTCTGTTTTGAGGAAGATTCCTTCAGGTTACGAAGCTTCATTGTTAAGTCATTTAATTGAAGCCAATATGATGATGATTCTCTTCTGAGTTAAATGGAACCGATCCTATCTTTATTTCTTTTTCTAATTAATTAGGCTAGTATATGCTACAGCGACTAATACGGTAGTTGTTACAGATGTTTACATCCAGAGGAGAACTGTGCTGCACAATGTATAATTACAGAAATAGTTGCAAGCTTTTCTTTACCTTTGTGGTGTTATTGAGAAGGCACCCTGGTTATGCTAAGCACTGAACAAATGTATATCTTTGCTCCAAAGATCTTGTATTCTGTGACTTACTCCCAGTTTCATTTACTTGACAAAATGCCCTTCATGTCCTCCTCCAAACCCCTAACCAAAAAGATAAAACAGTTTTTATAAGTCTGTGCCTGTATTATATATTCCTGATGCAATTTCATACCTTCTTCCTTGTAGCCCTTTATGTATAGAATGCTCTTCTGCAAATATCTTTCATCCTTCATAGCCCTCAAGACTCATATCTTGGTCTACAGTGGCATACAGACCAACTGGTGGCTAATGAGCTAAGACTACTGCGGTTGATCTCTTCAGAACTAGTTTATGACAAATATGGTCATACCACTGTTGTTCTGTTCATCCTCCTTCCTTTGCAACTTGTTAGTCTCAACAACAATGTGAACCATCGTCTTATGCCAAGGGCCTAATTTAAAACCCATTGATGTCAGTGAGAGCCTTTACATTAATTCCAGTGAATTTAGGAATAGGCTTCAAGAGTAAAATTTTGGGTCAGGCACTGTTTGATCAGATGTCTGTACAGTGCCTAGTATGATGGGGCCCCATCTGGCTCCAGCGCCTCTGGAAATAACTAACACAAGTAACAAATAACATAAATAAATATCAGGCCTTTGAAGGGATAGATTTGAGTTAGTCACTGCAAAGTGCTTTTTCAACTTGGAGTGAAACTATCCACCCCAGTTAGGTTTCTTAGTGCTTCCTTCCACTCTTTGAAAAACACAATCTAGATATTTCCTGATTAGGGGTGTGTGTGGGATATTTAGTAGGAATGAATTGATGCAGGTTATATTAATGAAGCTACAGCTGGAGAATTTGCTTTTGATGATGAAAAGAGTTAAGTACCTCTCCATCTGTCTGTTATATGGAAGTGCAGCAGGATGGTGTATTGAATGTCCTTAGGATCATTCCTGATTTTTCTTGAGTAGTTGAGTAGAAGATAAATTAACAGACTCATAGTAACCCTTTGGTCTTTGGGCTTCTGTCGTATCTGTAAGCAGCTTTCTGATGTCTTTGTGGAAATAATTCATCTGACATTCTCAAGGCAATGAAACACCTTTTAACATAACTTTGAAATGACCGTGAAACCATTCAGGGTATTCACTTTCAAAATTTGTAAACATGTTTATAAGGGAGTTAGAAATGATACTGGAATAAATGCATCTGTTTTAGAGTTATGATTTCACCTTAAAATGGAAGGTGGGGGAAGTTAGCATTGATACTTCAGTAGTATCTTTTTAAATTGACAAATCAATCAATAGAGAATAGTGGCTGAAAAATAATTTCTTACCTAAATTTGCTTTGTTTTTAGGTTCTTCGGGATATACTTAAAGAAGTTCAGAGTAACATGGTGCCACGCAGTATGCTTAAGGAATGGGCTTTACATACATTCCCAAATGCCACAGATTACTGGACATTTCGAAAGATGTTCACAATTCAGTTGGCATTAATTGGCTTTGCAGAATTCGTGTTTCATTTAAATAGACTCAACCCTGAGATGTTACAGATTGCCCAGGTATTTAGTATTCATTGAAGATGCACATTTTATTTTCTTTGATAAACTAAAATTTTGTAGTTTACCTTTGAAATGACTGAATATTTACTATACACCATACACTAATTTGACTTATGTTCATGTATGCACCTGTGAGTAATCAACAGAGCATTTCGGTAGGCTTCTCTTTTCACATAAAAAATGTTACCAGTGGGCATCTCCATTACCCACTAAATTCTCAGCTTTTGGAAGGACAACGCCTATTCATAAAAAAAAAAAAGTCTCAAAAACATCATAAAACCTCACAAATGTTTGTGTAGATTTGTGTACAGTCTCAAATTCCCATTTCCCATTCTTCACAAGCACTATCTTGGCTATTTCCTTGTGTCAAATATCAAGTGATTTAAATTAAAGCACTTACTTTAGAGCTTCCTATTCTTATGGGAAATACTCATTTTCTATCTCCATTCTCTCTTTCTCTCCCCTCTCCCTCTTTTGGCATTGGTATCATGTCAGACTGCAGCACCTGTTGCCAGTGTTTTTCTACTTTAACATAAAAATCTAACTTGAGACTTGCCAACTTAGTAGGTATATCTTAATGTAATTTTAATGTTTGAAGAGCTATACTCTGTATAACAATTGAAAGACTAATGAATCCGCACTACTTAGCTATGGCTTTCAGGTGCATGCCCAAAGTGAACAACGCAGTGCTTTGTTGAGATGCAAACAGAATGAAGATTTATCTTTCTGCCCCCCACTCATTCACCACAACCTCAAAAGAACCTATTCTTTAAGGCTGATACTCTGATACCATATATTTAGCTTGGTTCCTACTTTTCTACCCATGATTTGTAAGAGAATAATACACATCTGAAATTCTAGAACAAGATGGTATTTGAATAAATTAAATTCTTTTTATTTTTCCATGTTTTACTTCCATCATTGTCACAAGACCTTATGCTAGGGAAATGGAAATATTTGATGGAGGCATAGGGTTTAAACTTACAGTATAACTCTGCTCTGAGTATTACCAGTTAAAAAAAAAAAGTGTATTAGTGATTTTATACATGGATTTTTCTTTCCTTATATAAAGATTCATACCTGTTTCTCATTTTAAAATCCAGGACACTGGCAAGCTCAACGTGGCGTACTTCCGATTTGATATCAATGATGCCACTGGTGATCTCGATGCCAATCGTCCTGTCCCATTCCGTCTTACACCAAACATTTCTGAATTCCTTACAACCATTGGAGTCTCCGGTCCATTGACTGCATCAATGATTGCAGTAGCTCGCTGTTTTGCACAACCAAACTTTAAGGTATGTATGTACAGTAGTTACCTTTAAATAATGTATTATAAGCATAACGCATTTGCACTGTAATAGACACCTTATAGGTCAGTGTGCTTGGTATGCAGGAGTTCTGAGTCTACTCTGTCTGGGAATGCACCACCAGACTTGGTGGCATCCTTGCATTGGAGGGAGCCAGAGAGAAGATACCATTCTCCATCTCCAGCACCAGTCACGCAGGAGATCATTCAGACTAACTCAGTTGTTGGGACCTATTACAGCATTAACTTAGTCCCCAGTGCATTCTACTCTCATGGTACTGATGACACCTGAGATGTCTGTGGTTACCAGGGACCTCCTTTGTCTATCCGTACTGGACTCACCATTAATGCAAGATGACATTCAGATACCAACTATTTCTGCCATGTGAGCCTCAGTACCAAGATCATCTTTGGCACCTACTCATTTAGTGCCATCAGAGACTGGACACTTGCTAGTGTCATCAGGAACTGAAGGCTCTTCTTTGCAACATGACAGGCATATGGAAAGCAAGAAAGCTTCAGATGCTTCCTCTGGTACTGTCCACTTCTCGTCAGTCAAAATTCTGGTTCTCCACACAGTACCGCACCACTTTTTCCTTTAGATTACACTTACTCCTCCTTGGAGTCACAGGGGGGGAATCTTATGTTTCATGATCCCATTACAGAAGGCCATCACACAAGCTGAGGTCTTGGTACCATAATTCTTATAGAAGAGAAGATGCCTTGGGTTTGGGCCGAGGCACCATGCCAGGTAGAACAGTCTGAAGTTCTTGGGAGCATTCCTCTGTTCTCTAGATCCTCATATCCTACATGCCAGATATTAAGTCACCATCAAGACAGTGTTCTCTGTCCAGTGCCAGTCTTGGTACTGCTCCTGCTACCCAGCAAGGAGGAGATATTATTCTTCTGGTACAGAGATTCAAGAGACAGTAGTACAGACAGACATTATAGTGCTACCATTCAATACTTCCTCATCATCCCTGGATGAGGCCACTGTCTCTCTGAATTTTCCACCCTGGTTCTTGACAATAATAAGATGTATCAGGAATTTATGAAAAGAGCATCCAGAAGACAGCTGGAATTGATCCAAGACAATCCATATAAGTTAGATGGTTTGCAGGTCATGGTAGACTGACTTTATCTGTAACTGAGTCCATTTTAGAGCCTACTAAAATCATTTGGCAAACTCCCTCCCCCTTGATACCCACTTCCAAAAGGATGGGGAAGAGGTACCACCTTCTTTCCCAGGGTCATGAGTATTGTTGTTCACAACCAATCCCAGGATCTTGGGTAGTAACAGCTCTTAGTTTCAATTAAAGACCCTATCTCTCTCCCTAAGTCTTGGATATAGTTTCATAGAACTATATAGTGGCCATGGATATAGTTTCACAGGACTCCAGCTGGTCACTGCATCCCAATCTTCTTGGCCTACAGCTGACTGCTTGGATACTTGGTGGCTAACTACCCAGGAAGCTGACTCTTCCTTTGGGGTTCAAAACATTTTCTTAAAAAGTAGGAAGTCTTCCACAAGGTATACTTACCTCAGGAAATTGAGGTTTTCCATGTGGTTCCAGCAGAAAGATACTTCTCCTTTTTAGGCTCCCATATATTTTATTCTGGATTACCTTCACTTAAAGATAAAAGGACACTCTGTTAATAGCTCCTAAATAAATTCTCAGGGTATCTCCTCATTCCATCCTCCTATAGAAGGAAGAGTCTTTTCCAGCCCTGTGACTGTTCAGTCCTTGAAAGAATTGGACAGGCTCTATCCTTCTATAAAAGATCCCACGCTATTGTGTCAGTTATATTTGATTCTGTTAGTTTAAATAGGACCCCCTTTAGAGCCTGTATGTGTTCCCTTTCTCATCTCTCAATGAAGATAGCATTCCTGGTGGCTATAACTTTGGCCAAGAGCATAGGAGAACTTCAGGCTTTGGTTGCTGATCCTCCTTGTGTGGTGCCTTATAAAGATAAAGTTTGTGTCCACACCCGAAACCTTTTACTAAAGTGGTTTTCAGATTTTCATCTGAATCAGCCTACATTTTTAGCAACCTTTTTTCCAAAACCTCATTCTCGCATAAAGATAAAGAATAACTCCATAGTTTGGATGTCCATGGGCCTTTAGCCTTTTACCTGGACAGCATGAAACATTTTGAGTCTCTGCTATTATTTGATTCCTTTGCTGACCAGGTGAAGGGACAGCCAGTCTCTTTGCAGAAGATCTCCTGTATTTATCTTTCTGATGATATTGCTATGGTCCATCCACCTCAGAGGTTTTTAGCCTACTCTGCAAGAGCTTAGGAAGTGCTGACTGCTTTCTTAGGTCACATACCCATCAGTGACATTTGCAGGGCTGCGACTTAGTCATCTGCTCATACCTTTACTACTCCTTATGCTCTCTCCCAGGCCTCAAAAGACGTTACTATATTTGGAGGGTAGTGATGTGTAGTCCTTGTTCAGGTAGGCTCTGAAACATTCCTCCTGGAACTGCTTGAGAGCCATCTGAAGTGGAATGAATAAATAAAAAATGGTTACATACCGGTTTGGTAACTATTGCTCTTCAAGATGTGTTGCACGTGTCCATTCCGTGACCTAGATTTCTTCCCCTCTACATTGGAGTACAAGTAAATACATGCTTCCAGAGTGAAGGAACTGGGTGGGCGGGGTGGCTCTGCCCATTTATACCATCAGCTATCAGCATGAATGTGCAGCGGGCACAAGTGCCATCCCATCAGGTATCATGGTGTGGGAAGAGGTCTCAAACTTTGGTGAACTGACATGCAAACACCTGAAATGAAATGGTCATGTGCAACACATCTCAAAGACCAGCAGTTACTAAACAGGTATGTAGCCATTTTTAAAGAGAAATCTTAGAAATCCACATTAACTTTTTAAATATTACATCAAGACCAATACAAAGACCAGCTGAAATCTATGTAGTTTGTGGTTTTAGGCAGAATATATAAAGTTGGAATAATTTCACTCTAAACTTCACTATTTGCTCAAACATGTAATATGAACTAATTGTTTTACCTTTTGTAAGTCCTTGAAAATCTAGTAATGGTAAAAATAAAAATGGCATGCACCATCATTTAGATCCTTCAGACTATAGTGTGAATAGAAAAACATCGTGGCACCTCATTAGCAGAGTAGGATGCTGAAGAGACATTGTTGCTTAGATGGACTTTGGCTCTTGATAGGGTGTAGTTTGCTAAGGAAATTGGCTTATTTCCTTTCAAAGTCTAATGCTTTACAAAAATGAGGCATCTTGTACTTAAGTAACAATTTGCACCAAACAGCACTGCACAAAACACGCTGTCATTCCTTTTTTGTAGTAATTAGACATTCTCACATAGTGTGTGGTGGTTGCCTTTAAAATTCAAATGGGGAAAATAGAGATCATGATGTGAAATTTGACCTCTTTGTAGAACAGTGAGCTGGTGCAGTGTGATTTTCCATTATTAAGCCACTTGGAGGTTGACTTTTACTTGTTTTAAGCCCTATTTACACATGCAGACAAATTTTCAGATGTGGCATTTGAGTGTCCCAATTTTTGGGTATACAACTAGAAATGCCATAAGCCTTACTTTCATAGGTGCTGAGCACCCCCCACTCCTCTTGACTTCATTTACAATTATGGAAGCAAAGCGCTTCTAACACTGAAATTGGGCAACTAGAAACATCGGCTACTTTTGAAAATTTGGCTGGGCTTTTATTTCTTCAAAATACTGTTTTGGTTACAAGCAGAGAGAACCTGGGATGCCTAGAAAGACTTGGTTTTATAAGCTATAACTCAGCATCAGGCACTCATAGTGCTGGCATTTATACCTTACTTTCAATAAATCAGTTGCCAAGAGGAGATAGAAAATAGGAAACTGTTTTGTTTATTTTCTCTCAATAATGATAGGCTGTCCTTAGGATGCCAATTAGTTGAAATTTTAAAAATTCAGTTCAGAAATGCACAATTAAAACAAGTCAAAATAAGAAATTACAACTTTGGGCAATAACTACTAATTACAGTCAGCTGAAATATGCTGCATTTACATAGTGGGTAGGACATGGGACCAGGATCTCCTTTCTAGACTTCAGTGGTAAGAGTTATAGCTGACTAAACTCAATAACCTCAAGCTAAGAGAACATACAAATCATTCTGCAAGTTATTTCTATTACAGGACAATATTTTTCTTGAAGTAAACTTTATGTTCTTGTTTTGGCAAAATTGAAAGAGCATAGTAAATGTTTATTAAAATACAACCTTAAAATGTCTTTTTTTATTGATTCCTGTAAGTTGGTTTGTTATATGTTACAGATGCTTAGAAAATTGTGTGTGTGTGTGTGATTGTATTAATATATTTGGTTGTATAGTTTAAATTATTTTTATATCTGTAGAGGAAACATCACAGTTTTTTATAAATAGTTTTTGAAAAGAATAATCTCTTTTTGAGGACAAAATTATTTGTTAAACTATACGTATAAAGCTTACTGCAAATCTTAGTCCTCTTAAGCAATCAGCATTTAAATGGTTAAGATTACAGAGAGACCAAAATGTCAAGATGCAATTTAGTTAAAAATCTATAGTCCCTTGACACTTCTTCTAGTTAAACATAATTATCTAATTTTCTCCTTCTTGCAGGTTGATGGCATCCTGAAAACTGTTCTACGGGATGAAATAATTGCTTGGCACAAGAAAACACAAGAGGATACTTCCTCTCCACTCTCAGCAGCCGGGCAACCTGAAAACATGGACAGTCAGCAGCTGGTTTCACTAGTTCAAAAAGCTGTTACTGCTATCATGACTCGATTACACAATCTTGCTCAGTTCGAAGGAGGAGAAAGCAAAGTCAACACTCTAGTAGCAGCTGCAAATAGCTTGGATAATCTCTGTCGTATGGATCCTGCCTGGCACCCTTGGCTGTAACTTGAAATTTAGATTGCTTTTTTTGCTGCTCTTGTGTTGTGAGCCATGTATTGTGGTAAGAAGAAAATGTGAAGAATTAATTTCAAACCATGGCCTACCTGTCACTGCCTTTTTCATCAGTCTTCATTTTAATCATGTTTACAGAAGTACTACAATTTTACTGTTTTAAGTTAATTTTGTGACAGAGGTATTTCATGTATAAAGAAATGTGCTGTTTTATTATTCAAAGACAACTTCCACAAATAGTTTAAAACAAGGGGAGGAAACTTAAAATGTGTTCAGAAAAATCTGATAAGAAGTGCTTATAATACTGGCACTGTTAAATTTTTGGGAATGGCATATCCTAAATCTACAGCATGTAAACTTTTTATACACTTTAACAAACCAGTATTCCTAGATCTTCAATTTTACTTGGTGAAATTTTACTAACTCACTTTCCTTCATCCTTCTACTATGAAGGAACACATGGACTGTTTAACTAATATCAGTTTTAATCCTTTCAGAAATTTACATGAGCTAAGTTGGTTTGTACAGAGATTTTTGTAATAAAAATGTATAGCAATGACTTTTTTTGTTAGGCACTCAGAAAAATGATGAAAAATTTGCTGGCTTTTCTTGGAGCCCAAGTTATGTACAGTGGAAATGTAAGCAATTTTGGATATTTAGTTAAGTGTTCGACAATGTATAAAAGGAGTTTATAAAGGGGTGAGGAAAAGTCATCCATTGATACATGTATGTGACATAAATGGTATAAAGAAAAGCAAAGGAGCTATCAGATGAACTAGTCTGATACTTTTGATTAGACTTCTTTTGTTACTGTAGCTTCCTCAGAAAGAACTTGTTTCAATTTTTTTAATTTAAAAAACATCAGTTTAATGTTTTACTTGAGTCTTTCCATTCTGTTAGCATTTTTATAAACCTGCAGTGTTGAGAATGTTATGCTTAAATTTGTACAGGGTGATTTTTCAGAATAAATATTTTGTAAAATGCTCTGTGGTATTCATATCAATATAGTGTATTTTTAGGTACAGGAAAACAAAATAAGTGGAAAAGAATCCACAGTCTAGGTAACACTATAAACGAAGCACAAATTGCCTGCATTGTGAATGCAGGTAACTGTATTAATCAGAGTTGCCTATAATGAGTTCTTCGAGTGATGGACCCTATTGTATTCCATTGAGGATTATATGCCTGGAGCCAGAGCTTTTCATAGTAGTATTGCATGGCAGTCTGCTCATGTGTCCTTGTGTTGCTTTGTGATTTTGCCCTAGGGAAAAAAGAGTGGGGTAGACTGGCTGTGTCTCCACTTCCTTTTCACTGCTGCACGGTCCATGTCGAAGCATCTGCAGAACTCTTGTTCTCTGTGATGCGTTTTCTACAATTTTTGTAAAACAATCTTATTTTCGTTCATAGTTAGATTTTATTGGTTTTTGTTGTACTTTGATAATTCCTAGCAGTTTTTTGATTTAAAGATTGTGATGCTGCCTCAGCAGTTTTTCTCACCAAACAGTTCTCTTCCTACCCCCAGACTCCTCAGCTCCCAGGTCTGCGTACTAGATTATGCCAAAGACACCAAGATTCAAAGTCTTTGCTTCCTGCCCTTGCTTGTTTTCCATCAGCAATGAATACCAACAGTGTTTGTACTGTTTGGGGGAGCCGCATCGCCTCCCGGTGCAGTATCTGCATTCCTTCCGTGCCCGTACACAGGAAGATCTGACCTCTCCACCTCAAGAAGCATCTCATAGAGGTAGCTTTGGGGCCAAAGTTGGATCCTAGCCAGGGAACCAGCCCCACCTCTCCAGTATGTCAGTCTGAGCAATCCATGAGTGCTCCCCTTATTGAACAGCCTCTGTTTCAATCCACTGGTACTAGTGCTATGGACCTCACATCGGGGCCTAGTCATGAGCCATGGAAGCCTGTGCATCAATTTGGAAGTGTCTTCCTCTAAATCCAAGAAGGATGCTGCACTGTCCACGAGTTCTGGCCATGGAGGAGCTACAAACTCCAAGGCGCACAAGAATGATAAGAGCCTGCACTGCTCGCACTAGTCCCAGCACTAGATCCACATACGCCCTCCTGCTTTGGCTGCGCCCGCATCTACTTACTAGTTAGCCCTGAGACAGATGCCTTTACTATTTCTGGTTGTGTCAATAGACTGGATACCATTGACTCCAGGGAAACTTGGAAGCACACCCAGACCTCACAAACTCTTTGTCCTGGAAGGAATGAGGTCTCCACGTGTTCCAGTGCACTCACCTCTGCAGAGGGCTCTATCTCCTGCATTACATCTACCTCCTGCTGGCCATATCTCTCTAATGCATCCCAATCCAACGGCTCCATTGGGACCGACATTCACTCAAAACACCAATTCCTCTGAATCTGAGGATCCGGATGTTCAACACAGCCATTTCCATTTCAGAAACACGACTAGCAGAGGGTCCCAACAGCTCTGTGGCAGTTTCCTCCTTTGCCTTATCCAAGAAGCTGGTATCTGGTTCATTTGGTAAAAATACAACAATAGCAGGATCAAACAGGTTGGCCGTATTGGAGCTCATGACCCCAATATGCACCAATCAGCTGGGCTCCAGTGGATCCAGAGAGGTTTCCTTTGTCGTCTCCAGATGCAGCCGTATCCCCAATACCTTCCCTATGCGGCAACTGTCATCCATTTCAGGAACTGCTGTGGCGAGTAGCCAGTTGCTCTTGAGATACCAGCAGAAGAGGTGCAGGACAGACAGCACCAGTTACTAAACGTTCTGCATGTATAGGCACTGGGAAGAATGGCCTTACCAGTCAGTGATGTTATACTTCAGCCAGCCTGCACCGTGTGACATACCCTGGCCACGTGTGCACTGACCCTGAACGGGGCCAAGGAAGGCTACTACATCTTCCCCAGAGGATCAGAATTTTTTATTTCCACACTCTCCACCTAACCCCTTGGTGTAATACAGGCTGCAATGGAGTGGACCAAACAACACCCATGCTTCACCCAGCCAGACGGAGGATAAGAGACTGGACCTCGTGGATTGAAAAGGTCTTCTCCCTGGCTGTACTACGTTTCCATATCTCTAACTACTTGGCACTGATGACCAGGTATGACTATAAATATAAACCATGGTCCAATGGAGGAATTGGCAGATAAGCTACCTCAGCAGGATCATACTTGATCCCAAGCAATTTTACAGGAAGGCAAGTTAGTTGCCAGGTCCATGTTTCAGGCTGTACTTGATTCAGTGGATATGTCCTTTTGTGTCTTGGTGACTGGAATAGTTCTGTGGAGGGAATCCTGATTATACTTCTCAGATTTCCCTAGAGAGGTGCAGAACACAACTGAGGGCCTTCCCTTTGATAAATCCCACCTCTTCAATCAGAAAACTGATGATTCCATACACTCACTAAAAGACTCCCACCTTACGATCCTTGGGCATATATATGTGGACACCAAGGATAACATTTTATTGCCCCTAACCAGCCCAATGCTATAGAACTCAACATTTCTACCACCAACGGGCCTACGAACCTCCTCAGAAGCTCCCTGAGGTACACCACGCCCATCTGCCTGTTCTGGTAATTTAGATCTCTGCACAACATTGTCATCATGAAAGGTTTCTGAATGCACCTAGAGAGCTGTCAGCCACTCTGTATACCAACACTCCTACCCTCGACCCCTTTTAGGCTTTGTCTCAAACTCTTTCTACCAGCTTGGAGAGCTAGAACAAGGACAAGTGGGTCTTGGATGTTGTTCAGTGTGGCTATACCATAGAATTTATGACAACACCTCCTCCAGATCTCCCCCCTGAACCTCTCCCTCCTCCAGAGGGAGCAGTGGAGCCACTCTGCAGGCTTTGGTGCATATGGTTCTATTCCAACTTCCTGGCTCCCAAGAAGAAAGGAGGATGGAGACTAATCTTGGATCTGACACTAGAACTACTCAGTTCTCAAGCCGAAATTTCGTATGGTCACACTTACAGCCATCATTCCCTCACTAGAAAAAGGCATGCGGTTTACGGTTCTCAGTATTCCATATTGACATATATCTGACCCAGAGAAAGTTCCTGAGGTTCAAAGTGGGGCATCAGCACTTCCAATACAGAGTTCTCCCCTTTGGACTTACCGCCACGCCATGAGGTTTTTACAAAGGTATTCTCTGCCATAGTTGCTCGCTACCATGTCACGGGATCCTTGTCTTCCCATACCTGGATGGCTGGCAGCGCGGTCCAAAGAGGAAGCTCAAGCATTGACGTTCCAGCTTCTTCTACACCTCTCCTCCCTCAGAGTAAGCATCAACATTGAAAAATCAACTTTGCACCCTGCTCGGTCCTTGAAATTCATAAGTGCTCGCATCAATGTTTCCCTGGAATTCATAAGTGCTCTCACACAATCTTATCTGCCACAGGACAGATTCCAGCCCCCACTGGACCTGATAGCCAAGTCTTTGCTCTTGGCCAGCACCTGCCTCTCTAGCCTAAGGCTAATGGCTGAGTGCACATATTTCACACCCTTCGCCCACTGCACCTTTGTTATAACTGCAAAAAGACAACATACACAATGTTCCACTGGAGGTCATCTCTTTGGTAGTGGACAGATCTGCTACGGATCTTCTCTGGGATGCCCTTCCTCCCATCCTTGCCAACTGTTAAAGTCATAACAGACCTGTCACTCTTAGGCAAGGGCGCTGAGATCGTATGATACAAGGTATCTGGACTACACAAGAGGCCAGGATGTGCATAACATACTTGAACTTCGAACAGTATGCAAAGCATGCCATGTGTTCTTACCAGCTATCTGCTATTGCCATGTCCTCATGGTGTCTCAGCATTCTACATAAACAAACAAGGGGCCACGAGGTCCCCAGCACTGTGTATGTAGATGATTCACCTCTGGGAATGGTGAATTGTGCATCATATCCTTTTGTCAGCAGTGGGATCCAGATGGGAACGTGGTCAACACTGTTGGTATCATGGTTGCCTGTTGTGCCCTACATCATGTCTGTGAGGGTAAAGGGGGTGCTTCTGTCCCAAGTGGGCTCAGGACATGTCTGGTTTACAAACTTTGCACGGTCAGCTGGCTCCCACCCACATGCACACTGCTTCTGGTTCACAGCAGGTCTGGGAAAAATAAGCAGGGATGCCATGTATCTGTGTCGTGGGACACCGTCACAAGCTCTACTACTGCTGCTGCAAAAGCACATGGGGGAACATTGACACATACCCATAGTTTTGTTTCCTTGTAGATGAATATCATTAGCCTTCATTCCTGTGACGATCCTCACATTAAGGACAGTTTTAATAGGGCACGTCCACTAGGTTAAAATCTTAAGGTTGGGCTTGTGCAGTGGAGGGTGGCAGGTGAGTTGTAATGCGGGTATTATGCAATGCTTTTGTCTTCACTAGCCACAGTTGTTTACAAACCTGAGTTACTGGGAACACTCCTCTATTTTAATTCCCTTTATAACATTTGCTTGAGAAGCAAGAGGCGTGCAAATTCATTTTTAAAACTATTCTTTGCCTGCCCTGCTAAGTGCACTTAGCAGCTGTTACAGAGCGCTAATCGCTACTAAGATTGAAACTGGTCAAAGTTGGGGGCGGGAGAGACCATTGAATCACTGCCAGATGCTGCTTTTGTTACTTGAATTACTTTACTACAGGAGTTATGTTTGAATTTTCTGCATGTAAACCAAGCCGTAACACATGTATCTACCCATGTGCTGTTGTAGGTTTCCGCTGCACTGAGAACTAGTGCTGCTGTCTGTACACACACAGCACTAACTGTACTTTCCCCATTCCTCCCATGAGGCCTTGGGACTTAACATATTTCCAAGGTTTGGGGCAAGGGGAGAGAGAGAGGTGTGGGACAGACAGAAAAGTAGTCGCAGTGTGATGGCGTCAGACCGTTTACAACATTCCAAGTCAAAGAAGCCATAACATTTATTAAAAGTACTCTATGGAACATGGAATCAAAAAGTGTTTAAAATGAAATTTAAAACATAACGGGTCTGAAACTGAGTAATGGGCAAATGTTAATATTTCTGCACCCATATCCTTGCCCTGCTGAGGGAGGGACAATGGGAAAATTGTTCTTGGGGACAACAGGGCAGATCTCCTATATGGGGTTTTGGGAGGCAGGCACCTGGTATTGAGGGACTCCTGCAGCCGCATTCTCCTGAATGCTGAGGGGAGGTTTCAGGTGCTAGTGGAGGATGTGGTCCTGGGAATCCTGCAGGTTCCATGTTCTCTTCCCCCTCACTTGAGTGAGTTCTGTCGTCTGGCTCAGCAGCACCCTCGGTGGCAGCTGGAGGAAAAAGGGAGGTGGTTCGCAGACAGATGCAGTAGCCATGTCAGCAGGTAGGCCTTGCACTTACTCAGCCACCAATTCAATGAGCTTTTCCATGAGGGAACGCTCCTGTTTCCTCTGGCGTGGCTCCTGCTCCATGGAGCTGGTTCATCAATGTCTTTTCCTGCTTCAGAGCCCAATCCTCCTGTGCTCTGAGGTTCACAATATCGCAGCTGGGTTCTCACTTCTGTTCATTCTCAAATCTCACTGCGGTGACATCCTGCCCCTTTATATACCTGTCAGGGCATGGCTGACAAGTGTCTAGGAGGTTTGAGGAAAATGTAATTCTCAGAAAGCCTAGAAGATTCTATAGACGTCCAGACCATTCTAGGTGGTTGGTGACAAATGAATCCACATTATGGAACACCTGAAACATTTTACTTCAAACCTTCTATTTTCCCTTTTGTCGCTAACGACGACGGCACCGAGCCTGGCACCCAAGACGCTTGCCTGCTCCTCTATTTGGCCCTGTCTCTAGCCTACTTTGGAAGTAGATTATCCGAATTAATTTGCTTAAGAAACTTATACTCCAAAACGAAATCATTTCGCATTAGTTGGTTGTTTCTATCCACCCTCCAAAACTGGTATGTTGCTTTACTCCTCTATAATTGGGCTGTCCGGGAATTGTCAGATACAAAGGGAAAGAGATTAGTCGTTATTGGAAGAGGATGATTCAAAGCATTTCAGCAGCAGACAATAACAGCTCCGTTTTGGTAATGTTTAAAATGTTCTTTTGTGCTGTAGGAACCTATTCAGACAGCAGTATCCCAATATGAACAATGTTACCTACACATTTACAAATAAGGAGTATTTAAATAGTCTATGAGGATGTATTTATATTCTGAAAGGTTTGAAAGAGCGTTTGTACGCTACCGGTGATTTATTATTCACTGACCATGCAAAAGTGTCGGAGGGGCTACGGTTGGCAACCTTTGGGAAGGGGTGTGCCAAGTCTCTTCCCTGTCTCCCTCCCACATGCCACTCCTGGGGGCCGCTATTTGTATTTGCACCTCCCCTGGCAGCGGCAGCGGGGGGGTGTGTGTGTATATCTGTGGGCCTGTTTCCTGCTTTTCCCCCTTTACCTCCTCTTCTCGCCCCCCCCCCTGCTGTGAGGGTGGTGGGAAAGCCAGCCAGGCCCTCTTCTGAGGACCCCCCCCCCCGACATCTTCGGTGGCCCTCCAGTGGGGAGCGGGAGTGACAGGGTGGGGGGGAAGGCTGCCTGGGGTTGCCTAGCAGCACCCAGCACGGTGGAGGAGAGGCTGGGAGGACAAGAGGCTGAGGGGCTGGGTCGGCACGCCACTGGCCCAGGCTTTGCACCAGGGATAGCATGGCACCGGCCAGGGCACCGCTGGGCTCACCTGGGAGAGGGGCAGGGCAGGAGGGGGGGAGCGGGCTGCTGAGTGGCACTGCTTGGGGCCATGAGCAGTGCTGCGTGGGCTGCCACTCAAAATCATCATGTGTGCCACCTTTGGCACGCGCACCACAGGTTGCCGACCCCCGATATACACACACATGCGCAACATCTTCAGCCAACAGCCTGGGTAAAATGGCATCTGGCTTTGGGAGAGTACTTTGAAAAATCAGGTGAAATCCAAAAAACTAGCCTGTGATGTAGTTACCCCCAAATTTCCAGTGTTAACTGCTGAATGTGACCATTTCATTCACTGTAAATCAGTGTAGCATTTATCTGGAGATTTTAAGAAATAATGAGGGTAAATCATTGCGTTCTGCCTTCACTTCTATATCTTTGTTCCAAACGTGACCAAAGTGACTAAAGAAATCTTTAATATATTTCTACTTCCAGTTATGCCCCGGGCACCAACATTATATATATATATGTATGTCCTAACATATTCCTTCAGCCCTAACACCTTGGGCTCCAATCCACTCAGCTCTCATGAGCTATGCACTTTTAAGATATTGACTTGGAAGTCCACCGAGGGAAATTTGGGAGCTACAGACAGCAGCACTGGTTATTCATTAGGTGTTACTCTCCCCTCTGAGGGTATGTCTACACTGCAGTTGGGAGGTATGGTTGCAGTACATAGGCTACACCTCTATCTAGCTTCAATCAAACTAGCTGGGTAAAAATAGCAATGAAGCCAGGGCAGCATGGGCTACGCTCCTGAAAACATACCCACGGTCTTTTGGTCAGGCAGCTTGCCCATATCACTGCTAGTTTTGCCATGGCTTCACTACTTTTGTTGGGCTAGCTTGACCATTGCAATGCAGTGTGCTGCTGGAAATTCCATTTTTTTAATTAGATGTAAAACTCTCTCCTGACCTTGCATAGTCCTGGAAGATCACATCACGCTGTTCCTAAGAATGGTAGTCGTGGTTAAATTCCCGTTGCATCATTACCTTCTGCCATGCTGAATTCTACTGTGTCAACTGGTCTGATCTTCGTTTCTTGTTCTTAAAAGCTGTGCAGTGTTGCCGAGTCTTGTTAGGCAGCTGCTATGCTTCTGCATAACCAAGTTAGAAGTAATCACTATTGCATGTGCCCTGTCCTGTAGTCCTGCAGTGTAGTTGTTTGGATTTATAAGCGCTTCTAGGCAGAGATTCTTTATTTCTTGTCACGTTCAACCATGTGAACATCTTTAGCACTTTGTGCAAATACGTAACTTGCTGCTTAATCAGTGTCAGCTGGATTTCTCTATTTAATCCAGCATTAGGAAATCAGCTGTCATAGCAAATTGCTAATGAAGAGCCTCTTTTTCTACCCGTCTGATTTCTGTTTTCTTAAATGTGGTGTGAACATTTTTTAGGTTTTTTTAGAGGTGACTTTAGCTGTGGCTTTTGGATTTGGTGCACTCCAGGCGCTAATGGCCAGGCTTCACTCACTGGCTGCTGGTTTTCTAAATTATTATTTTTTTTTAAAGATCTGAGATTTATCCAGACTCACTGAGCTGTTATCAGCATTCTGCCTTAATCAATCAATCGCCGCTTACCCTCATTCAAGCCACAATGAGCCATTACTTCACAAGTTATATTAAGGAAGGTCTCTCAGTCTGTTATCTGGGAAGGACAGAGACCTTTGTAGGCTTTTTGTTTCTCTTGAGGCGAACACATTAATTGTCTCCATCCAATTCCCAGTGTTGTTTTTTTGGTGAGAAATTGGCATTAAAGAATAAAATCCGCTTATTCAGCAAGAGTTCTGATCAGTAGCAGTTCAAGCAGCTACTTTAAAATGGGTCAGATATGTGCTTAAGCATCATATGCAGCTGCACAGAACTTTTAATTGCAGTCTGGCTGTGTCATGAGTATGGTAAGCTTCTTTCAGTGAATATAATAACTTTCCACCCGATTTCTTTAATAAACATAGCATTTATGACATAAAGATGGGATTGAAAATGATAGATGCTGCATTAAAATAATGTAAATTGTGTGGGTGTATTACTTTAAAGATACTTTTAAAAATATCTTGTACAATGAATATTACGTTGTTTCATTTTTTAGCTCAAGCCAGCAGAGAGGAAATTGTCTGTCTTCAAGTGGTTCAAGCAAAAAACTGGCAGTCAGAACTCCTGGATTTTATCTCTGACTCTTATCAGACTCTTAATTTTCTCTTTGATCTCTGGTAAGTGTTTTAATCCCATCTGCAAATAAATGCATTAGTTAACTGACATGGGCGTTGTGATTTGAGATCCTCAGGTGAAAAGCACTACAGTCTTAATATTTCAACCCAATCTGTTGCTCTTATTCCAGAGGCATGTTGCTCTTGCTTTTAGTCTTTGAGCCTTTTGGGGTGGACTGAAATTTCTTGACATTAAGAGCAAACTTTCTGGGGGGTGCACTGACTGCATCTGAAGAGATGACTCAGCTTTCTGAAAAGCGAGGAGACAGTTGTATTAAAAACAAAACCTCCAGATCATTTGCAATGGGTAGAATCCTATTTTTGACCACAGATGTAAAAAACCTACCTTTCTCCACAGGTAAGTGTGCTTGAAGAGAAGATAGACCAAGAATATTTTGGCTCAGGACTTACCATTAATCGGGGGGGAGGGTAAAAACCACTATACTCATAAACTCTTAGGCTGTGTCTTCACTGCAATGTTAGCCTGCATGATTGGCCCCAGGTCTGAACACCCCAGTTAGCTTCACTTGGATGTGAGCATCCCCATTGCAAAGCCCGACCTGTGTTACTGTGTCCGTTCCTGCATTTACCCATGTCTCTCTGGGAGTGTATTCCATGATGGTTTGTGATGAAACGCTATAAGACTTTTTTGCTATCATTTATATCAATTGTGAGAGAACTTGGATGTCCCTTCAGGGGGACTGTGGGAAGGGCATTGGAGGACTATCAGCACGTCAGTGATGTTTGCTTACAGCCTCACTTTGAAGTGGGTGGGTTACAGCCCGAATTAAAGTGGAGTCCAAGCTCCAAACAATATCCCGAGCCATGTAAGCTAGCCAGTGCTTAAAGCACCTCCATACCCCAGTCAGAGGTTCTTCTGTGTGGATGGTACGATGTTTGGGCTAAAACCCAGGTAAAAGCCCAGGGATAACAGTAATGAGAAGACATTCCCTCAGGGTTTGTTTCACAGCAGAATTAACTCGAGTTATTACTTGAGTGTTGCCCCCACTCGAGTCTTGTCCACACACACAAGCCCTTACCTCAAGTGTGGTGGTGCTTGTAACTTGAATTGGCCAGTCTGAGAAGGGGGTTTTAGGCTAAATCTCCAGTGAGCCCAACTTATCAGCTGCTAACCCAACCACCCTGGAGTCTTCTTTTTCAGTGTAGCTGCTCTCACTGGAGGTAGGTCATCTCAAGAGGAGTTAACACGAGAGTAGCTAGTTTGAGTTAACTCTTCAGTGAAGGCAGCCTCAGCGAGGAATGAGGTCTGGATTTGAACCAGTGATCTTGAAGGAAAAGCCTGTATCCCATTACAAGCCCTACTGAGCCACTCCCTCCTTCACAGTTTAACAAACTTGGAGAAAGAGATGACTAGTTTGTCACTTTCCATTAAAGAATGCTCAGAACTGCATATTTAAATAATTAATCAAGTTAGATGAGAAATTTGTTACTTCTGGTGCTGTGGGTCTTGCAAAATAAACTCATAAATTCAATATTCAGCTTTCAAGACAGCCCATCATTCATCCAGGGAAGAATATCCAGCAAATCCAGTGTAGCCTCGTGCAGCTGTTTTCATTCAGACCAGTTTGGCAGGTGACACATACACTACCTGATTCATTGTTGTTCTCGTCTCCAAGCTGAATAAAATCATTAGGATGAAATGTCCCTGCTCTCTCAGATACCAAACTCTGTTTGTCAGATTGTCTGAGGCAGGAGATTCAGCGCAGAGAGAAATCTCAGCTTTAGTGTTGATTGTCTATTTTACCGAAAATGGCAGCTTTAAGATTTTCCTTTTGTGTTCAGCACACTTGTGGATCAGTGAAATGTGCTCTCTCCCTTTCACAGATGTAGAAGGGAATCAATTTTAAGTGTGAAAGCCAATTTATTAACTGTACATTTTATCGCAGGAATGCATTAATAAATGCCTATGTGAAGAAAATCATTTAAAAATGATTACTCAATCAGTCTTAATGCTGGGTTACAAAGTGTCTGTTCCTGTAACTCTTTGTATTCATCACAGCAGGATGGAGCTGAAGGTGCACACCAATTTTCAGACCTGCTGTTTGTAAAGTAACAGAGAACCATAAATTACAGTATTTTTGCCAAGAGCTATTCACGTATCTTATCAGTGAATGTCATAACCCTTCAGTTTGGACTGCAGTGAGACAAAGCATCAACACATCTCATCTGCATTGAGATTATCCTTAATTTGCCACTTGTAAATGGCATTTAAGCAAAGAAGGTCATTGCATTTGCTGAAGAACGCTGCAACTTTGTCAGCTTTTAGCCTTTGCATTTCCATTTGCTAATGCTGAATTTAGGGTAGATTAAATGGAGCCCTACTTAGACGATGGCATGAAAATGGCAAGTTTAATTAATTAGGAATAGAACTAAGTGAACTGTAAATTAACATCCCATAAGTAGACACTTGTGGTACATGAGAGGCAGTGAGGTCCAATGGCCAGAGCATATGTCTTAGTGGTGGAGCCCTGAGTTCTATTCTTGGCTCTTCCACTGATCTGCTTGTGGCCCTGGGCAAGTCTCTGCCCCACTCTGTGCTCCTGTTTCCTCTCTCACCCATCGTCCTGTCTTTTTAGCAGTAGCTCTTCCAGCACGATGGAGCTGCAGTCGCAGATGACACCTCTATGCACCACTGTAATGTTAATAATAGGTTATTACTTGTTTATGTTCAGTAGCAGCCATCATGGGAGACGATCCACACAAATACGTGGGAAAAGTACATTCGCCATAATTCCTTCCATTTTATGTATTTTATTTATTTAGGTAGGTAAGTTTAAGGTTGCAGAATGTTTCCAGCAAAAAACAACCACCGCAAGTAAACTGGCTTTCCCTCCAAACTTTTCCTAGTACATCCATGCCAGCACACTTGTAGGATTTGGATAGCAATTACAGTAGAACCTTAGAGTTATAAACATCTTGGGAATGGAGGTTGTTCATAACTGAAATGTTTGTAATTCTGAACAAAACGTTATGGCTGTTCTTTCAAAAGTTTATAACTGAACATTGACTTAATACAGCTTTGAAACTTTACTTTATGCAGAAGAAAAATGTTGCTTTTAACCATCTTAATTTAAATGAAACAAGCATAGAAGCAGCTTCCTTACCTTGTCAAATCCTTTAAAAATTTTCCCCTTTATTTTATAGTAGTTTACATTTAACATAGTACTGTACTGTATTTCCTTTTCCTTTTTCCTTTTCATATCTGCTGCTGATTGTGTACTTCTGGCTCAAAATGAGGTGTGTGGGTGACAAGACACTTCATAACTCTGGTGTTTGTAACTCTGAGGTCCTACAGTATCTCCATATTCTTCCTGAATTACTGGGTAGAAGCCACATATTTAAAGTGGCACCATTCACCTCTATACATGCCTTTAAAATATTATTCAGAAGCAGAAAGGTTAAATCCTAACACTCAGTGCACTAGATTATAAAGCATGAATGAATGACTCGGTGATAAAAGTATGCAAATGGTTCTGACAACAGTGGTGTAGCTAAAACATCATTTTGTGATCTCTCATCAGTATTTGCAATATCTGTCCCCCCCCCGTCTTTAGTAGGAAGGTGTTCATGAATCAAATACAACTTCAGCTGAGAAGCAGCATGCCAGTGGGAAGAAGCATAAGCACATAAATTACGTAATTATTATTCTGTCTGCTTTTATGCATTTAATCACAAAAAAGCAGAAGACAGATTTGAAATAAACCTTAAAGGCATCATAATCCTAAACAACAACAGAAACAAACCCACGCATGTTCCTTCCAAACTGCATTATAATATGAAAAGACAAATAAAACAGAGGGACAGGAACATTTGTTAATTTTATTTTTGCCTCACTCATGTTCATTAGGCAATAACACAAACTAGTATACCATAAGACTCTAAATCAACATTTCCCAAAGTGAGGGTTGTGCTGGTAGCAGGGCCAAAGAGCTAACTGGGGGGAAAGAAGGGACATGAACTTCTCAATTGATATTTGTTTGGGACTGGGGAACGAAAAAGAAAAAAACTTACGGCTATCGTGGCAACTGAGACCTTGTAAAAGGTGATCTGAGTGTAACTGATGCGGTGATGGTTGCTTGAATTTGCAGAGAGGCTGAAACAATAGCTCTGGGATGAGAACCACCCCATGCATTCCAACTGGGTGCTAATTGAGGTATCACTTTAAATGTCAACATTGTGAACTATTTCATTGCTTATCAAAGCATGTAAGGATGGAGAGGGAGGCTCATATTAGGGAGATCTATATGAATATTTTCCAAGGTGTGGGGATTGCCCCTAAAGGCTACCAAGGAGTAGTGATGCAGAACGTAGGATTTAGATGTATAAACTAAGGTGTCTCAGACATTAATGACACATGCCGGGGCAGAGTGATTGTTTCCATTTTTCTGAAGGGCAACCAAGTTTTATAACATTTGGAAACGCTGCCCTGAACCCTAGAGCAAGAATGCAGAAACTTTGCACACCTGAGAGTCCATGGTGCCAGGAGAACGAGGGCTGAACCTTGATAGTATAAAATGTGGCAGATTGCAGCTGCCTTTTTCTTTAGTACAGAGTGGGCTACAGAAATTACAGGTCACTGCCTGTGATGTAATTAACCTGCCATTCAGATCACAAGGTACCATTGCCATCTGGGAAGTGTAGTCTGTCTGGTTTACGTTCAATAACTAAGTGTTGCCACGTTTGAGCCAGGCCCTATAGTTATTCTCCCCTGAAATACTATTGCATGTTAAATTTAGTTCAGGCTGTGTTCAGCGTCTGATTCCAGGAAGACTTCAGAACAGTTTAATGTTTCAGCCATTTTTGAGTTGTCATCAATTTCATCCCCCTCATTGATTAATGAACTTTCCATACGCCTACTACTTTCTTTTCCCCTGAGATATTTGTAAAGAATCTGGCAGTTCGGGTACCCTTTGTAATGGAAATACTATATAGGTCCTTAGTTATAGCAGAGATGCTAAAAAATTAGGAGTGGGTGAAAAACTGGTTGGAAAACCATTCCCAGAAAGTAGTTATCAACAGTTCACAGTCATGCTGGAAGGGCATAACGAGTGGGGGTCTGCAGGGATCAGTTCTGTGTTGGGTTCTGTTCGACATTTTCATCAATGATTTAGATAATGGCATAGAGAGTACACTTATGAAGTTTGCAGATGATACCAAACTGGGAAGGGTTGCAAGTGCTTTGGAGGATAGGATTATAATTCAGAATGATCTGGACAAACTGGAGAATTGGTCTGAGATAAACGGGATGAATTTCAGTGAAGTCAAATGCAAGTACTCCACTTAAGAAGAAACAATCAATTGCACACGTACAAAATAGGAAATGACTGCCTAGGAAGGAGTACTGCAGAAAGGGATCTGGGGGTCATAGTGGACTACAAGCTAAATATGAGTCAACAGTGTAATGCCATTGCAAAAAAAGTGAACATGATTCTGGGATGTATTAGCAAGCGTGTTGCAAGTAAGACACGAATAGTTATTCTTCTGCTCTACTCCGTGTTGATTAGGCCTCAACTGGAGTATTGTCCAATTCTTGGCACCACGTTTCAGGAAAGGTGTGGACAAATTGGAGAAAGTCCAGCGAAGAGCAACAAAAATGATGAAAGGTCTAGAAAACATGACCTATGAGGACAGACTGAAAGAACTGGGTATATTTAGCCTGAAGAAGAGCAGACTGAGAGGGGATATAACCACTTCCAAGTACATAAAAAGTTACAAGGACAAGGGAGAAAAATTGTTCTTCTTAACCTCTGAGGACAGGACAAGAGGCAATGAGCTTACACTGCAGCAAGGGAGATTTAGTTTGGACATTAGGAAAAGTTTCCTAACGGTCAGGGTGGTTAATCACTGGAATAAGTTGCCTAAGGAGGTTGTGGAATCTCCATCCTTGGAGATTTTAAAGAGCAGGTTAGACAAACACCTGTCAGGGATGGTCTAGATATTACTTAGTCCTGCCATGAGTGCAGGGGACTGGACTAGATGACCTCTCGAGGTCCCTTCCAGCTCTGTGATTCTAAAGACAGCAGGACGTTTTAGTCTTCTCTCTCTCCTTTTTTTCTGGGGGGAAGTGGCAGAACTGCTAGTTCTAAGTCTTCATATTTGTTACCGTGGAGTTCTGTGTCCTTACTGCTGTGTGAGAATGTGGTTGTAAGCAGCCAGCGTTCACTCAGTTCTCTGAGGGCATGTCAGTATTTCTGTATAACAGTTCTACATGGGTAGCTAGACCACGTGGGCGTTTGGACTTAGTCACGATTAGCCAAATAGAGAAAAACTATAGGGGAAAACTAATGTTTTCTGGAAAGTTGATTTCACCATGAGTTGGTTTGTTTTATATCACACTACTTTGCTGTTGCTGGGAACAGGCTTTTTCCCTTCCCATGCCATGATCTTACCTAAATTCTACTACAATGGACATGTGCAGGTACAGGCAAACGGCAGAGGCTTTCCATCTCCCCCTTGGTAAGAAAGAAGGAAACTGTGGCCATGAGATGCACTGAATGTCAGCAAAACTGGTTGCAGAATTAAACTCAATGGAGGAAAAAAACTAGGATCTTGAATTTATTACTTTAGCTCTGTACAAATTACAAAAAAACTTAAATAAATAAATCAACTAAAACACCACATAATTCAGAAAAAATAGCAGATCCATATCCTGTGTCAATGATATGCAGATTAGGGGCTGCTAAATATTATGTTGTGGCACAATACACCGGCTAAAACTCTGAGACTGTTTAATCCTTTAATCCACAAATACACACTCAAGGAAATAAAACAAATGGTTCTGATGGGAAACCCAATTACTTTGATTACAGCAGCTGAGGCAAATATTTTTTTCTATTGTTTTATGCAGGAAAAATGGGGAAAAGACTGACAGAATTTAAATGAGTTGTCCTTAAAAATACATCCTCTTCATCTCCTTGGGCTAGACTCATCCCTGGAGAAATCCTACCAATGTTAGTGGGCTCACACCGGGGCTAAATTTGGTTCCTTGTCTTTCAACTTTTATCCCTGATCCACTGAGTATGATGGGAGTCCTCCAAATCCACTGTCTTGCTATTGATGATGGATGACAGAGTCTTTCCTGACTCCTTACTCTTTAACTTGGTCTCTATATTCTCCTTTGTCAGGCTTAAAGTCTACAATCCTATTCATTCAGATGTTTCTCTGGTTCTTCTTTGTCTCCATTGCCTAAATGGAGATACCCAGAATGCAGGTTTGACTCCACTTTGAAGCATCACATTCTCCAGGAGGAAGAGTCCGCCAAAACAGAAGAACCTGTTGGAAGCTGTTAAGACATTCTGAGAAGAACAGCATTTGGTAAAATTCTGCAACACTGGATCAATCAAGGTGCTAGCTGTTTTTATTTATAACTATTGTCGTTCTTCTGGGAAACCAAAGCAGGTCATGATGAGCAGTAATACATCCTGGGATTCCCAGTGAAACACTGTATGGTAACTTGAACCTGCAGTGGTTATAGATGACCAGAAACAGAGTGCTGTTAAAATTAAGCATTTTAGTGAGAATAGAGTGATAGAAACTTAAAAGGTTTATCCAAAAAGCAAGGGACCTCAGTTATCCATGACCTACAACACACTGAGTGTAGGGAATATATGAAGCAATAAGCATGTAGAATGGGTGTTGGGACAGTTTCCTTTATATATACACAGTTATGGAGAAGGTAGTGGTTTGTGACAATAGGGTCAATCCCAAATGTGCTTGAATTAAGGACTTCATAATTATTATTGTTAATAATGATTTGTATTGCAGTGATATCTACAGTTGCTAGCCAGAACAGAGCCCCATGGTGCTAGGTGTTGTACATGATTGAGCCTTTGAAAAACTCTGGGGACATGAAGAAAGGTTTAAAAGTGGAGGAGTCTCCAAGCAAAATGGATATAATAATCTAGTGAAGTTAATAGTATAACTAAATCGAGACCCAAATTGGAAAACCTTTGAATATCAGCTGAGCAAATAGTGGCAGGATTTAGGAAACGTTGGATTTAGTTCACATTTCTGAATTATCTTTGTGTCTATTTTATGTCTTCAATTTGTCTCCTTCAAAACTCTGACTCCTCTCAAGCATTTGCACTGGTACCACAAAGACTGCATTTCGGAAGCATCACAGCCATTTTCAGTCTGCAGTCTGGACTCCCCCCAAAAAGTCAGGTGTCTGCTGCTGCATCTGAATTTCATCATAGTTTTATAAATCCAAATCGTGGACTTTGAGATTCCCCCGGCATTTCTCTTGACCACTTTGAATCCAGATTGAGTTCCCCAAAGATTCAAGTGATTACTGTCCCATCTAAACAGCTCCTTCCTCTGCCCAAAGGAAAACACCTTAGCAGTGATGTGTGTCAATGTGGTCTACTGCATCCCTCACGTCAATTATGTACCGACAGATTTTTATTTGATATTTCTTTAAAATTCTCATTTTATTTTGCGTTGCTTCTCATGAAATCTAAAAATGATATTCTAATGGTAGAGCATGAGCTCTTTAGTGAATGGACTATGTCTTTATTCTGCGTTTTTACAGCACCTACCACAATGGGGTCCTGATCCAAGACTAGTGCTCCTCAAGTCTACTGTGGTAGAAATAATAATGCAATGATGCATTTTTCTCAAATATCAAGAGGGGCTAAGTTTGCCATTTTTGACAGTACGTTTTAGTTAGAATTGAATACTTTAAGCAGGATTTCCCACACTCCATTCTATAAATCACACTTATCAGTGGATATGGATAGAATCCTATGGGCTGATGACTTGAACTGCTATCATGGGAAAACAATGCAGTCTCACTACAGTTGGCTCCCTTAGGAAATTACAGAGCTATCTCAGTATTCAGGAGTTTTAAAACTGTCAGTGCCTAGTAAAGATGAGCAATAGCAATTCTAGGTGTTCTCAGCATTGAGTTTTGAAATTGTTTTCACCTCCTAGATGCAAATGTTCCTTTCAAGGTGAGAAATGTCACACCAGAAAGGCAGAAAAGGTTCCAAGCAATTACACTGCTGAATATGTTTCTATGGATTCTTGATAACTTCTAAATAGCCTCTTTTTTAATGAATAGAATAAAAAACCAAACCAAACCCCAAGAGCTTTTCATAATTTATATACAGGTTGGCTGCACTGGAAAAAACGAAGCTATCGAATAAATCTGTAAGGCTCTTTCCTGATAGTTGAAATCTATAATTGATTTGTTTATCACCATTCAGCTAAGCTTTCCAATATAGTCCCCTTTCTACTATGGCTATCAGGTGACGCAGAATGACTTAATCTTATCTCAGCGAGTGACACACCAAGTCCCAGATTTGATTTTTAAAGTGAAAAACCAACATAATAACCATAAGCCCAGGCACAGATTACCTTTCATTTATGGAAGAGGTGGACACACTAAACTGATGGGAAATAATATATAGCTTCACATTTATAAGTTACACATATAGCTTTCCCTGCCATAGCACATAGCTTCTTGAGAGAGTTTTTCCATGTGATTGGATTGTGATAAATGCCAGAGCAATCAGGTTACTTATTCAGTTGGTAGAAAACATTATGCCCATCTTTTTCTGAGGACCATTCGTTGAAGGATGGGGATTTAAAGTATACTGGAAGGTAATGCCTAGCTAAGGGGCAGCTGTTAGGATTGTGATGGCAGTGATGAATAAATATAAATATTTCAAAGGTGGGGAGAGGGTTTTTTTCATATATTTGATGATTTTCCTGCCTTTCCCATTCTTTAGAAGCCTGGAGAACATAGGATGCGTGATAGAAATAATAAATCCAAATAAATAATTAAATGTATTTCAGAATCCTGCACAGATAGTAAGTAATAGTCACAATGCCCCTGTGACGTGTATTATCTCCATTTTACATGTGAGGATTTTGAGGTGGAGCTTTTAAATGATGTGTCCAATTCTACACGATGAGTCAGTGTCAGAGAAAGCCTTAGAGCTAAGCAGTTCCTTATTAAACAGTCTCTTGACCAATCCACTGGAGCACAGTGCTGGGTGTCAAGGAGCTCAAGGGTTCTAATCCCCGCTCTGCTGTTGAGTCACAGTGTAGCCTTGGACAAGTCACTTAACCTCTAGGAATGAAATGAGGCTTAGGTTATAGCTACACTGCAATAAAAGACCCACAGCATGGCTGTGGCTGGCTCAAATCAGCAGTCTTGGGCTCATGGGGGGCTCAATAAAATTGCAATGTAGCTGTTCGGGCTCAGGCCGTACCCTGGGTTCTGAGACCCTGCGGAGGGGGGGGGGAAGGGTCTCAGACCCTGGGGTACAGCCTGAGTCCAAATATCTACATAGCAATTTTTAGCCCCCCAGCCTGAGCCTGGCAAGCCCAAGTCAGCTGACCGGGGCTCTGAGACTAGTGCCTTAGGTTTCCTGTCGTATTCTTAGAGCAGAGGTAGTCCATTATATTTTGTCAAGATCCAAATTTCTTGTTCAAGGTATAGTCAACGTCCAGACTCCAGAGAAAATAAATTAAAAAAGTAATGATGATGATAAGTAAATAAAAAAATGTCAGGGTTCATTCAAAGGTGTCCGGAGATCCAGATTTGGCCCACGGTCTGCCTATTGGCTAACCCTGCCTTAGACTAAATGTGCAAGGTGTTCATGTCCTCTGCCTCACTGAGTGAAAGAGGAGGAAGATTCTGAAACATAGCAATGGGTTTTCTGAAAACATGCTTGCAATATTCCGACGTGAAAGAGACAAAAATCACAATACATGAAAATGTGAGATTGCTTCCTGGAAACCATTGTCTGCATTTGTTTTGAAAAATGGCCCTGTAAATTGCTGTTTTGTAAATTCCCTTAAGCGAAAGTCATTCCAACAATCTTATTATTATTTATTGCTTATTTGAGTTTTAAACCACTCTTTTTCAAAGAACCATGTAAGATGGATTGCCTTTCGTTGTTTGGGGAGATAATGCGTGGTTTGTCTGGATAGACCACAGAGCCTACTTAGAATCCTCCCCGGTGGTGGCACAGAAAGAAGCGAGAACATTTGCTAAGTTGTACGCAAATGGCAGAAATGAAGTGGGTGCCAGTCAGTATTGAGCATACGATATTAGGCTAAATGGATGGAGGCAAATATTTCTGTAAGATGTGAGAGGGTGATCAGCCACTCACTGGGGCGTAACAGGCAGGAGAACAGGAAACAAAAGGCTGAAGTAAATTAGCCTGCGAGGCCAAGTGAAGGAAATACATAAATGAAAGCTGGATAATTGGAGGGAGGTACTTTGAAGAGTCCTGCTACTGGCTATTGTCAGAGACATGATGCCACGCTATTGTTGTTTGTATCTTGCGCCCTGGGGTTCCAATCCAGCACAACACTTACTCACATGATTAAAGTTGCATATGTGCTGAATCCCATTGACTGCAATAGGACTGCACACAAGCCCTGGGGGAAAGGTGGGGGGTTACCTGTGTGTATGAGCTTGCAAGATCAGCATCGTACGTAGGTTAGTGGCTAAGTTCATGTGGGCTGCTTCTACACAGTTGGCTATTTTGGGCCTGAACACCCATTCCTTGTTCATCCTAAGCAACCCTGAAAGTTACCAGGAGTTTGGGCCCATCAAGAGAAGCGCAAAGAACTCCATTCTGAGCGCTCTCGGGGCAGCAGTTGTATTTCCTTTAAGGGGGTAGGTATCTCAATGAAGAGAACGAGCCTTTCTACGTACAGGACGCACTCGGACTCTGGCTAGGGGAAGGTAACATCAGGGAGACTTTCACAGCTCTTCTTGAGTGTGGAGCCTTGGCTGGACCTGGGGGGATTTATCTTCTCAGCCTTTATTTTCTTCAGTAGGGCAGCAAGCCAGGCCTGAGCAGCTTACCCTGCCAGTTCAGACAATGCTGCCGCAGATACAGCTAGGGGAGCCTCGAGCCCAGGGTGGGCTGAAATTCCAGTGTGATGTTTGTTTGTGTTCCAGTGCCACATCCTGCGCAGTGTGAGCTGCTTGGAGCTGTCAACTCAGGGCCAGGACAGAATCAAGAGGCCCTGTTCTCCCATGGTGTGGCTGGGACATGTGACGTCGTTCCCCTCCTTCTGCTATGTCCCCAACTTCCTCCCCCAAATGCACACTGGTCTGGACATGGTCCATCTTCTCGTCTCACCTGGCATGGCAGAGCAGTTTGAGGCTGTGGCGAGAGATGGTTACGTGTGAAATCTTTCACCTTACAGGCAGAGGGCTAAAGAGAGTGACTGCACAGGGGGCTGTAGATTTTCTTGAACTGGATTGAGTTGTTCTACAAACACCCAGGATTCCAGTGGTGATTTTTATCTTTAGGGGCCCATTACATTATTGCCAAAGAGTAAATTTGTCTTGTTCTAGGAGACATTTTTGGTTTGATCTTAATAAAAAGTTCAGTTTAAAACTAACAATTTTTTTCCAAAGAAAATTCTATTGTTAAATATTGACATCCACTTGAAATGCAGCTCCCATCTCATGCACATCATTCCTTACCTACCAATTATATAGAGTCATTTAGGTAAAAACCCATTATGTATTCCTACAATGAGTAGATCAACACCGTGCATCTATGAAACAGTCCATTGATATGACCATAATTAGATTTTTATCAGTTTCAGCTAGGTGTAACCATTTCATTATAACTGACCTGGATTAGTTTCTACATGTCTCCCTCATTAAAATCTACAGCACCTGTGCTAATGGGTTTTATTGCTATCAAGATATAATGAGGACTGGCATATCTGCATATTCTCCAAGTGAACCAAGAACAGAGACAAATACTCCATTTTATTACCATCTGACAGGGACATAATGATTGCTGAGAAACTCATTACCGATGTATTTTGCAGTGATTTAACTTGAAATCCTTGCCATGCTGCAGCCAAGCAGCAGTAGGTTTCTTGGAAGTGTTTGAGTTTGTTTGTTTGAACAGAGAGATAAGCGCCTTCGTACCAGTTCTGTACTCAATATAAATTCTATTTGCTTTTCTGATTAGGCATTGCCCTTGCTTTTGCAAAGTATTTGACTGCCCGGGGGTGCATTTCATAGTGGTGTCATGCAATTTAGGTAGCTAGATTTCTCTGATGTTCATTAACGTATGCGCATCTTGCAAGAATGTGCAAATAGCATGGGGGTAAAAATGATCCGAATTACCTTCCCTCTGTATATTCTCTTCACCATCAAATTCTCTTCCTGAAACTGGGTGCCACTTAGCCTATGTCTCCATTTGGGGGTAAGGAGCAGTGTGTTCTTCACTCAGGTTAAAAGAGCAGTGAAAAGAGAGCCTGAGTTGAAAGGCAAGTTACCATCAGCTTGATTTCAGTGCTATTTGGCTATTGGCTTTTACCCAAGTTGCTCAGCTGAGTTAAAAGCTTTGTCTTCACTGCTATTTGAACCTGAGTTAAGAAAACCTTTTTTGTTTTTTGTTTTTTTTTTTTGCAGTGAAGACAAACCCATATTCTTTCAAACCTCACCTCAGAAAGAGCTTCTTTAGAGCCCAGGGACAGCAATTCATTTCAGTACAAAGCACCATGACGGGAATAAAAAATGAGGCTTTCAGATGCTACGCTGTTTCATCAGCCCAGGAAGAGAAGCAAATGTCATCAGGCCCAAGAACATTTAAGGCATCTGTTCCAGAGTACCATTTATTGTTTGAACACAAATACATAACTAATAAAAACAAAGCAATTCAATTGACCACCAGGGGGAAAGAGGACAAACCCTTCTTCTCTACACTTTGGGCCTAGCCGTCTCCTTATATAGTCCTAACCCTTTCAGGGATGATGTTTCTTCTGGTCCCAGACACCCGAGTGTAAAATATTCTTATCCTTTCAGTGCATTTATATATATGCACTTTATATATAAATACACTGAAAGGATAAGAATATACTGAGGAGTATATTGATTGATTGTATTGATTGTCTATTGAGGAGACTTCCCAGTTGGAAAATGAACCATACGGGACATATATCAGAACAAGAAAAGGAGGTAAACTGCTCAATATGTAGTGTTAACAGGATTATTCCTAATTAAGATCAGATGGTCCCTGCTATGAATCAGATACCCTGGAAATCTATTTACAGTTGCCTTACTCTTGGGTGTAACGTTGCTATATAGCCATGTTTCTCCACTCGCCCACAGTCAGTGGGGTTTCACTAATGTGAATGAATACTGAGTTTATCCCTTAGTCTACAGTGGGCGAATGGTTTGGCAATAGGATGCAAACTATCCAGTTTACTGGACAATGTGGTTTTAAAGTTGGCAGTTTCAAATGTGATGAGGTCTCAGTGTAATGGCTTTTATACTGTGACATCACTCTGGCAAACCTTTCCTGGCAGTAGGAAAAGACTCTGTGTGCCAGCCAAAGATGCTGGCATTTTGGGGATTGGTTCCCTGGAGCATGGAAGACAAGAAAGGGCTAGGAAGCATGTTGTGTTATGGGAACCAGTTCTGAGTGCAGAAAAGTGAAGGCCCCATGGTTTCCTCACCTGGCTGCTCTTTTCTTTGTTTTCTCTCCACCCTAGGGTTGCAAGTTCTAGCTGGTAATGTGGCATTTCAGCCTAATACAGTTTGCTTAGTGTCTGCTTTAATTGCTCTGGAAAGTATTGTATATTGCTTTAAAAAGAGGTGTCTTGGGACTAAGTCACTGGGGATCTTCAGAATAAGATATTATGAGACACAAGCTGTGGTAGATCAGGGAGATGGGGGTCAGAAGAGCATTATTCCTTTACAAAATGGCTTGTAGAGAACCACTGTATGTAACTTCTGATTATTATCATTCATTTTATTATTTGTATTATCGGTGTTTTCTGAAAACAGTCCCTGCCCCAAATTGCTCATGAGCTAAGAAGAGCAAAGAACAAAGGATGAGGGAGGAAAGGGATGAAATATACAATGAAGGGTCTCTCCCCCTCCCCCAAATTTTGATTAGCTCTAGCTGGCTTCTTTTCCTAGGCACACAAAAGTACTGGAGTTTACTGTGCCAGCCCAAATTGGTTCTATTCTTATTATCCAATATGCAAGCACGCTGTGGCCAATCAATATAAATTAACATTGTCAAAGAGACATTTCTACACTCAAGTCCATTTCTTGTGTAGCACAGGAAATAGAAAAATCATGTTTGTGCATAAAACTTTGTATAATAGTGTTGCCACTCTGTATAGGTAACTGTAGCTCTGAAAGACTTTCTACCACTCAACGCTACTTTTCTTTTCTGCAGGTTGTAATGCAGTTTGTAAGTGATCATGGGGCAGCACCCTTCCTACATTGCATATCCTTACATATACGGTGTACAGTAAAAGCATACTAATAGTATGTTTGAGTAATGAGACAGTAAATGCTGTTGTACTCAAATACACAGCTGAAATCACAGCACACAGCCCCAGAACTTCCTATGGTATCTTCTTGGGATTGAATTCCCCAACCTCTCCTCAATAATTCTCTCACATAAAAGAAACATTATATTGATTGTATTGGTTAGAAAGAAATAAGGTCACAGCACAATGAGGCTTTGGAGCATAGCTCAGATTTTGAAGTTGCAGAGGGTTATGCTTTAAATAAATCCAGGGATCATTATGGCAAAAAAATATTCCACACCATTCATTTTCAGGTAAGCATTCTGCTGTTACTCGGTTTAATAGGAGGGATATCTCTCTTAAAAAACCCTATACATATCTGCATACTAACAATAGTTCCTGCTATTTATTTCTATTCCCTGGAGTGATTGAAAATGGGACAGTTAATCCGAGAAGCTTTCTGTGGTATAATTGTTAAATACAATACATAAAACCCAAAACCGAGTAGCCATATGGAATCTGGCTTTGGAAACAGTTTGTGTGTTTGATGCTTCATTGGGGAGTAGAGGGTGGGAACTAAAACTTTTTAACATTATAAAAGGGAAAATGGAAAGAGAATGAGAATCCATGTGATAGGACAAAGGTCTAGGGAAGAGAGGTGAAATTAACTACAGTGTGGAAAACTATATAAACATAGGAATTGCTTTGTCAGATCAGAGCAGTTGTCCCTTTACTTCAATATCCTGTCCCTGATAGTGGCCAATACTAGATGCTTCAGAAGACGGAGCAAGAAACCAAACCGAGGATAATTATGGAATTAACATACCCATTGAAGAAGTTTTGTTCCAGGACCATCAGTAAGAAGGCAGTTTGTGCCATAAAGTGTGAGTGCTTAGATCCCTTTGTGAAAAAAATGAAGCAAAACCAACTTTCCTATCAAATACGATTATCCATGGAAATGTGTAACCTTTCTAATTGAACCTTGCTCTGCTCTTTGTATCTCAGAGTGATGAGGTCCACAGGTTAATTATGTATTGGGTTAAAGTACTTCCTTTTACCCCTTTTAATTTTGTTTTTGAATGTAAGTGTCTGCTCCTTTGTTCTAGCATTATGAGTTTTTGTATCTCGTTCTCAATGAGTGTGTATATTGGGGAATCTAATAACCTGAAAAGGTGAAGGCCTGTGAACACTGTGAAACATGACCTTGATTCAATGCCCACTGAAGTTAATGGAAGTCTTTCCACTAGCTTCAGTAGGCTTTAGAACTGCCCCTGTACCTGTGAAAATTCTGTAATAAGATGAAGCTGGTTTGAGGCCTTCAGAATGAAAAGCAATATATATAGTATTACTGTTGTGCAATAATATGAGACTGTAATTAGGATTGTTACAGTAGTACATGGGAGCATAAATTATGGGACATATTTCCTTCTGAGAGTAACAGGTCTTTCAAAAATACCATAAAAATTCATCAGTAGGTCTCAACTGGTTTATAGTTTCTGTTTGGGTCTACTGCTGTGTTTTAGTAACCCTACAGACCAGTAGACCATTAGACTTTTTGATCAGTTCCGAAACCTAGCTGCCAACCTTACGTAGCGGAGCCATTTGCAAATTTTCAGTGAGAATTTCCACTAGGGAAAAGTATACATATATGGTGTTCCTTTTGCATTCTAAAAGACGCCATTCTGTACAACATTGTGTGTGCATGTTAAAAAAATCTCTCCTTCATTTTTATAATATGCTTTTAGGGACCAAAAAAATAAAATCTCTCCCCCACCATGATTTGCCCATTTGTCAAACAGTTTCCTTCATGTTTCTAATGGAACTGGAAATGAATGTGGCTTTCTGTGCTCACTCCTTTGTTTGCACACCATTATCTGTGGTGTTGGTACAGCTCTGAAAATAGTGTTTCATAGTTAACGGCTGCTGCAGAGCCATCAATAGGAGCACAAGAGCAAACAGTGTTCAGATGCATAGTGCAACATACTGTGCATAAAACAATGGCTTTTACTAGGCTTTTGCCAGAGTTTTCAGTGAACAGATAATTTAAAAAAGCTATTTTTTCTTCTGTCTCCCCTCTCTTCTGTTTCCTACATATAGGGGTTGTGAAAAGTGCCAGAGTGACAGCGAATAAAAGTCGTCCTCTGTTTAACCACACATCATATCACAGGTAGGGAGAGTGCAAACTCTCCCTCTGCCAATGTATCTTAACTCTGAACTGGTAGAATCACTTCTAAAGGCCAGAGGACAGTTCAGTCTACATGCCTGTTCAGTCCCTGCCTTCTCAGCTGAGACAGCTGCCAACTGATGGCATTTATGGTGGCTGGCTGTAATGATGTGGACACTTCTACAATAGCAAGTAATGGGTATGACTATACTGCAATTGGGGTGTGTGATTGCAGCATGTGTAGACATACCCAAGTAGGTTTTGATGTAGTTACATCAAAATACTAAACAAGTATTTTGATTTTCAGGTCTGTCTCCATCAGATTATAAAAAATATAAACTGGGTAAAATGTTGGCTGTCATCAAAGTGGACCTGTACAGAACTTCTACAGAAAGAGAGCTAAAGTTCTCATATTCACATGACTCCAAGAGCTAGGACTTTAAGAAAAAATATCAAATGTTGTGAGACTCAAAATAAAATTGTGAGAACTGGCCACACTACAGCCGTCAAAATGCAAAGCATAAATATCTCCATACATGGATCAAGATATCTTATTTTTTATTGTAATAATATTATAATTATTTCTTAATTTCCGAAGGCTACCACAATATACTAGGTGAAATGCACAGGTAATGGCACTTTATACTTACGCATTCATAAAACAGCAGTTTGGCCATAGAAACCTTAATAACTGGAATAAAAACAAGCAAAAATTTAATTACAATTTCCTCAGCATGAACTGCAAGACAAACTGTGTTAAATTAACTAAGCAACATGGTCAAACCGATGTGAGTGTGAATTTATTATGCGTTCCAGGCTTCTAAGACAACTAATTTGGAAACGAAATAGAGTGTTTTGCCTTAATACAATATGTTGTTCAACATCAAAAGACACCAGAGTGGAGATGGTATTAAAAATAAAAATCCCATTTACGTGTAGCATAGCAAAGCTGTTCACTAAATTTAATGCAGCGCTTATGTCGTCATTTTCATCTCCCCTATCAATCTCCTTCAAGCTTTCTCAGTACATTGCTGTTGCTAGATAAATGCCTCATCATGTCTTACTAGTTTGTTTGAATTCAAAGCTAACTCTAGCCATGATTTGTAAGGGCTTGTCTTCGTGCACAAGTTGCAGTGATTTAACTAAAATCACTTTTTAAATTGACTTAAACTTGTGAAAATTAGGTCACTATTAAATCTGTTGAATCCTGGCTTATAGCAATATATCTTATGTAGTCAAGGAATTGTCTTAAGTAAAAGTGGTATAAGCCAGGTTTAGACTGAATGTGTGTCCATACAGAGGTTTTCCCTGGTTTAACTACATTACAATTAAAAATACACCCTGAAACCCTACCAAAATCCTGGAGCAATTCTGTGTAGATCAGGGCTGAGTCCTTTATTACTGGATCGAAAAACTCAGTACTTTGACTCCCATCCTGGTATCTTCACAGTTTTTGAGTTAGTGACTGGCTTTGATATACAGATACCACCAGTTGGTGAAATTGTAGTTTTTATCTTTTGTTGGGTGCTAGACTATCTAGCAGAATGCACTTCCTCCTTTTTAGGAAGGCAGTTTGGTTCTGCTATGTAAGTAATGGTGCTTAGCTGTCAAGCAGACAGTATGGACTTTTGCGGTGTAACCCAAAGCACTTTGAAGTTCATGGAAAGACTCCCGTTCACTTCAGTGGACATTGGATTGAGCTCCAAATCCTTTTCTCGTTCCTGAAGGGCCCCAGGCAAGCTAAAGAAGCCTGTGCCACTGCGCAAAAGGTGAGGAAGGGAAGATGGGAGAAGGGTGTCCGTAATTCCGATGTGTTGTGTAGCTCTGCTACATGGGTTGGTGCATCTGTGACTATCTGGATCCATGGGCCATTCCCTTCTAGGAGGAGAATGCAATAGTTGCTGAAGATGCTGCAGAGCTGAGGTTGCTGTAGGAGTGAGTCAGCTGTTTGGGTGGAAAGACTCCTTTTCTGGCCTGCACTCATGGAGATCCCCAGATTGGCCTCTTGAACTGGGAATTGTAATTGAAGACTTGGCTAGAGGGAAGGCTACAGGCCCCCGTTCTGCAACTGCATCAGCATGGAGAGCCTGCGGGCCTGTGCAGAGCCCACTTCCCTAGTTCCAGCTGTAGGATTGAGGTGATAGTTAGCTGTGTTTAATCTTCCGCTACAATCCCAGTTCACATTTGTGTAACCCTCTGCTATGCTACTTGGAAAGTCAGATCTCTCTCTCTCTCTCTCTCTCTCCCTCACACACACACACACACACA
>ML675626.1:18990371-19229597 GCA_007922155.1 Mesoclemmys tuberculata
CCCCTAATCCAGCTCATTCTGCCAAGGGGAAGTAGCTTGTATTAAGTGTGAATGCAAGGAAACACCTTTATGATTTACTACATTTCTGCTTAAAATTTCATTTTACCCCTGAACTAATTCACCTCAGCATTCACCCTGCGCAAGAGCCTGCTGCTTCAGGAGCAGTTTTCATTGATTGAGCGGGTCCGGGCGGAGTTGCATTAACTCAGTGGGCTGACTATTCAGGAGGTCTTGACTGGACATCTGGCACTTCTGTAATGATACTATTAATTTCCCAAAGGGACACCAAGTTACCCGCAAAAAAAGGACAAGGAAAAAAATTATTTTCACATCCTACGCCTACAATTCTTTCATCTTCCAAGTGCCTAAGCAGTGGCATCAATTATCAAGTACTTGATTCCTGCACGGAGCTGCAGTGGAAGTAATTTTGATTTCTACTCTCAGATACCTCCAGTGAGGGTGTAAAACAGTTTAAAATATTTCCTCTGTGGGGAAGAGGAAACGAGTGGGGTGGGGAGGAGATTGCTGGAAGGAAAACACTAATAATTCACACCAGTGTTGGGGAGGCGGATTCTGTTCGGTTATTGTAGCTTCAGTAACCAAAAAACCCAGTACCCAGAAAGGGGGGCTCAATCCTCACCCCTTGGGTGGGTCACTTCACTGCTGCAGAGAAATCTGAGGGCAGAGTAAAGATGGTGTAGGCAGCTCTACCCCCCTGCTTTGGCTGCATATAGTGCGGAGAGTTATGGGTCTGGAATGCATGACACATTGCCCAATCCTCTACCAATGTAGCAATCCTTATGGGACTGCTGCAGTCAATAACATAAAGTAGCCTAAGGCCTGCTCTAAATTATACTGGAAACAGTTTCTCTCTTCTTTGGCCCCAGGACCTGGATGAAGCCGAAAGATAGCTAAGAGCCACATCACCCAGTCGCCTTAGCTATGCTGAGCATCTGACCCATAGTGTCTATGCTTTATGAGGAGGATGAAGGGAACTCCATATGTTCCATATTGGGTCCCTGTTGTGCCAAAATTGAGGAACGGAGAGTTGTGATTTCCACTATAAGCCTGTAAAAGGATTAGAACTTGAACCTTCTTGGCTCGTCCTCCTGTGCTCATGGCATTGTTAGCCTTTGTAAAAGGGACCTGCTCATTTTTATGCAGGGCCGTCTTCACTGCATCTCAGCAGTAACGTCACCGGTTTAAGTGGCCAATTTCTTAAAAGCCGCTACAGTCCTTAGGCTCCTAATGACGCCTAAAACATGAAGTGAATTCCTATTCAGTGAGATTGAAACAAAAATAGAAGAAGATAGGACAGAAAATATATCAAAGCTTCCGCCTGACTGTTTTTCTTGTCTTTTCATGGGTGAATTACTATCAAGAAAGCTATGTATCCATAGAGACATGCATTATTATTATGATAACTGGAGGGGGCTTCCTGTGGAGGCACTAATAACCATGTCCTGTGTTGAATAGACTTCAAGGATGAAAGCTCTCTTTCCCCCAGCCCTGTGATGGTACCCCTCTACAGAAGCTCTGCCAATTTCTGGAGAGGGGAAAGGGGAGATGTTGCTCAACACAGCACCATCCTTTGCAGCGTGTTTCCACTTGGAAATTGACATAGGAGAGAATAGAGCTGGGAGCAGTATTTACCTCCCTCCTGCTTCCATCTGCTGCTGCTACTTCAGTGTCACCTTGCCAATGACAACGTGGCTCCTGTTGCAACTGCACTGGCAAGGAGATTGCGTGGGGGCAATGGAGTAGAGGCCGGACCTGTATGATGGCTCCTCACTCCACATGGAAAAGGGGTCCTCTCTAGGTAGAATCTGCTGATCTATGAGTTTGGAGAGGCATAGCCACCAAAAATAGCAGTCACCCTTGCTCCTCCCGCCAGCAGGGACTGTGTAGAGAAAACACCAAAAGGGAAATATCAACGAGCTTTCCTTCCCCTTTTCCCTTGCTAGGCAATCTGGCCCACGGTTCCTTGGGAACAAGAGCCTGGCTGGTTTATGCATATGGAAAGGCAGGTGGAGGAGGAGGCAGGTTGGAGGCCCAGTAGCAGCATGGTCACATTTTGGAGAACATTTCCTCATTCAACAGAACCATGCCATGCACTTTTGGGGGATCTTTTACAATTCCCTTGTGTATTGTGGCCAGTTTTGGCGTTTGAGGGGTGTTGAGGCTGAGGTGGCAGCTTTGTTGGTGGCAATCCGTTTAACGTTTCCGAGTACAGGAACCAATCAAAGCAAATTTATTATTCTGGCCAATCAGAGAAGAATGATTTTCATGCTGAGTGTATGGTTGCTGAAAACTATGATTATGGAAAATACTGCACTCTGACTGGCCGACAGCACCTTTTAGTCAGAGCACAGAGCGCAGGAAATCGTATTTTCTAAGGTGCTCTAGTTATTCATCTGTAACAGTACAGCATCTCTGGATTCCGATTGGCTGAGCCAGTTGATTTCAGTATAATACAAAAAAAGCTACATTCAGTGGCCAATCAGAAGGCTCCTTCATTCTAAATAATTTATATAAGATAAAATAAATTCATGATTATTCATTATCATCTTGTTTCTAGTGTAGGTAATTGATTTTTGCATTGTTGCTCTGCTCCTCTCCCTATGTTAGCGAAATTTAATTGACAGTAAAAGCAGGGGGAAATTAAAGGGATTTTAATCAGTCAGACCACAGTATCTGTTAAAAAACAAAACAAAACACCGGACTAATAGTAAAATAGGCTAGTGTATATTCTTCCTTATCGTTCATTGTACCATTCATTACTGAACTGATTATAATGCCCACTTTGCATTTTAAATCATACAGTTGCTTTTTTTAAATTAAAAATCTTCTTAGGAATTTTTCTGGTCAAGATGGCCAATAAGTGTTGTTTCCTTCCAACGGTGCTCTTAACTTTACCCAGAAACCAACACAATGTATAAAGTATAAGAAAGAATAGTAGTCTGGAACCTGATCTAAAACCCACTGATGTCTATAGTAAGATACCCATAGACTTGAATAGCTTTGGATCAAACCTCTTCGGAATCTTAATTTGGAAAAGCATTTCCATATAGGAAAGCTCATCAGTAGATACTTTCATTTTTAAGCTCGTGCTTAAAATTAAGCCACCCGCTTAAGTACTTTCCTGATTTGGGGCATTAGTCCACAAAACCTGCATGGTCTAAAAATGACTGTATGGTTCATGTTAAAATGTGTGTTTTCTTTTAAAAATTCTATCAGGTTTTTTGTAATAATAAATTTGTTTTATGAATTCCCTTTTGTGACCTTCATCATCTTGCTATCTCTAAATTCCTTCTGGGTGCTTTGAACAACAACATTTGTTTAATGTTCTCTTGCACCATTGCTAGGAAATACAATCTCTGTCATTTAACCAAAGGTAGACTCATACAGTTTGAGTTTTTCTCATAGCGAAAAGCAGATAGGGATTTAAAAATGTAATGTTTATTATCCCCTCTTCTGGAATTGCCACAACAAATAAAATCAGATGATCATATTAAATGGCTTTGTTGAAGAAGTGAAACAGAAATTGGCTGGAAGATCTGAACTTCTGCAATTTACTATGTACTGTCCAGTGGAGAATTCAAATGGAAAGACATGCCAGAGACTCTGAGAAATCCACTAGGGCTTTTGCTAGAGCTAGTATGTATAAAGTTCTTAAGACATGCTCTTCAGAGGTATTTAGGCACCCAATGCCCATAATAGAAGGTAGGCACCTTGGTACCTTTGAGTCATCTGGGCCTTAAATACTACAGCAATGGCCATCCATATGATCTCCAAAGAGAGGTAGGCAGGTAGTGTTTAGGGGTGAGAAAACGGAATGTTTAAAGATGTGTTGCTAACACTATTTTGTTCTCTCCTTTCTTGGTGTGCAATATAAGGATGTACCAATTGCCTTAGTGACAGCTGATGGACTGGAATGCAGGTTCTTTCCTTCAAGCTTTCTTCATTCAGAAGTAGACTGGAAGCTTATTTGCTGTCATATGGTTCCAGTAGGTTTTGTTAAAGGAATATCATCAGCTTGAAATCAGATTTACATCTAAAAAGGTTTGTGCTTCCCAAGTAAGATGGAAGATGGTTTAAATCAAAGTGAGCGGGGAAAGATTTATTTCTCCTCTCTTCACTCCAAGCATTTGACTGCATGTGGTATATAGTCAGCGTCACTGTTATGAATATGGTCGGTTGCACTTCCTGGGCTCCAGTACTAGCATGGCCACATCATCACTTGCATGCGCTGCTTGCAAGGAGCTCACCTGGACCTGGTTCTGCAAAAGGCCAGTAACAGCAGCAACAGATGGATGCAGAGAGAGGAAGGATGGGCCTATATGTGTGTGTTGGTGCATTGCTCTTGGGCCTGCCATAAAGATCCATAAATGATGCCATAAAAAGATCCTGGCATACATCAGGAAGGAAGCAGAAGAGCACCACAGAATTTTTTCAACTAACTTCCCTAAAAAGTCAATATCTAATATACAGGGGTTCCGTCAGAAAACTGAAGTTTTTGGATGTGTCACTGTTGAAAAAAAGAGGCAGGCAGTGCCCCTTTAAGAACTACTGTTTTATAAATACACTTCCTTTGGACTGTTTGCATTTTGGACTAATTGTGCAAATAGCAGTCCCAATAGTGTGCTCTGGCCTGCACTATCTCAGGATTCCAGGCTTACCACAGGACATGGAGAGAGAAAATAACAGTCCAAGGAGAGCAAGCAAATTGAATAGAGGGTATTTTTATCTCAGCCTATGCAAAAACCCCTGTCAATGGGGAAACACGGACAGTTAACTAAGAGTGAAAGAAAAACAGGCTAATACACTGCAAGAGAAGGACACTAATTATTCTCCCAGAGAGCAAGGAGCAGGGAGAAAGGAGATCCCGCCCAACCTGCATCTCTAGAAATACACCCACAGCTAATGGACCCTGCCAGTCGTGATATTTCTTTTCAAGATTTCTGGGTAGTATAATTCCTCAGCACCAGGTCTGAAGGCAGTGGCCATTGCATGTCTCCAGTCGTCTTGATTTTTCTTTCTCATTGCTGGCCTGTTTCTGGACTCAATAAGCTGAAAATTTTGCTGTAGGTTGACAAAGACCCATTCATTTCAATCAACAGCTTTCTGCAAAGCTTAGGGATAGTCCTGATGTGAAGTCCGGAGTGATGGCTAATGCAGTCTGTGCACATCACTTGGGGCTATGGCTATTGCACTGAAGTGTAAGAGTGAGAAAATCAGTAGAGTATTTTACTGAACTTCAGGCCCAGTGTGTGCAGGCAAATACCACTTTCCCATGTCTCTGTACTTTTAAAGTGGTGTCCGCTTATAATCACATTTGCCAATTTCTTTCACTGGATAAAACCTACAGGAGGTCACCACCACAGAACTATGGCCTATTTATTAAGTCCTACCTGCACAACATGGTATGGCTTTTTTGTCCTCTTTATAGCACCATAAAGAAGATCCAAGACAGCAAAATAGAGGGTCAGGGGGATGGTAAGACAAAGTGAGGTGTAAATTCATACATGCAAATCCTCTGGGATTTAGGCTGTTTGGAATGATCCACTAGGGGGAGCTAGACGATACTTTATTGCCTGGTATGTTATGGTGAGAACGTTCAGGCTGCATGATTAATAAAGACAAGTAGGTGGCGTTGGGGAAAAACTCTCTGAGGAATTATTATTAATAATACTATTTAGCACTTTTATAGCACTTTTCATCAATAGATCTCACAGCACTTTATAAAGGAGGTCAGTATCATGCATCCTCATTTTACGTAAGGGAAAACTGAGGGAAAAGGGAAATGAAGTGACCTGCCTGAGGCCATCCAGCAAGCCAGTGTCAGAGCCAGGAACAGAACGTACATCTGCTGAGTCTTTTCATTAGGCCACAGTGCCTTGAAAAGAAAACAGAGGGCTTGGCCGTATGTTGCATTAGTCCACACTGGAGGGATGTAAATTCCAGAGTGCACTGGCACGTTGCGCACTGACCGGCCTGTGTGGACCCTGCTGGCGTGCCCCAAAAGTTCCCTGCTGTACATTAATGTCCAGCTTCAACGAGCGCTCTATTAACATGCATTAGGAAAGTTCCAGTGCACATCAACAGGGCCTCACGGGCCAGTTGTTAGTGCCCACTAGAATTTACCCCTCTCTGGTGCGGATGAATGCAAAGTGTAGAGAAGCCCACAGCGAAAGTCCAGTCCGCAGGCCCTGGGCTCAGCATTGAAACTTTGCTCATGGAAGCATCTAATTGGATTAAAGTTGCTTCACCTTTCAGCTTTAGACAGTCTCCCCAGTGGGTTTTATTCAGGGATGCCTGTCTCAGAGCCTTCAGAGATTTTGGCTGAGACTTTACACTTGTGTTCAGAGACTTTCAAAACATCCCTGCTTGTTGCATTGGTATTGAACAGCTCCATGTGTCTTGATCATTCTTACCCTTTCTTGCTTTTCTTGCTTCCCTTTCACTTTGTGGGTATGGAACAATCCGAGCAGTTGTCATTGTACCTTGAGGTGATGGTTTCCCCAAAGCCAATCCTGTTGTAAATGTATTAACTTTTCATAAGAACATCAAGTTCCGGGTAAATTTGCTCACTCTACACCCACAGGGAGATGAAAATCTTCCCCTAGGAAAATGTCCTTGTTGCTGCAGAATGAAAGCTAACATCCTTTTTTCACAAGGTCCAGGCTCCTGCTCACTTACTGATTGCACAGCAACGTCCTCTTGCTGTCCTGTTGCTTCTATTCGCATTGGTTTTTTTGGGTCAGTGCTTCTCTGCAAGTGGATTGTGCTCTGCTGGGAACTCTCTTTGTGGAGGCTTTGCTCTATGTAGTTGGAGCAAAGAACTGTGCCCCTTGTTCTGAAATGCCAAGGATGATGTTCTTTTTCAGCCGGAGAAAGATGAGCACATATTTACAGCCTCACATAATTATATTTTATGATAACCTGATGCTAGTGTGACCACCATGTTGAACATAAGGAACTAATTGTATGCTTCCTACTGAATAATGCAAAGCAGTAACAATCATTAGCCTTGTACCATCTGAGAATTATAGACTCTCGCCATCATTTAAAGTGCATAAACTCTTAGCAGGTAAAGAAACTAAATCTACATATAAGATTGTCATGGTCTCTCTCTCTCTCATATTGGGAGCATAGGAATTGCTGTACTGAAATAAAGCAAATAGCTTGTCTAGTCAGAGTCTCTATTTCAAACTTGCTAATATGCCCAATGCACCAAAGGAAGGAGTAAAGCATCTAATGCCAGCTCGTTAGCTTGTAGGAGTCAGCCTAGCTCCTTTGAAATCAACGGAGCTATGGTGATTTCTGCTAGCTAAGGATCTGGCCCCTAAATGTGCAATTCTCTGCTACTGTGGTGGATAGGAAAGTGAAGAGGAAATATATTGCATTTAAGCTAGAAGTTCAATGGAAATGAAAGGGAGGAGGGGAGAAACAGCTCCATTGATGGTATTTGTAGTTCTAGGTGACCAGATTCAGAAAGTTGAGTTGCGCGTCTGGAGCCATATGTCTCCAGAGTTCAGTTGTGAAGATGCAGAGTCTGGTTTGGCAAAGATCTGTCCAACAAGTGTAGTGGATTTTGTCTACAAGGAGCATAAAACAAAGAGAATTGGCTCCACAGGAAGAATTTTGCTTGTGAGGTGGAATTGTCTGTTATGTTGAGGCCAAATGCAAAAATCAAGAAAGAGCAAGGAATCAACAGATCACTAATACGATTCAGTAATGAGCCTTGAAAAGTGTTTCTATGAGCTGTTAAAACTGACTATTGATTTAAAATACCTGGCCCAGATTGCAGGCACTGACCTCTTGAAAATCTGGGCCTTACTATGCGACAAGACAAGTCATCATTCCAGTTGCTGAAAAATAATTTGTTGAACGAGAGTAGCTTAACACATTTAGTGAAGTCATGGACAGAAAATGTATAGACTTGGGCTCAAGGCTTGCTGTTTGTTGTGCTGGTATTTAAAAGGAGCAGCTGGGTAGGGATCCATTTCTCTGCTCTTTCTCATTAACCTTCCAATGCTCAAAGCAGGGCATTATTCCTCCCTACTTGGACGGGATTCAACCCTCGAGATGGCACTTGAATCTGTAGGTGGTCTTGTTGGTGGTCATGTCCCCGAACGTTTCTGTAGATCTGTGAGTTTCGTGTTGTGTCATTCTGCCAAGCAAACAGCCGTGATTTAATTGAAAGCCCTAAAGCAGGTAAGGGTTATTCTCACACATAGCTAAAAGGTTCAGAGCATATAATTATTTCTCTCTCTTTGCATCAGGAGTGCCAGCTGCCAGCGTATAGAAATAAAAGGAGCTATGGCTCGCTATTATTCCTGTTTCTGCCAGTTGCAATATTTGCGATCACCATTAGGCTAATTGTCGTGAGAAGTGCTACGTACTTCACACGTCTGATACTTGCTGAGTGTAGTTGTGTAAAAGAGCAGTTTGTATCCTTCTGCTTCTTGTCTGCACAGAAGGAATGTGTTCTATTCACCCTTGTAACACCTCAAAATGTAATTAAAAGCCTTCACCACCCAGCTGTCCATGATCCAGGGCTCAGTCTTGTCAACACCTTGCACAAAATTCCCAATTACATGTGATGTTACAGGTTCAGGTCTTTCATTCGGCTTTATGATAACTAATTTTGAAGGGTGCAGTTGCATGTAAAGTTTTCTTGGCTTGGCTATTGCAGAACACTACCACAAGAATCAATGTGCTGAGGTTTTGTCATTTGTGTGTGTTAGGTAACTGCCCCTGAGCTGGGTCGTCATCTGGGGCTGAATCTGGTAGTGTGTGTGCCAAAGTGCTACTGGAAGCAGTAGCCAGCTGAAAGCCACCGATGGGGCGTAGGCCAGGATCGATACGCTTTTTTTAAAAAGGGGAACTCGTTTGGTAAAGGGCACTGTGTGTGAAGGTAAGGTGGACTAGGCTTGTCACTGTCAGGGAGAGGCAATGATAACATGCTCACCTTGCTTTCTCTGTTTGGTGTGTGGTCCCTTGCCCTATCTCATTTATTTGTTTTTCTCCCTGAATTTCCTAGAATGAGTCAATTTATATTATTCAAAAAGAAAGGGGGGAGGGGTAAAAGATAAGACACCACTGCTGCCAATTCTGCTGGTTTCTATAGGTTCTTCTGTTGAAGCCAAAAATGGTTAATAAGATTTTCTTAATAGCAAAGGGAAGCTGCTGCCATTTAGGGCTAGTGCTGGGCCTATATAATGATGCTGTGTGCAGCAGAGTTATTTTCCCCTAAGGTTTGCTAGCTCCTTTCTTACCCTTGGAACAAAAATCCTAGAGTAACTCTCTCTCTGTTATAAATAGCTTTCTGGATCCTGCTAGCAGCTAATATGGAAAGCAAATCCCCCATCTGGTAATTTCTAGATGGCTTTTCTGAACAAAAGATGTTTTCCCTTCCTTAGCAAGTTCTGAAAGTGACTATTTCAAGTCTACTAAGTATATATTTTTAACCCTGTTCATTTAAGTTTCTTTCAACATATTCAAAAGATACTCAACCGAGAGAAGCAGCACATCTGTCATGTCATATTGCTATCTCATTAGGTTGGGAACCTATTTTGTACATTTCATAGTTTCTAACTCTGCTTTGTCAAGGAACATTAGCATGGGGCAGCAATTTTTAAAAGCAAAATTTGTTGTCAAAACCTAGTCATCTTCAGCAACAAGGGGACACCATTTAATTGCCAGTGACGTCTCCCCACTTAGCTTAATGTTGAAACCAGTTACCCACTTCCTTGTGTGTCAGTTTCATTCTCCACAATCTCTGGGCTTCCAGGTATAGAGTTTGGGAAGAAGATAATCTTTGCTCTGAGAAGTGCTGTACCATAAAAGTTTGAAACAAAAGTCTTGTGTTTGTGACCTTCAGCATGAATTAACGGTCTTCTCTTTCGCTAGGAGTGGAATCAAGTCTCGCCTGATTCTGATCTTGATCTCCTATACTGCATGTACTGGTGGCTCATTCGGATCTTCTAGGGCACAATGACCTGTGTGAGCCATAAATAAGGCCAGATTATAAACCCTTTTCTCAGACCGAGGAGAAACGGTTACTAATGGGCGTGATTTCAGAAAAATTCTGGGGGTGGGGAGGAGTTGCATCAGCATATTTAACGTTATCTGTGATTATATTCCATCCTGCAATGGCTGGATGGGGTGGGGTGCAGCAACAAAAAGTGGAGTGCATATGAGAAGTCTGTCCCCCTTGCCTCATAGGAAATGACCCCTGGTTACCAACTTGACTTCTTTGGGACTTGTTGTGTGAGTGACTGCTTATCAGTGTCGGTAACGGGTTCTGTCACAGTTACAGGGTTAGCTGCAGCTCTGTTCCATCTCTGATCTCTGTGACAATATGTCTACACGCAGGGTACAGACCCTGGGATGCCTCCCCTCTTTGCTCAGGTATCAATAATGGTATAGATGGTGAGGTTCTGCTTAGGTGCGTAGAGTACTGACATGCCAGAACCCTTAGGGTACGAACTTACATGGCTCTCTACATGCCCAAGCAGAGCCTCTCCCGTCTACGCCACTATTTTAAACAGTGTAGTGACCTGTTGCTTCACAGCTTCTGGAGCTTTTCCTCATGGCAGGGAAAGACTGGCAGGGGAGAGGCAGTGGGGAAAGACCCTGGCAGCTTCCCCCTGCCAGAGCCTTTCACTGTTACTTGTAACTACAGACTGCAGTGTGGATACAGCCTATTTTTCACTGTGGCATTTAGCAACATGTATCCCAAACGCTGCTGCAAAAGTAGACAAGGCTTGAGTGTACCCATGTGAGGAGTTTGGGCTCTTGCCTTTACCTGTCTCAGGGTGGAATCTCACAATTTTTTTCTTAGACCAGGTCCTGGGTTCCCTACCCAGTGTGTGCCCACAACATTTCACCTGACAGCTGCAACTGGGTTTCATGCCTTTGCATTTCTGTCTTTCTGTCTTTCTTTCAGGACACTGTGATGAGTGATATACTGACCAAAGGGTTTTTATTTAGCAGTGGGAACAAAGCAGAGAAAAAGGATTTTAAAACAACATCCAAACCAAACTCGCTTCGGTGCTTTAAAAATCCCACCCTATGTCCCTTTGGAAAATGAGACTTGTACATTTTACCCATTGACTCCTCTATCTGAAAGGATTTAATGTTCAGGATGAGAAATACTGCATTTAAAAAAAGTGTGACAAGAGGTTCTAGAAATCTAGTTAAAGAAAAACATAGATGGGAGAGAATGGATTCAGTGGACCACAGTACAACAGGTTTTAAGAAAATGGCCTGGAGCGATTTATTTTGTAACAACATTCTGTAATCCTATAATCCTTTGGAAAGCAAAGGGAGGTACTGCAGCTTTCTGCCCTTAGCAATTGCATATACTGGCTTTATTATTAAACTGAAATAATTAAATATTCAACCTGGAGAAAACATTTATGTAGGCAGGAGGGCAAGAAATTGAAGTCCTATGTAAGAAGCTGTAGAAGATGGTGGGGTGTTGGGTTTTTTTGGTTGGTGTTCTTTTGTGTGTGTGTGTGTGTATGCACATACTTCAGTGAAAATAATTTTGTACTTTTGCATCTGGAAATACCTTTGGTTTTGGAAATAAATATAACAAAATGGGTGCTTTGTAAACAGGGATCTTATGAATGTAAAACCTTTCTATGGATAGCTTTATTCTTTTATCTTTAACATCTCACTGTTACCTAAAAGCTGGCCTTTTTCCTGCAAGATAATGCTGTAACTCTTTTCGGTAAAAGTTATTGTTACTAATTTTGTCCCACATGAGTTTTCTATAATCTTAGGGCTGATATGGCAATCCTTACTTGTAGGAGTAATCTAATTGTTTTACTAGCTGCGTAGTTACTTAAAGAATTATAGTAAATGGGATTGCTTACGTGAGTAAGGATTGCTGAAGCAATCGCACAGGGAAGTGTAGATTTATCTTCCAAAGTTGGGATTCCATCACTTAACTAGGGACCCGATCCAAAGACTATTGAAATCAGCTGAAAGACTCTCAGTGACTTTATTGGGCTTTGGATCAATGTCTATAGACCCTGATCAGCAAAACATTTAACCAAACGCTTAAGTCCATCCTTGTTGAGCAAATCACTTTAATGCATGATAAATCCCAGTAGAGATTTAAGCACATGTCTAAAGTTAAATGTGTTTGAGTGCTTTGCTGAATAGTAATCAAGTGCTGAATCAGGGCCTACATGAGTGCCACAGCAGCATTTTCTTCTGTAACATGACAATCCTTGGTACAAAGCCAGGATGAGTGACTTTACGTAAACTTAAGAAGCCTGGCCCAAAGCCCATTGGATTCAGTTGGGAGTCTTTCCTTATTGCACCCCTGGTACTTTCCATATATTGTGTGTTGGCCAACTTTTGTTAATGAAACTCTTTTTGGTACAATGGAAGATTTCATTAGATAAACCTGTTTGTAGTGTGACACTTTGTGAAAAGCTGTATTACATTTTCTAAATATAGTGCGTGCCTCTCTGTGTTTGTTGTTAAGGGTAATTTACTAAGGAATTAGAGGAAAAGGGTAGCTAGGGGAGCCAAGCAGGAAAGTTTAAACAATGGCCTAGACAAGGACCATCCCCACAAACACATTAGCCGGGTGTTTTGCCATGAAGGGGAGATTCCTTGGCCCCAGCATTGGTGCTATAGCTTGTTGTGCCAAGGCTGAGAAGAGCAAGATACAGGGACTGCAGCAAGCAGGCTGGCTGTCCCAACTCAGAGATGGGAATAAGCTGAGCTTACCTGAACTCTGGGTAGAGAGCTTAAATTTAGTAAGGAAATATGCCTATGGGTCTCTGTGGTATTACCCCATTTTCCCGAACCCTTTGGTCATTACAAGCTTCTTTGTTTTGAAGATGCTGGTTCTGAGTCACTTTCATCGCTTGCTGTCACAGGCTTCCACAGAAAAAGGGCTTTCAATTGGTCTGTTGGATTAGCATGGCTGGAAACGGGGGGCTGCTGCCCAGAGACCGACTCCTGGAGTGGTTGGACCTTCTGGTTCTGCCCAGAGTGTGATGGAGGAAGCCAGGCTGTCTCCTAAGTGTACCTCTGAGAGGTATTAAAAGGGGTTGAAAATGAAATTTGCCCTGTGAACTTGACAGTCTTAAAAATAATCACGTTTACCGCATTTCCCAATAATAATTCTACGTAACTTTTGTCCAGTCTTCCATTAACCACACAATAATGAACAAATTCCATTCCCTTATTAGCTGTTACATCAAATGACAGTCAGAAGAGTCAAAAATGGAGATGTTATCTCAAAGGGATTTACTTTTGTAATTTCCATCGAGGGATTTTTTTGTCTTAGCACACTGTTAATATGTCACTTGGAGGTGGATTTTGTTCAGGTCTTTGTTTTTATTTTCCCTCTGTGGTGCTTTTCTTTGCATCAGTAGTTCTCTAGTACGTTATCTTCATGACTGAAAGCTTTTTTTTTTTTTTCTCTCAGTGGTGTGGGAAGCAGAGTTACCTGTTGTTACATCCTTCCCCTCTCTGGAGATGCCTAGTAAAATATCAACCCTCTTATCCCTCTAAACATTTCCAGCTGACAGTCATAAATCAGGTTTCTGTCACTTTTGCTTGGTAGTTGCCAATGTCCTTTCCTTTTTAGGTTCTCTGTACATTCTGGTGAGGAGAGTGTTTGTTGCTATTGATTTTCAGATGTACCATGTGTTGCCAGTCAGTCAGGAAGAATGTCTTAACCTAATTGCAGCTTTTTCAAGGGAACAAACTAATCAGTTGAGCTCTAATTCATTATTTCCAAACATAGACTTAAATATATATGTTTGTGTGTGTGTCATATGGTATTTGTACTTTGTGGTCTCTGGTATCTACCACGAATCCTGCAAGAGAGGAAGCAAAGTGTAGATGCTACGCATCTTGTAGCTGGTTTATATCTGGGGATTGACCAAAGGAAGTGGGCAGCAGGATATATGCAGTTGTTTTTTCCCCTTCGCTTAACCAGACATGTTTTTACTTGTGTTTTTTTGGAGACAGTTACACTACAGAGTATTCTATTCTTCACACACCTACTTCTGCAGCTGCTCCATGCATTCTGCTGCTTTATTTTGCCCTCTCCTCCAGTTCCTGTGGTCAATGGACTGCTAACAAAAGCACTGCCTGAGAATTTCTTTTTAATTTTAAAGGTGGGCTGCCCCATAGAGATTAATTTTCCTGTTTCTCTTTAGAAACCTTCTCCAAAAATGTCAGATTGTTCCTGTACCTCAGAGCAGATGGGAAACTCAGACTGTACATCACACTCAGGGTATGTCTACACTGCCGGGACTGCAAGGATCCATGCAGCAGGATCATCTGAGCAGGCTGTGGAGACCCACTCAACTGATCCCGGAAGTGCTCTCCGGTCAACACCATCATTTACCCTCCCTCCCCCCTGGAAAAGAGTAAGGCTGCGTCAACAGGGCATCTCCTGTCGACACAGCGCAATGAAAATGCTGCAGTATGGCAATGGAAGTAAGTCGATGGGAGATACGGAAGCTACAGTATGTACCTTGCGTATCTCCCATTGACCGCCAGTGGCAGTATAGACCAGCCCTACGTAGCTTGAGTATCTTCTTTCGACTGCCGGCAGCAGTGTAGACCAGACCTTAGACTGTTTGAGGGCCAGATTATGCCTGTGTAACTGACAATGAGTAGTGCTTTACATTGCAAGTAGGTTCTCCTCAGTGCGAGTAAGTCTGGCAGATTACAGGCTGGAAATTACCAGTTATATTTTTCAACAATGCTGTATATGTAAGTCTCCCACTTTATCTTTTGGGTAGGGCCATTTCAGTTCCTTAGAAAGCACATGCATCTCCAGTTATGCAAGATGTGAAACTGTGAATGGCTTGTGCTCAGGTGACCCACTGGGGAAATAGACAGTATAGATCTGGTAGAGCAAACGATGTATGATGAGCACTAAGAATTGTATAATATGAGAAAGTCGATTGGATTAAAGGATCAAGTCCGAGCTTTCTGAAAACTCCAGTGTTTGAGAGTTCAATCCTGACAGCAGATATTCTAATGTGAACTCATTATGCAGGAGTAGGTTGGAGCAAATCGTTGTTGATAAAGGTCAGCCACCAGATTACTAAATTTTATGAATAATTTCCAGAAAAATAAATAAACCTAGTAAACTTGCTATGCAGAACATGACTGATGCAGAGACAATCTCAGATCATTTTGATTTTTCTTTTGTTGCATATCCTGTCAGTGAGACCAAGCCATTACATTACTAATAATACGCTGTTTCTATCTGCACCTTTTAGTGATGACGATCCACAGCACTAAGGTTTCCTAAGGAGGAGTTGAGGCCTTTCTCAACTTCTCTGCTGTTTGTTAGAAAAGCTGATGGATGCGTGAGCCCCCATACAAGACAAATTAGTTTGCAAATTCAGATTTACTGGTTCTTTAGACCCCGTTTGTAGGTTCAAAACAGACACATGCACCCATAAGGTAATCAGATCTAACCATATTCTTGGTGGACTTTCTGTTCCTTGCGGATGTTTTGGTTTCCATGTAGATCTCAGAGTTGTTAGGAGCAGCTCAAGAAGGGGTTCTACAGACAACATTCCATCTTGCAACATTTACAGTTACTTTCCATCAGATTGAGCACAGAGCCCTCTCTCAGACAGGTCAGGGCCCCCTGGAACCATTACAAAAAATGTAGAGATGAAGAAAGCAATGGCGTAGAAAAATATATATACTTATGTTGTTTATCTGAGGAACAGTAAATTGGAGCTTATAGGGAATGGGAACAATCCATGGGAACTATGGACATTTTGGGAAAATATTTCATTCCGAGTCAGAACAAATTTCAAAATTTTCTGCAAAACAGAAACATTCTGAAAAATTTTGATCCAGTTGAATCATATTACTTTGATAACATTAAAACATTTAATTTCAATAAGGTAAAAACTTCTTGTTTGACTTCATCATGTCAATTCATTTCATTTTGACTATCATGGGATATTCAAATATTAATCCAATGAATCTTAATACATAACATTAATATCAACACTAATAATATAAAACTTTTGATATTATTGAAATGAAACAACAAAGTTGAAATGAATTGTTAGTAGTGAGTTCAATGTAAATAGCATTTACCCCAAGGAGAACTAATTCCATGAAGGTCCCTATCTGTGCAGAGAACAAGGATAGTGTGGAAAGCTACAATGCAAGTGGCATATGTGCCTCAATCTTGATCCAGATAAAACCACCTCAGTGGATGAAGGAGCTTGTTCTCCATGTGCATTTACTAACCTGATTCAGCAAAAACACTTCAGCACCATGCATACGTCCCATTAAAGTCAATGGAATTTAAACATGCTGAAAGTTAGCCATGTGTTTATTTACTTTGCTGAATAGGGAATGTTTGATGAATTGGGTCCTTAATCTTTGCCCTGCCCTGAGATTACAAAGATGCCCATTGTGTGATGCTGGTTCTCTCTTGTCCACCATCGGCTCTCTCTGTTGTACCCAGAATATTGTAACACAGCTGGGAGGCTCTTCAGAAAGTTATGGACATATTTTAAGTTATCAAGGTTTATCACATCCATGGAACCTACATTTCCTCTGTGTCCTTATGCTGCTAAATGGAATATTTGACATTCTAGTGAAAACTGTCCACACTTTTCCCATCTAGATAGTTTCCTCTGTTTTTTCTAGTTGATTGTTCCCCCCCAGTTCCTCTTTAGCTTTCAAGGACTTGGCTTTACATGAGGTAACTGAATGAGGTGGCATCCAAGACAGCTCGGACCTCTAGAGTGATCACCTGTCGAATTTTATCACAGGTAATTTCTCTCTGGCATACAGCTTCCAGTGTAAAATTATAGACACAAGTTAGAGAGAGGTGGTAGATGGCACAAAGATTTTTGGTTACTAACCTTTTTTTCACTCCAAGTTCAAATTCTTGCTAAGTTGGATACACAAAACTAACTTTGATGGTCTCACCCTTGTGGGTAACAGGAGTATGCAATGGTAAATTAGCCCCTGAATGTTTTGTTTTTCATTTTACTGCTATCTTTTCAATACACTTGATAAGACTTCAAGTTACAACATCATATAATAAGGCAGGCCTACACTGTTGTTAATATTCAAAATTCAGTTTGGAGGGAAAGGTTTCTATTTCTCCAGATTGGCTTTACAGTTGTGAAAGCATATCTGGCTTTTGCTATTCTGGCTTGTACTTCATCTGTTCCACCTGTTTTGCTTATGATGCTGCCAAGATATGTGAGGCGTCGGCCCTCTTCCAGTCTTGTTGTGTGTTAATTTTCATGGTTTCTGCTTTCTCAGTGTTGATTTTCAGCCTCACTAACTGTGCATAGGTCTGAAGCTCATTTGTTTCAGCTTGCATATCTTTGTGGACGTAGGATAGCAGGTTGATGTAATCTGTAAAGTCAGCACCGTATTATCTAAACTCCAAGATTTTATAAACAGCTGCCATAAATGAATCAGAAACTGACAGGACAGGAAATCATAGAATAAAAATGGGGATGGCTGTGATACATAATGAACAACATAACAAAACAAGCATTGGACTAGATCCCCAGGGCAAGAGGTGATGAAGTAGACCAAAGACTACTTGGAAATGCACAACAGAAGTGGAAAATGACATGAGAAGAAGCTAAGACTACAGCAAGAGACTGCCTAAGATGGAAGATAGTGGTAAAGGCCCTATATTGTACATGGAATAAAGAGGTGTAAGTCAAGTCTTCAGCATACACATCTCCCAATCTCTATCATGCCATACCTGAAGCCCATATAACTGAAATCAGCCAAGACTATCCTCCTTTTCAATACCTATTATTTTATAATTTTCAAGGGTAGATCTGCCACCATGCCATGTTACTCTCCTGGGCTCCAACAAGTTGCATTTAGATATTCAAGATACTTCAGTGTTGAGTTTTTAAAAATTTTCATCACCCACTTCTGAGGACAAATTGATGGAGTCAAATTTAGCTCAGTTAAGCCACTGAATTCTATGGGATTTGACTTGAGCGACTGACAGCAGAATTTGATCCTTGATTGCTATCTTTCCTTGTGTTTGCTGTAGTATCAGAGTCACGATTTGGTGGTTCTTCACCAGGCTGCTTCCAATGTCAATGGTAGTTTTGTATTTAGTTCACCTATTTTGCTATACTACTCCTTTGAAGAGTTGTAACTTTCTACCTGCCACACTACAACCACAATGGAAAGTAATAGCAGAGGTCACCTCTATCACCCAATTTCTACCAGAACTCATTTCTTTAATGGCATTGCAGAATGTTCTTTATGACATACAATCTACTGGATAATAGCAGGCTGCAAGGTAGATAGAGTCTGCTATTGTTCTGTGTGGTGGCAGATTGTATTCCAACTGAAAAAGCATATCCTTCTAATCTGATTTTTATTAGCGCCCTGAGCAGTATACATGCAATAAATCTTGTGTCCAGTGAAACTGTTCATCAAAGGCTGTGATCATAAATCAGTAATTATCAGTGGTGATACCTCTGGAATTGTAGGTCTTTGGGTAGGTGTATGAAGTTTTAAGGCTGATGAAAGCAATCCTCAGCCTGTTTCTCAGAAGACTTCTCTCACGCCGTGATTATTGCCAGACCAAAATCTATCAGCTGTTGTGTTTATAAGTTGTTTAATCCTGTTATCCTCATTGTTTACTCTGTGCTGTTTAGAACAAAATCTTGACATTTTTCATTATGGAAAAATGTTTTTGGTAAATGCAATAGTTCAAGGGATGTGGCATCTGGAATGTTTATGAAGACAGAGGAAAATCACATTCATTTGGCTGTGGGCTTGTGTAAAACATTCACATCCTGGGACAGTTACATTTATGTTCTTGGCAAAGGAGAAAGCAATAACTTCTCAGCTATGTAAATGCTTGTTTGGACCACTCCCCATCTTTTATTATATTGCACTTGCAGTGTGACCCTAATGTGAAGCAGCTGCCAAACCGCACTTGGGAGAGGAGAAATTCAATCTTACAAAGAACCCACTTGGTGACTAAATCCTAGTTTAGTAAAAGCGAACTAGAAAGTTTCCCTTTATGGTTTTCTCCATCTCCTTGTTCTAAAAGGTGCCAGAGAAGTGAAAACCATGAGCAAGTGCTCACTGAAATTTCTGCACCACAATCCCCCATACATCTTCTCTCTTACACCCCAAATTGACTAGCATTAGGTCTACCTGGCTTCTCCTGAATTAGTTTCTGTTGATTTACTAAAGCTTCTCTGCTTTTTTTAGTTATTTCTTGCTGCTTCGATTTTCTCAAGTTCAGAATGTTCTGTTTAATTGAATTAGGCTCACATGCCTGCTGATGACCATGACAAGTGTGCTGAGTTGAAAAGACCAGCTTGTTTGCCAGGCAATGACTGCCTGACTTGTTCCAAACTCAATTTTCATATTTTCCACAGCTATATTTTATTTACAGAGGCACATAAATAAATTGCTTTGCTTTGACATTTTCCAACTATTTAGAATAATCCAGAATATCTACATGGTTCTTCAGTGGGCACTTTTGGGTTAACACACTTGCTCTTCCTGCCTATATGGCTTATGCTGATATGCTGTGTAGTTCAGAATCTTTTTTTTTTTAAAGTTAAGAGAGAGGATCACTTATTGACCTGGCTTTAATTGCTGCTCTGAGCCAAACATCACCCAAAAATTGAGCATCCTCTAACTTTTATCTGAATGAAACACTGTAAATTTTATTCAATATTTTTTTTGGTCTCTTTCTGCAAGAATATTAAAGTGCCGTTTGACCTCAAAAGAACAGTTCCATGCTTTTATTAAATACTCTGGCCCAGTTCATCATATCAAGCTATATTTTAAGTGAGTTTAGTTGAATAAAATGGATATATATGGCAGGTGGCCTTGCACAGTGATTTAATGCACTAGCCTTCTGCCTCTGGAGACCTTCCATACAGACATAGATGCTTTGCCCTGCTTAAATAGCACAAGGGACTCCTCAGCTAAGCTCTGTGAGCCACTGACAGAATCGTCACATAGCACAGGGATACTGCAGAGGCGCCTATGACACTCTTTTCCCAACCCCGGAATATGGGTATAACTGGTGTCCTGACACCTTTGAGACACCCAGCTGGGTCTGGTCTGGTGCCCAAAAGAATCAGGATCAGGACGAGGGCAAGTGGCTTCCTTTTACCTTTAGACAGTTCTCCTGAGTTATGCGTGATGTGCAAAGCTTAGACCTCAAGATCCGAACCTTGAATTCAAATCCTGCTTCAGATTTCAATCAAATATGGTTAGATTCACCTTGCTTCTGAATGGATATTCCTCACGTCACAAAGCCACTGCCCAGTGAGACATCATTAGGCATCCCTGACGGTCTCAGCCCAGTACTGCAATGCTGGAGAGTGATGGAAGTTTGAAAGGCACGGCCAGAACTGTTAGAAGAAGTTTGTGATGCACCAGCTAATTTCTTGGCTTTGCTCCACTTGGTGGTGTTAGTTCCTCACTTTCATGAGCATTAAATTCACACAAAGGGCAAGATTTTCAAACAAATTTTTGGCCTGATCCAGCTCCAGCTGAATGTATTGGGAATCTTTCCCATGACTTTAATGAGCTCTGGATCAAAACTGCAAGTTTGTATGTACAATGATGCATGCAGTTACCCAATACACAAGTGAGAGTGCTCACAACACCATATTAAATGTGTCCATTTGCATGCATAAATCAAGTGGCTGCAAGCACAGTAGCACTAATCAACCCATGTAACGTAGGTGCATGTTTTGAATGCATACCTTGCTTGAAAATCTGACCTTAAAATATGTTGTTTATAATAAAGTACAATTGTTTCCTAAATGAATTATGAGATATAATGAGGGAATCGTTTTGATAAGACAAGAGTAGAGGTTATAGAAAAGCTGATGCAGAACTATACATGTGAAAGAATTAGTTGGCCAAGAAAAAGAATCCTTCCCTGTAATTGGCAGGGATGAGTAAGATGATTTATAATGTTGGATTCCTTGGTACGCTGATAAGGGAATCTGGATTCCACAGGGAAAGGGAAGGCTGGTGACGTTCATACATTTTGGCTGCTGCTATAGTGATTCTACTATATCTAACATTTGTAGAAACATCATTGAACTGTGGCAGCTCAGGAACCCAATTTCCTGGGCCTGATCTTTGTTGTAAAAGGCCTTTTGATATTTTCCTTGCTCTCCAAGACCAAGAAAAAAATGGCTTACTCAGGGTGAGTAGAATTTCTCAAGGTTGCTGTGTAGTATTTAACATTTCGCCTGAGGGGCTGGGGGAAAAAAGTAACAACATTTCTGCCTCGCAGCATGTCATTGTGCTGTCAGAGATTTGAGGAAACCCCAGATCTGAAGACCTAAATTTTAGAAGAGTTCAGATCTGGATCTGGTCTTTGGTCCCAATCCTCCTCCTTATTGCGGGTGGGTGAATACCTGTGCCTTTGTGGAGCTCCATTGACTTCAACGGAGTTGCTTTTAGGCACAGGGATCTGCTCATGCAGAGTCATTTACAAGATCAGGGCCTTTGTGGCCAAGCTCTGACTTGAATTAAAAAAACAAAAAACCTTCGGGTTATAGAATAGTCTTGAAGAACCTCCCAGTTGTCATCATAATGGCCTCTATTACATTATGTTTGAAATTTCATTATGCTTTTGTCTGGCACTATTTCACCTAGACAGCAATAAGAGTATTAAGATTGACTTCTCAAGCAGTTTTAGTAATAAAATGTTTCCTGTCTGTCTGGAGAGCTTTATAGAATTAAAGAAAGGGGGGAAAATAGAGACGAGGAGGGCTTCATGACAGAACGTTGAATGGTTTTTGCACATCATCTGTTTTACAATTTGTATCTGATTTCACAGATAAAAGGCTAATTTTGTTACTTTTTTGGCTTAATTTGTTTTGTCTGCTCCATGCAACTAGGTGATTTAAATGGCCTGCATGTGAGTGATACCTTGGGGACAAAACTTAGTTTTATGCTGCATATTATTCAGACTGTAAAGCTCAAAGTAATTGAATCTCTGTTCCTCGCAATGAAGATTGAGTATTTTGATTTTAAATTTGTGTCTATATAAACATGATGCCTCAGGGCTTTGCTGATTTACAATATATATGATTTGTAGGGTACCTTAGTGGCTTCAGATGAACCCTTTTCATTACGTTATTCTTTGGGAAAAATAGGCAGCTAATAATTCTTTCTTTTGCTATACACTAATATTGTTAATGCTCTTTTCTGCATTTCCTGCATAATGCTGTTAGCTAAGCAGCTGTTCTAGACCTCAGACACACAACAAAACACCTCAGAATATCAGTCCTTTTCTGAGGCCTGATGATAACTCGCTGTACCATTCTTTCTTTTGTGTTATTCTCTCTTCTTTCCTACCCTTCCTCTCTCTTAGGCTTCTTCAGCCTCAGGCCCCTAATGATAGAGGAGACACTGTTTCAAAGCCCACTCATGCCAAGCCACTGTTCTGTCATGTCCGCATCATATGGTTATAAACAGTAGGAAGGCTATCTCTGTATCTTAAAGGAGTGCATGTGGGCAAAGCCTTAGGTTTATACCCAGTCCCACCAACTTCAGTGGGGCTTCGCCCAGGCTTAAGGTTTTACATGCATGCGTTGGGAAGATTGGAGCCCTTTTTCAGTGCATGCCTCTCAGCCCTGAAAGGAGCTGCCTTTCATCAGAGCTCAAGGTCTGTGATTTTAGACCAAGCAAGATGAAGGTGTTCACTTTGTCTCCCCCACCCTTACAGTAGTCATGGAGCCATAGATACTTACAGTATGTCACCCATGGGTAAAGATGGCAAGGTCAGGGGTAGATTTGCTCTTTGCCTATTGCTGGCAGCTGTTGTAAAGTTTAATCCATGTCCTATGTTTCCAGGCATTATGAGTGCAACATACATTCTTTTAAATTAAAAAACCCTGACAGTTCCTGTGAGACGTGCAATTGTGGAGACGAGAGAAAAGCCTCAATATGGCCTGCTCGGGACCAAGAGACTTAAAAAAAAAAAAAAAAAAAAAAATTCGACCCCATCTATTTTTAAGACCAAAAAAGGTTGAAGGCTGTGCAATTCTCTGATGATATTTAGCAGTTATAATGCAAGTGCAAGTTAAGATTGTCTACATTGTTAGGATTCTGTGGTCGAAATAATCTGTATTGCATGTTGATGTGTGGCCTTTGTGTTTCTTAACTATAGATCTTCCACAAAGCGGTATAAGTCTGATTCCTGAATGTCAACCATGAAAATAAAATGACTTCAATAGGGGACTGCATCTTGACATCTGGAGAGTTGTTGACCTACCACCTATTTACATAGCAATTTGAAATATGGACATTTGAGGTCAGATTTACATAGATATTTAGGCATCTAAAGATACAGATAGGTTAAGTGTAAAGTAAATGTTATGTAAATACTACTAAGTATCTAGCAGCATCTTTACATGCTTTGTGAGTTTGGCCTCAGATATGTTTTTTTAAAATAAATCTTGAAGTTCAGTTGTAGAAACGCAGTGTGTCATTGTGTCCATCAACTAAAGAGAAGCATAGATTGATTTTATAGTGCTGGAAACTAATGCGATACATTTTCACCATGTTGCTTCCTCCTGACACTTCCTGCTTCTACTTTCCCTTCTTCTGCTGTTGGTTCTTTGGGGCACACATGGATGATAGAGAGAGAAACTTATTCCATTAAGATGGCAGAACTCAAGAGCCTTCTCTGCTGAGTTCTAACACAATCAAGCTATAGCTCTGGCGTCTGGAAGGAGAAGTCTACAGCAAATTTCTGTAGCAAATGTGAACTCCTAGATCACTGTAACAGTCTTACCGTGGAGACGCAGACGTTCCCTGGGGATCTCTAGTCTATCTTGCCACACAGGCAAGCTGGACTTAGTGATAAATGGTCACTTATAGCAAAAAATCACTTCAGGTTGCTCCTCACCCCAACAGACCAGTCACTTACCCCAGATCAATGTGTACCTTAGATCTCACACCAAAGACAATGCCTGTGCCTGGTCCTGTAATTAACTAACTAAAAGTTAATTAACTGGGAACAAGAAATAAGAGAATTATTTACAAGTTAAAGGAGGCAACATATATGCACAAATGAGTTTGTCTGTGATTCAAAAAGTAACAGAGATGTAGTAATCTGTTGGCACTGAATGTTTTTTAGGGCTTATCCCAGGTTGACCCTGGGGATCTCTGCTTTTTGTTTCTTAGCTCCAGTCCTTGCGAGAGTCCAAACAGCAAAGAGATGAGAAATCTTCATGTTAGCTATTTTCATGTCCCTCTTCCAGCATTCAAACCAATATGATGAGACCTCCAGCACAGACTTCTCCATGGATAGATGGGGCAGTTAACAAAGCTTTTGTCCTATGACTGACCCACTTAATTTTGCTAGTCCTCTTTGACAGGCAGGGGGAACTGCTCTTCCTGTCTGAGTTTACAAGTTCAGGGCAGGCATTTTTACACTTATAAAACAAACTTATATTTTACCTTGTAGCATGGAGTGCGAACATTGCATGCGAGATTAACATATGCAGGGACTTAAAAGCATTGTATAGAGTCTAAACACATCCTTATAAGTGTGACACCTATCTTGACCAATATTAACATATAGGTGAGCTGGTTTGGTTTCCTCCAGCTATGAGTTTGTCAGTGTCAGGTCATGCCTACAGACTTGGCAAGACCTGGCACTTGGTTTACCAGCATCACGCACTACTTTGGGGTTAAGGTGAGATGCACAAAGGGGAGCTCACATGTAAAAGGATTATGGGCTGTTATTTGTACCTGGCCCCAATGGATAGGTTTGTACAGTAAAATATAGATGAAGCTAGAAGACATGTACACCGCACAATAATCTGCTGGTAAAACCATGACATCTCTCATAGAACTGTGTTGTCTTTCACAGAGACCAGCTGTAAATGTGCTACAGGATCAGTTCATCTTTTTGGCAACATATTCCAGAAGCCTCATGTGGATGTAGAGTTAGTTTGGGACTTAGCCGGGGGATAAAGTGCCCAAGAAGATGTTTTCTGGTTGGATGTTATTTTCGTCATGCCAGCAAGGTCAGTGTTTTCATTCATCATCTGCTGTGTGGGGTAAAGCACCTTTATCCTTCTCTTTTTCACATCGATTGCAGCAATGTGGGAGGCATGAGTTAATATTTTTATGTCTTGGCTGGATTCTTCCCCTTTCGTAACCTGTTCCTGGCTGTGGAGATATGTACACACTTCCCTCAGTGCTAAGAAGGCAAGTGTATTTTTGCGCAGCAGGGATGCCGTGCTTTTAAAAAAAAACCCAAAACTCCCTTTGTGTGAGCTATGTAGGAGAGCATTCATTCTGGATAGAACTGACATGAAAATTGGCCTTAAATTGCTCATATTATTTGAGAATAGGGTCTTCATTGTTGGTACTTAAATATCACAGTAATTGGTACCTTAGAAAAACCTAAGATAGAGAGACTTAGCTGTAGATAGGATAATATTAATTCTTCCATTGTCACTCTTTGAGGCAGAGTCTAAATCCCTTATGTTCAAAGGAACAGTTATTTTTCATATCATCAGATACATTTTAAGCCAGGCCTTGTGAGGCTCCCTGTGGGTGCATATTTGACGACAGGCCTGGGTATATGCTTGTGCCTTCACTTTGCTGGTGCAAAGTGCTTTCAATATTTGTGTGTATGTGTGCGTGCACACTCTGGTTTTAGGATTTGCATCTAGGGAACTTGTTAGGTGTCATTTTTGCAGATATAAAGTCTAATGCCAGACTAAACCCAGTGCATGCACAAGTGCTAGAATCTAGGGGTTTGCACCTCCAAAGTGCAGGAGCAAGTATGTTCCTGTGCAATTTTTCATGGGCAAAAAATAAAAACAAAAAGACCAAACCTCTGCATTTCTTATTATCTATCTTCCCACTCAGACTCTTTTTATCCCTTGGTTTTACTTACCGTTACATTTCCATGATTACGCAGGGCTATATACTACATATTACCGACTATATACCCCGTGTCAAGCTGTCTGGAGTGGCTTAGGAATGTGAGTTCCAACCTCAGGGCAGATTGTTACAAACCAGGATACACACCCCAAACAAGTTGTGAGTTCTATCCTTAGATTTCACCAACCAAGTGTAAACTGCGAACTCCTCAAGCACTGTTACAGCCTTCACATGGAGTCACAGACAGTCCCCCTGGGGTACTCTAGTTTATCTTGCCACACAGGCAAGTTTGCCTTTGTGATAGATGGTGTCTTACACCAACAATCACAATAATATTCAGGGTACGTCCAGTCCCAACGGACCAATTACTTAACCTGGTCAGCTGCACCCTAGATCCTATACCAAAGACAATGCTTGTAGCCAAGCTTATTATAAATTAACTAAAGATTTATTAAGTAAGAAAAATAAAAGAGAATTATTTACAAGGTTAAAGCAGGTAAACATACACACACAAATGAGTTACGGTCTTGCATTTCAAAAGGTGATAGAAGCTGCTTTATGCAATATATAATATGCAAGCTCTATATGTTCTCCAGAGCTAACTTGGTCTAAGCAGCTGAGGATCCTTTGCTTATACTTAGAAATTTTGCCTTCTGAAGGTCAAAGAAGCAGAGAGGGAGAGAGAGAGAGAGAGAGTTCTTTCTTGGCAGGGATTTTTATTCCCTTCCCCCACAGTTTGATGATGGGATGAGTCCACCTGCACATCTTCTCTTCATGGGTGTCAGAGGAGCAATCAACTAAGTCTGTTGCCCTCTGATGTTCCGTAATGGCTTGTCTGGTATTTATGGGCCTTCTTTTTTGGGCAGGAGATGACACTTGTTGTGGGAAACTAGTATTACACACTTAGTAATGCTTCTTTCCTGACTGTGGGGCTTTACCTTTTCAGAGCAAACATTTAAATACTACCTTTTAATATGGGATACCGATATTGTAAGTGAAATTACTTCATGCAGCAACTCTCAAACATTTCATAAAGTATAAACACTAAGCACATTTTTATAAATCTAATATCTCTTTTAACCATACTAACACACAGGTGGACCAGACTGGTTTCCAATTATGCATTTGTCAATGTCTACCAGCATCATACCCTTGACACATACAGAAATGCCTTCATCCCTCTCTTTTCATTCCCATTTGATTTCATAGTATTATTTCCCTTCTCTTCATTTTACTTTACATATTTCCTTAGGAGACCTAGAGAGGCAGTTAAAGCACAGTACATCCTTGCAACAGTTTATTCAGTTTATCCATTGCATCTTTTCTTATAGAAACCAAACATTTTATGTACCATTTCCAGGAGCAAAGTCTTTTCCACCATGAACAAATGCAATATCTCATAATGGAAACATTTCCCTTGTGCCCCAATAAGCAAAACTGATTAAAATATGGAAGCACGAGTTTGTAGTGCTCCTGGCAGCCTTGGGCAACCAGTTAGTTCTGCTATTCCCTATTCTGCCAAGTCTCCGCATGGAAGGAAAGAAAGAAACCACTATAAATCACGGAAACAATTGTTCTGCTTGGAACATTGCAGGGCCACAGGGTGAAACAAGAAATTTAAGAACCAACTTATTGCAATTATTGTATTTAAAAACAAAAAGAATCAGGTCAGGGTTCCAGCTGAAGTCTTGTAAACTGGAAGGCTAATGCAGCAGGAAGGAAACATCAGGCCTTTTCACTTGTGACAGGAGAGTAAACTAAGTGAATAAAATCAGTGAGCATAAGCAGAATCTCTTCATTTTGAAGTTCACTGTACTATAATCCCCAGGTTAGGAGCCTCTCCGTACAGGGTGTACTCCCCAGCTGTGGTCTATGCTATTTTATTCAGGTTATCACCATTATATGTGAGCACCTTATGGCAGTGCATTAAGTGGCGTGACTGTCATCTGTCATGTGAGGTTTGTTCTTTCTCGTCTTCTCCTGAGGGGAAGAACTGTGCATGCAATGAGAGTCCTGTGTGGCTTTTGGGCTTTGGCTCTGTTCCACTGAGGCTACCCCAGCCTTACCCTATCTTTTCCTGTCAGCTTTACAGAGGTTGGGAAGAGGTAAGGGTTGAGGGGTATGTGGTATGTGGATCTTGGCCCACCTGTTGGGAATAAAAAAAGAAGTCAGCTGTGGCAGCTTGGCAGGGGAGCAACTAGTCTCAAGGACTGGAGAAACAGTGCTGCTTTACTGAACCCCAGACATGGGAGAACTTTTGTTTCAGACTTTGGCTACACACCCAAGAAGGAAGGACCTTGTTTGGGGTAGGTTACATCTAGTATACTTCCAAAAGACAGTTTTTCCCGCTGTCTTCCAAGCAGCCATTCTTATGGCTCATTCCTATTCTTATTTCTATTCCAGCTGACGTGGAGGAGGGGCAATTGTTCTAGGAGCTGTACATACACATAATAAGAAATAGTCCCTGTCCCAAACAGGTTGCAATCTATATAGACAAGATGGCAGGAAGGAAGTAGTAGAATCCACTTTAACAGAGGGGGAACTGATTCCAAGAAAGGTTTAAGTGACTTGCCCAAGGTCACACAGAACATCTGTGTGGCAGAACTGGGACCAGAACACAGGTTTCCTGAATCCAAGCCCCTTGCCTTAACCACCCTCGGTATCTGCACAAGGGGAGGAGGAAGTTGAATTTAATCCCTTGTTCTCTGAGCCCAAGTAGTGTCCCTGGCAGCCTGTCGTAATCTTTGTGCAATATACCTGAGCATCTCTCTTGCCTCAAGGCAGTTGTTATTGGAGCGATTGTTTCTGCTGTCTGTCCTGTGACCAGATTCTATCTGGACTGGGCTTGATCTTAGTTTGGGGAATCACATCCTTCCTAGGTCACCCTGTATATATATCTGTATTCAAGGCCTGACATGCTGGGCTCTTTCAGCATGTCTCTTTCCTATGTTAGGTGTTTATATGGCCCCCATTTGAGTGCCTGATGATCTTCAATGTATTTATTCTCACAACACATCTGAGAGTGCAGTTCTATGATCCCCATGATACAGACTAGGCCCAGAAAGGCTAAGCGACTTGCCCAAGGTCACACACACAGTCTGTGGCAGAGCAGAGAATTTAACTTGGATCTCCTGAGCGCTAGGCTGGCACCCTAATCATTCGGCCACCCCTTCCTTTATCCATTCTGCCTCCCTTTACATCAGCTCTTCCTTCTTACTTGTTATCCTTTTTCTTTCTTTCTTGGCTCATTCTACTTGGCAGATTGGCAGCATCCCAGATACCCTTTGACAGGCATCTGAGAAATGAACAAAAATAAATTAATACAATGGAAAAAACAGTCAATTTTTCAGATTACAATAATAAAAGATGCCAAACTGGGAAAAAAAATTACACCCCCAACCTCTTTTGTAATAAAAACATCAGTATTATTAAGTTTTGACTCAGTTTGGTTTTATTACATTTGAGTTTTAATGTTCTCTTTGAAGAGGCAAGAAAAAAGAATCAGAACTGAAATTCAAAATATGTTTCATCCTTTACTGGGTTCTGTTAGGAAATGTGAATATACATCTTTAGGCCCAGCTCATTAGCTGATGTAAATGAGCACTACTCATTTCCCTGGAGCTGCCCTCATTTACACCAGCTGGGTATGTGTCCCTCTATTTAGACAAGCTGTTGGGACAGCAGCACTTGCTGCATTTGTTTCCAAAAGCTAGTGCAGAAGGTCAACATCTACTTTCTCATTAGTTTGGGGGGGCAAATTAGATGTCTTTTGTCACAGGGAGGTTCTCATTGCTGACATGCTTTCCTCACATAAGATGATGCCAAGATGGAAATAGCGCTGCTGGAAAGTACTAACACTCATCCCACATCTGGCCACTGGTAGAAAACAAGGTAATTATAGCTATGTGGGGGCTGATGAACTTTCTGAACTTGGCCATTTGCTCTGTAAACACACAGTCACCAAGAGACACCCGAGTTCACGGCTGAATGTAAACATTGAGACCTCACTGCTTCAGTGCCGAGGGGCTGAGAGACATTTCTGTGGCTTGTTCTCAACAAGTTGCTAAGGCAGTAATAGCTCACAGTAGAGTGTGTGTTCCTCAGCTAATGCAAACAGACTCTGGGGGTGCTGAGGTCCAGGGTTGAAGTGAGTGCCTCAGATCCACCAGAGGCGTGCGTGCGTTGGCTGGCGAAGGAACGCCCTGATGTGTGCTGCGCTTAGAGATGTGCTTGTGCGTGTGTACGAAAAGCTGTTTTTACACATTTCAACTGAATGCATTTTATTACCTGAGCTGGCGCCAATTGGAACCCTCCCTGAGAAGGCAGAGAAAGAACAGCTATTGAACATGAACTTCTCTCCCTCTCCCCTCCCAGAGCTGGTCTGTCTACAGGAGGTTAAGGCGTATAGGAGGGGCAGTACTGGGGAGTTTGCATTGCTGCTCTCCTTGCTGAACCTGTTCTGTGGATAGAAGAGGATGCCAACTCCAAGGGCTGCAAGTTTGCCATCTTTCCCTAATGCTAAAGTTACTATTTAGTTGAAGTACAAATCAAATACCAAGGCAAACGGTTCAGTTGTAGCTATGGCTAGAGTCGGACAAAAATTTTTATCTTTAATTGGAAAATGTATTCGATGACACGAAAATGTTGTGTAAATTTGTGTCCGTTTTGCCAAATTGAATGTGTAAAACAGCAACAACAACAAGCAAAGCAACCACAGAACAAACAAGCAAAAACCCACAGACATACAAATTTAGAAAAAGCCAAAATGTTTCATTTGGACATTTTCAAAACTAAATGGTTTCGATTTTCTGATTCAGAACGTTTTGTTGTGAAATTTCCTTTGATTTTATTTATTTGTTTTTTAAATGTTCAAAATCGAAATGAAACATTTGATTTTCAGTTTAACAAAACATTTCATTTGACCCAACCCATTTTTTTTTAAAATTTTCTGAAACAATTGGGAAAAAAAATTGTATTTGGATCAATGCAATAAATACATAAATAAATAAAATTGGTGGGGAGGGTATTTGTTTGGTATGAACAAAAATTTGTGGCTTCACTCTCTCAATTTCACTTCTTGCCTAGTTTGATCCCCTTATCTGCCTTTCATGTGAATGGCAGGAAGCTGGCAGGGCCTGGGCCTCCTTTAAATATTTCCCTCTTTCACACACATTCATATATTCGTTCATACATTTTAAGGTCAGGAGGGATCATCTTGATAATCTAATTTGACCCCAGCATAACACATGGTAAAGAACTTTATCCCCTTATTTCTGCATCAAGACCATAGTTTCTTTGGAGCTATAGCATATATTTTAGAAAAAATATCCAATCTTGACTGAAAAATGGCAAGTAACAGAGACTCCTCATTTGTCCTTATCTATACTGTTCTCGTAGTCAGTTTCCCTCACTGTTTCAAAATTTGCTCCCTATTCCTAGTCTGAACTTGTCTAGCTTCAACTTCCAACCATTGAATCTTGTTATGCCTTTCCCTGCTAGATTAAAGAATTGTCTATCAAAAATTTCTTCCCTATGTACATACTTGCAGACTTGGTCGAATCACCATGTAATCTTCTCTTTGATAAACTAAATAGTTTGAGCTGCTTCAGTCTCTCATTAAAGGCCTTGAATCATTTTTGCAGGCCTTGAATCATTCTTCTAGCTCTTTTATGAACTCCTTCCAATTTTTCAACAACTTTTTGCATCAGTAGAGGGAAGATATTTAATGGAGCCAACAAACTATCTCAAAAAATTATTCATCGCTATTTACTTGAATAAAAATGCTGATTTCACTTTGGTTGTATTGATGCCCCAGTTTTGTTCAACTTTGCTCACTAGGACAAAAGATGGCCTGAGAAATGTGGAGGGGCGGGTGGGCACGTGAACCAGAGTGCCCTCTCTCCCCACCGCTCACCCCTGACCCCAACCTTGCTATCTGATTGCCAGTGGATCATGGTGATGGCAACTCTTTTCCTTGTGCCTTTGGTTCCTGCTCCTTCTGTTGGCCAAAATGATATAGCAGCTACCTGACGGGGGTTTATACCCCCACTAGGTAATTTGTAGTTCTGAATATGGCAACATAGGAGCATTACTCTTGGGGCAGTGCATGGGGGAAAAAGAGTATGGCCTGGGTGAGGTTTAGACCTGTGGAACCCAAACCTTAATTTGAGCCCTGCCCCTATTAAATCATGTAATGTGTTTCATTTAAATGAGGAATATTGTGTGACAGGAGGTAGTGATGTAAGAGGTGAAAAGAACCACTGTAACCAGGATACTTGCATTCCTGGCAGATATTTGCATGGAGTGACGGAAAGCCTTTTGTCCCAGGGACATCTGGACTTCCATCTCTGCCCGTTCACAATAGCAACTACCATTGGTTTTGTATTAACAGGCTCTTCTTAAAGGATCATCAATGTCAATTCACACTAAAGAGACTTTTGGATCTAGTGCTCACATGTGCACAAGTGAGAGAGCTAATTTTACGAGCATTGCCTACCCATGTATCCACGCACAGGAACAAGCCTTAAATGTATTCTGCCATTTTTGTCTTCAAAGACAAATCTATTTCTGTAGTGAAAGGAGTTTGCTTTTAGTAACTCATTTTGGGACAATGCATATTTGCTTTGCAAATGGGAGTTTTGCTGATGACTTCAAGAGAACCAGGATTTTGACCCCCCACTTCCTCTGCTTACACTATGCAGTACACTTCCAGGATCTCTTTTTGGTAACATAGTTTTCTTATTCCAATATATTTTTGAGTATTTGTGGAAGCCACTTTCCTTGCTGTGGTTATACAAGCTGTGGACTTTAGTTCTTCTATTGACTGTGGTTCCTTGTGTCATTCATTACATTCTTGACCTTGGTTAAAGGGCAGGACAAAAGGATGGCTAAGTCAATAATGTAGTGTTTAAAGGGAGGATTCACTGGACATTGTGGGTAGGAAAATGATACCTAATGTGTGGAGAAGTGCTAGTGTATTTAGAATAAGCACAAAGGAGTAAATTTAGTACAGCCATTGTGGGGTGGTCTCCGTCTTTGGAAGCTTGGAAGCAATAATATCTTTTACATTTCACTTTTTTGACAATTGACAGAAATAGCCTATCATTATTGTTAACCCTCATCTATTTGCCTGGCTCCCTTGCTGTGTTAGAAGCTATTGCCTTGAGTTTTCAGCTGTCCCTGGCACACTGAAAGTTTCCCAGGTACCTAGGATTGTTGAATGTATATCAATACATGGCACATACTGGGGGATAGGAAGCACGGGAGATTGCTAGGAAGGCAGCTACAAAAAGTAGAGAAGCATTGGCATAGTGGAAGAGGCCCTGGACCATGGCCTGACAAGAATGATCCTGGCATCTTGATGAGCCCTGCTGTTGAGAGACAACAGTATTGACATGGGTTATATTTGAAAACTACTGAATGATTACCTTCTCTTTGGGAGCAGCCCTTTTTTCCCCTGGACTGTGAGCCTTGTAATAAAGTGTTGTGTGAGAGAGGGTATGTGTACAAATAATGTTTTCTTCCTGTTTTCTTCCCTTTATTTTTTAAAAGTATGTATCATGTAGGTCACATGAGACCAGGAGGTAAAACATGAGCACATCTAATTCACCTTTCCCAGCATATATCAATTTAGGCTTGTTTCTGGAACACAGTGCTACCAGTGCAACGCCCACTCTGAGGCAGTGCGGTGGTGTGGCTGTAGTAATTGAAGGCAAAGGGTGTCCCATAGCAGATCAACACTCAAGATGAATACACCCACATACGTAGAGTCCACCACACAAGTGGTGTGTGTGTATGTGGAGTAGATGCACAAGGAGGACTCTGAAACCGCAGGGTGCAGTGGAGGGAGATTCCACATAGACTATATACTCGTACTAGGGAGATACCACAGAATCTGCACTTATAGTATGTCTCCATGGTACCAAAACTCGGCTTAGCTGTCATGATAAAGCAGTGACCATTATTAGAGCACCTGGGGACTGCAGCCCCCTACTCTGGCTGGATGTATAGAGGGAAGGGAGAAATTACTAACTCTGTGCTTAGTTTCCTGCACAAAGCCTGATGACTTGGGTTTTGTGAGGGCAGGGGTGAATGATGCCCTAAGATGCACGCATGTAACTTCCATAGGTTTAAAGGGAATCGTGTGTGTGTGTGTGTGTGTGTGTGTGTGTGTGTGTGTGTGTGTGTGTACACACTTACTTACCTTAGTGGAGAATTTGATCCTCAGAGCTGTACTGCACTCATGAACTCCAAATGCAGCTCCTCTTGATGATTTGACCTTTACATACGTAGATTCATAGATTTTTAAGAGCAGGAGGAGCCATTATAACTAGCTAGTCTGAGCTGCCATGCACCAAATCAATGTTTTGTGCTTCAATTCTAATTTCTATTCACCTCACCCCACTTTAGAAAATGAAAAGCTACTTGATCTGTTTGTAGCATCAGAATAGCATTTGTTCTGCTTTTGCATGACAGCACTTGCATGGTTCATATAGATGGAAGGTTTTAATTCTGATAACCGTGCTTTGTTGACTAAATGAAATCATACCACCTAGTTATTTCATATCAAGCACAGCTCAAATAGAATAAGGCCAGTTAGCTACTGAGTGATTTGCTGAGAAATACAGCCTTTTGGGCAAATTTTTGTAAACCAGTTTCCACCTCACTCAGCTTAAGTAGCTGTAAATTCTAGATCGTTGGAATGATGCGTTCCACAATTATCCTGCAAAGTTCTGTAATTATGTTGTACGTTCTATGGTGTCAAAATTATTTTCTCTTAATCTGCAAAAGAGCTAATTTAACGTAGACAAATTAGGAGGAATGAAAACATAGAGTGGGACTATGACCTTAATTGCTTTCTTTTTATAAAAACCCTAAAAACATAAGGAGAATCTGTGGGATATGCAATTAGCCCCACATTGAGCAGAGACCTTGAAATAAGATGCTATATAACTTACTCATCACTTTTGTCATTTCATGCTCAAGTTGTGCTGCATGAAAGCATTCTCCAGAGCTTTAGATAGTGGCAAACATCATCTTTGTACAGCTGCTCGCTATGGAGCCATGTCTGACAGAAGATCATGCCTAGATTTGCCTGCAGAGCGATGCAGGAAATCATCTATCCGCAAGACTTTCTGAATTTCTATCCCACCACTCATCTTTATTTACTTCACTGTATCTTGAATTTTAGAGCTCGGGGGAAGTAAAATTACTTCCAGACTGAAGTGCTTTTCCTAGTTGGAGTCTGTTTCTATGGTAGCTATAATCATGTTGGAGGACCTGGGATGTTTAACTCTCAACCTTTACAAAGCATGCTTTCATTTAGTAGTGTGGTATGGAAATAACCATGTTCTCAAATCCTTGCTAAAGTCCTGGACATTTACAAGGCTTAGCATCAGTCAGGGACATGATCATCTCTAGAAGATGGAACAGCCTATTCATTTGTCACTCTTTCAAGGTTTGCCAATAAAGGGAAAATTCATTGTGTTGTAAAAAAACATGTTAATTAACTGGATATTAATTATGGCTTTGCCCTTAAATGTGGGCAAAGACAGATCTGTTTGAAAATGTAATAGGTGATCATGGTTAATAAATCATACTTTCTTGTTTCTTATACTCCTTCTACCAATGAAGTTATTCGGTTGTTTCTTTATCCAGGACCACCACTCCCGCTTCATTTCTGCTTTATTTTCTCCATTGTGCGCTCTAACGGTGTCATGACTAACCAAACAGTTTTGCTTTAATGACCATTCCACCAATTCATGGTGTTTTGAATAAGGAGGGAAGAAACTCCTCACCTCGCCCCCCCCCCCCCCCAAAAAAACCAAAAACACCAAGCAAAGACTCCTGTCCCAGTGTCCAGTCTCATCTGCTTGAAGTTTGTTTTCCATTTGTGCACATTTGTTCCGTTATTTGTGTGTGGATGAGAATATAACAAAGATCGACTGAACCAATGTCACTTCGCTTTTGCTCAATGAATATAAACCACTATTTCTCCCTTAGACTGTGCAGTTTTGGGCTTGCAGCACGTACTTTAAATGTTATACCTTATGATGCAGATCCTGAAATCAACAGTGGTAGCTCCTTCATGCTTTTTACCTCTAAGTATATTAATTTTCCTTGTCTTAGTCCAGCGTGGAAGTAAACATGCATTTACTTTGTAAAACAGGCTGTCAATTGTGGGGGCCATAGGGCTCATTTTGTGTCCTTACATTTAACTGGGTTATTCCTAGACCAGAGGCTTGGCTATTTTTTAAAATATAGGATTAGAAACAGCAGGGGACTGATTAAAATTTCCAGGGAGAATGAAAATGGATTTGTTCCTACATAGATGGGTGGTGAGAAATCCAGATATATCAAAGCCTAGGGAGGTGACATGCTAAATTATGCTAATTTGCTTTGTTGGGTCAGATAGTACTATAGTGAGATAAACTACCTAGACATCTTTCCAAAATATCTATTCTAGTTTGAACAGAAATGATTGGCTCTGTGCAGGAATGAAGGGATGGAATGAAATGGCCCGTAGTATGCAGGTGGTCAAACCAGATGATCTTAAAATCTGAGCCTCAGAAGTAACCCAACTGAACATGTCTGCTAGCCACATACATAATTTCAGCCCTAATTTATTATCGGGTAATTAGCAAAATTCTGGTTTCAATGTGCACCACAGTCCAAAGTTGGAAACTCCCCCATTTCATGTCTCCATGTGCTTCTGACCCAATTCTTTGCTAAATCTGGTTAGGAATAATTATAGTGTAACACAGTCTTCTAACAAATGCTCTGTTCCTTTTTCAAATGTCATCAGCTCTTCATTTGTATTAAGTCAGTGGTTTTTTCCTAAAGTATTCCCAAAAAATCCAATTAAATAGTCCCCTATGTACTGACACTTTTCTTATTGATCTTATGAGCTCCTCAGACAAGTTTAAAAAGACACCCACATATAGTTCTTTCACCGTGTTTTCCCATTGATGATAATTCTCAGTGCTCATATAACACTTCTAATCTGCAAATCTCTTTACAGATTTAGGGCCAGATCCAAACCCGTAGAGGAGGGTTACACCAAGCCCTTCTGGCCCCACAAACTCTACCTTTAGCTATGCAACCTGGTGCTTCTGTTGCTTTCCCCTTATGCCATCATTGCCCCATTGTGTTCCACAACTACCCGTTGTGTCTTCTGTTTAGATCGCAAATTGGGGCAAATTGTTTGTTCTTTATTTTTTGTTTGTACAGCACCTGTCATAATGGTGCTGTGACTTTGGTTGAATGCCCATCTCTGATCATAGCTGTTTGAGATATGACCGGAACTGGGGTATAAATCTCGCTCCTTTTTAACCTCTTGCTCTGGATATTTTAAATGATCTTTTTCCATCTAATGATCCAATTAGATGCTAAAGAGGTTTCTATTTTGGTGACAAAACATATCTCTCTTGGTGGAAATTCACTTGAGTTTAGAAAAGGTTCCATGATCTAGTTTTTTCCCTCTCATTGGAAAGTTGCCATCTCTTTTCCATCCATTTTTTTCTCCTTTCAGCAAAATCCATGCAGTTCCATTCGTCTAGAGGTTTTTGCATGCTGTAACCTTGTTAAATTCTCATTGATCCCTGGTAGTGCTTGGTGAATATTTTTGACTGAAACCTTTTGTCAGTGAAACATGCTGATTTGGTGACATGGAAAAATTTGTAAATTTGTGTTGATTTTGCTGAATTATTTGGTTAAAAAACCCCAACCGACCAAATGAAAAGAATCTGAAAAATATCTAAACATTTCACTTTGACATTTTGAAAATGAAATCTTTTGTTTTTTTTCAATCTGCAGTGACTTTTTGGTTAGAAATTTCATTTAATTATATGGGGAAAAAAATTAAAACTTTAAAAAAAATGCTCAAAATCCCAATTAAATCTTTCGTTCAGCCCAAGAAGATTTTTTCTGCAACTTTTTGATTCACCAAAAATTTCAAAAAATTTCTCTTTCACTTTGACTCCAAACAACTTTTTTTATATTTCAGAATACACACAGTATTGTAGATGTTTTCCTGTATGGAAGAATTTTTAGGGAGCATTCATTTAATAGATCATCCATTTTGCCACCAGTTGTAACCTCGTTTACATTTTCATGCTCTCATAATGTTATTCTTGGACGGATATATTTTTCCTTTATTTTTTTTTAAGCTGGCAGCATGCTAGGAAGAAAGTTCCTCTGCTATCCTCAGCTCACATTTTCTCTCCCTCATTTGTAATACATTTTTATCTGCTTTCCCATCATTTTTTTTACTAGTCAATTTTTCTTTTCCCTATACTATAATCCACTTCTGCGTGATGCTGATGGTAAATTGCTCGCAGAAAATACCTATGCAGATGGTCAGTAGGGATGAGTGATGCCAGAAATAGTCGTTGTTTATTTAGATCTTAAAGCTTGTCCCTCCTCTGATTTCAGGATTGGGGCCTAATTCAGGACTCGGGCCCTAATCTTGCATGTCACTGGCAAACCTTTCAGTGGAACGCTGTGTGGGCACTGTGGCAAACACATATTCAGTGGATTACAGAACTGGGGCCTTCGTTAGTCTGTCACTACCTGTTCCTATCACTGTTACCCTCCACCTCCCTCCTGCTATTTGGTTTTCCCTTAGGTTGAATCTTGCCTTAAATTAGATCCTGATCCTACTTATGTGCTTTAAATTTGTAGACCTGTTCCACTCATTCTTTCAATTACTCTTGTATCTCCTTGAATCACATTATTACTTAGGTTTGGCACAGTGATGCTCTTAAAACTTTTCTCATTTTGTCATTGCAATTAGACTGGCTAATTCTCTATATTGAATATAAGAAAAATAGCTAATTAAGGTTCTGTCAGGATGCCAGACTACCACTCACTCGTGCACTTTTCTCATGAGTATCTTTGTATCATCTTCTCCCATGTGCCCCCTCCTTCACTTTCCCTGAACCAACTGTAAATCTAAACCTTGCTCTTCCTTTACATCCCTTCTGGAATGCCATGAGGCTGGGGAGTTACACCACACCCACCAGAACGGGGTCCTGGTCCATGACGGGGGCTCTTAAATGCTACTGCAATACAAATAACATTAATAATTACTTATTTAATTAAAGAAAAAGCAAACATATCTCCGGACGTATTTTTTGCATCTATTTGGGTGTAATGCTTTCCCTATCCTTTATTGGCTTTTGTCTCTTGAGGTCATCAGCCGTTTGAGTCTACCAGTTTGAGTCTATGCAGCGCCTAGTACATTGGGGCCCCGATCCTGATTAGGCCGTTTGGTTAATGGAGGACTAGGGAGTGCATCATGGTTTTATGATAATAAGCTTTCTACCCAGCGTGTAACAAAATGATTTGGTGGAAAAAATAGTTTGAAGCCACTTTAAAGCTGTGAAAATCATATTCTTGAATGCACCTTTATAGACTCCTGTGCTTTACTTGAATCATCATCGTCTCAAATCCTTTCCTAAAGACCTAGCAACGCGTCATTTATATGTGCTGCATGTTCAACTTTTATCCTGGCAGCAACAGCACTGTGCTTCAAATTTTGCATTTCATGGCTGGAGCCAACTCCACCCCACACAGATGTGATAAAACATCAAAAGAACAATAAAAAGCCCCAACACATAAATGCATTTGCTTAGACTGCATAAAATAATGACTCCAGGGATGTAAAACTCAACCTTCCACTTCAAAGATTTGTTTACAACAATTCTTGCTCTTATTTGTCAAGCAGAGAGAGCACATTGCATGGGGGGCCTGGGTCGCTTTAGATACTTGGGAAAAGGCTAACAGGGCCTTTTGAATTCAGCTCATGCTTACATCCAGTGACTGTTCTTTGGCCTGTGGGTTAGAAGCTGAGCAACTCAGACCAGTTTTTAGGGGACAGGTGTGCATCCGAAAATAATGCATGTGGCAGTGATTGGTACAATTGTTGAGAGACTAAGCAGAGAGGCTGAGGTTTGACTGATCACAGGAATTAGAGGTGGAAATGATCTGTCAGACCCTCTAACTCATTGTGCCGCTTTACCTGTGTCTTGCTTAGTCCCAAGCAATAAGGCTTTGTAATGAGGTGTTCGAGGCAAGTTTCAATCATAACGTAAAAAATAAATTTTTATAGTAAACAAAACAATCATTCAAACATGGAGCAGCCAGCTTTGTATTCCACACATTCGTTTGTAAATAATAATGCTGGCAATATCATCTTTTTTCCTCCTGCAGCGTACACAGCATCCTGGTATTGGCTCCTAGTGTTTCAAAGAGCCAGAGCTGCATCTAGCAAAAAGCTCCTGTATATGAACTGAGGCAGCTGTCATTCTCAGTCCCTTAGACTTTAGGACCTAGATCCACAAGGGGGACTTAGGCTTTTTGTTACAAAGCCAAACCTTTCAGGCGCCCTGTTGCCTAGCACAGTCCAGAGCTCTTTGATAAGAACCAGTGCTCCCAAGCCAACTCATGGGGAGAGTTAGACAGATAAGAATAGGACTGACAAAAGCTGGCATGCTGAGCCTAAACTAGCAAATAGGAAATACCAAGAAGAGGGGTGTGGCAAATAGGAAATACCTGGTGAGAGAGATGTGAACTGTCTCTCCTCTGCCCTGCTGTCCATGCCTCCCCCCATCTCCATGCAGAGCACCCACCCCAATCCCCCTTCCTATTCCTGACACCCTGACTTCCTTTCACTCCCTCTGGCTCTCCCTACTCCCTGTGCTTAGCGTGGGGTTTGTGTGTTTAATTCACTATGCACCTCTGCCGCCCTCCATTCAAAGTGAGCTTCCGCACCTCTGCTAAACAAAGGGGGGAATCTCTTCCTGCATCCACTCTTGTTGAAGAAGTAAACTGGCTTTCCTGTTATTTTAGTAACTCCATCCGGGCTGCCACTTGCCTAGGGGGAAATAAATGCATCTGCCTGTTAGGGGCAAGTCACAGGCCAATTCAGTTATACGCCAGTTCTCCTGTGAGGACTTGTATATATACAAAAGGTCAGTTTTTCTTCATCTCCTCTGAAATTCTAACTGACCTTTCATTTAAAAGCAGTCCAAACAGAATTCCTAAAGCATACTTAGCATTTAAGTAGGTCGATGACCTACATGTCAGTGTGAGACATGAGTTTCCCCATATTTCAGAAGGACTCAGATGTGCCACCCCTCATCTTTAAGGAAGATACATAGTAGTAAATACTATGGCCTAGCTCCTGCATTGAGTAAGAGAAGGTATGTAACCTGTGCTTCCCAGTAGCACTGTGACTACCCTCTGAGTCACAATTATTTCCCTCACACTTTAAAGACTAACATATTTAATTTCTGCAGGCATAAGCTTTCGTGGGCTGTAACCCACTTCGTCATCTGCGTTACAGCCCACGAAAGTTTATGCTTGCAGAAATTAAATTAATGATTTCCCTGCTTCCTCTTTCCTTTGGGAGACTGGGGGGTTTGTAACTGGCTTAAACCATCAACAAAGATGGATGTGCCCCTGCACTGACATAGCTGCTCTGGCTAACGAGCAGGAGTGGAACCACTTTCCCTGGGTGAGTAGCACATGCAGGAGTTGAGAGGGAGGATCTTATTGGCTCTCATTGTTCCCAGCCCTACAATGCAGCCCAGATACGTGGCAACGAAGACTGAAAGTCATAGCATAGATAAGTCATTTGAGAGCTTGTCCATGACAGAGCGGAATGTGGATAAGATGATGCTTGTTCCCGGTGACAGTCATATGTGGGCGAACGATGACAGAGTAGCCAATACTGAATGAGTGAGTGACCCCCGCTTATTTCAGTTCAGGCCCATTTCTTCTGCAGTCACCGTGCTATTTTTGCTTATCTCTTAGATATTAGACTCTCTGAGCTTATGTTTGCCTGGGATGAAATGCAATTTTTTTAAAATCAAAGAGCTGGGAGCATGCTCTCGCCGCTCACTGAGAGATAGTAGGCTCTTGCCTGCCGCAGAGCTGGAAAGTGTTATTTCGCTTTGAAATGAATGGAAGTAGTAACTGATACGTTCGCTTTGAAAGCAATGTATGGCAGCTGCAATTAAAACAGCCCAGATACTTGCAGTTAGACTCAGGGCTAATAATGGGCCACAGGGGGCTGTTCAACACTTCAAACTAACTGGTATCCTTAGTCAGATGCATGAGCCCTGTTTATTTCCTCAGAAATTCTCATTGCATCACTTGACATGTGATCTTTGTGTGGGTCACATATGATGCAATCCTAAGAAATTCTCCTGGCCTCATTTGATATATCACACAAGTCCTTAAAAATCACTCTTTTTCTGCTGCTGGTGTAGTCACATTGAGGGCGCGTTACCTGCACTGTCCATGAACCAGCAATTTAGCTTGTTCACTGACCATACATATTACTTTGGGGATTTTAAACATATCTTTAGTTTCTCCTCTACTTTAGTAAAACAAAAGGACTCTTGTGGGTAAATTTTAAGTGTGATTCCTGGGAATTTAGCTGAATGAGTATTGCTGCTAAAGGGAGTCACGTTAATATAGCTCCATTCGTCCCACTGAAAATGGGCCACCCCTAGCCAGACAGTCCTATCTATATATGACTTGAAACTCCTTAAAAATTAGAGAGAAAATAGGCAGAAAATGAATCCTCACTTTCAAAGCAATTGTGGCTAATTCAAATTAACCACTATGTTATTAAACTGTTTGTTTGTTTGCAATATTGTTGTAGTTGTGTTTGGGACAAGGATATCAGAGACACAAGGTGGGTGAGGCAATCAGAACAACATTTAATAAAGTTTTTGCCAGAAAAACACGAATGCAGTCTGTGCTGCCCATAATATACTTACAAATTTTCTTACAGTACAAATAAAAAAGCACATGTGCATGAAATATTGTTCTGTGCACAATGGATCTATACAATAACAGTTTCTAACCTAATCAGGGAATTCTCAGATATCTACTTCTTTTGGCTCCCTCACCCACAAAAGATATGTTTTACTATACAACTTAGATTATAAACTCTTTGGGGTTGGGACCATCTTTTTGTTCTGTGACTTCTGCATTGCCTAACACAATCAGGTCCTGGGCACTATTGCAATGCAAATAATAAATAACCTTAATAGAAAACATGAAAAAATATTCATTGCACTGTCATACTTTTCTATTTGTTACCAGCACTGACTGCATCTAAGAGCTGTATTTATAATGCATTCAGAGTTATGATGTGCAAGTCAACACCAAATATTGCACTTGAGGCCTGCTGAAGTCTTTGCATGGACCAGCTGTATAACTCACAACAACTCTGACACAAACTCAACTATCAACCCAACTTCCTTTGAAAATGGGACCAAGTTTGCTTAGATGATCTTGAGCTTTCAACCAACCCAACCTGAGTTATGACTTTGCAGCAAAACCATAAATCCAGGCAAGCTTCAGGAGCATTTTAGTTTCATGTCAACATTTTACTTGGTTCAAAATCTGATGAAATGGAGCTTAGTAGTGCATATATTTTTCCTTCTAAAATTTTTAATGAGACTTATCTCCATGAATCAAGAGATTTAAAAGTAGTTAGGCACCTAACTCACATTGATTTCTGATGGTTTATATATGGTAATTTTTCTTTATCATTGCCAGACTCTCACCCATCACTATGGAGCCTGTGGTGGCAGTCCGTAAAATATTTTATGCAGAAACTCTGCAATGCCCCTATTTTATGCAGCATGTGTGAGTGTGGTGGAAGCGCCTCTATTGAGCGAGAAATAGTGTGAGCTATGTGACTGTACATTTATTTGTAAATTTGCTTTTGGCAAATAATGTCCTCATCTAAAAATGGGAACTTTCTTTTGGCCACAGAATGATCATATTTGAACAGCTAGAATTTATGCAGGCCCATTCCCATAACAATGGCCACCCAGCCACTAAAACATCTTGGTAACGTAAACTTGAGCACCTCCTAACTCTGACATTTACTGCCCCTTTATCCATGTGTGCCCGAAATCTCTTTTCTTCCTAATTGCAAATGTACAATTGATTCTTGTTCTGTGGAATGTTGCTGGGTAGGTTTCTTTTAATAATGAGCTCTGTACGAGAGATAGCATAATCACCACATAACGGGATGCTGCTTTTGAACTCTGCTTTGATTGAATACCAGTGTCTTACAAATCCAACATGAATGTCTAGAACCTGTATCAAAAGTGATCCGAGGCAATAGTCTTTGAAATACCCATACTTTGAAATTTATAATAATATACCTCTCTTTTGTGGTAAGTCCATTCCTCTCTCTTGCTTTGTTGACACCAAGGAGGTGAACAAAGGTGCAGTATGGGGTGGATGAATAAAGATTTAATGAACACAAGAAAAGTTGATGATACCTACCATTGTCCATTGTAAGCTTTTTTTTTTTTTTAAAGCAAATTCCATGGAAACCATATGCAAATAAAGCAACTATTCTGTTCAATAGACTTCTTTGTGTTAACTGGAAAAATGGACAAAGCTGATGTTTGTGTCTTTAAGGGGAAATTCTATGAAACAATGATCCCATTCCTAGGGGAAAGTACAATAATCCTAGGCAGGGGCTTTGGAAGGTCAAAACAATTTATAATAGGAAAATCAGTAGGGCTTTCTCAGTGTAAACACTATCTTACAATAAACTTCGTAGCCTTAGCAACTGATTGCTACAGTGCTCTGAAGTTGTGCTCTGTAATTGTCTCCATTAATACTTTGATCTTCAGCTCTGTGCATGAAAAATGTTTAAAATAACCACCCGCCCAATATGTTACTGAACAAAATGACCTTTTGTATTGTATATTCTTCTTGCCCTTGCAGTAGCATTCCGTTTCCTATGAAGTTTATTTTTATGTAAATTTCCCAGCAGAATTTTTACCATATAAACTTAATGACAATAGCCATCTTTTTGTATCTGATAAATTATTAATGTGGCAGCTTTAGAAATTCAGTTGCTTGTGAAATACAATTCTAGAATTTGAGCAGAGCTGTTATGCAGTTTTGAGATATAATGGATCATAATTTTCCAGCTTTGGTTCAGAGAGAAAAGAAATTCACACCAGATTCAAAGTTGATACATGTAATGCTAATCATCCATTTCCCCCCTTATTTCCTGCTTTACTTTATTGGTAGCTGTGTATAAGATGTAGGAGACCTTACCACTAATTCTAGTTTCACATTCTCTTATTTTTCAGACCTCACTGAAAGACTTGTACATCTCTCAAGTTCTAGGAACAATTCTTGTCTTTGGGTGATTTACTGGAAATCAAAGAACATTGTTTTAAACTGGGATTTGAAGACCTCTGAATTTGTGAACATGTGGCTAAATTCAAACCTAGGGCTAAATCCCTTGAGCTAAAGTCAGCCAAGTACTGAATTGTTACAACTTCAGTAGGAAGCAGTAACAGCAACCATGTGTTTTGCATAGGGATTATATTAATAACTTCAGAAACATTAATCCTAAATTAAGAAAGCTTATGTATGGCAAATGTCTTATCCACTCTGAAGAGGGCAAACAACTTGACCCAACAAAATTAGGGGTTTGAAAGTGACATGTTATCAATAGAAATGGAACGGATAAAGAAGATCTATATTTTCTGCCAATGTACATTTATATGCCATATGTTCTGCTACAAATACATACAGGAAAATACTGTAGCACTTCACTTTGAAGTACACATTTAACTTTAAACATGTGTTTAAGTGTTATTGAAGTCGATGAGACTTAAATACATGATTCCTCCAAAAAGGATGGACTTAAGCATGTTCTGAAGTGATCTCTCGAACAAGACCTTATCTAATGTATTAGAAAAGCTGGGGATCATTTGCAAGTTGTTGTTTGTTTGTATTACTGTAGGGCCAAACCAAGATCAGGGCCCCATAGTGCAAGGCACCATGCAAATGTGGTAAGAAACAGCGTCTATCGTGAATTGCTTCTAATCTAACTAGACAAGACAAAGGGAGGAGGGATAACAGAGACACAAACAGATGAAGTGACTTGCCCAAGGTCACTCAGATCTGTCTCTCACTCTTTCCCTCCTTGTCCTGTTTTACTGAAAATAAGAGTGCACGTATTCGAGGGGCGGGGGGTGCTAGCCTTCCCCAAACTCCCACCATTATTACTACATCTAGCCCAATCATCCTGCCTGCCATCTCTTCTGCATAGTACTGAAAAAGCACGTTCAGTCATGTTTGGGGCGGAGTATTGCTAGAGAAGAGAGAGAGAGAGAGACACACACACACACAGGTTCAAAATGACAACTTTTTAAGGGCCTATTTTTAATTAGTTATAGTGCAAAAACTGATTGGAAAATCTACCAAAAATTCAGTCCTTATTCACAGATTATATGTTCTAAATTTGGGGGCTTTGCAGCGTAGCCTTCATACAAACATAGAGGTTGTTTTGCTGTTTTAAGTGCAAACTGGAACCCAGCCTTAGCTATGGCACCCCAACTGGTCGTCCAGAATCTGTCTATCCTAGTATGTAACCACATCTTCAGTTCAATGGAAGAAGCTGATTAGAAAATCTTTCTTTTGGATTTTCAGTAAAGGCAGAAGATACGTATTTGCTTCTTCTGATTCAAATCATACTCTCATTGAACACTACCATCAGCTTGACTGGAAACTGCAAGAAAGCTCTTGAAATCTGTAGAAGTGGAAAAAAATCTTTGGCGTCTGCATATATGCTCATATCTGGGAAAATACAAATGCTGTAATTCTCAAAGCAATTTTTCAGCAGTGGCCCTCAGAAGGGCTGCTGGTAAGTGGCTTAGGGTGTGATGCTAATCAAATACTACTGAGAAAGAAAAGGCTACTTCTCCTGTCAGGTCAGTAAACCTCATCAGGAAGAAAATTAGCATACTGTGCACTTCTGTCAATCAAACAGATGCTGGAGGAAAAGAATCTGCTTTTTCCTCAGAGTCATCTGCTGTCTCTGAGCCAACCCACCATGAAGTCAATGGGTGTGACTAATCCCATTGACTTCAGTGGGAGCTGGAGTAAATCTTGCATGAAAACCACTGCCTGTGCTGTGTCCCCATCCTGTATGTTCTTTCCCACCAAGGCAATTCTGTCCTCCATTTTCTTGGAAAGCTTACTGTTTGGTGTCCAAATTCTGAATGGAAGTCTTGACTTGTGTTTCAATTTGCATTGAGCTGGATTTCATTCTTTGACCAGGACCATGTTTTTCTGATCTGTGGTTGCAACCTTATGGCTGATAAGATTTCTTCTGAACTTTCCTAATGATTGACCTAACCTTACAGAAGAACAGGGTGGTTCCCAGAGGGATCCTCCTTGATGAAAACTATTCTGATATTCACAGCAAAACAGCTTGCACAAAATGAATCTTAAGAGGGCCCTAGGACTTTGTGCTGGCCTTCTGCCTGGGGTGAATTACACACAGACAGCACAAGTCTCCAAAATCCTTTGCAGGGCTTCAGACTACACAGCAGCCTTTCAAAGAGCAGTTTAAAAAAGAAGGTGACCGTGCTTTTATGAATAAGCCAGTTTTCTCCTGGCTGAAGCTAACTTTTATCTCTGTGTAAGAATCAATCTCCCAGGAATCTGCTTGTTGGACAGAAGTTCCTTTTGATTTAATGAGAGGACTCAATTAAAAAGGCAGCTGAAAGTATCATTGTGTTTCTGATTAATTTAAACTTTGTTTTCCAATGTTGAAAACTTTATTCTCCACTAACATGTAGGATTTCTTCTCCAAGTCCTGGATGCACAAAATTATTAAACTTAATTGGATTTCTCTGGACACAACTCATTTCTCAAAATGCACTACAATTACACAATACTCATGCTTATGATTAAAATTTAATATCATGAAAAATGTTTTATGAGTATTTTCCTTTTCACCACTAATCCTTCTCTTTCCCCTACATTCAAGGCAGATTCTGTAGTCATGAATCATTAATGCAGTGAAATACACAGGCAGCCTTAAACTGACAGCTCACTATAGAAAAACCAAGATGTAGGTTAGAAATCTTGAAGCTTTTTTAATAGCTTTAAAAAAATCATGTATGTTTTTCTTGACGCTGAAGAAGTTCCCTAGATGTTTTATCTACCATCAAAAGAAAAATCAGGTTTTTACACAGGATCATAGCAGCTACAGACAGGAAAGACTTATGTGCATCGGGGATGTGGAGTTAGCTGATCTAATAAGAGGTGATAAATGATTTTTCTCTTGTGTACTAGACATTAACTTGGACTGTGTTCCCATTCAGGACTGGATTTAGGGGCAGGTGGCCCAGGTGATTGCCTGGGGCGTTGGGCTCGGGATGCTGTTTTTGTTAGCAACAAAAGGGAAAAATAGAATGATTGAAGTAAAATGTTGCAGGTATTCCGTGTGTGGATTCATTTTTCCACAACCTCCTAGAATGTTCTGGACCTGCGTAGAATCTTGTGGCACCTTCCAGATTTTCTGAGAACTGCACTTTCCTCGAATCTCCTAGAATGTTCTTAGCCAGGCCCTTGTGGATATATGAGGGGCAGGGCATTGCCAGTCTCTCAATGAGACGTAAGTACAAACTGAAGAGGAATGAGAGGCCTGCTGCAATATTGTGAACCTTGGTTTATTGTGTAATTGTGAAAGTGTGCTTGTGTTGTAAGGCTTGAAGCATGTAAGCAGGGATAAATAAAGCACCAAAATCATCAAATAGGCTACAAATGCTACAAATAAGGAGCCCAAAAGTTTAACAAATGGGGCAGGTGGTGCCGAAGACGTTCCTCACCTGGGGTGCCATTTGGTCCAGGGAAGGCCTTATTCCCATTCAAAGGAATAAGAATACCCCTTATATCCTGTAGCCCTGGTGAGGGCTATCCAAACATTAGATGCAAGTGTGAGTGAGTAACCAGAGATACCCACCTGCGTAGATGAGAAGGGATAGGGAATGGACTTAGCCTTTGAGCAATGCCTCTACTTGTGAGCCTGAGGCTCAGCGCTACATCTAAAGCCCCATCTTTTTACTGTTTCTTTTGAAATAGTTACATATCTGCATTCTTCTAAAGCCAAAGTGCAGGAATCCAATAATAAATCACATATAAGGCCTTGTCTATGTTGCAAGTTGCAGCAGGTTTAATAAAATGTGTGTTTTAAATGGAGTTAGTTCAACCAAGGCAAAGTCCTATGTGCATGCTCTTCAACTGATTTTTAAACCTGGTATATATTGATTTAATTCAAGGTGTTGTCTAGATTAGGAAAGAAGATGTGATATTATCTATTACATGCTACCCAACTTGTTCTAGGTGAAGTCCTGGCTCCATTTGAAGGTAATGGGAGTTATGCCATTCACTTCAATGGAGTCAAGATTTCAGCCCTAGTATAGACAAGGCAGTGTATGCATCGATGTGCGCTAAGCTGGTGAAGTTAAAGCCAACGTTTACATCTACCAATTTAGCACACAGTTAAGGCGGATGTGTCTTCTCTACTCTAGACTCCTGAATTGTGTTAGTTAGCATGTGTTAACTAACCTGTACTTAATGTCATCTCTTTAAATCCTAGCCCAGACAGGGCCTTAAACTGACTCTGTAAAAGACAGATGCGAATTGACTGAAGAATGTTCATGCAGCACTGTGCCCCACTATAACTAAAATGATTAAAAGCAGAATTTACTTCAAGTTAGTTGTGGAACATGTAATATAGTCAAGGGCTAAGAGAGGAAAATTAAATAGTTAATTGAATCCTGCTAGGAAGATCTATCCAAATAAACATAACAATGACTAAGTGTAACAAACCTATTGAGCTTCTTTTAGTGATAATATAAAAATAATGTAACAGTAATTTTTGGTTTAAAAGAATCCTCTAGATAGAAAGAGTTTATAAAAATACATGAACACAAGGTGGCATTCATATATTGTCACTTCCTGAATATCAGAGATTAAAACATCTGAATATAGTTCTTCACCTGGAAGAAATGAGTTCTGTTTTTTAATTAAGATGAGACTGTAAAAAGTGCTTTGTCTTATCACAGCAAAAATAAGACTTATCTTTAATAAAACAAAATGTAGTTGGAAATGATACTGAGGCTTGGAGACTCTGAGGAGAGAATTCAGATGATAAAGTTAATACTTCTTCTGTGTTAATTAGGAATTATTTTCAGAGATATAAGAGAAAAAAGTGTTTTTGGTATTAAATGATGTATTACTTTTTCATTCCCAGACCTTGCACGATAGCTGATCATTGTGTGGCCAAGACTGTAATATCTGTAGATAATATAATAGCATTGAGCAAAATAAAAGATTTTTTATAAAGGTTTATGATACACTTTCTGTTGTTTTTTTAAATTCTTAATATTTTTTATTTATGGGAGAACCAGTGGCATTAAGCAAAAATAAGAACATAAAACGTTAACTGATTCTCAGTACCAATAGATTCAGGAATATCCAAAAAAGTGGAATATACGAGCAATACCATAATTTGTAGCTTATGGTGAATAAGCACACTGAGGCAGATTCTCTGACCTACTCAGCTAGCTATCTTTGCACTACCTGAGTGGAACAGAGTGGGCCCTGCCTACACTTCAAAAGTCTTGCCAGAATAGCTGTATCAGTCAGGGGTGCGATTTCCTCCCAAAGTGACATAGCCATACTGGCAAACTTGAAACATTGTGTCTTTGGTATTATCTGCACATCTAATTACAAGGATAATTCTTCAGTGTTCACATTTTAAAATTACATACCATATACTCTGTTTTTCCTCTCCTTATTTTGACTCTGTCTCTCCAACACATCTCTCTATTTATCAAGATCCTCTTCTAGACTATCTTATGCCTCACTGCACAGGATATCATTTGCAAGCAGCATGCACCAAGGCATCACCTTCTGGATGTTCCGTAAGAGGATATTCAGGAAGGTGATAAACAAGAAAGGGCTTAGTGTTAATCTCTGATGCATTCCCACCTTGACCAATAGTTCATCTGCTTCACTGCTAGAAGTTCTGACTATTGACATTGTACCTACCCACAAAGCCTGAGCAAGCCTCATATAAAGTTCTGCTCCTGGGTTCTCTCTCATACGCCACCAGTTGACTTCACCTGGAACTCGGTTAAAGGATTTTCCAGTTCAATGAACATCATGTGAATATTTTTCCACTAGCTGCCTCAGTGCAAAAATAACATCTATTGTTGACCTTTCTGGCAATTGATTTGCTCTAATATCTACTTCACTCCTTAGTCTTTTATCGATGACTCTCTCCCACAGTTTCATTGTATGACTCATCAGATTTATACATCTATCATTTGTGCAGTTGCTAGAATCACCTTTTCCCTTGTATGTCAGCACTAAGATACTTTTTCCTCCACACATTTGATTCTTTTACCATCTCATGATTGAACTGAACAGGGATGTCAGCAGATGTCAGACCTCAATTCCAACCTTTTTCCATGCCTCAGTAGGAATTCTGTCTGGGCCTCACTGTTTTTCATTTCTTATACAGTATTTGCCGCTTCATCTGTTGTAATAGGCTCCACTACACTAAAGTTCATCATTTTGAAGTTGCATTGCTCTCTTAGATTTTCTTCATTCAAAAACTGTTCAAAATACCTTTTCCATTGACCCTTTATGCAACTATCATCAGTTAACACCATACCAGTTACACCTTTGATGACTCCTACTTTCTTTATATCTTTGGTACTTCCATTCCATGCTTTTGCCAGTCTATATGCTTCTTCCCCTGCCTTCTTTTGTTCCAAATTTTGCAAAAAGTTCCTCCAAAACCTTTGTTTTTGCAACTACATTCCTGGCCAATTTCTATACATCCTTGTATTCCTCCAGGTCTTGTTTGTGCCTACTCCTTTGCCAGGGTTTAATTTTTTTTCTCATCATCTTTTATCACGTCTTTGCTTCTTCACTTCACCACTGTCAGGAATCAGCACGTGTGGTGCAGCCAGTCTTCAGGCAACCTAACGAGTGTAACTGGCTTGTGGTAGGTTGCCTTATTGGCTACACTGCCTGACTGGTTAGAAGAGTCATCAGACTGGCTCTTAAGCCCGGCAACAGCAGTTCTCAGGGCATTTGCCCATGGCTGCCATAGCTCCTGCTTGTTTCCAGCCTTGTTGAAGCTCCATTCCTCTCTTGCCTCACTACAGGTAACTTGCTTCTTCCCCTTAGCTCTGATTCCTGACCTCTGACTTTGGCCATGATCCTTGGCTTTTGCATCTGACCTCTGACTCTGGTTCTGACCCTGAGTTTCCAATCCTGGCTCTTGACTCTGTTGTTTGATCACTAGGTGACTGATTACAGTATGTTAAGTGCTCTGCTGCTGCCTGGTCCTAGTAGTACTTGAGCGACTGAGAGGGAAGAGAGAATAGTTAATATCATTACACTTTGACACTTGTAGCATTAGGCATAAGGAACTGACGCCAATATTTTGGCAGGGAGTCAAAAGTTTTCTCAGAAAAGTGTTCACATATTCAATGCATAGCTGAATGTAATGCATCTGGTTGATTCAAAGGTATCTCTTTCTGAGAATTAAGACAGGTATGTGTATTCAGTTGGTGAGCTGCTATCAAATCATGTATTGTCTTTCCCAGCTGAAATAACAGCAGAGGAACGCAAAGCAACCATTTACAATAGGTGAAAGTCCTCTAGCAATTTATGAAGTGAGCACAAACAGTGGGAGATTGGTCTATTTCCAGAAAAGAGGACTTAGGTTTCCAGTGTCATCCTAACACCATTTGTTCTAAAGGTTTTTCTTTGAGCTGAAGGAAACTGGGAAGATGTATCTGGTAAATAAACTTGTATTTGAAATGTGAACTAATTTCCCAGTTTACCAATCTCCTGAACCCAGGTGAACTTCACTACAGCCAACTAAGCACTGGAATGTGTAAGTGTGGGGTGTAGAGGCATTTTAGAGAGATGGTATGAAATGTTCATTTCATTATGTGTTCATCACTTGTTTGTAGATGTAGATGAACTCATAGTACATCCTTTCTTCTCTTTCTGAAAGCTCCCAGGGATGCGCTTTGCAGTTCAATCTATGAATGAGTCAAAGCCAAGGCAAATCAAAGCTATATTTATGTGAATTTTAGGATGGGCCTTATTTGGAAGAGCTGAATTTTGGGGGGAAAGCTTGCTGCAGTGCCTTTTGGGCTGGATCCAGCTCATGCTGAAATCAGTGAAAACACTCCTATCGGATTTAGTGGGAACTGAATCAGGCCTCTATGTTTGGTATCACTTTGGCTCTGACATGTGAATGAAAAGAATAATAAAAATGTGTTGCATTTCCATAGTGCCTTCTACCTGAGGAGCAGTGGGGGCACTAGACTTGTGTTGTTACCACGGTGCCATCTTTCTCCCCAGTTATAATGGGACTCTGTCAATAAATTGGGTTTTCTCTTTATGAGCTATGATACAAAACCGGTAAGGGGTAAGTAGTGTCTCAAACATAACTTGGCCTGACCTTGGCCAGACCTACGGCTCTGCACGTCCGTGATTGTTACAAGCCAAAGTGATCTTTTGTAGCATTGAGGCACAATTTGCTGGAAGGAAATAAAACGTGGATTTCAATTCCTTAAGCTCTGTGTTACTGGAAATCCCATATCTCCACATTGCAGGGCCTCACTACGCTAACTTATTCTATGATCTGCCTAGAAAACTAGTACAGATATCCTAGTTCACAAGCCAACCATTGCTGGGAGCCCTCATTAAGAGAATTGTAAATTGGGCTTGTCATACTGAATCTGATGAGCTAAATTGCTTTTGAAAAGCAGCAGACATCAGATGATACTGGGTACTTTGTGGAGGCATTTGCAGACCTGTGCTGTTGCAAAATGAAAATATAATCCTCTTGCGTATAAAGATAAAATCAAACCAGCCAAGTCCAGCATCCTTTAGATTTAACACATTTATTTGTTTTCTGTTTAATTGACTATTAAATCCTCCAGTGTTTTTGTTTAACTCCCCCTCCACTCCCCAGGTTTTCCCTTAAATTACAAAATGAAACTAATATCTCATCCTCCAGAGGGTTATATGAAGTCATCTAAAAATTCAAGGAAAAAAATAACTTTCAGAGAAATAGCTAATCAGTTGTTATGCATACTCAGGTTCTGCTGTCATTTACATAGCAAGCTCTGCTATCTGGACCACATCATGATTTTATTGAAATTATTAGCAAAGATTTCACTGATCTGAATAGAATCAAGATATGACCCTGGAACAGGGTGGCTTGGAGCTAGTTAACCCTGATTTCTTCAGAGGTGCATCTGAGTGAAATTAGCTTTTTCCCTATAAAGGGTGTCAGGAAGCTGGGGGAGGGAGCTCAGGAAATTGCTATCAATGAGAGAGGCCTCTGCAGGGAAGACCTTGATATCAGGGGAATTTGGGGACAGAAGGGCCCCTTGGGGAGACGCTGATTATGTTTGGGCCTGGAAGCAGAAGCCAGAACTCTAGTTAGGAGGAGCTGGGAGGACAGGCTGTGAGAACAGTCTGGGACAGAAAAAGAGCTCTGGTGGTGAGAGAAGACAACAGAGGCAAGTATGAACTTTTGTGTAATGATTGACTTTGGGTTGGGGTCCTGAGGATTGTTAAGAACCGTTTCTGTTACTAAACCAGACCCAGACAAGTGGGGGTTAACCCAGAAGTCTTCAGGTAGTTCTCAAGGAGCCTGGAAGTGGGGGAGAAACAGAAGCACGTTGATCTCTGGCCAAGAAGGGGTGCTCAGGAGGTCAGGATCATTATGAACATCTGACTGAGAACCTGAATTTTTAGATTGGGAGCCTGCTATTGAAATGGATGTGGCTCCCTGCAGGAAAGGGTGACTACCCAGAGTGAGCGGCTGTCCGTCTTGTCTCATGCAAATTTGTTCCAGGGAATAATGAGGCTAATAGACCTAAAAACTGCTTTTCCATTTCATTACTGTTAAGAGTTTTTCTCTGCTCTGGTTTTGAATACAACTTGCTGATGACATCAAAGAGAGAATCTTAAATGTATTCTGTACTAGAGCTGGCCAGAAAAATTCTAACACCACATTGTTTTGTCAGAATTTGGTGATATTGGAGTGTTTACTGGTAACAGATGGATTTTGCTGAAGTTCAGATAGAATCCTGGCAGATGCCTGACTTCTGCCAGTTTGTCTGTCTGGCCCCTTGGTTAACCCAAGCTTCTAGGGTCAGTGACCACAGAGCAGTCAACCCTGCGGATGGCTCCAGGGTTTTGAGGGTCTATTCGCTTTCATGGAGAACTTAAAATATTTTCGTTTTTGTTCCTAATTAGACTGAAACCACACTTTGAAATCTTGAAATCCGCTGAGGAACGGAATTACCTGACTCGCACAGCTGTATTCTGCACAAAGAAGCAAAAGAAATCTCCATTTTCAAAATAAAGGTGGTAAGGTCATGGGGGGAAGTAGGGGGAAATAACCTTAGAAGATGGCCAGTTCAACTAAAAAGTGAATGAAAAGTGAAATGCCTGATTACGAGCCCTGAAGCTTTTGACTTCCTGAATGTAGAAAGTAGAATCAAATAATAGGAGATTAAGTACTGCTTAGAAAGGCCCATTGGAATCTACACTAATCTTTTTGTGTGTGTCTCAAGCGAGTGGTGGATGTCCTCATCAGTCACTTCATTAGGATTCAAACCTCCTATTCCATAGTCTCAGAGGTGTGTGGGTGTTAAAGCATTCTAGCCCCATTTCAGCATAGCATTGACACATGGGCTTCAATCCCATTGGCATCAATGGGATTTATGCACAAGCTTATCATTAAGTATGCGCTTGAGGTCCTGATTCAACTAAGCCTCCCTATTCAGAACAGCACTTAAGCACATGCTTAACTTTAAACATATGCCTAAAGCCCATTGATTTCAATGGGATTTAAGCATATTCTTACTTTTGAGCATATGGGTAAGTGTTGTCCTGAATAATGGATTTAAGCACAGGTTTAAGGGCCCTTCTGGAACTGGAGACTAAGGCAGTGACCCTGAAAAAGCTTAAACACAGGCTTAACTTTGCATATTATGAGTAGCACTTTGGAAATCAATAGTACTAATCAAAAGTGTATAGATAGGCATGTGTCTTTGCAGCATGGGTGCCCTTTGCCGAAGAGGGAAGGGCTGCTGACCTGAGGCCTCTACGATATAAGGAAAAGCATATGCCATAACAGATATAGGAAAGAAACTGACATCCATGAGAGCAACAGTGAGCAATAGTCAGTACATTCACACTGATAGTTTAACAGTTCTCATGGCAATGTTCCGGTGCAGATTATCTTTCATTGTTTACAGTTCAGTTGCCTACAAGCAGGCTGATAAATGAAGCTGAAAGTTGTCTGGGTTTCACTGTAGTTTCTATACGTAGCTCTGTAGCCTTTGCTGAAATTACAGTTTATAGACCTCATTACAGAATCACAACAGAGATAGCTACAGCAGTAGGGGGTCTGTTTTTCCTTTTCTTTAGCTGTGGAAGAACACCATTGTCACAATTTTGAACTAAGAGCCAGATCCCTCAGTTGACATAGTTGCACTGAAGTCAAAGTGGCCAAGCTGGCTTATGTTAATGGAGGATCTGGCCCTGCATGTTGACGCTAATCCTTCTCTGTGATGATACAAGTCCTGCACTAGAAGTACTATCTTGTCTACAAAAGACAACTGTGAAATGGGGAGTGCAAGGAAAAAAAGGTGTGATGTCAGATGCAAAAAGGTATTGTTATGAAAAATCTGGAAAAGGAACATATGCAGACTTCTGCAACTCTGCGGCAGCAACAATTGGACATGGACAAGTCATGGGTGATGTATTTTCAGGATGAGTTTAATCTCTACAAAAATTTAACTGATTCAGCCAAGATCCTGGTTAATGCTACAAATGTCTACAGCAAAATTTTAAGGGCTTTCAAGACAATGATCACAAATGCCCACTTGAACTCTGAATCATAAGAATGGACAAACTGGGATGGGCCATTGGTCCCACTAGCTCAGTATCCTGTCTTCTGACAGTGGCCAATACCAGGTGTTTCAGAGGGAATGAATAGAACAGGTGATCAAATGATCCATCCTGCTGGCCATTCCCAGCCTCTGGCAAACAGCAATCTGAGCCAATCCTGGCTAACAGCCATTGATGGACCTATCCTCCATAAAGTTTTCTAATTCTTTTTTTGAAACCTGTTATGGTCTTGGCCTACACAACATCCTCTGGCAAGGAGTTCCACAGGTTGACTGTGTGTTGTGTGAAGAAATACTTTCTTTTGTTTGTTTTAAACCTGCTGCTTATTAATTTAATTTGGTGATCCCTAGTTTTTGTGTTATGGGAAGGAGTAAATAACACTTATTTGCTTTTCCCATGCCAGTTGTGATTTTATTGACTTCTATCATATCCCCCTTAGTTGTCTCTTTTCCAAGCTGAAAAGTCCCAATCTTATTAATCTCTCCTCATATGCAAGCTTTTCCATACCCCTAATCATTTTAGTTGCTCTTTTCTGTACCTTTTCCAGTTCCAATATATATTTTTTCAGATGGGTGAACAGACCTGCATTCAGTATTCAAGATGTAGGTGTACCAAGAATTTATAAAGAGGCAATACAATAATTTCTGTTTTATTATTTATCCCCTTCCTAATGGTTCCCAACATTCTGTTAGCTTTTTGGGCTGGCGCTGCATATTGAGTGACTATCTATCACAGTGACTCCAAGATCTCTTTCTTGGGTGGCGACAGTTAATTTAGACCCCATCATTTCATATGGATGGTTGGGAGTATGTTTTCTATTGTGCATTACTTTGCATTTATCAACACTGAATTTCATCTGCCATTTTGTTGCCTGGTCACCCAGTTTTGTGAGATCCTTTTGTAACTCTTTGCAGACTGCTTTGGACTTAACTATCGTAAGTAGTGTCGTATCCTCTGCTGATATTACCCCCTCACTGTTCACCCCTTTTCCAGATCATTTATGAATATGTTGAACGGCGCTGTCCCAGTACGGACCCCTGGGAGACATCACTATTTACCTCTTTCCCTTCTGAAAACTGACCATTTATTCCTACCCTTTGTTTCCTAACTTTTAACCAGTTACTGATCCAGGAGAGGAACTTACCTCTTATCCTATGACACTTTACTTTGCTTAGAGCCTTTGATTAGGGGATCCCCTAGTCTAGAATTTATTCTGTTACATAGTTTTCTTCTTTTTCCAGGCTATTCATAAGTAGCTTCGGAAGCAGTACAATTTCCTCTGTCCATATAGAATTACCAATGCAGGATGGAAGTACATTTCCAGCCATGCTTGAAATTGAGGCACACGTCTTCCATTAACCATGATAGGAAATGCAAGTCTGATTTCCTCTGCAGTGTGAATGTTCATATTACCTATAGGCCTGGTCCCAAACCCATTGACATTACTGTGAGTTTCTCTACTGACCCCAATGGGTTTTGGATTGGGCCCCATGTCATGTTTGAAATTAATCCTCATTGGGGTGCATGTATGCTATTCCAAGGAGGAAGACAACTTAGTGCACTGTGAAACTGCATCAAGAAGCTAAGCAAGTCAAATTTGCTGCTCACAGAAGCCCAACCTCTGATAACAAAAATTACTGAACTGATGTCATTCCCCTTTATGTAGCTGTATTATCTGTAAATGACTGTCAGTGTAGGCAAAGAGTAAAGATATGTGAAAGGGTTACATAGGAGGCAAATATGGAAATTTTGGTTTTCTTAGTTTCGCCAATAAAAATTCTGAGTCCCCCACCACATTTCCGTAATGTCTTCTATACTCAAATTGACTTTCTAGCAGGGAAAGCTGCCTCTGGTACTGAGGAAATTAATATGTGCGTTACAGAACGGGGGGAGGGAGGGATGAGCTCAAGGATAATGGCAAAGTTAATTTCACTCACTATAAAATGTCTCTGAACCTAATCTCACCGAGGCACAGTTCACACATGCTCAGTCTCTCTCTCAGAAGTGAGAAGAAACTTGCATGGATAACGGGCGCATAATTTCTGTTACCTTAATGTGTGTGAATCAGGATTATAGCCTGCTTTAAAAAAAAACACCTCTACCTGATTCATTGCTCTGTTTCTATAGTTGTACATTCATGTACATCCATCTAAATCAAAGGAGTTACTCTGATGCAAAACTGGAGTAACACAAATGTGAATTAGGTCTGATTTTTTTATTTTTGTTTTGTTGCTTTGCTAATCAGAAGAGGGAAAGGTGGAGATGCTAGGTTGTTTTTTTCTTTTCTTCTTGTTTTGAAGACATCTTCCATTTACTGCCTCAAACACAGAACACAAAAACCAGACAAAAGGAAAATCCTGGAGATCATTCAGTAAAGGAACTCAGGAGAAAACTTCTAACCACACCTCCCAACTGCAAATACCCCCCACCATTGTATTCAAAGTCTGATCCACTCTGGTGTTATAGAGTTCATGGTCCTCCACAGCCATCACAGAGGACCAAGATGTCTTGCAGCAGGGAGCAAATGTAGGCACTTCTTGGTTAGGGAGGTTTTCAGTTACTGCTTAAAGCATGTGTCTTTGTGTTTATGATCTCACACTGCACATCCCTAGGAAATTGACCGATTGTGGAAATATTGATCAGAGATGGCTTTCTTCTGAATTGGTATGGAAAATAGTTTAAATGCAAGTGTATTTGGGACAAAACTGTCCTGAACAGTGTGATCAAGACTTGAAGTCTTGGTGTGGGTACCACACACAAGTGTCTTATATTCAGTATGCTTAGTGTGTATACTTTTTCATTGGATGTTTTTAACTTCTTTTTTCCCTTTAAATTCCCTTTAATTTTGTTATGAAACAAAAACCATAGGTTAAGTGATACCATATAGAAATAATAAGGGTTAAAACAGGTAACAAACAAAAGTAGGAATACCCGTCTAAGACTAAAACTTACTTTCAGACAGTAACAATCTTTGCCGATGCATGTTTCTCACCTATAATCAGCTTTCAGAGACTTCAATCCCTTGGCTGAAGGCCCATCTTTCTGCAACCTCAAGAGTTCAAGAGCCTCTTAAGTCTCTCAAATGATGGATAATTTAGAAGTTATCTGCCCCTCCCTCAAAATTCACTGACCCTGTTCCAAGAGGCTGGAAGGCTTCTTGAGGGTGCAGTCTCCATCCCCTATCAAGAATAAGCAGTCCTCTTTCCCCACTTGTTCCTCTGATGGCTGCGTTCACCTTGCATGTAAATATGCCTTTGTCCCTGCCTGATGACTAGGCTGGTCAGACAAGCAAACAGGTTTTTGTGATGTGGACATACTGACTCCTCAGTCATCCTGTGAGCTTTGATGGTCCTGTTTACAGTATATGTAAATGGCAATCCCATTGTAGCTGGTTAGCCATGCTTCGGTTGTATTCAAGACCTGGACACACAGTCTTCTACTTCACTCAAATACAGATTTAAAACATTGTATCAGAGATCATTCCTCACTCCACACATAGTATTAATACAGACATTTCACAATGATATTAATTACCAGTGTGTCATAAATATTCCAAAAATATATTACATGATGCCTTTTAGATACAGACCATGACACCAGTAAGTTGGGGTACACTGGTCAGGCCAGCTGAAATTCACCCATTACCCTTGGGGTGCTGTTCGTGTAACAGTTAGCTACCATTTTAAATAGTTGTTGGTGGTTTTTGCTTAAGCACACAGAGTGGTTGAATGAGGAGAGATGATATATTGATCTGGTGGGGGGAAATTGATAAGCCTGTTTGTTTGATGTACTGTCAAAGATCATTGAAGGTGTGGAAATGGATGGCCTGTTATCATTTATAAAATATCTGAATGTTATATTTATATTTCACCTGTATTTCATACATTGGTGTCTTTGGATTGATTTTGGGTAACCTCCTGTTTGGCTAATGATCTGACCAATCACAGTATTCCTGATCTGTAAAACAGTGGACTTCTTTAATAAAACATCCTTTGAAGCAAAATCTTACAGATGTAAGGAAAAATTGCAAAAGATGCTGCTACCAAGTAATGTTTTTCAGAATATTTTTGACATTTGTTTGTCAGAGGTGAAAAAGGCAGCTCTCATTTAAACATCACATTTAATAGAGCTGGATTAAAAATAAAACGAACAAGTTGTAGAAATGTTAACAAACTTTTTGTTAACACTTACTAATTGAAATTCAAAATTTTAATGGAAAATGACATCATTTTCAACTTGTTTTAGTTACCTTGAGGAAATGTTATGTGGATACAATTTGCCAAGTTATACTTTTTCCCTGTCCCTTTCATAAACTTCCCCCTTTTGGCAATGTACATAGATTGCCTGCTATGATCTCAGCAGAAGAAAGCCAAATCTGCATGGTTTTCAGAAAGACATCTTTCTGCAGATGGCAGCTGTCCTCTGACCTGAACTCTTACTCTAAATAGTTCCTTGTCCCTCTTATATTGCTGTCAGTATGTTAGGGGATGAAGTAAGAATCTAAATAGGAATTGGTGAGATGGTTAGTCTGCTAATATGTTTTTAAAAAAACACTGAAACTTACTGCTATATAATGACCTCAGATAAAACTTAATTGAGGAATGTGAGATGAAACACTAGTGCCAACTATTTCTGACTGCCATTTGTCTTCTGAAACTCCAAGAAATCTTTGAAAATCCTTGCAAATCTTGAAAGGTGGTCATAAATGACCAATCTAACTATTTAAATTACACACATTTATTTTTAATTTTGAGACAGACTGTACCTGTGGATCAGTGAAATATTTCATTTATCACTCCTGTAGCTATGGGATTAGGCCTTTTGCTCTAATGTCATTTGAATGTCTGTATCAAAGTCACTTTTTTCTTAGATGTCATGATCTCAAAAAATGGCAATGCTTGTTTAAATTATCTATAAACATCTTCCTTTTTGAACATACAGCACTTCCAATTCATGTTTTTGCCTTTGGGAAAATGTTCCTGTAGCAATTAACAGGGTTATTCTTCAACTGGCATAAATCTGAGTAATTCCATTAAAATGACTGACTCTAGATTAGTTTACATCAACTGAGACTCTGACCTGATGTCACTCTCTTAAAACTTAACACAATGCTTTAAGTTCTTTGGGCTGCTAATGGTCCCTTCAAAGTCCATGCAGAAATTACATCTTTGAGCAAGTTTGATACAAAATGTACACCGTCATGTAGCTTAATAGCAAAATTTGATCTAGCATAAAGGACTTGAGCTCTATGGTGAGTTGTGCTTAAAAATCAATGGCACAATATAGCCTGTTATAACCTGAAATGAAATATTCTCTGCATTCTTAACTGGGTTTATTTTTAAAACTGATGTGTTAAGAAATGGCTTCAAAAACATTGTAGCATCCATGAAATTCATAAGATAGGCAGGGCAATGTTCCTGTATTCAGGAGAACATGGACTTTGAGGACTTGTTTAGCTTTATCTTTGACAATTAGGAACAACAATGAATCCTTTGGGTACTAAAATAATCTTGATTTTCTGTGCTTAATTATTGAAAGGAAGCTGTATAATGGGTTTCTGGAAGTATGTGACCCAAAAATCACTTCATCCACTTCTGCATAATGTACGTGTCATCAATCTTATTTCTTCTCAAGATCACTTAGAAAAAATTTGCCGAGTTGCTTATTGTTCCTTCGCAGTGCAAACACTAACACACAGCTTGCAGTGTCATTTGCCGTCTGGGCTTCACAGGAACCAGCTGAAAATGTTCTCCACAATTAGCATTTTCTGTAAATGTCTATCTGTTGACTCAGATTTAAATGGAGTCCATGACTTGCCTAGTTGGTAGCTGCTATACATTAATGACCAGAGCTTCACTGGGTTCAAGTTGATGCAGCTCCATGGACTTCAGTGGGGGCTATGCCTGCACGAGCTGAGACTCCTGTCCCTAAAAGATTTTTAGATGCATTTATTGGGCATGAATGGAAGTCCAGTAATACAAATGACCTCAAACTGAATTTTTTTTATAACTCTTCATTTGAAACAATAGCTCTGTTTGGATATTTGATCTCCACACCAGATGCCTTTATAGGCATATTACATAGAAAGGAAAAATTGGCAAAAATGGTACTGAACTTCGGGGCCATCTCATTCGCTTTCATCATCTTTTTTTAATAGGGCCTGAATTAAAAACCGTTGAAGCTGTTTGGATTGGGCCCTTAAAAATGGTAGTTTTAAAGTGAAATGCACGTAGAAACTAATTAAACAATACAAGCATTTAGCAATGATACTCGGCTATGCAGGGATATAAGCGGGGGTGGGGTAAGAAGATTAAATTATGTTAATTAACCTGATAAGAAGCACCTGGGGAGAATAAGGGATTGAAAGACTGGCTGATGGAGCACAGATGAACTAGTATAAAGCCAGGAAGTCGGCAGTAGAAGAGGGCTGAACTTTCTGAATGTTAGAGAAGGAATGAAGGAAAGAAAGAAACCAACCAACCTTGGGACAGTAGCAACCCTGGGGATGGAGGCCCTGAAGGAAGGGTTTATCAGGAGGGTGGTAGAGCAGAAGCCTGAGAGAGACAGAGTAGGAAATGGCTCAGGGAAAGGGCAGCAAGGTAGGACATTGCAGAGCTAGGCTACTGATTAGAGGGTCCCTGAGCTGGAACACAGAGTAGAGGATGGGCCCAGGTTCCTGCCAGCTACTGGGGAAGTGGCACAGTCTGGATAGTGCTATTTTGGGTGGAGAGACTTAGATAACCCCTGGAAGGGGAAATATACATAGTGACCTGCTGGAGAGCCAAGACACAATGAGGGGGGATCCCTGAGTCAGAGAGACAGAGGTGGAAAGGCATACGAAGGAGTGACAGGAGGAGGCATCAGATTTTGGAAGGAACTAATTCCAGAGTAGTTTAGTGATGACTGAACCCCATTACAGGGGGAATTTGACCACCTCCATTCCCTTGCATTGCCACTCTAGGCTCGGACAGGGTTGCGTGCCCTATACTCAATCATCCCTATGTAGGTGGATGGACAAGGGCAGGAAAAAGGTTTCGTTCCACCCACTCTACACGGCAGCCAATTGAAATGCTTTAGTAGCAGATTATTTCTCCTTGGAAGTCATGTGGAAACTGGGAAGAAATTGGGATACTTTGTCACACAGCTCCTTGCCTGGGCTTCTCTTGGGGCAGCATGACATGGGGATGTGCCTCGAGGCACAACCTTAGACAATACCACGAGCATATTACTGGGGACTGATTGAACTTCTTTGGGCAGTAAGTGTGGGACAAAAGAGTTAAAACATTCCAGCCAACTCAGTTAGGCTCCAATCTCTTGGCTGAGGCTGAGAAAATGCTGCACGTTCAGGGTTTCATCTCCATCATGTTCCAAAAGCTTAGATCCCTTAGACATTAACATAGCGGGTCTGTTGCTAATTTTGCATTGTCTTAAATCAGCAATGACCCTGTTTTATTGAGGGGAGTTACATGGGTGTGACTGACTAGAGACACGAGGATCAGGTCAGAACTGGCCTCACCGAGTAATACACCTGAACTCTGATAAAGCAACTCTCCTCAAACAACATTCAAAATATATATTGGACCTTACTGACCTGAGCACACCCACTGAAGCCAATATCTGTTTAATAATGCTGAGGTTCCCAGCCTAACTCTGTGGACTCTGGGGTCAAAAACTTGAGGGAACTTCTTTCACTAGGGACCATTTCATGTTCTCATTTTTGAAGGAGAATGTCCCATTTAGTTCAATAGGGCTGTGCACTCAAATCAATGGCGCAATATGGTCCTGAGATTTTGTATTGACTTTATAATAATTGAATCTGCCTCTTATGACATTGATCCTTTTATTGGATGGTTTTGTTTATTATATGTAGTGGTTATCAATTAATAATGCATAAGACCATCCAATTGGCCTAATCAGTACATGTGGAGCCCCATTCTGCGTTGTATTGAGCATTCTGGGTTTGATCTAGCAAATGCATTTAAGCATGTGCTTAACACATGGAACTACTTGTGCTTAAAGTGAAGCATGTGCTTAAATGCTGTCTCTAGAGAGAGGTCAGAACACTCACCACTTTGCAGGATCAAACCTCTAATCAAGGGGGAGGGAGGCAATCACAGTGCAGTAAATTTATTTAATGTACTGAGGTCCCAAATCTGTTTACATAGCAACATTTATAAACTACCATTAATTTTCTGCTGAGCCCCCATATTTTATCCAAATGCTATAAGATTTTCAGTTATAAATCCAAGGTATTTTATGGACAATAATAACTTGCATAACTGCATATTGTATAAACTGATCACCACAGGGTCAAAGGCGGATTGTTTTTCCCTTTTGCATTTACAGTACTGTGCAACTGGTTAGGTACATTTTAGGGTTCTTTGACCTTCCTCTGAAGCATCATATATTGGTTAATGCCAGAGGCAGAGTTGATGGACTAGTCCTCTGATCCAGTGTAGCACTGCTCCTCTCTTTTTAAATAATTTTGTTCACCTCATTTCAGAGAGTTAGTTTGGAAAAAGTTAGCTTTGTGTAGAGGAATTTGCCCCTCATGTGGAACATGCCCTATTGCTTTTTTGCAAAACTAATACATCATGGTGCCAAGACGAAGGGGGTTGGACAAGATGCAGGGGGTTGGACTAGATGACCTCCTGAGGTCCCTTCCAACTCTAATGTTCTATGATTCTATGCTGTGTTAGACAATTAGCCACTCAGTGGAAAAGTGTCTAATTGTTTTTCAAATTCTCTTTAAGGGGGCTGAATAATTCCTGCATGAGCCACTGGATAATGTAGAATATCTTCTAATACATAGGGAATCTTGAGAGTGGGGAATCAGCATTAGCGAAATCTTGTAACCCTCTTTCCTTTGAGCAGTTTGAAACAGATGGCAAAGACATTCAATATGAAAAAGCCAGAGACTTGGGGAATCTTTTACCTCCAGCTATTTTTTCTGCCTTGTTCTTTTCCCCTCCTCTTATTTTCAAGGGGATAGTATTTAGAGGAAATTGTACCTCTTCTCTGTTTCCTTCAGCTACGTTTTAATAGCCAGGATGCTTGTGCTGACAAGCTTGCGAACCCTACTGTGGCTGGATTGTGCGAACCTTGCACACCCCCACGTTTCTAGTGAAATCAGTGGAGAGGCTCCATTGTGGTAGGAATGTGGCATGAGGTCCCTGGTTTGGTAAAGCCTATTTTTCTTCCCATGGTGGCTTTGAAGTGCAAATCCTTTGTACTGGGGTCCTCCTGGCAATGCTTAAAGCAAGTAGTGACTGGTCATACAGGGCAAATACTGACTGATTGGAAGTTGATGATAGGCTTTTAGTTCTACTGAGGGGAGGAAGAAGTTAGTTTCCTGGACCTGGAACACAGTGTGGGTGTAAAAACTGCTTAACCCACTTTTTTTGTTTCCTCAGTTTCACTGTTTATTTTCCTTATGCTTTGTCTCTTCATTACTAGGTTGTGGGGAGAACAGTTACTTCCTTTTTTGTTAAATTGAGGGGCAATGCTGACTCTTCCCTGAAGAAATCTCTTTATGGTCTTAGACAGTGAGCTGTTGTCATGGAGAACTATGTAACTATTTGGGCCTTGATCCTTCAGTAGGATTTCTGTGGGTATACCCTGGCCCCTGTGCTGAGCACTGGAGCTGTATCGTGTTCTGCAGCTTTCTTGTTGTACGTGTATGCGAGGTGAAAAGATTGACATTTGTTTTCCTTATCCTTGATTGGTTATGCAGATTCTGTGTTTCTTCCAAGTTCTCCCCTCGCCATGAGCAAACTGAGCCTCTGAAGCATCCTGCTATATATTTTATTCCCTTATAAAATTTGGCTCAAAGAAACCTGAGGACAGTCAAAAATTCCTCGAGGGAAGGAGAGAACACTGCAAAGAACATGAAAATAAAACAATCTCAATAGACGTGCTCATCCTCTGTTCTGTCAGTTGTCATTCAAGAATACTAAAGTTATTGATGGATTTCGTTTTCCTGGTTTTTAAATATAAACAGGTACTTATGGACCTCACTCATCACGACATCCTGAACAACAGTTATGGGGGAAATGTTGCATAGCGAGGTATGCATCAACGTACGTAGCTGTGATAGCAATTTTGTTACAGACAGGAGAGTGACTCTTTTCCAGAAGATAAGGTACATGCAGTGTCATCAAGGCTGCCCATCTAAACTCCTTTTTAGGGCCTTTTTTGTTATGCCACGTATATTTCTGCAAATGCAGTGATTCCACTATGACTCGTCAATAAACCACCACATCTGTGCTTTTTCCTATACCCACACCATCCCTGAAATGTTTAGCAGTTCTGGGTTGGCATTGTAAATGAATGAAAAAAGAGCAACAATACTGTATTGAGTAGTTTAGTGATCGAACTCAACCACAGTGCTATGGAACTGTAATAGTTAGTGTTTGTTTGGATTCCTAGCTCTTTCATGTATGTAATGATCACAGAATCATAGAAATAGCAGATGGGGATTAAGACCTCTCAGATCATGCAATCAATCTCCTTGCCACTGCAAGGTGATTCTCTGCATTGTGACTTTTCCTAGTACTTTGTTCAGTCTAATTTTAAATGTCTCAAGTGCTGGGCCTTCCTCCACTTCCCTGGGGAGGCTATTACATAATGGAATAGGTCTAATTACTCAGGCATTTTCCTCTATTTAGTCAAATGTTTCCTTTTGCTTAATTTCATCCTATTCCGTTTACATATTCATTATTTGTATTGCAGTAGTGCTTAGGACCCCATTGCACTAAGTGCTGTTCAAGAATTGAGCAGAAAAATGGTCTCTGCCCCAAAGAATTTACAATCTAAGTAAACCCTCTCTCTCTTTGGTGTTTGCAACCTCAATGCCATGATGGAATAGCTAGCATCTACAATGACTGCTTTAGCATGCTTGATTGCAGATACTGGCTAATGAGATCTGGGTATGGCACAAATATAGCAACGGTTAATTTAGATAACTGACTCATCAGGTAAGTCCTCATGTGAAACTAATTATACTAATGTTCATTGTGATGAGGGATTGAGAGATTTTGCATTATTGTGCTAGATCTCACTCTCCACCCACGTGGAAAGTCATGCAACTCTTCTATTGAATGGAGCCTTAGGATAATCCCAGTCCTTCATACAATGACTGGAAGAAAAAGGGGCAGAGGGGAAACACAGGGCCTTCCTGTTTCAGAGGGAGATTTGGATTGTGATAGAGTCAAGTGCTAAACTAAGAAGGAGTGCCAGCAGAAGTCTATAATAATCATAGATAAATGAGGAAGAACAGCATACATGCACTTACATACCACTTAATTCTTTGCACACTTTAGTTCCCTGGAAAGGTGTTAATTTATTTTAAGGGTCTGGGATCTTGTTTTTTCAGCTGACTGTTTCATGCTACCACAGCCAGATTAAATTGCATTTGCTGCTTTCTCAAAAACTTTATCTGCTATGTATAAAATTCTTTTATGGGGAGAGGCATCTGTTCTAGGCATTCTGTTTCATTAGCATGAATTTGGCTTATGGAGTGACCTTAATTATTAATATTTTAGATAGGGTCAATGTCTGCTCTGGGTTGCCTCTGTCAACTCCCTTTGATGTAAACAGGAATTGCGCACTGGGATTAAGAGCAGTTTGTAGCACAGTAAGCAGAGCACAAATTTGATTGGGGGCCTTATCCTTGACTTCATTTTTCTCCTCTCCTCAGTTAATTGCAATCTATTCCAACTACTATGTTGCAGTATTAGAACAAGAAAATTATCTCCATAGGCAGCATGTTATCTGCATCCACACACGGAGGCATCTCTTGAAATGACACATGCTTCTGAATGTATGTGATGTCTTCACCAGAGACACTTCATTTACATTTATTACAGGCTCAGGCTGCTAACTCCAGGCCTAGGTGGAATAAGTAAATTAAGTATATTGACTTTTATTTGCTTGGTTGTAGAGCTGAACTCATTCCAAAATCAAAAACACATGAAGAAACACCATGTTAAAATGCTCATAACTCAACGAAATGCTGCCATAATCTGTCACTGGTGATGCAGAGGGAATGACCTGAAAAATGAATACCTTAGCGACTAGACCCAACGTTCAGATCCCAGTCTGAACATCTTCAGCTTTTGGGGATGTTTTGAATCTGGAGTTCTGGATCAAGGCCATCTCTACTGGTTACTTCTGTTACAGTGGGTGAAATCCTCACCCACTGAAGTAGGTAGGATTTTTGCCATTGATTTAAATGGGGTCAGAATTTTGCCTATTATATCTAGTGGTGGCTGTAGTTGAACATTAGTGGGTAAAGAAAAGTGTGCAGTAGTTTCATAATGCACAACACACACACAAGCACACTATAGACTTAATGATTTGTTGAATGTAAAAGCTGGTTGCATAAAAGATTTATTTTTAGCTGATTAATACCATCTGTCACTAGGTTTTCACTGTGCTGCAATAAGTGTTTCAGAGTCTCAGCAGTGCAGTCAAATAAAAAAGCCCTGTTTCTTGCAGTGGCATTCCCCTTGCCCTGACACTTTCATGCCTTGGATGTGCTCTGGAGATGTTGAGTGCATGAGGTTGGACATGCATGAAACATAGGTGAAGTGCTGCTAAAAGCTGCCTAAGGGAAGATTTTAAAATCGCTGAGGGAGAAATGTACATTTTAAAATTAGCTTGGTTATAGAGGATGGATACTTTTCAGCAGAGATGGTCTATTAAGTCTTTTTTCATGTCTAATTTCTATAATTCTCTGATCTTTGTACATTATGCAACAACATGGGTTGAAATGCATGTGCAAATCCATTAATATTATCACTTTCCTCCATAACCTTATTTCTTTCTTTAAAGCTTTGGACTGTGGGATAAATAAGATGTGAGTACCTTAAAGAAAAACAAAAGTGTAGGGTGCTTCTTTGTCCAAAGAAGGGATCCCACCTCCCCACCCTGCACGAGTGACACTCCTATCTGTTTGGAAATCTAGCCCACAGTGCTTAACAAATGAATGCCTGACCTGCCAAAATAGAGCAGGGAGAGTGAATAAGGCAGACCACTATATATAAACTCTGAGCACTCTTAATAAGTCTCTCTCTCTCTCTCTCTTGACTTTGACACTCTTGTGTTCTGCTCCCTGATACTCAGATGATGTAGGAGGCACACAAAGATGAATGGGAGAAAGTTTTACTTGAGCAAAGTTCTCACTGGCCTGGTTTACTCTCGAATCAGAGAGAGGGATGCAGAAAGAACATGGGTACTGAAGCTGAACTGTTGCCTGCAGCTCAGTTACTCACTGTGAAATCATATAGACTTTTTGTATATAATTAAAAAACCAAAAATACCCCAATGCCTCCCCCGTCTTCTCTGTGCATTCCAGTAAAACTGTACTAAGTTGCCATGTGGCTCTGTGTGGAAAACTGGATTTAGGACTGGGAATGTAGGACACGTGTCTACTCTACAGGTGGAACTTCTGAAGCACCACAAATCTGTGACAAGAGGTTCACCGGGTAGCTTCAAAAAGCAGGTTTTCCGCAGGACAATTTGGAGGATGGTGAGTTGGCTCCCCACTCAACCAATCTTCAGTTTCCTCTTCCTCATTCATTTCCCTTTATGCTCCTTTTCCAGTCATTGCTCTGTATTTCCCCCATCTCCCATCCCCCTCCCTTTTTAAAATCTTTCACCCATTCTTTGCTCCCACCTTTATCACTGTCCTCTCTGCTTCAAATCTTTTTCCTTCTCACCTCTTGCACTCCACAGATGAGTCTGAACCCAAACTCAGGATCTAAAGAGCCCTGAACTCGGAGCAAGTCTGAATCAAGATCTTAATTCTGTGATTTTATATGCTGTGTAACATTTATTCAGATGCTTTTTGCCTGGTCCTGAGTTTCCCACCTCTTCAACTGAGGCAGGGCTCTTGAATACCCTTGACTTTTGAGTCCCTAAAATACCTTAACTCCTGCAGCCAAGAAAAGCATGGGGATACAGGGATCATTCCTTCCCATCTGCCTGTTAAAATTTTAGCCTGTGTAAAGGAAAAATACTTAGTTACTATGCTTCTTAATGCAGGATTAATTGGTGAAAAACAGGTAACTATCTATAGTGATCCCTGGCTTCCAAAAGTTCATATTCTCTTTGGTTTCCCTTTTTGCTGGCCTCCCATAGACTATGGCACCATCTCTTCCTGTGAGTTATAGATACTGACTGCCCTATTGAGTTTTAAATATCGCGAAACTCTTACATCTTTAAAAACTTTCAACCGTATTCATTTTCTTGATGCAGGGCTTCTTTTTCATATCTGAGGGAAAACTGCACAGTGCGAAGAAGACTTTTTAGCCTTCTGTGGGCACTGGAAAATGTTTATTTTTTCCCCTAAATCTAGAAAGGAGATACTCCAATAACTGCTTTATTGCTCTATGGCCTTACCATCTGTGGTGGGCTCTTTGTAGAAGACACCTTGAACCTGCCTCCAGAGTGCCACGAACTCTTGAAACCAGGAAAGACTGATGTTCTGTTCCATTGATTCAAAGCGTGATTACTTTTGGCTCCCTCTGGTTCCATCACTGTGGGGTGGTTGGCTTATGCTCATTTGACCTGACCCCGACCAAACCGTAATAAAGTGAGTGTCGAGTGGCTGAGAATGGGATTCTGTTTTAAGAAATTTCAGACTTTGCTCTCATTTTCCACCCCTGTATTTTAAAAACCCTTTAATATTAGAGGAGGAAGAAAAAGTGAAAGCAATGGTCACTCATCACTTTAATTTCCTCCATTATAGGCCAGCATCAGCCAGAGCAGCAATCCAAAGGGTGAGTAAATTGCTAGAGACAAATGATTCTGGTGGCCATCTGTCTCCCTCCATTCATGCCCTAGGTAAACTAAATGAGGAACTTCCATACTCCTGCCTTAGCTTTGGTGGAACAAAAAACAAAACCTGCTTAGGGTCAAAAAATACGCGTCCCTGCTGTGAAGCTTGTAGTTACTCCTATTACTTTTGTTGTTTCCCCAGTTTCCTGTTGTGCTAACGATGCCTTAAGAAGCTGTTGTACAGCATTGTGCTGTGCTCATAAATGGCTGAGTTCTGAGTTTGTAGCATTTGGGTGCTTTGGGATTCTTCAGGATGCAAGGGTCAATGTATACACGTATAATAGTTATCATTACAGTAGTCCTATCCAGAATAACCAACCACCTCCAACAGGACAGGTTGGCTTGTCAGTGAGGTATTCAGCTCCACATGCATTCATCTTTTTGTGAGTTTTTTTTCCTTCTTGTAGGCCGCTTTAGAGCATCATTTTGTTTCTCTGCATTGCTGCTCAGTTGCGCACACAGCATGGCAGTCCTTCCTGAAGATGTGTATAAGTGGAGGACTCACAAACATTACTTCCCCTGCCCAGGGAAGCAAGAGTGATTTCTAACTTATCTGATCCTCTAAAGAAAGATCCAATTTAGATTGAATTGTGGCAACTCAGGCTCTTGGAGAGGGTTTATCAATAGGCCTCTGAATAAAGATTTGATTGCCCCTGGACTCCAGGCAGCACACAGAGTGAACTCTGTTACCAGATATACTTCACTTAGCTTGGTCTCTCTAACTACTGTGTCTGGACTAGAAGGCATTGTTTGTGGGAATCAGCTAGCTTTACATGATCATCTTGGACAAAGATGGACAACCTACCCCATGCAGTCATGTAGTCAAAATCAGTTAATTCATCTGCAAGTTTTGATCCCAGGAGGCTCATCTCATCTGCATGTATAAACTTAAGCATAATTTATGTATAAAAGACTCATATTTTTTTTCTTTTAAATAAATTGTGCTGCAGAGTTTCCTGGAGTTTCCTAAAGCTGTCAATTCAAAAGAGTGAAATCCAGGCCGCTCTCAAGTCAATGGCAAACTCCCATTGACTTCAGTGAGGTGAGATTGTTACCCAGAAAGTTGCACCACTTCAACTGAGTGGAGTGTGGCCCATGATCCTGTACAGACTTTCTTTTTGGCTATTGTATGTCCTCTAGACTTGATGAAGTCTCCTTTTAGCTACAATGGCAACACTATCTCCTGGAGAAAAATAAGTGGGATCACAAAGGGAGACAAACAGTGGAGGGGTGAGGAATGCCCCTTTTGGGTAGTATTGATGCTCTTTGTACTTATGTATATGGAAAATTTGACAGTACTGGGAATGTTGGGATAGATGGATTTGCCTGAATTGGACTTAATCAAAATTTGTGAAATGCTGTCTTAATTTAATGCACTATATAAATATTTCTGATACTTGTAATCAGTTCTAGTGCCTAACCCATATAGGAGATTCTACATTGTGCACTTTCTAGACCTCAGGTAAAATTTTCAAAAGCAAGTGAAAATGAAGTGACTTAGGTGTCTAAATCATGTTTGAAAGTAAGACTGGTGCCTAAGTGGCTTATGTGCCTTCCCGAACATGATCCCCCTTGCCTTCATGTGTACAGGGAGATTTTGATAGACCAGTAAAAGGGCCAGAAACCACTTGGTTACAAGAAATATGATAATCAATATTGCATTAACAGCAGTCAAAATCGTTAGGCCTTTCTGCATGCCCATGCAGCCATGGCATGACTAAGCCAAGAGGGGGTGGGGGACAGTTGGGTGATCATGGGAAAGGAGCCTCTTGCTCAACCTTTGCCTGATCCTGGGCCCCTCATGGTGGTCTCTGTGGTCTGTTGGATGTGCTGGGTTGTGTTTTAGGAGGAAGCTTATCTATGCATGCCCTCTGGGAGATGTTTGTTAGGGCCTCAAGACTTGTTAACTGCAGTCACTGCAGGAACACATTAAGTTAATTAGTACTCTGAGGTGACCACTTTGAAACGACTTGCCCAACAAGCTTTTTTGTGTGTGCTATTGTCTACTAACAAGCATAAATAATGGGAGGAGAGGTTTGGATTCTTTGGGACCTCTTCTTGAACACAGATTTTGGGGGTCCCCCAATGGCAGCTGGAAGACTGGCCAATTGGATAGCTGCCGCTGTACCAGTTGAAAGCCACCCCAAACTTTGGTAATTGAGGGTTGGGGGTGTTTTACTAACCTATTGTGGATGTGTGAAAGAGCTTGAGAGTAAGTAAAGAATAGCTTTTAAGTTCTCTTGTGTTATACTCTTTCCGCCAGTCCATCTATTGGCTGGCTGGCAGTTTCTCCATTTGGTTTATTTCCTGACACCACCTCACACAGCGTAAAGTTTCACAGAGCTTTGGGTTGGCAGAACCTTGATAGCTCATGGACTCAGTGAAGTTCAATGGAAAAGTCTGGTTGGATGTCTTGTTCACCTCCCACCCCTGCAGTATGGTAGTGTTAGGATTTTGATCACTTTGCAAGATAAGATAAGAAAAATGTAAACTTTAGAGCCTACACTATGCGCAGCTGTATATTATTTATTAATTGTATTGTAGTAGCCATGTTGTGTTAAGTACTAAAGAAGCCATAGCCAAAGAACATCCCTACCCTGAAGAGTTTACAATCTAATTATAAGACGGGATGCGAGAGGTGGATGCAACAAGCAGATATGGAAAGAACAAGGTAACAATCAGACAACTATGATCAGTGAGACAGGCAGTGGTCACAGCACACCTACTAACACCTTAACTCTCCTTCTCCTTTATTTGTCAAATGGTTTGGGAAATCTAAATGGAAGAGGGGAGGGAAGAAATAAGAACTCTTGGAAAACAGAATGAGTAATTTATTAAGGAGTCCAGATCTTCCTTTACAAGTGTGTCTCTCAAACCACATTTATGTGACCATTTGATCTTCATGGTAAACCACATGGGATGCATGCTCTTCGTGTTCAAAAATCCCAAAGGAACACACCCAAAGATGTGAAAAATTATCACTTATCAAATATCTCCCCCAAAACATATTCAGATAGATTTCCCTGATGGAATAAATTAACATCACTCCATTAAAGTTATGTCAGTTTACACCAGCTGTGGATTGGCTAACTGTTCAGACCATCAAAATCTTTTAACTAATTTCACTATGAAAATGCATGGAAATGAGGGCAATAAAAAGGAAAGGAGCAGGGAAGGAGATTCAGTGAAAGGAAAGAAGTGTTAGACAAATCAACATCCATCTCACTTAACCCTAGGTTGTCCTAGGTATTGCTACAGTTAATAACCTGAAACTCGGCAGTAGTTAACCTCAAAGTATGTAACCCAGGTCTCAGAGACAGTGAGGATCACATCAGAAATGACTAAAGAGGTTGTCTAAATCAGCTTTGGAGGAACTTTTAAATGTTCCTTCTTTTCTATACATATTCCATCCTAGAATACAAACAGTTGGATGGTCCCCAAATAGGGTACTGGAGCACTTGGACGGTGGCCCAGATCTAAAGGGCTAGATATTAGCTGGTATAAATGACCATTGCTGCATTGGAGCATAAAGAGTTTATTCTGTTTGAACACAATGATTTTCAGTCCTGCTTGTTAAAATAATTTAAAGTGGGTCTAGCTATTTTTAGGTGAGGTGAGATGTACACTTTCATGTTACACTAGACATCAGACAATATGTCAGTGATCAATAATAAAGGTTTCAAAATTCTAATGGAATATGTTATATGCATATTTGTAGTCCCTCTTCCTTGCTTCAAAGAAGGAATTTCCTAAATGTATATTCATCTTAATTTTCTGTCAAGAAATCCCTTGGTGAGCAGTCAGAATCTCCAGTGCCTTACATCAGTGCCTGATGTAATTTTAGAGTGGTACTAGCAAAACTGAACAATAATTTAAATTAAATTCCCTTTGCCATATTCAATTGTAGTCTAGCTCCTAGACATGAATTCAGTGTTCTTGACATGGGACTACGGCTTCACTAAATATACGTGGGGATCATATTCACTTGAATGTTCTTCTTTTCAGTTTCACTGACTTTGTCTCCTTGTGATCAACATTGTATGTAGGTCAAGGTTAAATAAATAGTTTAGGAATGTAGGACAAAAGAATTGCAATTCCAGATTAGAGCCGTGGAATAGCTAGTCTGATGTCCTGTCTCTGACAGTGGTTGCTATGAGATACTACTGAGGAAGGAGCAAGAAACCCCATAGTCCACAGTTACGCACTAACCTGGCCATAAAGGAAGCATTTTCCTAACCCATGACAATTAGTGGTTGACCTTTTGCCCTGAAGCATGAGGTTTTGTATCACTTCTAATTACTTTAATCCTATATATTGCAACTGTTGTAACTAACGTCATCCAAAGGGTTTAAGAGCTGTGTAGCCCTCGTGCTGAGTTTTACTGCATGTGCACTTTCTAGGGAAGTGTTTTCTTCTTTTCTTGGTTTAAAACAATTCCTCTATCTTTTAGGTGTGGTCTCCAAAATCCTCAATCAAACATTGGGTATAAAGCTTCTATTATATGCAATGGTGAACGGCCAGTATCTTAACAAGGGGTGCCCCAAAATGTCATCCTTAGATTTATAGTACTGAAAATGCACTGGGTCATCTTGCAAAGAGAAGGATTGAGGGACTGTAGAATCTATTTGTTTTTGTTTTGTTTAAACAAAGACCACCACCAAGGAAGGAAGAGGCAACATAAATCTGCCAAACTTCTATTAAGAGTACTTTACTGTAAATGTGTATACTTGGTTACTAAAAATACACTGGGTCTATTGTTAAAATAGCCTTATGTGTGATTTGAAATAAATGTGTATCTTGCACATGTGCGAGAGGGAAACCTCTGGTGGAGAAATAAAGGGATCTTCCTCATTGAAAATGTCTGATGTATTCAAAAGGCAACAAATTTGCTCTACAGAAGTTATGGAAGAAGTCATCACTGGGCTGATGTAGTAGAAGAAAGGGCGTGAATATCATTAGACAGAGAAATCATCTCAACTCTCCCTTCAGATTCCTAATAAAATTTTATTATGGGGATTTCACAAGAGTTCCCACCAATGTGCTTAGTGATAACAGACTTTTATACTGATTATATGTTGTGGTGACACTTAACCTGGTGCAGAGAAGTCATCACAGGGCCCAGGCACCACTAAGTCCCACTTATGGCCTAAATAGGACTTAAGTAGAGGATAAACTCTGAAAAGGGGTAATTTGAGAGAAACTTGTTTATGAATATATATTAAGAGGACTGTGGCTCTTCTGCATGCTCCTGTTGATGATGATCAAGCTCAAAACAAAAGTAAATAAAGCTCTAGTTCCTTTTTTTTCCAAAAAATAAACGTGTAGATGAGGATTTGGTGGCAGCTATGGACACACCATCCCTAGCAATGGCTATGGACCCATCATGCCCTAGTTCAGCCGAAAGTAATGGGCTAGATGCTTGGTGAAAACACTTGGTGAAAGTCTGTGGCTTGTAATGAGGAGGAAGTCAGACTAGATGACCATAATGGTCTTTTCTGGCCTTAAAAATCCATAAATCTATTAATCCAGAATTATGGCAGCCACTGTGACTACTGGATTCTTGGGCTGGACAAACTGACATCAGGAGGAAGGCCAAGCAGCCCTTGAATAGCTGATGAAATGTTGCTAAATGATCACTATACCGAACAGTTCTTTCAGACTTCTTGTAATGAGGAAAACCATACACTTCTGTCATGAATTGATTGCAAAGATTGAAGAACTTCAGAATTAAGGCCGAGTCAGGTACGCCTTGTCTTGATAAAAGTTCTTCTAAAGTTCCACTGGCAGAGTTAGCAGCGAAGTTTTGTGTCTTGATGATGGAGTTGATAAAGCATCCATTAATTTGAGGTGCTTTATCTCTGTCGTTTAAGAACTGAAAAAGCCAAACGAAAAACAAATGCAAGCAAAATGCAAACTTCAGATTTTGTACAGATCCCCTTTTTCCTCCTTCGAGCACCAATGAGTGATTAAGTAGAATTCTGCCAAATGAGCCCCTTATGGTTTTATTTAAAAATGTTTGCAAATACAAGCCTAATGGACAAATGATGGTATCCAGCTTGTCCCTCGGTGTTGTGTGTCTCATTGCTTTAGTTAAGTATGAGAGGGTGGAAGAGAGCATTAGGACAGACTGACACAATAAAGAAGAGGCCGGGGAAAAAATGAACAGTTTGTTCTAATTTATACTAGTTTGTATATCCCCATATGGGCTGTTCTGCAGCTCAGAATAGCTGGAACATAAAATAAACTGGCCACTCCCCTCTGCAGACCGCAAACAGATTCCTGACCCAATGTTCACGTGCCTTTAAGTTGCGGACTGCACAGGAGGGCAGTAGAAAGTTGCGTACATTGGTTCTATGCCACCGCTGCACAGTGGGTTATGATGTGTAACCTCTTTATATCATTACAACAGCATAAAGGGGCCCCAGCAGCCACTAGAAGTGGGCCCTTTGACTATTATTAGAAGCAGTGGTAGTAATAGTACAGTTACTAGTACTTATTTGCAGCGAGACGTTGACCAAAGACCCAGTCATGATTGTCGCTATTAGGAAGTCGCTACTAGTCTTTGCCCCCAAAGACCCTCAACAAAATTCACTCTGGTCTACTAAAGAGAATGTGATGAGGCTCAGTTCTGAGCTGGCCATAAAACTGATCCAGTAGAAATCCCACGAAACTCAATAGAGGATTTCAATAAGTTATAAAAGACAGATGCCATGTTGATGCCAGGATGAAAACAAAGTCACCAGTCTATTACCATTGAAGCTATGAGAAGAATAGAGCAGGGGAACAGCTCTCACTTATTTTGCAACACTGCAAAATGTCCCTCTACCAAATATATTTCACTTCTTTCTTTAAATACAGCAAAACAGATGACAAATGCTTCTAGGCAAGAGTGAATTAAATAGATAGCAAGGACATCAGAAATCATTTTGGATAAAATAACCCCATGGCACCCTTTGCCCAGCATTCAAACAGAAATAGAAAAGCAAGCTTTTGCAGTGGTAGTTGGGCTTGTCTGAGTTAGCAGCCAAAGAAAAAATAGCTTCATTGCCTTAGAGCAATTGTATGAATTGGAAGAAATTTAGACCCCCATTTCAAGATACATTTTGAATAACTATTGAGATGTCTCAAAGAATGTCAGACTTCACCCTTCCTCTTTTTTTCCCTTCACCAGGTCTCCTTCTCTCCTTATTCATGCATGTCTTTCCCATTTTTATTACTTTTTCCCTATCCTAACATGTTAAGTCTATGTGGTATTGTCTGGTCTTGCAGCTTTGAGAAGTTGTAAAATTGCATCTATTTTATTGGTGATCCTGTGAAACATACAAACTGTAAATTTACTGTTTTGTACTTTTCAGTTTCTTTATGAAAACTAGTAAGTTCCATCTTTATTTTTTTCTGCGCATGTGAATTTTAATGCATCTCTGCAACTGCCAATTTTGGGAGGACGAAAGGCAACAGAAGTGCTAACAAATGCTAATTTCTCAGGGCATCATGCACCCAAGTGAATACTATCTACTAGGAGTCAAGCAATATTTTAAGTTTTTGCTTTTCCTCTTGTCTAGACCAGTTGTTTTCAACCTTTTGATATTGGTGACTCATTTGAAATAAAAAATGTTCATGGCCTGCTTTCATTTACTGTGAAAGTAGAGAAGAAAAAGAAGAGTATAAAAAAGTCCTTTAACAATACTAAATCTATATTTTTATGTGTATTTTGAGAGGTTGACAGAGAATACCTGATGTTGAGGGGTAAAGATGTGAGGAAATGGTGGTGGCGGGAGGAGTGCGATTCTTTGCTTTAGATTGTAATAAAAATGTCAGTGCCCGAGTCATAACCCGCTCCCCATTGCTTTTTGTGACTCTCCTGGGGGGGTCATGAACCACTGGTTGTGAGAATGGCTGGTCTAGCTGACACCTTTTTGCACGTTATAGTGTGCTTTGGCACTTAAATAGTGCATTATATGCGTTCATTAATTGTCGCACTGCCCTATGGGATGCTAGATGGGGAAATCAAGGCTAAAGCAGGGATTTTTCAAAGGACCTTAAGGAATTTGTTGTCAAATCCCTTTGGCTTGACTAAACTCAGAGGATCCTTGTTTGGCATGATAGAACAAGGGAATTCTGGGAACTGTAGTTCCTTGAAGGATATCTGGGAATTGTAGGCTGGACTGCAATGCATGATGGGAGAGGAAGTAAGCTATTAAAAAAAAAAAAAAAATCCTTTCCTTAGCCTGGAGGGAGAGGAGTGGAGTACTTTGTTCAGAAATGGAAAAGTCCTTCAAGGAACTAAGATACAGCTGGACCCTGGAGAGGTGTAAGGTAAGAGAAGAAAAAATGTAGCAATACAATACAGCACTGTTGTGAATAGAGACCTTATGATAGGGACTGATCCATGTTTAGGGGCCTCAAGTTGGGGCTTCCAGAGACAGTGGGAGGAAACCCCCTTAAAGTGGGGGAACAAGGACAGGCACTTGCAGAAAAACATTTAGTCCTGGAATGGTTGTAAGACTGGTTTGTTCTCGGTGGATTCATATTGATTTGGCTAGAGGGTCAAATCATTTTACCAGCCTGAGGAAGACAACAAGGCACCAGTTGCAACCTGATGCTGGCACAGGGCGAGTTGCCTTTCAGGACTGTGTCAGAGTAGGTAATTTCTGATCCTTATTCAGTAGGAAGAAAGGCTATTGTGTGAAAACACACTGCAGGGAAAACTGCTGACTTGAACTTGCTCTTTATCACTAATCACAATCTTCTGTGTTTGTAGCTCATTAGCTTTTCTAGGGTGTTGGTAAATTCCTTTTTCATTAATGCGTAACAAATGCAAAAACCACCTGTGAAGCACTTACCTGCATCACTTTTTTTTGTGCCCAATTTTAAAAAACCTAACAGATTTCTTCCTTTAGATATCCATTATTATAAGAGGCCTTATTTTATGACATCCAATTTGTATTGGTACAGTGTCTCTTGACAGATCTATGAAATTAACAGCTCTTTATGACACTGGGTTTTACTCTTTGCTCTATATATTAGTCAGTTTCTTTCATTGCCACTTATGCCCTTTGGAGGGAAGGAAATGTGCTTGCATGAGATGGCATAGTGAGGGGAGGGGTTATGTCAGTGGCTTTCATATTGTCTATTAAAAGAGATAATTCCAAGGAGTAGACCAGACCTCAAAAAGCGCTCCCGAACAACCAATTTCAGAGGGAAGACAGAGCTGTCAGAAGTCTGACTTTCTAATACCTAAACAGCTGTTAATTTGCTCGGCTGCCTGATCTACTGGGAGTAGAAATGACACTCCACTCACATGACCTCTGGTGTCAGTCATTATGGGAGCCATCTGCATTTATATTGTCAATGTGCAAACTTTCCTTACTTCCTGAAGCATGAAATCACCTTTCAGAAGTAAGAAATATGACCCTTTCTCTCAAGAGAAGTTAGCTACTTTGTCTAAGGCTTCAAGTCACATGGCGAAATCATTAAACTTTCTTGTCTGACTTAGGCAACATCAAAGTCTGATGGAATGGTATCTGCTTTGCAAGAGCAAGTGTTATCACTATTTAACGAGAGGTCTGTTAATATTTTTTTTAGTCTTTATAGGGATTGATGCTCCACCATTGAAGTCAATGGAAATTTTGTCACTGGGTTCACTAAGAGCAGGGGAGGGTCCCTTAGTGCCTTATTTTCCTCTTAGTGCTGTGAGAAACAAAATGGGCAGCACCAGTAAAATTGCATGAAATTACTTTCATGTGTCTGTGTGTACAGGGCAAAAATTTGCCCTTTCTTCCTCCATTTATTGCAATAGGGCCCTAAATATTAACATGGTGGTGGTGTAGTGCTGAGAGCCAGTAGCTGACCCAGCACTCTGGTTACACGAGCGCTAATTAGCTCCACTGCAAAGGCCTGAGGGAGGAGGGGAGTACTTAACTGCTACCTATGCCACCAGCTAGAGAGGCTAGTTAAAAGTACAGGAAGGAAGTGCAAATAGGGGAAGGCTAGTAGAGCCCAGAGGAAGAAAAGTCTCAATGCTGAGATCATCCTCTCCCTGAAGAAAGGGCTGAGGGTTGGGAAAAGCTGTAAATAAATGTGCTATGCGTGTGATGGTGCCTTTAATGAGGTGACAAGCAACCAAAACAGGCATCAGAGATTGTTTGAGAGGAACTCCCAGGGCAGGAGGGAAGCCTGCCCTATTAGAGGTATAAATTTTTGCAGCTGTATTGAAGTCAGTGGAGCTATGCCTATTTATATCAATTAAGGGCCTGGCCATGTGTGTATCTTGCTTCTGACAGGTAACTGTTGTTCCCAAGGTCCATAATAACAATTTGATGCTTCCCCCCCCCACTTCTGTATCTTCTCCCTTGCTTATCCTAGGTCTGGATCTCTCTCCTAGCAGTGGTGTGCAATGCCAGCATGCTCTTCCTTCAGATGCCTTCATAAAACTAACTTTCTTCTAGGCAAGCCTGTTTATGCTAAGCCACTTGAATAAAAATGCTGCTGTCCACCCTTTAAAAAAAATGGCAGCGCTAGTATAGGGTTGTCCAGTACATTTTATGCTAGATTGGTTGTGTGTTCTGGCTCTATTTCTGCAATTGGATCAAATCAGATTAATCTGTTGTGGATATCTTTCAGTCAGCAGGACTCCATTTAGGTACAAGAGTCTCTGCACACATCTGCAATCAAATCTGTGCCTTAGATGGTAAACTCTACCTTAGGGTAAGGGTCATGTATTCCTTTGTTTCTATACAGCATGAGTTGTTTAGCTTCTAATGATGGCAGTGTTATTCTCCGCTGGAAATATTTGACTTTGCACAGTGGCTCAAAAAATGCTGATCTTATGAGGAAATGGGTATTTTATTACCTTGTAAAATGACTTGAGCTTTAATTTTTAAAGCTAATTAAGTTACAGATGTTTTAACCTTAATTGGTGTAGTTTAAAGTGCAAAGTATCTATCTTTACCTAAAATGTGCCAGTTTGAAGAACAAGCTTAAACTTATTAAAGTTATCTTATGTAACATTATATTGCTGTGTACAGATCTCTCTCTCTTTCTATATATATATATATATATAGAATATATATATAAAATGAAATTCTACATTCCAGCTACAGGGTTCCCCATATTTTGAGTGAGACTGCAGAACTTTTAAAAGTCAAATTTGGGACCAAGAAACATTTTTCATCTTTAAAGATTGGGAGGGAGAAAATCTGCTTCATTTTTTAAACTTAAACTTGCTGAACCATAATATGTTTCTGTGCACTCTTATTACATAGCCTTGTTGTAAAAGCAACATGATACAGAATGAGGTAAAAAAGCACCTCAGGATTCATTAAACCCACTGAAATGGAACCAGCAAATCAGCTCCAGTTCATAAGTGTGAGCTGGCTCAAACTTTCTGGGCAGCTATTGCTGTAGTTTGTTAGAAGATTTACAGGACATGAGCAATAGTCAGGAAAAGCCTGGCAAAAGTTTAGACTATTTAACACAATATAGGCTATTTAGAACTTTCCTCCCAGACAGGCAGGGGTGTGGGAGAACAGGCTGGGGGGCTGTGTTGTTCTGGTTGAGAACCTCTTCACTCTGATCCATCTCTCAAGTCCATTCAACACCGCTACCCCACATATGTATCAGTCTAGGAGCCTTGAAAGCAAGCACTGAGCATAAGTGCTTAAGAAATACATATTGCTTAAAAAGTCGAGTGAGACAGCAGGGTCAGATGGCAGGAGATGGATGAAAAAACAGGAAAGGGTGTGGGGGTTACAGGGTCAAATGAAGAAAACTAGAACGGGACACTGAGCAGGGAAGCCCGGACAGTGCCCACAGCTCCTGGAAGGTGTCAAGGGAGCAAACGGACGCTGCCCAGAGGAACTCCGCCGAGATGCGGAAGTTCAGAAGGGAACAGAAGTAGGCCCCACAGTCCCAGAGCGCCCTCCCTTCCCCCCCATCAACGTCTTCTCCCTGGTCTTGTAGATGGCCATTTTGACCAGGGCCAAGAGGAGGTTGACAAGGAGGTCCCGGGACTTCATGGGGCCATGGATGGGGTGTGTGTAGATGAACTGTTGCGGGGAGAAGTGCAGCCAGAACCTCAGCAAGAGATTCTGGAGGAGCCAGAAGAGAGGCTGCAACCTGGTGCACTCGAGGTAGATGTGCGCCAGGGCCTCCCTCACGCCGCAATAGGGGCAGGTGTCGGGGTGAGGGCTGAACCATGCCAAGTAGGCACCCGTGCTCACGGCTCCATAAAAGGGAGATATTAGTCCCAGAATGATCAAAGCCTTGTTCCCTGTAGACTGAGCAGGGGTTACTACAGGTTAATTAGGCGCACCTGAGGCCAATTAAGGCCCAGCTAGAATCCTGATAAAATCCCCTGCTCCAGACAGACAGGAAGCGAGTGAGGAGACCTGGTGGTAGCATGGGAGGAGTGTTGCAGCTGACCAGAGAAGAACCACAAGAAAGGTACCAGAGAGGGGGAAAGAAGCATAGCTGCAAGAGCTGTCAGCAGCACATAGCTGTTATTCATAGGGCCCCTGGGCTGGTACCCTGCGTAAAGGGCGAGCTTAGGTCCTTTTCCCCCACCTCCCCTCACTGGGCACTAAGGAGGGGCTGAGGCCCAGAGATAGCGGCATCAGGCGGTGCGCTGACCCATGTGAGAGAAAAGCGTGGGACCCACCATAGCGGAGGCAGCAATTTGGCACAGGAGCTTGTGGCTTTAAAAGCTGGAAACTGCTGTAGTTCGGCTAAATAGCCTTTTTTCCATTCCCTGAGGTTAAAACTCAGACATTGCACAGTGAACTCCTCTTCTTAGAAAAGAGTGGCACCCTTCAGTGTGTTTAATGCCTAGAGCTCTTTAGCTGTGTAGATTGCTCTGGTTTGCAGCATGAGCTGTAGTGGGGGAAGATGGCACTCTAGACATGAGGATGAATCCATGTGCAGAAGCGTTCCTCTCAGGGAAACTAAGCTGTACGATATACGAGGGGATAACTAATGTATGAGGGTTGCATGCTGTTCTTAATCTTTATTTTGTATAGACATGGGGATTGTAGTACTGGCCCTTTAATTCCTCATATTGCATGGTGCGTTCCATTATGTAACATGCAGTTCCTTGGGGGAGGGCGAGCAGGGGGACACTGATAGAATAGGGGAAATTATAAAGGGCCAAGACTGCATCAGAAATCAAGGGGGGAATTCCTATTAATGCACCAGGGCACTGAACTGAGTTAAGAAACCAGAAATAAATGTGTATGGAACCTAAACACTCTAGTATAATCTTTCTGGTCATATCCATACACAACTTTTTCAGCTCTACTAGTGATAGACAAGATGGACTGAACTAGCTTGACTTACACTCAGTATCCCTGACCACTATGTTCAGAGGTTTTTACCTGCCCAGTTGCAATAGAGGTTCTAATGGGTTCAACAGACTCACTCCAAAGATGGCGAGATTCTATGGGAACTGGACTAGCTCCCACTCTAATGAAGCAGGCACAACTGATTCTAGTTATTTTTATATCATCCTAGAAAAAGTATCATTTATACAGTGGCAGAGGGTATCTTATGTTTGTAAAGTACAATGCAACAGTCCCTGGTCCAAAGAGCTTATCTAAGGGCTGAATCCTGCAAAGGTTTACTCCTGTAAATAGTCCCTAGTGAGGGTGAGAAGTCTCACTGAACACTATACACGTGAGTAAGGATTGTTCATTTAAGTAAATGTTTGCAGGATCAAAGATCCTATGAGATTGAAGTCTAGGGGGAGGTGAATCATGCCGGACAGGGGGAGAGGTCTGACAGAGAATCATGTATCTGTTTATATGGGGGCAATGCTCAAGGGCCCCAGTTAGGATTTGGCCCCAGATGTGCTGGGTGCTGTACAACTTCACAGAAAATTCCTGCTCTGAAGAGCTTCCAGTCTAAAGCTCTAAAAAAGGAATAGTAGGGCCTCCGTATACAACATCCAAGTGAATGAATGATCCTGGTGAAGAATTAGCCCCTGCTTCGTTGGTCACGTGGATTGTATCTTTTAAGTGGGGGTAGAGGTGGGGAAGGAAAGAATAGACAACTTGCCATCTGCCGAGCAATGATCAGGACTGGGTTTTGTAAGTGTCCTGGCAGAGGTGAGCCTTAATGGAAGCTGGGTTCCAGAGGCCTTTTTATTAAAGGACAGAAAAAATATTAGACCAGAGCATCTATATAGCATGCATTAGTGAAATAAAGATGATGATTGATTGCTTACTAGTGTGTTTAATGAGTCTTGGTGCACCCTAGCCAACATTGCTGGTCCTGTACATACTTCACTTCCTACAATTTATTAACGTCGTGTAATGGAGGTGCCAGTTGCAGCTCTGTAGTTAAGGGTGGGTTGAGTTTTGCACCTTAAAGCAGTGATTTAATCTTTCTATGTGTTTAAAAAATATGCACATTCTCCCCATAATAACAGCATGTATTGAGCATAGAATGTTTTTTTCCTGAGAATTTGAGTAAATCCATTACTTTGATTAATACTCTGATACCATGAGGTTAAAATTGAGTCTTTAAAACTCACATTGATCTAGTCTGTATCCACAACCACTAACATGTCTTAATCATATGGTGATTGCATGAAATCACTGCAGAGTAGAATTAAGGTGGTTTAGGTAGCTAACCTGTGTGTTTCCATAGGTTAATGCATTTCAGTTTTTTAAGCTGACTCTTAACCCTGAATTTCCTGGATTTATAATTTTCAGCTTTGGGAAAACTACAATAACCCTCTTATGTTTTACCTTAAGTTACTGATAGGTGCTCTCAAACTTAACTTCATTTTAATTGTTTTTATTGAAGCTACATATATACAAACAGACGTTTCAAGAGCCATTAACCATATCTTGACTTAATTTTTATTTGTACTCTAATTTACTACAGTTACTTAAATTGCTTTTTTGATGTTTGGAAGGCCTTTATTTTTTTAGGTAAAACTTTAATCAACTCTCTGCTTTTAAAATTAGTCATAAATTTTATATTGGATTTTTCCATAATTCCTGAAATCCATGTAACATGCTGCTCTGGTGTTCAGATATCCCCAATAACTTTATTTTGCATAGTATAGCTGTTAAGTTGGAGAGGCCACTGTTTAAATGATCTAATTACAGAACTGATAATCAGGACTCCTGGGTTCAACTCTGACCAAAGAGCTTTGAGCAAGTTACTTAGCCAAGTTACTGTGCAGTACATAGCATTTAAGGCCAGAAGGGGACCACCAGGTCACCTCGTCTATCTACCTGTATAGCACAGGCCACCATCAGCTGCATGCTAAACCAACAATCAAAATTTGACCAAAATATTACAGTCCACAAATATTACAATACAATCTCTCATGGGCTGTTGTTAATGTAGTGTAGAATTTTGAGATCCTTGGATAGATTATAGTTTATAAGGAAAAATATAATTCTAAAACAGAAGTAACATTATTTTTAAAGAGACTTATTAGCCAATAGTTATTTTCTTCCAAACAAGAAATCTATTTGATTAGATGCTCAGTGGTTAGAAGTCCTTTCTAAAAAGACCTAAATTGAACCCAACACCAGAGAAAGTCTCTTAGCTCTTTCTGAAACCTCAAATTTAGTTTTTGATAATTATTTACTGGTTACAAAAGGTGTGTCATTCTCCAAATCATGCCATGGTGTTTTCCTCTCCTCACCCCCCAATGCCTAAATAAGGCCTCACATTTATGTAGAGTGAAAGAGTAAAGACTTTGGTCTGATTCTGCAGACATTTATGCACATGCTTAACTTTATGCACATGATTAGTTACACTGAAGGCTCTACAACTGCTGATTGACAAATGCACATTATTCAGCATGGCTTGGCTCAAGCGTATGTATCTCCATTTACTGGAGGCAGAGCTTAGTATCTTGACTGAAAGTCTCACCCCAGAAGAAAACATGTTTTTACTAAACAAAAACAAAACATTGTTTTCACAGTTGTAAGACCTGCAGTAGTAACCTCTACCACATAGCTATGAACTAGCTTAATCACTTTTGTCCTTAGGTCAAATGTCAAAGCTTTTTTAAAAGAGCAAACACATTGCAGGAACCTGCTGGTATCATCAGAGGTTCCCATGTCCATTTTACCAGCTCAGATTTACCAGTCAGGTTTCATAGGTGTCAATTTTCCTAATGCCATGTAATGTGAAGGGCTCCACGTGTCAGCTGGAAGGAAGTAGAGGAGAGAGATTTACTGGTGCTTGTTAGACCAGAGCAGCTTAGTACGCTAGGGTTTTCAGGGGGAGCAGAGAGGAAATACTTTTTTGCAACATGGTTGGTTTTAAGGAGGACTAGGTCAGCTGAGTGAATGGAGACCAGGCAGTTAACCTTCTATAGCCCTAGAAGACTCACCTTGTTTGATCACAGATTTTAAACGAAGTACGCAGTAGAAATCTCTGGAGTGAGAATGTTTAGTTGTAGCTTTTTTTAATGAACCACCTATATTGTGCATTTGTTATAACGTCTTACTGACAAGCTAGAAACATTTCACAGGCTCCAGATGGCTGCTTGTCTTTATGACTTGCTGTAGGGTATAGGCTTTGACTTTATATATTCTGATAATCTATCCGGTTTGTTCAACCAATACACATCGTTCCTTCCACCCTGAAACAATGCCCTTTGAGAAACAGCAGCATATGGTTGGGATGGGAAATCTCAAGGTAAGAGAATTTTTAATTGATGTCTCCCATTTCTTTATTCCCATTCCCTTAAGGCTAGAACCTGTCAGTTTTAAAGATTTTCCTCTTCATGTTTCACAGTGACAAGATTTTCATTCTAGGAATAGATTATTTTTGGGGAGGGGGAGGGTTGGGAAGAAACTCAGACTGCTAAAGACTAAGGAATGGTCAATTTCAAAGCCCCTCCAACATATGAAATCAAGTTCCAAATCAAAATAAAACATGCATGGAGGAAAAAAGCACAAAAGGAGAAAGCTGCCTGAAATGCTCAGTTTGAATTGGAGAAAGGGGTGAAAGTGGAGGATTTAAGTCACAGCAGTGCCATCAAGTGAGATTACCAGGTCAATAGCTATGCTGGCATAGTGTGATGTGGGATAATTGCAATAGCCTCTGAATCAGAATGGCATTATCAATGAAGGGTACCCCAGGGGGGCTATGATGAAAAAAATAATGGTACAGAAAGGAGGATATTGATTTTTAGAAGGATGGCATTAATATGATGCCTTTCCCTCCTCTCTGGTTTAAAACTGCTCCACCAAATGCAAATATTTGGAAATTTAATTTTGTCTGCAGACACATTTTTCTAATTATAATAGCGCATGACCCCATGAGTGCAAAGTAAGCAGCACAGAACTGCTATCTCCATGGAAACTTGTCGCACTCCTTGAAGCTTTCCTGCTTCGCTGAGATGTGCTCGTGTAATATACTGTGTTTTTAAAGGGAGTAACTCCTCTTGCTTCCATGCTACATACACGCTACCAAGCTACGGCTCTCTTCCTAACGCATCTACTATGGGCCACCAGAAAGCCCTTTACATCAATTAAGACCTATTTTGGGGCATCACAAGGAAATATGTATGATCCTCTGCATTAAGGACTACGTTTCATGCCTCCTGGATACCTGCTGCCTTCTCAGCAAATGGAAAAGTTGACAAAAGGGTCGGGTGTTACTGTGTCTGACAAAAGGGTCTAAGTATGGTCCCCATCATACTAACGAGATCCTAGATATGCATCCCCCTTGAAGACCTTACTCTGGTACTAGGCAAGAGTAACTTCAAGGCCAAACAGTAGAGCTGTCATGCATGACTCATTCTCTCCGGAGACGTCTGTTCTTGAGATGATCGACTTTTTATTTTCCAGTCAAAAAAATGTGGTTTTGTCAAAACTGAAATCTATCTGTTTTGATAAATATTTTTTGGAAAGTTTCTTAGGACCGAGGGAGATACCTCAGCATAGCCAATAAGCCTGCTGGTAAGGGCGTTCATCTGAGGTGTGGGAGACCTATGTTTTGAATTCATGTCCAAATCAGGTAGAGCAGCGACTTGAACCTGGGTTGGCTGTATCCCAGATAAATGCCCTAATAACTGATTATTGGCTAATCTAGGATGAGTGGCTCCCTTTTCTTCCCTACCTCCCACCCCCTTTTTGGTGTGAATCATTCTTTTCCCCCCCCAACTGTTTGAAATGTCTACTTTCTGTTCCGTATCTGAATGGAAACAACTTTTGAAGCCTCAAATTTTTCACAAAAGAAATTGTTGTCTACGGTTGGCTTGAAAAGGTAATTCTAAACAACCACCTATGCTCTCAAAATAGGGCTGAAGTGCTGCATAGCTCTTGTGCTGGCTCTCTGGACACACAGCCAATTTCACCCCCTCCGGAGGCTGGTTCCTGTCATGCTTTATCAGTTGTTTAAACATATGATGCTGTGCAGAATTAAACCCCAAGATTATTTACAGTTCAGATTTCCCTTTCATTTTTAATTCTTCTTTACTAGAATGGGTAGAATGTCTTTAATAGCCATTTAATAGACTAGAATGGGTAGAATGTCTTTAAAGTTAAGAAACAACCACGTTGTGGCAAAGTTACTGCCCCAAAATACCACCGCCTGGCTGGATTTGGTGCTTCAGCAACTTTTGCCTCAGTTTCCCCAATGTCATTTGGCTTCGCTCAGCTGCAGGAGCGTCCTGGCCTTCCAGCCAGACCAGTTTGCAGAGTCCTGCCCTTTCTCGGGCCACAGAGTCCTTTTTACTGAAGTCCTGAAGAAAAGTAAACAAAATCAGACCTTCAGCTCCACTAGCAGCCACCTCCTCTGCTCTATGCTGACCTCCTGCATAGCCACAGGCTTATGTGCATCAAACAAACCCACAGCCTAGGGGCTGGCACACCCCTTCCCTTACTCAGGGGTTCAGGCAGGCTATGGCTCCTCAGGGTCTCTGCTTCCAGTCAGGCTTCCAAATGACCCCTGACGAAGTCTGTGTTCTGCAGCTCAACCTTCTTTCAGGCTGCTTCCCAGAGTGAGGAATTCGCAGCCTTCCCTTCTCTGGGTCTCTTCCTGCAACTGGACACACCCAGCTCTTTACGGCCTCAAGCCCTGCACGTCCCCCACTAGGCTTTATTTCTAATAGGGCATGGACCCTCCTCATTTGAGCCGGGAAATTAATTGGCCCATCACATGTGGCTACTGAGGCAGAATTGGTGAAAAATCAATATTTAACATTTTACATGAAAGCTGTTGAAAATGTGTATGTACTAACTCTGTCCAAATAGATAAGCAACTTTTCACTGTTTCTCTTTTCAAAACAACTTGTTCTAGGATGTGTGATGGTGATTCCTATCCAATTTTAGGGCTCTGTTTTGCTTCAGTGTGTTACAACCACCATAAAAGAACCCAACTTCAGGTGCACGTGCCAATCCGAACGCTTACTAAGCAGCAAAAAATTGCTGGCTTGGAAATCCACAGTGGGCGCAATCTAGATTTCTTTTGGAAAAACGAAGTGGAGACAAGAAGGTATGTGCAAATATAGCCCTTTTTCTTCAGTGTTTTTTAACTTTTTTTAAACCTCTGTTTAGTCAGGCAGTTTGTCAGAGCAATCTAAAAATAATGTGATGAGCTGGTGAATGGAGTGTGAGAGAAATGGGCCATATAAATATTTTGCCACCAGTTCTGTATTTATGCAGCAGAATGAACTTGCTGAACCTCTGAAATGTCACATGAGTACAAAGGAACTTTGAGAGCTCCCACATGGTCACTGTTTTTGTTGGGGAAACTACTTCTTTAGTATCTATGTGTTCCAACATTTCTACCTACTTCCTCAGAAAGCAGTGGAAAAGAGGAATTATTTCTTAAAGGCAATGCAAAGGAAAAAACACAAATATATGTGCCAGATCCTGCTTAACTATCCTCAAAAGTCTGCTTGACCATGTAAAATGAGCAGGACTACTTCCTAGAGTGAAGTTCATCCTCTGTTGTAGAGGGTCTGCACAGGGCATTCGGCACCGTTGAAGGCCCATTTAAGCTGAGGTGATCTGAAATCCTTGCTAGTTTTCCCTGCGGAGTGAATTTTGTTGTGTGAGTGGAAGTGAAGGAGTCTACTCCTGTGACTAAGCTGACCACAATTTGTCCCCATGACAACTGCTGGGTTGGGAAATTGGTCTCCAACAAGAAGTCAGAACACTGGCTTGGGGAAAATGCAAAATATTTTAAGAAAATAAAATGTGAGTGGTCTCGCGCCCCAATGGAATGTCTATAGTTGTCTCTGTCTAGTATTCTAGCTCAGATTTTCTACCCATGCTTTGAAAATTTAAAAAGCTTGTAAATATTGTGATTAAGTCAGGCTGGATGGCTTTAAAAGGGTGTGCCGGGGCTGGTATGAGGGCCCAAAAGGGTTAAAAACCCTCTGCTGTGGAGGCAGAGGGGAAAGTACAGCAGGGCAATTAAAGACACCTGGGCCCAATGAAGGGTGGGGCCAAGCGTATTTAAACCCTGCCTTCCCTAAGGGGGAGGGAACAAATGCAGGAGAAGTTTCCCTCCCAGGTCAGGAGACGGAGCTCTGCTACAACCAGGGGAGACGAGGTAGCTGGGGCTGCCCTGACCGGAAACAGAAGGTAAAAGCGCAAGACCCACGAGGGAAGCAGGCAGCTTGCCACAATATGTAAACGTCACCAGTAATCCAGATGAAATATACATTCTTGGGCCACGGTGTGGTCGCCTCGTTCGTGTATTTTGGTGGGAATACTTGGTGAGTCACCGGACAGGATTTGGCTCTCTGTAATTGTTTATCTTGCTGCAAGGGTGCTCAGAAATATTGGCCTCAAACTTCCGAGATTACAACCACTAACCTTGATGTTCCTGAGCATTCTCCACACTTGCTAGAGTTAGTGGAGGATGAGGATGCTTGGTTTTCTGTGGCCTTAGACTCCAAATCTATGAGGATAATGCGGCAGCAGAATGACTTGTGTGACCTCTCAAGTGGGCATGCATTCTTCAGTGACATGCTACCCTCCTTATAGGGGGTTGTGTGGGGAAAATAACTCTATGAAATCTAATTTTAATATCATAGTCACTGTGTTGTATTAGGATGAACCAGAGTGCTTCATCCTAAGGAAAAAAAGGCCATAAATTATTGATCCTGTGTCGCCTACTTCACTGGCATGGTTTGATATTCCCATAATCTGAATGCAAATACTATGTGTACTTACCCCAAATGGCCTATTTGTAGTCATCAATGCACTTATTGAAAAGAGATCCTATGAGCAAATTGTAAATGAGCGATTGACTTTTGTGTGTTAGTTTAATGCCTGGCACGTTCTGTCTCACAACGAGTATTCACTTCACAAATGAAAGATTGAAAATTTTTAAATTAAATGAAGCAGAAATTAAAGAAAAAAAATTGATTGGGATTAAAAAAAGAAACTCTCTTCCTGAAAGGTTTTGGCTCTTTTATTTTAGAGGCTGTTCTATATATTGACATTTACTCCAATGAAGAGCCTGTGATGTTTCCTGAATGCTCCCCTACAAGCACCGTCCTAATAGTTTCCAGTTATCCAGCAACAAAAGGAGCCCATGGGCTCTACCTCTCCATGAAATTAGCTTAGGCCTGACCACTTGTCCAGCTTTTAACTCTTTACTCTCCTACGTTAACCAAGGACATAGAGGGGAAATTACTATTCTGAAATCAGCTGCCTTTCACACCTGTAAAACCAAACACGTTGCCCAGAGACCTAGAACCTGGGATTGGAGGTCAAGCCTAGACTGACCAAGGATCTGTGGTCTCTCCAGTTAAGTGAGAGACTTCTGAGTTAATAGTGAGACATCAGATGGACACAGTTGTAGGATCCCAGGCTTTCCATATTATAGGATTTAAAGCAGTACATGTAATATGAGGCAATGAGCCCTCTTCATTACCTGGACCCAGCTAGGGTGAGAGAAAAGTGTCTTATTTTCACAGAAATTAGCCTTCAGCTTTTACCTACCTTATTTTCTTAATTTATCTTAACTTAAATTCTTAATTTGCCATTCTTCTTTAAAAGACATACAAAGATCGATCAGTTCTTTCACGAAACCTCAGTATTTGTGCTCTGCTACTGCCAGTCCAGGATCATAGCCATAGGTGAGGCTGGCAAAAGAAACAGCAGACAAAGGAAAGCCATGCTGATTGTTTCTCTAGAAGAAACACTGGAGGAAAAAGCTCGTTGTTTGCCTCCTGAAAAAGGAGAAACTAATAAGGAAAATAAAAGTCACTTTTATTTAGCCAGCATGGCAAGAACATGAAAAGAAAATAACAAATCTAAATCTCACTTTTAGCTGTTACTCAGGTGAGTAAATTCCCTTGGCTCCAAAGTAGTCAAGTTTCCAGGCCCTAAAACCATCATAATACTCCAGAAAGTATTAGTATTAACAATTGTCTGCACCTACTCTATAGAGCACCTGTCATCCAATAGCTTTACAAGCATTAATTGAATCTCACTATCTCCCTGTGTGGTGGTGGGCATTATTCAATTTATTCAATCCTCTGGGGCATGGAGAAGTTTACAATCTGCCTCCGCCCTCCCCAACTTGCCACTGGTTTTTGCTTTTAAAAAAACAAAACAACAATAAGACACACAGAACCTGTTGCCACTTTTGAAAATTTTCACCTGGATTATTTTAGACAAGCCACTTAATAGATTTAATTATTGGTCTGGTCACTGATCTATGTATCCAGCCTCCCAGCCCTTGCTGTAATGGCCCATCCACTGAAGACTAAATTTTCTCTCTTCTTTGAATTTTCTTCTTTTGTCACCTTTAAGATAGAACAATCACTAGCTTAAACTATATTTTCTTGACCATCTTGTAATGGTTTTTGTAATTTTTACCAATATGTATTTTAGTGTCTATTAAAAGCCCCCATGAGATGTAAAATATTTTAAAACCATTAATAGCCCTCTATGATTAAAAATAATCAATTGAATGGAAATTAGTTTTCTCTTCATGAGAAGTCATTAAAAAAAATAATCCAACATCAAAATGAAAAAAAGCTTAGGCCACATAAACGTTATTTGTATATTTTCATAATTAGTCATTCTTCTTTTATTGTACCGCAGAAGACATAGTTCATAAAATTTCTTTGAGTAGCATTACAATTTCCATTTAGACTGCTGCTTCATAAATATTTGGATTAGATCATTAAAAATGGAAATATTTAGAGATTTGGTTTTACAAGTTTGATTGGATGTCATGCTAGCATTCCTGCTTAAGAATGGGAAATGTTAACAGCAGGCACTTTAGCTGTATTTTTTCTTTCCTTGATGTCCAAGGGAGGTAACCTAAAGCTTTTCATGGATGTCTATTTCTTTGCCAAGGAGAGGAGACATCTATGTATGTTCTTTACACAGGGTCAAAAAATCAAAAAGCTGCCACAGTTGGAATTCCGTATTCATTCCATTCCAACTGGAAGTTGGGCAATACTGTACAACATGCAAATGGTCTTACTGACCAAGACAGCATTGCTGTCCATGAAAAAGGAGCTTCAATTTGAATTGAACTGAAATAACCGTATAAACGTGCAAAGTTCCAGCCCCTCCCACACTTTAAAATAAAGAGTGCTTCAGACATGGGATTACATTTTTAGATGGAGGCGCAATCAAACTTTCTGTGCCCTTCAGAAAGTAAGCAAGATTTGCAGAAATAAAAGTAACACTGGTTGCCTTACATTTTAAGAGGGCAGCCCTGCTAATGGCGTGGTGGCATTTGGCATAATGTCCTAGTTACATATGTTGCTGCCAGTGTGTCCTGCAGCATATCTAATATGGGAAAGAACATAGACAATTACTACATCAAACTGGTACAATACAAGAAACAGGTTCTGGAAATATTGGCAGAAATCCCTGGAGATGAGACAGCTATCTATATACTTGCTTCCTGTACTGTCATAAATTGTTGCATTCTAGCTCTGTTCAGCAGAGCAATATGCAAAGGTTACCATTCTGCTGTATGTCAAACATAACATGGCTTTCCTGGTGCTAAGACTCTTTACATTTCAAATATACTGTCAGTACTTTAGATTGCCTACACTAATTTACACAAACTTCTTAAGCAATCTCTAAAAAGGCAACAGTTGGCCATAATCCTTCCCACAGATATTTCCCAGAGATGAAAACCTCCTGCTTTTTGGGTCAACAACTGTCAGGAGGCAGGGGGATGAGTTCGGTTGCTGACATCCTCTCGTCTCCACCTGACTTGTTGCTTCTGGTTGCCAATTTTGCTGGGAAGTGGTTCTTGGATTTTGAAGAAGGCCTGGTATGGTGATGCATAGGCAGAGCTGGATTAAATTGTTAATGGTGAAACCAGGGAGTTAACCTCGGCGTGCGTTGGTGTTATGGGCAGCAGTTCAGGCTAGCTGTCTGACGTACGCAGGGCGTCCAGGCAGTGTGCTACCCTGGCCGCATGGCTCTTTTTTAGGCACTAGCTTGGGCAGGCTAGTGCCGGTACACCTTTGCGAGGTGGGAATGACACCTCCCAGCTCCAATGTAGATGTAGCCGTAGGGCCACAGAAGCAAAGGAATTGTATTGTCTCTTAACGTATAGAGCATTTAGATGTTTATTTTATTTTACACTCGCCAGGATGCTATACCTTGATTATTTACTGTGTATCTTTATACAGAGGTGATTACATTGCCCTAAAAAGCTGAGCTTTCAAAGCTCACTTGTGTTCTGTGCTAACACCACAGTCGCACAAAATCTTCTGAGTAGCAAGTGTATTCTTCTGAAGTGTTTGAAAGAGGATAATTTGACAGTACCTGCCGGTGCTTATTGCAGCCAATGCTTTGTGTTTAAGTACCATACCTACAAGCCTCTACTCTTCATGTTGTTACAGTCCTCAGGAAATAGCATATGATGAGTAATTTTCTCTTCCTGCGGTATGAATTGTATGGCATTCTGATTATCCCATGTTCAATTAGCTTATCCCTAAAGCATACTTCTCTTTTCAAGCACAAACTGACATTCCAGTTATTTGAGAGACAAGGTGAGTGAGGTAATATCTTTTATTGGACCAACTTCTGTTGGTCTTTCACAGCTTGGAAGCTTGTCTCTCGTTGTCTTTCTGATATCCTGGGACTGACACAGATACAACAACACTGCATGTTCCGGTTATTTGACTAAATCAAGACTCCCATTCCCAGATTGCCATCCTGCCCCAGAAATTTCCATTTGATTGAATGCCTTTCCATAAATTCAAGTGAAAGCAATTGTTGCCTGTTTTACCAATTTAAATCTAAATCAATGCTGAATATCATTACTGAATTAGTACCAATTAGTTCAGATTTTGTTCATTTCTCAAGGCAAAAGTCCTGCTTACCTCATTTATGTGAGCAAATCCCATTAACTTAAGAGATTCCTCTTGTTAGCATGGTAAGCAGGATCTAGCTGTCTGCTTAATTTGTTAGCCACTAGAATCTTAAGATCATGAAGCCTATTTTGGTTATTAAACTCTGTGACTGGATAAGGTTTCATTAGTAATTTCTGCAGTGTAACATGTATATATGTTTGGTCAGGCTTTATTAGCAGTTCGGTTAGCTCTTCTATAATTTTATGCTGCTTTTCAGCAAGCCTGAACTCTATAGTAACTTTGCTGAAAGTGACAGATGATTTTTCTTGCAGCTAGAAACTGTTGAAATTACTTATTAACTGATATTGATACCATAGCACTTTCTGAAACAACTGACCCAGACTTTCTTTTAGGTTATTAAATTCTTTTTTTTATCTCCCAGGAGTCCGATCAGAATAGCTTCATCAATATTTTGGGCTCTCAGATGGGATTTTTGTAATAATTTGTCATATTTTTCTTTATTTACTTGAATGTCTATTGTAATCGAAATAACTATTTCCCCATTTTTAGTCTGCTGGAGAAAATCTATCAAAGCTCTGGTGACATTAGCATCTAAGGACACTTGATTAAAAATCTTATGTTTTTTGGTTAACTTAATTTTCTTTTCCATTTGGTTCTTAGGTTACTATAAAAAACAGCTGACATCTGGCAATCAGTGCACAGCAACTATATGGGGTCCAGTCCCATATTGTTTGCACATCCAACACCAATATTTTAAGACCGTACTATATTGGGGTGCAGAAGGAGTGCAGATTTGGACTTGAGAATAATTCTAGATGTAGATGCTTACAGAATACAATTTCCTTATAACCAGCACCTATTTCATTTCCTCTAAAAATGACAGAATAAAAGGCAACACAAACTGATACATTGTGATTGGTATGGCTCCCACTGTAAAGAAAAAATCAGGAACTTTTCCATTGATTTAACAGGAGAAATAAGTAAACATGCAACTAATATTATAAAATCTTTTAGAATTGGAGCAGGTTGTATTGTTTGGTTGTTTAAAAAACCTGAAAAGATTAATTTCCTTTTGAATCTCATTGTGAAAATTTGTTTTTATTACATTTTTCATTTTGAACCTTTTTTTGGAAGGGAAAAAATGCACTTTCTGTTTAAAAGTTCTCCCCATTCTTTTCTGTCCATTGCAAAAAATGAGAAAGAAGTAAAAAGGGGAAACAAAGTATTGAAAACCTCCATTTTCCTCACTTTTCAACATATTTTCCAATTCTGAGTGAGAGGAAACACGCTTTGGTTGTATGTCTTCCCCCAACTAGAAAAAGTATCCTTGAAAAGTGTTGTTTTGGTGTTTTATCTCACTTAATAATAGAAAGTTTGAAAACTGAGAGCATTACTTCTGTCCTTTGTTGTTTGTCCCCCCCCCTCTACATTTTTAACACCCTCTTCCTCCCTCCCCCTTGTGGAAAAAGGCGATAAAAAGAAAAATCTGAGAGGAGATAGAAATTTTCCCAGAAGTTCAAAACAAAATATTTAAAAAATAAACTTCATTTTCCCCCAGCATTTTGGTGGGATTTTTGGGGTTGTTTTTGTTTCAGGGAAACCCGTATTTCTGATAAGGGGTTTGAACCAGTAATTTACTTTATGGGTAGACACTTTGTTAGAAGAAATAGTGTGTGAATAAAATAGTGTGCCAGAAATAAGCTCTTACGTTCTGATATATTAATTCTATCTATGGCAGCCTGAAGGAATGATGTGGGTGAGAATCTGGCCCTTTAAATAAAATCTTATCAATAGCACCGTAAACCATTTCAGGTAGAGACACTTCACTAACTTTACCTTGCTGCCATAGAGCCCCTCACTATCTTTTTCTAGTGGTATTCTTTTAATTCTGGATATTTAGCTGTATAAAGTTAATAGCTCTAAAACTTAACTCCTTAACAAAAGCTTAACAAGCATTTTGGGGATGAATGTGCTCAATTTATAGTGTGGGAGTCTCTACATTCAAAACAACACACCTAGTAAAATTTATTTTGCCCTTTTACATTTTTGTTGTTCTTCATGTTGTTAAATAAGCCCTGAATCTAGCACATCTCTGATAAGTGCTGGCTGCAACTTGCAATAGCCTGCTTCAGATTACAGCTCTGCCAGGCTTTATATGCTCTGAACTAGATCTGACTTAAACAAAATGAGTTCTGGAAATAGGTTAATGAATGAAAGCATCAAGCTGAGGTTTTCTATTCGTGTAGCCAGCAGCAGGTACATCATTACAGGGTGAAGGGTATCGGGGAGGAGAGAGGGTCTGGTCATGTTCTACCTGCACCAGTGGAGTCCTTGACTGCCATATTGCCCCTTTGAGAATGTTGGCAGCCAGAATAATTGTAAAGTAGCCCTCCAGCTCCCCTACCTTGTACCAGGGGAGTCAGCCTAGCACGCAGCCAGCCCATTGTAATGGGGAGACGTGAAGATGGCATAGCGACTCATTTCTATGTCTGAGTAACATGCACTGTGCACTCTTTGATTGCAGTTGAAGAATCAGGACTCTAATTCTATCAGATAACAAGATCCTTCTACTAGTCAGACACAGCTTCTCTGTCACTACATCATAATGGCCAGAGGTGAGCATTCAAAACCCTAATAAGGCTGAATGAATTGCTCATTACCATCTAATATTTGAAAAAGAGAAAACCCTGTGATTTTTTTTTTAGTGCAATGAAGTATTAAAATGCTCTGCAACATAACCAATGAAATATTAACAGTTTTCTACAGCCCTGATGAATACTGTTTCCCATTGCTATTTTCCTTTGTTATGCATGGTCCTTGTTTTCTTTTTCGCTTGGAATAAAATGGTAATGGATTATTTTCCTACTAAAGAAAAATTGCCTGATTGAAATTAGTCCATTACTGACAAGAGGTGGCGGTGGGGTGGGGAAGAGGTGCTTTTTTTTTCCCCAATCTTTTTGGCATGCAACCTTATAACTAAATACCTGTGACTTTTAATACCATGCTTTGCTTGTCTATAGCACCTTACATCTGAGATTTGCAATGATCTTTACAAACAGGATATAAAGCCGGTGGTGATCGCACCCTGCCTTGAACATTCTGTGCACATACTGTATTCAATCTGTTTACCTCTTCCCAGGGTTTGGCTTTACTGGTAACTTAAGGACCCTATGGGATCTAGGCCCCCATCTCCCATTTAATTTCAGTAGCATGTTGGTACCCAACTTCCTCAGACACCTTTGAAAATCCTACCTTTCAATAATAACAATGCAAGAAATTGCAGACTAAACTTTCTAGCTGAATTGGGTGACACCTAAGGTTTTCCCTGGAGAACCCATCTGTCCCTGATGACAGTGAGACATGTATGTGCCCAACACCTCTGAAGATCAGCTTGCTTATAGGTGCCTAAATGTGAATGTATGTACCACAGTTTAGGAACACGTTTGCAATTTTAGTTTCTGGTTTGCTGTGGGACAATAGGTAGGTCTATTGCAGAGCCAAGAGTGGAACGCAGATCATCTGCTTCCCAGCCTGTGTTTTAACTACTTGCTACAATAATTTCCTTTCTGCAAAGTTGTTATAAAAGGGTTTGGGTATTTTTTTTCCCCCAAGGGATGCCAAAACAGTGCTTAGTAGGTTTATCCAACAGACTGTGAACTGGGAGTATATTCACTGAGCTGAACTTATTTCAATCATTGACATTAAGTGGAAAGAAGAGAGAGATCAAGCAAACATTCCCTGTCCGTCGTGTGTCGTCGTCCGTGTCCCCCCCCCCCCCCCCGGATCTCTGAAAATCTGCCAAAAGTGAAGAGATTCAAGTCATTTGGGAAAAAGGGGATGTTTTGTTTTTCTACCTCTTACAGCTTATGAGGGTTTTGGATAGCATTCACTTATAGCAATAGGAATACAAAATGATTTTGTGTCAAATCCCTGTGAACCTGTCTTTCTTGGTATCTTGTGCAATCCATAAAGCATTCATATACCTCTCTCTTTGTTTACATGTACGTTTACCTTTATTCTTCCTTGTAAATAGCCCAAATACAGTCTTTTGGGAAAACCAGCTGTCTGCAACTTAATTCTGTGATAACTAAAGATGGACCGAACCCAATGCCGTGATCCAAACATCTTTGAACTTCAGGAAGTAAAAGGTGCATTTTAAAATATGAATCTGAATTTTGGCCTGAGCCCATCCTTGGTGGTAACCTGGTTGTTGAAATTTAGAAATGTAAGTGGAAATCTTGGGGTATGCCTATACGGCAGTATGAGCCCAGAGTTAGTAGAACACAAGTTAGCAGATACTGGGTTTGTTAACCCAGGGCTTGAGCATCTACACTCATTTGTAACCCCAGGTTAGGAATTGTTGAACCCTGGGTCCCAACATGGGGATCCAGCATCTACACTGCATTATGCGGGCCCAAGTCCAACCACACGTAACCTGATCTTCCTATTGCCCTACCAAAATATGGCCACTGTAGCCCTTTGTGTGTGGTGCAGTAAGAAAACCTGACTGTCAACCAAACTTGACTTTCCAGAAGACAAAGAAAGTTATCCTGTGGACTTGTGGGATGCTCTTGGTGGACTTCCAGAGCACGAGTCCAGTGGGGCTGTGTTTACACTTCAAACAATAGGGCTTGAATCCTGGGTCCCAGCTTTATTTAGGTTTGGACCCTGTCCTGCGACCCTGGGTCTGAGCCCGGGGTTAGCACAATTTATGTATAGATGGAAGGGGAGATCAGGCTTGAACTGTAGTTCAAATCCTGGGCTTACATTGCAGTATAGATGTACTTTTATTTGCATTCTTACTCCTGGTGCTCTGGGGTAGAGGCCCATGCTCACTGATGAACTGCTCTGCGCCAGCGTTGTTTGCAGAATGTTCTCAGGTTCACTGGAAGAACGAGTGAATAAACCTTAAAGCAAAACCATTCTTCTGAAAGGGTCATTAAAGAGCCCCAGCACTGTGTAATAGTGTTCATGTAGTGAAAGCAGGTAGTTGCTGCTATTTAATTGACACTAATTACAAGTGCAAGAGCAAATGTACTTGCCCAATCCTGTAAGTAGCTGAACATCTTCAACATGTGGTGTCTGTGGTGGGACTTCACAGTGATTTTATTAGTGCCTGTGGTCCCCACAGCACTTACTAGGTTAAGGTGGTAAATTACAAGAGGCCATCTGATAGGACTGGAAGGAGATTCAGTTAAATATCTTAACTGGTACCTACTCTTGGTGCAGTAATGAACGTGGCCCAGAATATTTTCTTAACTGCATTACAGCTAAAAATATAAAACGTAATAATAGAGTGAGACTGCTCTTGCAAACCGTACTCCGTTTTGGGTCTGGTTCAGCAAACCTTATTTAAATGAGCAGCCCCATTGGTATTTTATCTTGTAAGATCTTCAGCTAATGAGAAATGAAATGATTCACTATTGCATTTTGGGGACAACTGCATATAGCACAATGTATAAATCCCTATGTTTCAGAATGACAGATTCAGGTAATAGGAGGCTTGTGCTGTACATGAAGTAGAAAAGTTTTTTCTATGATTTTATTTTTTTTTTAAATCAGAAAAACTTTCACAGAGGCCTCCAGGAATGCACTTTGACAAGTTATTTATATTAAAGGTGACTGTGTGAATACTAATAGGACAAAATGTTACACTAACAAATGCTCAGATACTTCAATCTCCCAGGACACTCTGTAGCTGACTTGAAAGTTGCCGTACTTCTACAAAAAAAACTTACTTCAGCCAGAAACTGCAGAGCTGGAACTCATATGCAAACTTGACACAATCAAACTGGGTCTGAATAGGGACTTGGAATGGTTCTCATTACAAGAAGTAATTGTCAGTGTTCACACATTCTCACCTTCCAATCAATGGTTGTGAATAGGCCTCAGCTACTCTAACTGAATGGACTTTGTCAACACCCACCCTGCCCATTGTTGTTTCTTACCCGGGGGGGGGGTGTGTGGGGGTGTGCGTGAGCGCGCACACACCTCCTATCTGATGAAGTGGGTTGCAGCCCAGGAAAGCTTATGCCTGCAGAAATTTGTTAGTCTTTAAAGTGCTACAGGACTCTCGTTGTGTTGCTGTATACAGACTAACATGGCTACCCCTCTGGAACTTTTCAGTATGAAATTGTGTCCTTTATAAAAGGATCTTAAAGGGGTTTATAACCTGGGTCCTAAAAAAAAGTGACCATAGGTATCATGCAACCAAATCTGACCTAAGTGTTTTTCTCTGGGATCCTCAGCTCCCATCAGAAACCCTCTGAATTTCAGGAGAAGGGCCTTTAGAATTTGAATCTATGAACTGGAAGCCACCCCAGTGGGTTTGGTACATGGTGAGATCCCAAACTGGAATGGACCTACATGAGAAGTTAGGGAAGGCTGGAGGAGACATAACTTTTGATTTGATTTCATGGTGGCCTGACAGACACATGGCGGGAAGCTTACAAATGAAAATCCTATCTTCCTCAGATCACCAGGGAGGTGAGGACCGGGCTGCAACTCTAAAATTAACATGCAGAAAGCTATGCTGGAAATAATGCTAATGGACTGGTTTAAACCAATGATATCAACAGGATTTAGAGTTCAGTCTAAGGTTTCATCCTTAAGTTGCCCTACTGGGCTTACGTGTTGCTGCAGCACATTCTGTACCTAACGTGATGTACAGTTGTCAGAAGCTGATTAGGCACAATAAGGACTCTCGTAGACTATGATAAATATAAAGCCACTATATAAATCCATGGTGTGACCAAGCCTTGAATACTACATCCCGTTCTGGTCACCTCCTCTCAAAAAGGATATAGCGGAGCTAGAAAGGGTTCAGAGGATGGCTTCTGTATGAGGTGAGACTAAAAAGATTAGGGCTGTTGATCTTAGAAAAGAGATGACTCAGAGGGGATATGACTGAGGTCTATAAAATCAGGAATGGTGAGTATAAAAATTGACTGGCAATAGTGAAGTCCTTAGTAAAAGAAAAGCTTTTTCGCATGAGATTGCTAGTCCAATTTTGCATACTCGAGAGTCAGATAGTTGTTTTTTCTTGTCTTAAAACTAACATTTCAAACCACTTGGGTCAGATGTTGTTATTTTTATTATTTGTATTTTGGTAATGTCTAAAAGACCCGAGCCAGGGTTGTGTTAGGTGCTATACAGCAGGGGTCCCCAACCACCGGTCCGCGGACTGGTACTGGGCTGTTGGGGTTTCTTTGCCGGTCCGCGGCGCCGCGGCTATGCGGCTCTTAATTTAGCTGCTAGGCAGTCTGTTTCGCAGTGGTTTTGACTTTAAGAGCGAAACGGCTCTTAAAATGGTAAATTTCTGTGCTGTGGGCCCCACCCTCCAGCTCCGCCGCTGAAATTGACAAGGGTGAGTCAATTTCATGGCGGAGACTGTACTCTGGCTGGCGCCGAAATTGACACAGGCGAGTCAATTTCACGGCGGAGAGTGGTGTGTAGTGCTGCCTGCTGGGGTGCCCCGCCATGCTGGCCCCTGGAAAAATAGTTTTGCTTTAAGCCGGTCCCTGGTGCAAAAAAGGTTGGGGACCACTGCTATACAGAAATAGAATAAAAGACAGTCCTGTTGTGGAGAGCTCACAATCGCAGAGACAAGACAGACACACTGTCTTTGACTTGCATTCTCTCTGTGTGGCAGAGATGACTCGTACCTGCTGATATTTGTGCCGGGCTGGGGGGGAGGGAGGGAGGTAGGGTGATCAGATGTCCTGATTTCATAGGGACGGTCTTGATATTTGGGGCTTTTTCTTCTATAGGTGCCCATTTACCCCCCCCCCCACACCCATCCCAGTTTTTGACACTTGCTATCTGGTCACTTGGGGGGTTAGGGAAGGGGCACAATTTAAAGATTTGGCCACCCCTGGAACTGCTTAAGGCAGGCCCCTCCCAGGCAGTCACCCTTTACCCTCAGTCATCCTATCCCCTTCCTGTAGCTCCCAGTTGTTGCTTCTGCCTCTCCCCATGGGGTGCAGCTCGCTGTATGGGGGGGGGGGGGGGGTCCTGATCATCCGCACCCCGGGGGGGTAAAAAACCCGGGCAAAATTGGGGGGGGGGCACATGACCCCTTGGCCCCCCCCCTTCCCCCCCCCCCCCCCCCCGCTGGCCACATGTCACCTCTGTTATGCACTACTATGAAACCTTAAGAAACTTGAGTTTTTTGGTGCTACTGTAACACAAATAAATAATAGGTCAAAAGCTCCAAATGTTGCTGTGTCTCATAAATCCGGCCTGCATAATAAACGGTCCTTGGTGCAAAGCAGGTAAGAGTGAGCAAGCTGGTAAAGCAGGAGGCAATAATGTGCTATCTTGCTTCTGGAGTACCAGAAGGCAGTTTAAATAGGGACTCTCGGCATGTTTATGTATTTAAGAGACGACACCAACATGAGCTAGGGGTGCAGCTAAAATTCATACTTCTCTTCATGGCACCATTATCCATAATCACTTGCTGTTTTTCCAGTGTTCTCCCAGTGTTCATTGTTAACATCACTTTTCATTTTCTAGCTATGATCTTATTTTATCTGACAAAGTAAATATAGATATGTAATAAGACAGAACCTCGCTGAAACATCCAACTTATTCCTTCATAGAATGTTAGAGTTGGAAGGGACCTCAGGAGGTCATCTAGTCCAACCCCCCTGCTGAAAGCAGGACCATCCTCAGCTAAATTATCTCGGCGAGGGTTTTGTCAAGCCGCAGCTTAAAAACCTCTAAAGATGGAGATGCTGCCACCTCCCTAGGTAACCCATTCCAGTGCTTCATCACCCTCCTCATGAAAAACTTTTTCCAAATGTCCAACCTAGACCTCCTCCACAGCAACTTGAGACCATTGCTCCTTGTTTGGTCATCTGCCACCACTGAAAACAGCCTAGCTCCATCCTCCCTTGAACCCCATTTCAGGTAGTTAAAGACTGCTATCAAATCCCCCCCTCATCCTTCTCTTCTGCAGACTAAACAGGCCTAGTTCTTTCAGCCTCTCCTCATAAGTCATGTGCTCCAGCCCCCTTATCATTTTTGTTGCCTTCCACTGGACTCTCTCCAACTTGTCCACATCTTTTTTGTAGTGGGGGGCCCAAAACTGGACACAATGCTCCAAATGTGGCCTCACCAATGCCGAATAGAAGGGAATAATCACTTCCCGCGATCTGCTGGTAATGCTCTTACTAATGCAGCCCAATATACCATTAGCCTTCTTGGCAACCAGGGCACATTGCTCACTCATATCCAGCTTCTTATCCACTGTAACGCCCAGATCCTTTTCTGCAGAACTGCTGCCTAGCTCGTCGGTCCCCAGTCTGTAGCTGTGCATGGGATTCTTCCGTCCTAAGTGCAGGACTCTGCACTTGTCCTTGTTGATCCTTGTCAGATTTCTTTTGGCCCAATCCTCCAATTTGTTCAGGTCCTTCTGTATCTTATCCCTCCCTTCCAGGGTATCTACCACTCCCCCTAGCTTAGTGTCATCTGCAAACTTGCTGAGGGTGCAATCTACCCCCTCTTCCAGATCATTAATGAAGATGTTGAACAAAACCGGCCCCAGGTCTGACCCCTGGGGCACTCCACTTGTGACTGGCTGCCAGCTAGACATGGAGCCATTGATCACTACTCGTTGAGCCCTTTGCTTTAGCCAGTTCTCTATCCATTTTATAGTCCATTCATCCAACCCATACTTTTTAACTTACTGATAAGAATACTGTGGGAGACCATATCAAAAGCTTTGCTAAAGTCAAGGTATATAACGTCCACTGCTTTCCCCTCATCCACAGAACCAGTCACCTCTTCATAGAAGCAATCAGGTTGGTCAGGCATGACTTGCCCTTGGTGAATCCATGTTGACTGCTCCTGATCACCTTCCTCTCTTTTAAGTGCCTTAAAATGGATTCCTTGAGGACCTGCTCCATGATTTTTCCAGGAATTGAGGTGAGGCTGACGGGCCTGTAGTTCCCTGGATCCTCTTTCTTCCCTTTCCTGAAGATGGGCACTATATTTGCCTTTTTCCAGTCATCAGGGATCTTCCCCTGTTGCCACGAGCTTTCAAAGATAATAGCCAATGGCTCTGAAATCACATCAGCTAACTCCCTCAGCACCCTTGGGTGCATTGCATTTGGTCCCATGGACTTGTGAATGTCCAATCTTTCTAAATAGTCTTGGACCCATTCCTTCAGCACTGTGGGATGTTCACCTCCTCCCCATTCTGTGCCGCCTCTTCATTCAGTGCATATGTTGCTAATACAATATGTTGCATATGTTTGCTAATACAATTATTTTTCCACTGTTTATTGCTCAGTTTGGGAGCCACATCACAGTCCTGACCCATCAATATAGTTTCTCTTTTCAGGGTAATGATGTTGTTAAAAACCATAGCTGAAAGACAGTTTTGTTAATCATTGTGCCAGTGGGTCCCAAATATAGTTGACTGAATACCCCTGTAATGCTTCAATACTCCCATCTGTCCAGCAATCTTTTTACAGCAGACTTTACTTTCTAATATGGAGAGTGGTTGCTCTTTTGACAGCATAATTGCTGCACAAGTGACTTCTTGACTTGCAAGCTAGAGATCCTATAGGGAAATCCCTCCCAACAATGCCAGAAAACAGCCAGTGTGGTTCTCCCTCTCCTCTCATTTGCCCTGTGCTGCTTTTTCCCATGCCCTGACAAACTGGTGAGGTAAGAAAACCCACACAGCAGGTAGCTTCTTTCCTGCTAAGTAAATTTGAAGGTTGATATGCTTCTTTTATGTTGCTAAATGTATTTATTTCCTCTAGTACATTTTTACAGACCTTCTAGAAACACTGTGTTCAACTGGTGACCGAAGGTTAATTCACTTGTAGTAACAGGTCATTTTTCTTTCTTTTTTTATTGTTGACACTTGTGCATTGTTGAATTATTTGCTACCAGTTAAATGTCAGGTTATCCTCCAGTGGCTCCTTAAATAAGGAAATATTCAGCGTGAGTAGTAATCAGTAGTGGAGGGGGCTGCAGAGCAATGCGTATCATTAGAAGTGTGTTTCACTGTCCCAGTGAGTTGACTCTTCTTTGGCTTTCTAAGAACTGGTATTCTATGTAGTTGGACCTCATGGTATTAAACGAACACTGCTTTCTGTAGCATGTAGACTGAAGAACATGTTATAGTTTATCTCAATGTTTCATGACTCAGTTCCAGTTCATCTGACAAAAAAACTGGTAGAAGTGGGTGGACTTAAAGATTGACAGGTTTTCCTTATGACAGTAAGGAATGAATGGCATGGGTGTATCTGACAGTAGAATGTAGTGGTGTTAGTTTATATCTGTTGAATACCAAGAATGAACTTCTTTTTTTTTTTGGTGACAATCTGGCCAAGGTTTTTCAATGACTATTAGCTTTGGGTTCTCAGTATTTGGGGTGACCAACTTGAGACACCTTGAAGGGGTCTAATATTCAGGGGGGCTGAGTGCCCAGGATTTTATAAAAGTCAGGCTCTTTTGAGGTGTCCCAAGTTGAGCATCTCAAAACTGAAGGCAGCCAAAATAACTAGTTGCTTCTGAAAGGTCACTGCCCTGAAGAGCTTAAAGTTGAAGGCCTAGAGATAGACACAGTATGGAACAAAAATACTTGCAGTATACCGCGGGGATGGATGTCTAAATAAATACTATATTTGGTGGCTGAGTATTGAAAGGCCATGTAGATGAAAGGAGCGTGAAATAAGAGTAGGTGGCTAGTTGGCCCACAAAGGCAGAAAGGTTGTTCTAAGTTTAAAAGTAGAATGGAAGAAGGTAAGAGCCCAGATTCCCCATCCTGCAGCCTTTCACACCCAACCCTCTGTGACACTAGTCTTAATTCTCTTCTCACTCACACTAGTGGAATGTCATTGACATCAGTGGCATTACACCAGCTTTAAGCTGTGTAAGTGAGAGCAGAGGTAGAAGTGTAGTGTTGTCAGTCTTCCCACTCCTGAGTGTCTCTTGATCTTCCTTTCAAGCAGATGAAGTATTTCAGTCACTAAGTGGGCTACCTGTCCTGCTGCAACAGATGGAGTTAAACAGATGGTCTCACTGGACACCCAAAATCCTCTGTCTGTAGGTACAGTCAGTTGGGGCAAAAAACCTAGCTGGCTTCAAGACTGAGCTTGATAAGTTTATGGAGGGCATAGTAATGATGGGACAGCCTAATTTGGCAACTAACTGATCTTTGTCTGCTAGTGGTAAATAAACCCAATTGTCTGTGATGAGATGTTAAATGGGGTGGGTTCTGAAGGTACTACAGTGCGTTGTTTCTGGGTGTCTGGCTGGAGACTCTTGTCCACATGCTCGAGGTTTAGCTGATCACCATATTTGGGGTCAGGAAGGAATTTTCCCCCAGGGCGGATTAGCAGAGGTCCTGGGTTTTTTTGCTTTCCTCTGCAGTGTGGGGCATAGGTCACTTACTGCTGGATTCTCTGGTGGATTATCTGTACTTAAAGTCTTTAAACTATTTGAGGATTTCAGGAACTCAGTTATATGTTATGGGTCTATTACAAGAGTGGGTTAGTGAGGTTCTGTGGCCTACATTGTGCAGCAGGTCAGACTGGATGATCATAATGGTCCCTTCTGATCTTAGTCTATTAGTCTATACTTTTGTTTAGGAAGAGAATTGTCAGCTGATGTATGTGCAGTAAAAAGTAACTACAGATATTGAGGTTGGTGTTCTGTATCTGTGATGCAAACCCCAGTTCCTACCTTGAAGAGTGTTTCTTCTATGGGGCTCTGTTCTGTGACTGGGGCTCCTAGGTTCAACTACACTACAAATTAATCATAATAATAGAAAAGGTGATGCAAGTGTGAGGAAAACAGTCTCGCTCATCTCAAAACATTAAGCAAAACTGTACTTATTCATGAAATCCCTTTATAAATAGCTTTCCCCCTCCCCGCCACTCTCCCTAAACATCTAAATATACAGATTTTCTGTGGGACTAAAAACCTATTTTATTGGCTGTCATGTGCAATTGCACAACAGATCCCTTAGTTAGGTTCCAAGCAGTGTTGGTTACACACGGTGACTTGTGATGTCATTTTACCTTCTGGAAAAACAAATCAATGAAAAACATCAGGCAGTGCTTCATAAACATTATTCAAACCTCAAATGTTGACACAGAACATACATTTACTTTAACCAAATGCTGTTACTGTTGAAGCAGTTTACTAGAGGATTCAATTCAAGTGAAGTGTCACTGTGACGAGGATGCAGATGGGGAAAGGCTGTATTCTGCAAAGAATAAGGCAAAAGGTAGCAGGGAAAGTGGTCAGGACACGGGCCTCATCGTATCTGGAGTGGGGGATGGGATGTGATCTACCAGTAGTCTTTCTCCAGATATATCTGCTCTTACTGGAAGAAGGGCTGAGCTAGGATGTTTCCCCAGTAGCCTGGGTGCAAGATGCTGTCTCTGGAAAAGGGTTGAGGGTCTAGGCTACAAGAGGGCTCTCTTCACTGTGTCTAGAAATGAGTGTTTGGGCTAGGGGCTTTCCTCTACATGCCTTTGCCTCCGTGGGCTACTGTCTTCTATACTAGGGTATGTCTACACTGCAGAGTAAAGTCAACTTACTTAAAGTCAACTTTCACCTGCCGATTTTTAGAACTCGTTGGATTGTGTCCACACCACACTCCTTGCACTGGGCTCGTGCGTCCACACTCACCACAATTGTGTCAGCAGTCAAAGCAGTGCACTGTTGGAAGCTATCCCACAGTGCAACTCACCGCAGTGGCTGTTGGGACAAGATTCGTCATCCCATGATGCGGTGGTCCTTCCCCCTCCCTTCTTTCCCCAAACAAACAGGAAGCTGATTTTCACGCTGTTTGTTTATGCTGTGTGCTCACCATTGCTGCGGGGACATGGAGCCAGTCAACTCTGCACTATTATTGTGAGCATCACAAGTACATCTCGGCTTATCATGGAGTATTTTCAAAGACCAAGAACCCTAGGCACGGGCAACTGCTATGCCACCAAGGCTGCCATGCTACAAGCCATCAAGTGGAACAGCTTCCAGTTGCTGCAGGCCATAACACATCATCTGCAGTCAGTGGAGCTCCCAGTTCTGGTTATTTAAACTCCATGCTCTTTACTAAAAAGGTTCCCTCTTATCCCAAAAAACCAGCCACAGTACCAGATCAAAATAAGTTTGGATCTTACCCAAAATACCATGCTGCCAGCCAATCCTTTAGTAACTACAACTAAATGTTTATTATAAAAAGAAAAACAAGAGAAATGTTAAAGGATTAAAGCGACCAGATACATACATATTAATGTTAACCAGTGACAAACTCTTCCCCCCCCACCTCCAATCTAACCAGTGTGACATCCCCAACCCGAGACTGGTGTAGAAGGGAGTAATTGAAGCTCCTGAATACACTTCAAGGGCCCCCTTAATCCAGTCAGCATGACAGATGGGACTGCCATGCCAGTGTAGACGCAGGCTTTCAGAGATCGATGTAAGTGATGTTACGTTGACCTTCGTCGCCAATGTGGACCGGACCCTAGTGTTTGTTCCTGCAGTATACATCACTTCAGTTATTCAAGGCTTCAGTAAAATAATTAAAATCTAGAAAACATGGCATATGAGAAAAGATTGAAAAAATTGGCTGTGTTCTGTCTGGAGAAGAGATGAGTGAAGGGGGGACAGAAGTCTTCAAATACATAGAAGGTTGCTATAAAGAGGAGAGTGATCTATTGTTCTCTTTATCCACTGAGGACAGGATAAGAAGTAATGGGTTTAAATTGCAGCAAGGGAGATTTAGGCTAAACATTAGGGAAAACTTCCTAATGATCAGGATAGTTAAGCACTGGAACAAATTACTTAGGGAGGTTGTAGAATCTTTGTCTAACCTGCTCTTCAAAATCTGCAATGACTGATACCTATCAGACATGGTCTAAGTAATACATAGTTTTGCCTCAGTGAAGCGGTCTGGACCTATTGGGGTCCCATCCAGTCCTACACTTCTGTGATTCTATACTGAATAGCTTTCATTTATTGCCAAGTAATTATCTCACTATAGAGTTGTGGTGATGGAAAAAGACAATACACAGCTCACAAAATGTCCCTAGTATATAATGCTCTGCCCTTTCAATGAGATCCATCTGTAGAAAATGAAGAGAAAGCAAGCTTGAACACCAAATAATCTGATGCAGTCCATTCTTTGTTCACCTCCCCATGTCTTGGTGTTGAATGGGTCTATTAACAATACTAATGCGGTTCCTTATGTCTTCAGAGTACCTATTAAACACAAATTAATTTGACTAAGCCTCACAAAATCAATGTTAGGTAAGTAAATATTATTGTCAAGAAGAAGAATGGTATTACAATTCAGGGTTGAGCGTATACCTTTGACCTCTCTCTCTCTCTTCACGGGCACCTCTTTCTAGGCAAGTACTTCTCTCAGTGGAGAAGTGAGAGACTCCACTTTTAGACTGGATCACCAGGCTGTATCCCCTCCTGTTTACCAATTGTTTTACCTCAGTAGGTCCTAGTGGTTTTGTACCCTGCTGCAGACTTCTCCACAGGACCTGTGACTAACTTGAAAAGGTAGTCACAGAGAACAGCTTGTTCAGAACAAAATATTATTTGTTTTTCCATAGGTACACAACAAGCGGAGATAAAAAGGTTAAAACAACAAAAGGCTAAATGCATACTGTCTTACCTAAACTTAGCATTTACTTCATGCAAGTGTGTAGGTCTTGGTTACCCCTGCCCCACCAGCCCCCTATTCTTCTGGGACCAAGATGCAGACTCCTTTTGTGTAGCTCCTCTGTCTTATTAGAAAATATTTTTATTTGCTTTATAAGCTCTTTTGTTTTGGATTTCCTGCCTGAATTTCCCCTGGGGTTTCAAGCTGGGCCCTTGCTCCCCCAACCCTTGGGTTCAGGCAGACCCCTCATTCTACAGGGCGGAGCTTGACTTCAAAGGAGTTAATACTTCTATCGTACATTTTGGATATCAGTAATTGGGCTCTGCCTACCATTGTTTTTGTGTTCCTGCAGACCAAGTTAACTAAGACTGATCTTTAAGCCTTAGCTATCTTTTAATAACCATAAAATGATTCAGAAGATTTGAGTATAATTCCCAGCCCTTCCTCAGACTTCCTGTGTGACTTCAGCAAGTCATTTAATTTCTCTTAAATTAAGTTTCCCAACTATAAAATGGGAATACAAGATACTCCCTTTGTCTTGTCTTTTTTATTTGTAGTGTAAACCCCTCATTGGAGCGATTGTCTCTCACTATATGTTTGTACAGCACCTAACACAATGGGGCAACTGAATCTTGTTTGGGGCTTTTAGTTACTGCCATGGTACAAATAGGCTAGGATTTTCAAATGAGTTTAGCGGATTTAGGTTTCCAAATCTGTTTGAAGTTCAGTGGAATTTGGACAGCTAGCTCCCAGAGGTGCCTTTGAAAATCCTAGCCATAGTTGATAGCCTCATCATCCCCCTTTCAATAATGACAAAAACACAAAAAAGCTGTGATTTGACCGGGGCTACCCAATGATTCAGACAAAATCCAGGATGTATACCTTCCAATTCAGTCCACTTGATCATGCTGCATCCCTTGCTATGTGCTGCAATACGAAGACACAGCAGGGTGAGTTGAGGACAGAATGTCAGCCTGGATTTTTTTCAACTTCAACTTTCTCTCTCTTTTTTTTTGCTTTTATGAGTTTAAGTTGGACTCACAACCCTAACATAGCTTTTATGATTTAATTTGAACTTCATCTGACTTAATCGCAAATGATACTGACTGGATGTAGCAGATGACCACGTGTGCTCCCTGACCCAGCCTCTCAGATTGGAAATTAATTATATTTCTGTTCTGTTGCCGACTAATAACATTTATTTGCTTGCCAGAAATGCAAAACTTCAATGTACGTTATAACGGACAGAGACAGAAATGTTAAGGTCTTTTGATTTATGAAGCCAGCACAATGTGAAATATTTTTCAGTACAGCCATCCTTTTGCCATGTGTAACCTCACCCTTGCTCATCTCTATCAATAGAAACATTTGTGTAAGAGGGAGGTCGTGCCAGGTTACTAAATGATGCTGCAGTATTTCTAATTGACAGATATGGGACATTTATTTCAATTCAAGAAGGAAGAGGGGGGAAAAAAGAGAATAAAATGAATTGATAACTCCTGCTTTGCTGCCCTTAATAAAAGATGTAAAATGCTTACCTAGTTGATATTGCCCTACCACTTTTGTAGGTTCACTGAATACTAAAGCAAAATACAGCACCATCTGCTAGAAGCAGACAATGTCATTACAAGCTTCCCTACAGCAGAGTCCTTGCACTGCGGCAATTCTAATTATCTCTTAATTTCTTCTCTCTCAGTGACACTGCATGTACAACTTTATTTTTTACATTACTTAGGCATATTATAATGTACGAAAACTGCCTGGGTGCAGGGGGATAGAGCAGAGAAGACCTCAGTTCTGTTCCCAGCACTTCTATGGACATGCCGTGTAATCTTGGGCAAATCATTTAATTTTATTGTTCTTCAGTTTCACGATCTGTAAAATCAGGATAGTACTTTATATGCACCCAGTACTGCACCACTGAAGTCAATGGGAGCTTTGCCACTGAGTTCAATGAGTGTAGGGTCAACTCCAAGGATCTCAAAAGTACTATGTATGAGGCCTGATCCAAAGTCTATTGAATTCAATGGGAGTCTTTCCATCGACTTCAGTGGGTTTGAATCAGATTCTTGAAGAGTACTATCAATATTGTTAATGGTCTCACACAAATAAAAGGGTCAAAATATTGGATTTTAAAATTGTGGCATTTTTATATATCGACACAACTTTGGAAGGTCTTCTTTTGAGGTGATATAATTTTTAGAAGAAATAATGCCAATCAATTAAATGTAATAGTCCTAATAAAAATGTTTAAAACTTCATGAAACATTCTATTTTTTTCCTGAACATGTGGCATTGTGATACAAAATTTCTATGAGAATTAATTTGATATGATATGCATACTTGACTTAATTTGACTATCCTAAATTCATGCTAATAAAATCTTTATCTCACCACAGTGCGTGTGTAAATATAATATTACACTTGAAAATTATATGAAATGAACATAATTAAGGTTGCAAAACCAAACACTCAAAAGTTTAGAAATGCCAACTGTCATTTGGTCTGCTTGTGCATATGCACTATGATATGATCTTTAATTATATGATCACATAGTTTTTGGTTTGTGGTTTTTTTCATTTTCTGGCTCTGTGTGTGCGTGCGTGCGTGCGCACATATGTAAGTGCATGTGTGAGAAGAACCAAAAGGGGGGGGAACTATCTATATCTAGGAAAAATCAATAGGGTGATCTGTAGATTCATCAATGGCATCAACTGAAGTGTATTCTACTGTAGCAGGTGTAGCAGCCTACTATGCCACCTGAATTCACTCTCTCCCTATGGGCATTTGCTAATGGTTATCTCTCCTTATTAGAGCTATCCAACATCCTGTCATCAACTAAATCCCTTTTCACTTCTATCTTTCCATGTTGATGTTAATGTAAGCAGTCAAAGAAGACCCACTAATAGGCCATACAGACATTAGTTATGAACTGATCCATAAACATAAACACATTATTAGATCTTTCACTTGACATAAATATTTCCTGGATAAACTGGCCAACTGTCCAAAGACTTCCTTTCCTGGTGGGAAGGAAATAATTTCCTTATCTAGAAGAGCTAGTTAAGACTCTGACTCCAGCTCATAAACTCTAGGCCATAGAGTGGGCATTTGAATTGTTTCCAAATTTAACGTGTACTATTCCAAATGGAACTATATCTCAGTGGAAATTCTATAACATGATGTGTTGGAGTGAAACTAGTTTATTCAGTTTTTGAGAACTTCAGCAGGAATTCATTTAATTTGAAGTTATCCATGTGTGTGTTTATGTAACACAGTGCATGATCTTATTATTATGTTTCCTTTTCCTCCAAGTGAACAGTTGATGTTGACTTTGTAACAGGGAATTGTTAATATCAAAGGAATTTTTTTCTTTATTCTAGGAGTACAATTCCCAGGCAATAAAACTTTAAGATCAGTTAAGGTTGGACAGACATCAGACTTCTGGTAATGTTCTCATAAGAACGTTGCTGTTACGGGCAAAAAAGCCAAAACACTTAAACTTAGAACTTCCGGGCTTCCAAGCTAAACTTATGAAAAAATTAACATTTGAAAATCTGGAAACTCATGTTTTGATTTGGGGCATGAGGCTTAGCTCTTGGAAAATATTTCACAAAGATTCATGCTTTTGTCTCTTGAATCCACGGTTGCTGACATTTAAAGGCAATGGCCTTGTTTTAGGCAGTCCTGTGTCATGTGACTAAAATAAGGTGGGGCTTTTTAGAGAACTGCATTCCTCTCAACATTACTTCCCAAAAAGGAGATGTTAATTTTTATTCTATATATGTCTTCTGTTACCTTTATGGTTTTAAACTTGAATGCCAATATTGCTGATTTCTTCTTTCAATGCTGTCTGTAAACTGTACTAGAATAAATAAAGTAAATATATTCTGCACTATAGGCCCTCTCAGTGCTCATCACCATTATATCTAAGGCACTTGAATCTTGTGCTTCCCCCCTTTAAATAAACCTGTAATGTTTTTAGTATTGGAAGTTGCTTAAACTACGGTATTAAAAGAAGAAAGTCTGGGGGTCAGATTCTCGGTGCCTCATAATTCTCCTTTGTACCACCCCAGCAATTAGGAATTAGGACCCAATCCAGCAAAATACTTTAAATATACGCTTAAAGTTAAGCACAAAGCTAGTTCCACTATATAAATGTTCCTGTGTTTAAACCTATACACATGTTTAAGTGCTTTGCTGGGTTGTGGATTTGGGGTGGGTCAGGGCAAGGACTAGACCTGTAAGGAACCTGGAATTTCCATTTCATGGGAAATTCTGCAATTTCAAATTTTGTTTCATTCTGAATTAGAATGAAAACAAAGAACAAAGAATTTTGAAAATTCCCATGAAATTAATTTATCTTGTGTCAATCAAAACTTATTGTTTTGATACAATTGTAATTAATTTTGATTTCAATATTTAAAAAAATGTTTAGGTTTTTAGTATAAAAAGTTTCAGAACGGAAGTTGTTTCAAAATGAAAAATTGAAATGTTCCCTTCTGAAAATGACAAAATGCTTTTCTTTTCCAATCGCCCCCTTCCCTCCCAATGAAATTTTGTCAAAATCAACACATTCCTGCAGGAAGATTCAGTTTCAACAAAAAGGCATTTTACAGCAAAAAATGTGCTGTCAGAAATGTTTTTGACCAGCTGTATGCAAGACTAAAGCACAATTTGCTCTGGGGACCTAGATCAGAAGAGTGTATCCTGGGAAGTTGTTAGCAGACTGAAACTACTTTAACTGGAACCAGGTGCCTGAGGTTGCTTTAAATTTGAACCAGCTTTAGTGTGCACCTTCTGCATAATGTAAATTGACATCTATGCTAAGTATTTAGAATACTGTTCAAATTTCTGTGTCCTCCTTTGAGTACGAAACTGGTCAGATTGTATGTTTGTCTTGAAGAATGAGGTAAACAGGACTCTATTCAAACCCTTCATAGTACATGAAGCTGTGATGGATATCTAGTTGTATGTGCATGGCCAGGTCTCAGCCTGCCATCAGGATGGTAATTAAGAAAAGTACAGAGTGGTTGTATAGAAAGGCTAGTTGAATGGTAGATAGTAGTAACTGAACCAGCAGATTGAATTCAGACTTATGCAAGCTCCTCTTTGTGGCAAAAAGTGGCTTTCACTTATTAAAATTGTATGTAACTTTAGTGTACTTTAATGAAGCTGGAGTGTAAAGTGATTTTACTGAAAGCAGCACTAGTTGGAGACTAGAGGCCAGGTGCTCAGCTGGCATAAGTCAGTGTAGTTCCACTGACTTCAGTGCAGCTATGCCAGTTTCCACCAGCTGTAGGTTGTGGTGGGCTTCAGTCTCCAGGGCTGTGAATCCACTACCTCTTAGGAGCACCAAATTCCTGCCCAAAAAATTGGAAAAGGCAGCATCAAATAAGAACTGTTTCAGCTTCAATTTCAAAATTAAAATAACTCTTTTTCTGAGTGCTCTGTAGAAATTGGTTCCATATTCAAATACTGCAAGCACAGCCCCCAAGAGAGTAGAAATACTCAGTTCAATTCCCTGAGAGCAAAGGGCTTTTTTGCTTAAAAATTGCTTTTATCTTGGAGCACCGCGACCTACTGTGCAGAAGAACAAGACACTTAAGGCTGGATCCAAAACCCACTGAGTTTTCTATTCTGTGTCTTGCCTATATATGTTCATATACCACGCTCATTGCCACAGTAGCTAAGTACCTTCCGGTGCTGCATTAAGTGATATGACTAACATCAGTCATGTGGTTTCTTCTCTCATCCTCTCCCCAGGGGGAGAATTGCGTGTGCAGCTGAGTGTTTGGAAATTAATAAAATGCTATGTTACTATGAGCAAAGGCACGGCTGAAGATGTGTGCTTTGCACTTGGAGCAGAAGGTTTGTGATGGTCCTTAGCTCCTGTGGGAGTTCATTTCACTGTCTCAGACCAGTCCCCAAGAAAGCTCTGTCTCCTGCACAGATGTGCTTCACTCTAATTGTGGAGTTCCATTGTTCTAGAACAGTGGAGTCATTGACCATGGTATTTCTTCCTGGAGCTCTTCTTAGGTGATCTTTTAGGTATTGTGTGTAGGCCATTGAGGGCCTTGATGATAAGGACTGAGATTTTGAACTTCACTCTATAGTCCATAGAAAGCTAGTATAGATCTGCTTTGGATCATGAGAAGCCAGACTTCAACAGGTTTTACATCAGGTCTTTAGGTACATCAGCCAGTTCCTGCAGTAAATGATCATAATGGAAATCTTTCTCTTCTGCTGTAGCTTGTCTATAACAGATTATTTAGCGTTTAGAGAAATTCTGCCAACAATGCAGAATTTCTCTAAATGATGCTAAAACTGGTGGCTGTGTACTTTACTTTTCCAGTTCTTCCTTTTAAATCTTATGAATCTGCACTCTGGGATTGATGGCACAAACAATGGTTTGCAGCAAGTTGGGGTGTGAATCTGCTGTGGGCTAGCTGGACCCTGCTGATGAGCCCTAACAGTTTAGTGTGCTTATATCTAGTACTATTTCAAAGAGGGCTAGAGAGCAGCACATGAATGTACTGTTAATGTGCATCAGCAGGGTCCACATGGACGGTGAGTCCGTGGCAGGCTAGTGGGGGTAGATTCACATCCCAGCTTCCTGAAAACTAACTGTTCATGTAGACAAGCTCTTAGATTCCTTTTGGTTTTTTATTTTCCTTTCAGTTTTAGTTAAGATGCAGGATGTCAATACAACATTTTGGTGGGCTTCCCAAATACTCTCAGCGCTCTTCTCTCAGGAATACTAATTTCCTTTTTTTAGTCTTTGCTACTATCTGCCAGGAATATAAAAGCACTACAGGAAGGGAGCCAAGCTGCCGAAATTAGAGCTGTGCCAGAGCAAACTGTGACTTCTCGTTTCTTGCTAAACTTGGTTTGTTTTGTTACTGTATACTACCTGCCACCCATACCATCCTTTTGTCTGTCTTGTCCACCTGTTGCATCCCTTGAGACATGTAGACTGAGCTTTTTGGAAAGGAGACAGTCTCCTTTATTTGCTTGCATCATGCCTAACACAATGGAGCCCTGGATCCTTCACTTGAGCTCCTAAATGCTATTGTGATACAAATAACAATCTGATTATTATCTACTCCATCTTAAAGTGAGGAAAGTTCTCCATGCTTCTGTGACAAAGCTGTTTTGAGGAAGATGCTCATTTCCAGATCTTCAGTAAACAATGCTGAATCTTTGCACCAAGGATTGCTGCTTAGTTCTGTGGATGTGCAAGGGGTTGGTCTCCACCCTTTCTAAAGCTGCCTTTAAACAAACAAACAATCTCTCGCTGTTAATTTCAAGGAAAGGGCTGAAAGTTAGGTGTGGGGTCCTCTACTGATGTAAACTCTAGCATCTAAACTCAGTTGGGAAAGATATGTCCTATTGTAGGTTCCCCTGTTTTGCATCGGTAGGTTATGTCAGACCTGCTGTACTTTTCCTTTTAAACAGAGTTTTCCTAGAGTATCTAAAACATAGTAACAAGTCCTGCTACTGTCTAAAGAACTTAGACTTCCCAGCAGTGTTTAGTCACATCTACTATGTGCCCATGAAAGTACTAGAAATGTTGAAATGATATTCACCACATTAGAGAAATCGGGAAGGAAAAGGGGTAAATCCTACCTTTGAATAGGCAAATACATTTATGTCAACACTGGAATTTGTGTGCACAGTAGGGGAAAAAAAAATGGGTCCTGATCCAAAACCCACTGAAGTTAATAGGAGTCTTTCCATAAACTTCAATGGGCTTTAGGTCAGGGTTTTGTGCATGGCATTTTCCCAAATGTTAAAATTTCCAATACCATATCTAATTAACTCAGTTAGAAACTGACCTAATTTTTATGATGATTGATGATCATATTCACTGTTATAAGTGCAATTTTAGAACAACTCTGTTTTTATATTTATAACGTTCAGGTTTGTTCAATTCTACCTGAGTACTTGAGGAAAATAAAGCTTCATATGTTGTACCAGGAAACTTGCATGAGGAAAAGGAATTGACACCCTGAAAAATAAATGGGGTTAAATAGGGGTTGACAAGATGCAAAGGAGAGAAAGGAAACAAAATGAGAACAATGAGCAACAGCTACTTATTGTTTCACTGGCCACCAGGACATATTAAAAATTTTCAGAGGCTGTGAATTAATTGTATGCTGAACAGCACTCAAAATGCTTAATATTTTGTCTCACTGGGACAATTTGCTAGAGACATCTTTTGAACTACAGATACAAAGCAGGGAAAATGGGGCTGTCTCTCTGGCTATGTCATTCTTCATTTTAATGAGGAAAAAGTGTCACATAGAGCAGTGTGAATTTGAAATATTATAATATGCTTCAGTTTTATGTCAGGGTAAGTATGTTTCTTAAAAGAGCCTAATGATTCTAAATTCTAGACCTTGTTGACAAGACATCTGCTTACTTGGCCTGTGGTTTGTGCCTCATCTATGAGCTCATTATCATATATATTAAAAGAAACCTATTAAAATATTTGCATTTTAAAATGAATGATTTTAAAAAAAAATGTTCGTTTTGTCGTACAAATCATTTCACTAGAGAGAGAGGAATAATATGTATTTTAGTTATTTCTCCTAAGCCATTTAACATTTGGGTAATTCTTATAATTACTTTTTTCACACTTAATGCAGGGAAGCCTTGTAATATTACTTTATAATTCATATTTCAATGTAAACAATCTTCTATGTGCAGATAGACCTCTCAGTTGGATGCCAAATATAACCCTAAAGCTGCTCGTTCTTTCTTTCCTTCAGTCCTATTTATGATTCCTCCTCTCCCCCTTTCGGTTCTCTTATTCTTATTCCTGCCTCTTCAACTGTTTAGCCGCACGTACGATGGTTGGATTGACACTTGAAGCCATGCTGGCTGTTTACTTAAACAAATCACATTGGGATAAGAGAGCAGATGATTTGTAAAGACCCTTTCCAAGGTGGTAACTACCCGTCAGACTCTAGAGAGGGTTCCGCAGTCGATGTCACCCACCTAGAGCTGCAGCAGTCCTCTTTAGCATAGCTCCTGCTGAATCCGTCATGGGGATTGGAGGGGCTGGGGACCCCCTTTTGGTTCATCTGCCTACAGGCCATTAAAGTCTTGACTTGGTTCTTAGCTGTAGTAAAGCCAAGATGCGTGAGCATTGGCTCAAATTCAGCTCTGCTCAGCTTCTGTTGGGTACAGTTGAGGGTAGGGGGTTGACAGTGTCTCTCCTTCTGGAGCTAGTTCTGTTCCTGCCCTGGCATAGATGGCAGCAGCCTCAGTAGTGCTGTCATCTATGCCAGGTGGCTTTGGCCCCTGAGGAGCTGTCTGCTATCCTAGGATTGCCACAACCCAGGGATTGCCAGAGCACTGTGTGTTCCGGTCATTGTGCCTGACGTGGCCCCTTACAAAAGAAGCAGGGGGTGGCGTGAGAGCTCGTGATGCCAGTTCTAGTCTGACTGGAGCTTCTCCACCTCACGGGAATCCCCAGCTGAAGAGATCCAGCTGCTTTCCAATACCTGAGCGGTGTCAAGGTGCTGAGTCACATCGGCGGGTCTGCTCTGGCCTGTCCAGCCCCTGGATGTTGGAGAGGAGGTTAACAACATCAGCTAGCACGCACTCGGGAATGGAGTCCGATCGTGGATGTGAAACGCAGCTCCTGTCACCCTAGCCACAAGCAGGTTCGCCTTGGGCTCAGCTGATGGAACAGCAAACACGCCCATCAAGACTGGCCGTGCTGTGACTTTTACTTCTGGAAATACAACCTCTAGACGCTAGCCCTGCCACGAGCAGGAGTCACGTTTACTTTGTGATAACACAAGTTAGTCTGAGAAGGGTTTCTTGATGGCAAAATTAGCACTGTGGGCAGTTCTATGTAATATGTCCAACAAGAAGAGCCCTCCCTTCCACCCATTCTTCTGCCGTCTCATCACTTTAAATTAAATCTGTTTTAATTTTTTTAATATGGCAGTCTTTCTAAAATGTCCTTAGCATCAGCTCAGTTGTTTAAACCATTTTGTCGCGTAGTCAAGCAGCTGCAAGAGGAAAAGGAAACAGCTCCTGCTGCTTCTGAAAAACAGTATGTATAACATCGCAGCTGGAAATAACATGCTTTATGAACCTAATTTATCCCCTCAGATGTATGGCATAAATCCCACCTCCTTGCTGCACGACCTTCATACAGTGTTGGAAGGCCCAATCCTGTTCGATTTTTGAGCAAGGAGAAGGGAACCTGTTTAATTAAAAACAAATGCTGGTTTGGGGATTTGTAACTCTTAAACATGCTCTGCAGCCTGTTGGAGGAAAAAGTAGGTAGAGTATTAACAGGCTGTAACAATACTCCCCACCCCTCAGAATTATAAGCTAGTTACAGCACCACATTTTGATGTGACTGTGCCTTACCTAGAGTAACACAGCCTCTTCGTTCTATGCCTCAGTCGCTGGCTTGTGGCAAATATTGGTGGTATTGAAGGTATTCACCCCCACACTGCCTCCTTCAGGGAAGTTCATTTTGTTGCCACCCTTCAGATGGTGCCCCTCTTTTTAGAATCTATCTATCGACTTTAGATGTTTTTATGGCCCCAATTATCATCGTTTCTGAACCCTTCAAAATCTTGAATGTATTGATCCTCACGCCAACCCTGTGAGACAGGGAAGTGCTGTTGTTCAGAACTGAAGCCCAGAGAGACTGAGTGACTTGCCCAGAGTCATACAGGAAGTTTGTGGTGAAGCATGGAATTGAATGTAGGTATCTGTCTAGTACCCACCAGTGGACTATCTTTCTTTCTAAATTCTATGGTGGTATGTGTATATATACTCTGTATACCTTCTTAGTTTATATGTTATGAAAGTCAATGGAAATGGTTTAGTACCTCTGAAAATCCAGACACATATTTAGATATCTAACTATCTATTTTCAGTGATCAACCTTAAGTAAACCGTTGCAAAACCTTGTGTCTATCTTCCCCAATTGTATGTTTTGGTTTTTTTTGTATACCCTTATTACTTAGGGTAGAGGCTCGAAACCTAACCAAGATCAGAGGCCCAAAAGAGGGAATCCCTGCTCTGAAAAGTTTACAATCTAAATAGCTGAGACAGACAACGGCCGGGATCACTGTTTTATAGTTGGTGGAACTGTGGAACACAGATTAAATTACCCGCCCAGTGTTACCCAAGAAGTCTGTGGCAGAGGTGGGAATAGAACCCCAATCCCACAAAGTCCCTGCCAGTGCCTTCACTGTGAGATTCCGACCTCACTATATGTAGGTATTATTGACACATATAGAATAGTGACAGTTACTGATTTTAAAACAGTTGTTTTGAAATACTAAAAATTTTAAGTAGGGTATTTTTTGTGTCTGTGGTCGTGTCCTTTCCTTTCGGAGCTAGACCGAGAGAGAGAGAGAGAGAGAGACCCTACAGATAAGCATCCTTGTTGATGACGAGTTCAGCCAAGCATGTGCTAGTTTTCCTGTCGTTCTGTGCTGTGGTTAGGTGCAAAACAGGGATAGAAAGAGAGTGTCTAATCCTTTAAAAAAAAGGCTTAGCAAGATTACTTCAACCCTCTGCCTGCCCCAACTAAGCTTTGCTTAAATCCTAAAAGAGTATAAATAAAATAGCTGTTGGTTTCAAAGATGAACTGTAACATTTTGTGTACTGTGCTGGAGCTGCAAAAGGAAAGCAGTTGGAAGTAGCTGGGGAGAAAGATTTGCACATAACACAATACAGAGAGTGCTTCTCTTTCAACTTTGTTTTTAAAAAAAAAAGAAAAAGAAGAACTTTGTGTGTCGTAGCAGAATACTGGGTGGAAGCTGAAGGTCAGATGAAGAAGATTCTTTTTTCATGACTGTTGCTTACTAAGTGTTTGGACAAATTTATCTTCTTATACCGGTGCAACTCCATCGAATACAATGGAGTTACTCCTGATGAGAGGTGGTTAGGAATTTTTTCAGTTTATTTATTTTTTTTTGTGTGGCCAGAAATGCTGATTTGTTTAAACTAAAACTCTTTGTGGGAAACGAATGCTGAGTGTTTCAACTCAAACATTTTTGGAATTTTGTTTTTAATTTTTTTTTAAATGGTGGGATGTTTAGACATTTTCCAAGCAAATTCCAGTTTTCCAGTTCAAAATGACTTTTGTTTTTGAAATTTAAACTAATTATAGTTAAATAAATAAAGGGTGGAAGGAAATCAAAATGAAACGTATTTAAATTATCTGAATGAAATGTTCCAGTTGACCTTATAGCCTGTTTCTGTTTTATATCTATTTTTTTTGGAGTTTGACTTTTTGTCCTGTTGTTATCAATATCTCAAATTTTTGTGGGATGGGAAAGCCATTTCCCACCTAGCTCTCCTGCTAATTTACACTAGAATAATTTAAAATTAGAATCTGCACTACATTGTAAAGGGAATCATATTCACAGGTTGCAGTCTTATATTAGGAGGAATGAGTAACATAGTTCCTGTTTCTTTATAAAAGACCAGAGAGACTCCTACTGCCGCAGCAGTGGCTATGTCTGGGACATAGTGTGCCTGGACTTGTAAAATCCTGCTTTTATGGAGCAGGTGTTGGTTGAAATTCCATTTGTACTAGAAGATGCCTGGCAAGAACAAGAGAAGGCATTTGTCTTCTGCCGTGTGCTTCAGAGCTCCCAAGGTGAGTGTATAACCTGCAGTCTACAGAGGAAGGCTGGGTAATGAGTCCACATCGGGAAATCCTTCCCAGAGACTGATTTGAAATGCTTCTTTTTAATGATTGATGTTTATTCTAGATCTACTATTTTGAGCATCTATACAAATAGTTGGCTTATAAGCCTAGAGCAGTTCAAACCCTGCATTATTTTACAGATGATGTATTTCCTTTGGACTTGTGGCTATGCATCTCCCACAGCTCCATTCCAGCCCACCCTCTTCTCATTCACACTACACTTAGGCCCTGTTTACACTTACCTCAGAGATTTGGCGGCAGTTGACCAGAGTTCCTGAAGCAACGCAAAAACTCTGCTTCTGTTCTACGCACCATCTCCACTGCACTGCGCCGACAGGAACCGAGTTCCTGTCGATGCAGTGCTATGCCATTTGAGAAGATGGTCTTAATACGTTGATTTCTGGATCGACTGAGCAGATCTTCACTGACTGCTCAGTTGATCCAGAGAAGTCGGTCTGATGGTGGTGAATTTGCGGTGTCATTGGTCCTCAAGTGATGGTGGAATGGTGGTAGAATTGTAAATGGCGGATTTGCCACCATCAGTGAAGACATAGCCTTATAGAAGAGTTTCAAGACTGGGTGAAGAGGAGATGAAGCTATGTATCCTACAACCTTGGATTAGCCTGATCAGGGTCCATTCTGGTTACAGATGCAGAAGGAATAATCTGGCCTATTATTATTAGCCAAAACAAGCTTTAAAGCGTCTGCGCAATCCAGGCCAATTTTATATTTTTATTTGTTGCAATGAGCTCCTTTTGAATGAACACGATGCCCCATTCCTTCTTGAGGCCCCAGTTCATTAAGGCATGTAAGAATAGCCTGACATTCACAGTGTAAGTAAGGTCTCTAACAGCAATAGAACATAATTTGGTTTCACATAGCTACTTTTGAATTCAAATTGCTTGCATCCCAAAGAACTTGGCAGAGTAGTGAAAATAACAGTGAATTACCACTTGTGCCTTGGTGAACAGGAGCGACATTTGTAATTCTACCACCACTCCAACATCACTTGAGGACCAACGACACGTGTTATTGAGTGTCCCACCACCATGGAGGTTTAAAGGCGCTCACAAGGGCAGCATATGAATTAGAAAAATTAACAGGTAGGCAGTTTTCCTAGCTATTAATTGCTTTACAGTTGAATAAAACAAAACAACAAAAAATAGCTTTAGGCAATATTTAAAGTAGCTGGAACATAAGGTTAGAGGTCTCCACTCTGCTTTATGATTGATAGCCCCAATAGTTTTTTTTGCTCTTCTCTCTTTCTGGCTACAAAGTGGCATTGGAAAGCTTGAGAACATGTCTGCCAGCATTGAAAACTGTCTTGGCAGGAAGCATTTTCCCCGTCTCTACCACAGGTTTTCTCATCTGACCAGCTGTTTGTAAAACTCTGTAGCATACTCTGGCTACTGAAATAATGGTGGGGTGCTTTCTTGGTGAGGAAAGGCCATATATCTTCACACTGTATGTATTCCTGATGATAAAAAATCAGCCGCAATGTACTGTTATCCATGGAGTTAAATTATTCACAACCAATTTCAGTCTAAAGAGATCTCTTATGTAAGTTTCAAGCATGGAACACATTTAAATTAAAGCAAAATCTTGTGTCTAATCTATATGGAGGTCAGTGCTTCTGCTTCTAAGAGCTGTCTTTGAATTATTACTAAGAAGATACCCTTGCCTGTAATGTACACCTTTATCTGACAACTAACCCCTTTTGAAAGCCACTTTTTCCAGTACAGTAATTTGAACATACAAATAATATGACAGTGTTCTTTATTTTTTAAAGACCATTCTTTTTCAATTGCTTCAAAGTTCCATATTGGTGGCTAATAACTTCACCAGCTAATTAATTATTTCCTTTATAGTGAACTTCTCTTGACTCCTTATAGACCATTAAAAGTCATTCTGAATTCTAAAATATGTTACAAATAAGTATGGAAAGAGCGAGAGCTCCCTGACATTGAAAACTATTCAAGGTTGAGGAAGAAAATGTCTACTGGGTAATGGAAGGCAGCTCCAATTTACACCAGTTCTGCAATGAACCGATAGAACATCCACGGTGCAGAATCACAATGGGGCTCTTTTCTACTATTTTCATTTTTCCCCTTCATTTCTTCTCTCCCTCCTCTGGGCTGCTCTTCAGTGGTGTGCCTTAGAGCCTATCATTTAGAAACTGGTCTTTTTGGTGAGTACTGTGCAACCATTTCACTTTTGCACGTGTCCATTTTCCATGAGGAGCAATGATAATCTCTTGAAAAGTGTACACATTTAGTTAAATGCTACTGTTTATTCAAAGTAATGCATTTATTGCCATAAAATATCATGATGGTTTAATTAAGAGCTTTAATTTTGTATATGGTGAAGTATAAATATTTATGAAGGAGCTTGTCAGAGGCAGAATATTAAAACAGGTGTTTTAGCAGAAACACAAAAATAAAGTGGCTAACAGTAAACATAAAAAATCAATTATTAATGTTCCTCTTTTTCCCATTAAATTGCCTCCCAAAGCACTGTGCATCCAGCACAGCCAATGGGACTGCCATGTTCAGTCACTACCGCCGCTTACCTTTTCTTTTCCTGTTACAATGGACATATAGCCAGATTCCTTGCTCCCTTGGGGAAAACTCTTGGGAAAGAGGTGATCAGGGGGAGATAAACTCTGTGAGTTTTCACCAGATTGCTCCTTTGCGAGAGATGGGATGAGCAGTGGATTTAGCACTGCATAGAAGTCTTCTCTCCACTATCTCTTACGCCCACTCCCCTCATTTTTAGCTCTCCAGCAGTAGAGCTTCATTGAAAATACACCTATATACACTGTCCACATAATGTCTCCCAGCTCTTTTCTGAGTAGGGTTCCACAGGCAAAGGGGTTCTGCTTAAAGGAAGTACAGCCTCAGGTTGAAAGATGATGGATGGATGGATGGATATAGTGACTCAGTCCATCCCTTTCTGCACTATCCCAATGCATGGTTCTCCAACTACACAAAGGGCGCTCTTGGAGGTCTAGGGTCACGTTTTGCAGAGATGGAATCCACCACGCAGTAAGGGACAGATCCACAGGGAGAAGATCCCCTCTTCTTATGGATCTAGGGGGGATAGTCTGGCCCTTGGAAGTTTATGATAATCCTTATTCTCAAAATTCAGTGGGAAAAGGGCGGTCGGCAGGAGGCAGCTGGAATGATGTACACAGAGAACCAGTTCTTCTGGTGATTTGTCTTTTGCTTTGCTGCTGGAATAATCTTGTATAGCAGATGTTGTAACAACTACAGCAATTTCTTGCATATCCTCGGAAGACCTTATTGAATTAAATTTAAATACCTTTGGGGCACACTGTATTAAATGCAAAGTTAATGTACTGATGTGAGGATTTGTGGGACTTGAACTCTGGCTCGTGAGCAGGTAGTACTTCCACATCACCAGCAGGCAGCCTTTGCAGAGCCATGGTCAATGCACCATGCATCCTGGGAGACCAGTCACTACAGGAAGTGCTGCCTATGATAGAGACGACTTGCAGCCCTTCTCATGACCTCTGATTCTTCCAGCCCTACTATTTAAGCCTGGAGAGAGTACTAGGAAATTATCTGTGCACAAGGCTGATCCGTCACCTGCTGTTCAGACAGATCATACTTTGTTCCTGGTTCCTAACTTCTTGCCCTGCACTCCAGCTCCTGGCTATTGTAACTGGTGTAAATCAATTGAGATTCATCCACTTTGGTGAAGGTTTGTTGGTATACCAGATGAAGATGTGGTATTAATGCAATCATCCTGATTATGGGATAGGGAGATGTTATCAACAGCAGATGTACGGAAACATCTTTCTGGTTCCATCTATGGTTTGTCCTTTGTCTCCTTCTCTTAGGTCAGTATTTGATCTGCTAGTCTAATTTAGGTCTTACTCCATCACTTTCCCATCTATTCATTTCTCATGTGGAGCCCTGTCAAAGGTGTTTTGTAAAAGAAAAATTATACTGGTACATTCACTGCATCTTCCTTATCTGTTACAGCAGCACTGTCTTCACAGAACTTCAGTAGGTTATTTAAGGTAACCTCCTCACAGAGGGTGGCACTGGCTTTTAAGAGGGAAGAGGCCAGTTACTAGTCAGCTGCCTCCTAATTGGGTTTTAAGAGAGGCCATGTAAATAGGAGAGCCTAGCCTCAGAGAGGGTCAGTCAGGAAAGGGCCGGTGAGAGCTGCCTGGGAGTGAGAAATCAGCTGGTGAGAGCTTTTGGAGACCAGGGTACTGCAGGACATCCCTGAAGGGAGCTTTAGAAGGTTTCTCAGGAACAGCAGTAGAAGGAAATGCCTGCTGACTTGAATGTGGAGCACGGAAGCTTGAAGGCAGGGGATCAGTAGAGGGGCTTACCCACTGATGTCTCCATGTTGGAGAACTGGAGTCAGAGGGTGAGTTCTGAGGGCCAGGGAGTGTGAGGGATGCTTCTCTGGTGAGAATGAATTCCCAGCAGAGGCTGTGGGGGTTCCCACTGGGAAGAGGGGGGTTGCATTCCAGCTGGAAGGGCTGGAGTGACTGTCCCGGCAAAAGAACAGGAGAAGACTGAAGAAGAGCTTGTGTGTGTTGGAAGACGCCAGAGTGTGGTATGTAGGGCACTAAGGAATGAGATGTGTTAGGCATTTAAGGACTATGTACACTGGGTGTGAGAAATGAACTATGTTTGAGACTTCTGTTATGGATTATTTGGTACTATGTTTATGTAATAAACCAGCTCTGAGGAAGGGTATTATTAGGCAAGAGAGCTGTCACTGAGTTACTGGGGACTTTGAAGGAGGGAAACTGAGGCAGGTGTGCTTGTTGTATGGCCGCCTGCTGCTGGGAGGTGCTCCAAGTGTGGTCAGCCCATGACAACTATTCTCCATGAATCCATGCTGCCTATGGGGGCTTTGCCAGTTGATTTTCGTACCGTATTCCTTATGGAACTGTCCAATTTCTTCACACAACCATTGTTAAATTCACTGGGTGAAATCCTGGCAAACTCTTTCGGTAAAACTCTCATTCACTTCAGTGGAGCCCCGATTTCTCCCACTGGCTTGTCCTTTCTTAGTGAAAGGAATTTTGATGGGCACGTCCTTGTCCTCAGGAACGTTCTGCAGTACGGTGCATATTGTGCCATCGCTGTTAAACAGAACTCGGCTTGGGTCTACGTGGGTAGGTCTACACGGCATTTTGGAGTGAGTCTCCCAGCCTGAGTCAACAGACTTAGGCTAGAGGGGCTTGCTGCTGGGCTCTAAAAATGGCTGTAAAGAAAGCACTTTGAAGTTGCGGCTCAGGCTGGAGCTTGGCCTCTGAAGCCTTAGGAGGCGGGATGGACTTCCAGCCCAACTCACAGTTTGGAAGTGCTTTCTTTACAGTTACTTTTTTAGAGCCCAGGAGCAAGGCCAGCTAATCCGAGTCTGTTAAGGCGGGCTGGGAGGCTCGCTCCAAAATGCTGTGTAGACCTACCTTCTGGGGGCTGGGAGGATTTTAACAAATTGGTAAAATTATACTCTTTCTGAGGAAAAACAGGGCCCTCAATGTCACAAGTTACTCAGTTAGGTCAGCGTTGCACACTTTCCAATACAGAAGAGTAATAAGTGCATCAAAGCCAGAGGCTTATGGAAGCTCTCAGGGTTAGAGGGAAACGAAGGCAGGGCCTAAATCAAGATTTGTCATCTTTCCTTGGGAGTTCCCTCACCCCTTCGAGCATAAAAGGTTAAAACACCTCAGTTTCTCTCCAACTCCTCCAGCAATCTCTAAACTCCTCTTAAGTTACTCTCCTATACAGTCATAGTATTTCTGTAGATCATGCAACCACATGAACCACATGTTCCTGTAATAGATAAAGTCCTTTATTCTATGCTGCTAACACCAGTGCAGATGCTTTTGTCTGTAAACGCCTTCTAATTTTCCTTTCAAGATTCAGGATTCCTGTATAATCTGGGTGACCTGTTTTAATGCTCCAAACATTTATTCCTAAGAAGCAGTAAAGAATAAGTGACTCAAAACACAAGTGGAGGGCCTGCTTTTGGCTTTGTTTTTGACACAGACACAAAAAAAACCCCTACTTCAAAAAGCTAGTGTACTTGATTAGGAATAAAATCCTGTATAGTTTTACCTGAAGTGTTCCCTGTAGCTACTTCTAACTCTTCATTCATTCTTCTAATTAAAATGAGTCAGTAAACTGTGTGAAAGTCACACCCCAGTTCCCACTCAGTTATCCTATGGATAACATGACCAAAACTCCCTCAGGATGGTATTAACCTTTATTTTGATTCAGTCAGTGTCTCACATGTGATGTCTCAAACTGGTATGTACTCGGTTTGGAAGCAATGCAATTGAACATTATTCATCTTGTAGTGGGGTAATTAAAGAATGTTTTAATAAGGTAACATGGCAAAGACACCCACACAGATATATTAGTTATGTATATGATTACAAAAGATTACTTTGATCTTTTTCTTTCATCTTGTATATACCTTTTTTAAGTTCAGATGTTATCAAACTCATTAAAGCAGTTACAGTATTTAATATACTTTTAATTACATGGCAGTGCTTTCTGGTCTAGGGTGGAAATTTTATTTGACTTATCCTTTAATGACTTTGGACCATGTCTAGTTGAACAAAGCTCATCCACGGTACAACATAAAGTCCTGAAGTCATGTCACTGAAATCTCCAAACTAAAGGAAAATTGAATAGCAAAATGAAATTAATGATACAGGGTTGGATCCTCAGGTACGGGAAACTGTCTTTGAAACATATAGCGTGTCAATTGACACCAGCTGAGTCATAGAGTTTAAGGCCAGAAGGAACCATCAGATCATCTAATCCGACCTCCTGTATATGAGAGGCCAGTGACAACACCCAGCACTCTCACATTAAATCCAGCCACCAAAGGATGACTGAGTCTCTGGCTCTTTGCCTTACTCAGATTCTGACCCGCTGTCAAAGGGCTTTATTAATTGCTTAACAAAAGAATCACTTTGTTCAATAATGAACTACCATACTAGAGGTGCCTGCATGTGGTAAATGTAAGCTCTCTGGGGCAGGGACCATCTTTTCTGTCTGTACAGTGCCTAGCACAATGGGGTCCTGACACCTAGGCACAATGCTAATGCAAATAATAATAATAGTTTAACAGTTTGCCACAACTCTATGCGGCTGTTTAGAATAGGAAGATGGAGGCAAATATAACAGGAATTACCAAACATGGAAATTAACCAGTGCAACAGAGTTACCACTCCTACTCCAAAGAATAGGTCAACCAGATCAAGAATAACCCTCTGTGATGAATAGGTTCCAAGCTGCATGGTTTCCTTTCAGAGGGTCTTAGTCAATGCCTGAGTTAATGAGAGTTTCCATTCAAATCAGTAAGAGTTTTGAACAAAATTCAAGGTTGGAATACGACTCTTAATTTTTAATAACTGAGCAGATGTCTGAGTTCCTAGAAGTCCATTTTTGCTTCATTTTTTTTTAAAGTATGATTTTTGTTATTTCATTCCTTGCTTCTCTAGCATCCTCCAACTGAAGCCAGAATGTTCATAGCTCTGGGAATAGTTAGCTGTTGCCAGCAGTGTGTCTGCATGCCATTCTTCTTAGATAGTACTTACAACTACAGCAATAAAAAGTGACTCTTGTTTATGGTTTTATTTCAAGGTATTGAAGGGGCTAATTAAAAATAATGAGGAAGCTTCCCAGCAGATAACTAGTCCAAACTGAAATCCCAAATCTGACTTCCTCTCTGAATTTAGGAAAAGTTCATATATCATTTGAACTTTATAGTTCACGTATTTTTGTATTTTTCTAATGGACCCACCAGAACACGGACTCCAAACTCCTATGAACACAGAATCATAGAAATGTAGGTCTGGACCCGGTGAGGCTCTCTCGTTTACCTTCTGCACTGAGGCAGCATAGGGAAAGTTGATTTAGGCATCTGTCCAAATTTAACCATATTAAAACAAGACATGTTTTAGTTTTATCAGTTCAAGTGCAACCTCTTTCAATGAGTACAAATACACTGCAGTTAGACACCTGTGGCTGGCCTGTGCCAGCTTATGCCCAGATGCTGTTTAACTGCGATGTAGATATTTGGGCTTAGGTTGGAACCCAGGTTATATGACTCTGGGAGGATCCCAGAGTTCAGGCTGCAGCTTGAACCTGAATGTCTACATCACAATTAAACAGCCCTTGAACCTGAGCCCTACCAGCCCGACTCATTTGGCATGGGCCAGCCGTGGATGTCTAATTGCAATGTAGACGTGTGAATGGTTCCCAAAGAAATTAGGCCAATAAAAACCTAGATCTTCTGTTAGAAGGGAAAGAGATCTAAATAACATTGCTGTCTTTGGAAGACTATCTTTCTGCATATAAATAAATGTCACTGATGTGCCTTGATGTATTACTGTACTTGATTCCCACTGCCATGTACTCATGGAGAATTATTGGTTGTCCTCATTAGAAAAACACCTCTTTTATAAGACAAAAACACTTGGTTCCTGAGTTATAAAAAGTGAGATATAACCTGAAAAGTTGCTTTTCACAATTTTTGAAAGGGCATTGTATATACTTTATGAACAAGTAGAACTAAATATAATGATGCTAGTAAAACAAACTGAAAAGGCTCCCAAGCACACACACACGGTGCAGGTTATAAATATCTGCCCAAGATTTATTTATTTCAGAAAGGAAAGAATATGGGTTCCTCTTTGTACCAAAAAAATTGTTGTGGCCAGTAGTATATGATCTAGCCAGCTTGCTGATTAGCTGTAGTTCAGAAACTCTTACTTGAAGTTTCAGCTTTTTTATTGTAGCCTATAAAGGCTGTCCCAGTATATGCTACATCTGAACAGCAGACAGGGAATAATAGATAATACTGGATACATTTATCAAAGTGAAGATGAAGAAAATCAAGGCAATTTCTAAAACCGAATAGGTCCAATTCTGAGGGATTGAAAACCTGAATTTTTTTAGACTGTTGTCTTACTATTTTAAGCTATAAAAAATCCTATCCACAGTTCTTCTTACATGTAGGTTATACATTATTCTTGTTAATTTCTTTCAGTCTGTCCTCTGGGGACCTTAGCAAGTAAGTTAATGCTGGTACTGACTGCACTTCGTTACCCGCCCCCTCCCCGCCCTTCTGTGTATAACCTTCTCCACAGCACCAGGGTTTCGGGGAAGAGTGACGCTTGCCAATGGTTCCTGCAGGAGGTGAGCCACCAAAGAACAGGGAGGGTAAGCAAGATCAGGCAGAGGGGTACAAGGCTGCCATGAATTTTGGGGATCCTCTGATGTTGGGGGCAACTACCTCTCTGCTGATTCGTGGGGGGAGAAGGAGAAAGAGAGAGGTGGAACATCCAGTCCCCAACTTTAAAAGAAGAACTTCGGTTTATTGTGTACCCTCCATAGCACTTTGCATAAGTGACATCATCCAGTCTCCCAAACAAAAGGTTGCCTCTTGCAGGTTAAGCCAGAACAGGGGACATGTTTCAGACAGCATGGAAGGTGTAAATGGTTTTACCGCATATGCTTGAGTTGCCCTGCCCATCAGCATGCAGAATCACACCTGAGAGTTTGGCGCAAGCTTGATGAGAGCTGAGCAACCAAGTGACCAAAATGAATGGAATCGAAATTAAATGAATGCATTCTTCCGTGCAGGGTGTGTGAGGTACTGCATAGACTGTCTATCTCTTCCATAACGTAAAATCCTTCTTTGGCATTTCTGCCTTTTACTAACGATTATAAAAGTACAATAAACACACTCTGGTCCAAGAATTAGATGTGTTTGATCTCTGCCTGGGTGCTGTTCAGATTAAAGCATCTACACAGCCTCTGTATCTACTTAGGGCTTGATCATTCTGCCATTAAAATTCCCATTAACTTAAATTAGAGAAAGATAAGGCCCATCCTGTACAAAAAGTTGTATTTACAAATGGGCAGACTGATCAACAGTCCTTCTCGTTATTTAACAGCACAATAAATAGTAACCTAGGCTGTTTGTAGTATTGCATTTTTCTTGTAAGGCCAAGTTTTTCAAAGCATGCTTTCTTTTTGAAGCATTTTATTTCATGTCAGAATAAATGTGACCTGCAGGCTCCTAAGGAGTGTATATAATCCAGCATGTTGTCATTTGTCTGTGGGTAACATAATGCTAAAGTGCCTGCTGAGCGCTCAGATAAAGCCTGGTGCTTTTGCCCTCATGCAGGGCAAAAGTAATAAAGAGGCTAACAATTTACACATCCACTATATATCCAAAATCTCAGGCATCTTGAACAAGTGATGTGAGTAATAAGGGAAAAAATATTAGCTACAGGTACCAGTAAAAGTCTGCTTCGTATGGGTAACTCAACTTAATCCTCTGGGTTAGGGTATAGATTGAATTCCACAGCCCTTCTCCGGTGAATGCACTCCTTATTACCAACCAAACCAACTATATCAAAATTAGAATTGCATAAATGTTGCCAAAAATATTAGGTCTAGGGTCTAGTCCTGGCTCCAAGTAAGTCGATTGGCAAAACTCCTATTGACTTCAAAGGGGCCATCACTTTGGCTCTAGAATGTAAAGGCTTGTCTGCACAGGGGCGTGGAGAAAAGTTAATCCAAATTAACTAACTGTGTGACTTTGAAATGAATTTAAACTAAATAGAATTAAGGCCACATGACGTCTGAGTAAGTGTGTCCACTCCACTAATCCATTTAAAATTAATTCAGATTAACTTTTACGGTGTGGCCTGTGTAGGAAAGCCCTATATTTCTTGGCTGAATAATATTCTACAAGATGACTCCTGGTACAAGAGTTCTCAAGATGGGGCCTGTGGGGCACTTGCTTGGTTTCTGCTAAGATCTGGCTGGTCACAATACAATTATACAGATGTTCTTCAAATACTATGTGGTAGTATTTTAATTATGACAATGAGATTATTGTTGGTTTGGGGTGTAGATGCTTAAGTAATGCTCTGGAATCCAGTTAATAACGCTGACGGTTGAGTTATCTGTACAAAGCTGAGTTTTACTGAGACCTGTATCTATTACAGAACGCTCATTCCTAATAATATGACTCTCTGTAGCCAACAAACATGGAACAGGACATTTTATTTTTTATTAACTGCCTAGTCCAACTCCAATGGTTCTTAGATTAGCATGTGGCTCCCTTGTTCCTGAAAAATGGGAGGCAAACCTCATATATGTCTGCTGAGTGGTCAGTTTGCTGAAATCACAGCTGCATGATTAGGATGCTGCAGTCAAAACATTGTTGCTTTTTAGCTTTCGCTTTTGGTTAGGTGTGAAGGGATTCTCCCGATGAACTATGCCACCTGGCAGGATGTATTTCAGGACACTCAACAGCCCAGGAAGTTCAACTCCTAGTTTATACAATATGGTAACATCAGTTTTACTGTTGGCTTTCTACACTTTCTTGGTCCCCCCTCAAACTGTGTAACTAAAGGTGATTGGTTCTATGCAATTTTAGAAGATTATTTTCATTTTCAGGAAGGTGGAGAACCAATAGTTTATAGACCAAGTAAGGATCTTCTGTCCGCTTCAAAGTCCCCAGTGCATTCAAAATGCATATTACAGTCAAGGGTCCTATGGATAAAATAGCATGTGATCACGTAATTAAAGAGTGTGTCATAAGCCACATGTACAAGAGGACCAAATTCATCTTGCATGAGCAATTGCAAATCTGGCATTTCTTAATTTTTGGGGCACTTGTCTTTGCGACCAAAACGTTGTTTTCATGTAATCTTTGCGTGTCATTGAATATATACTGGGAAATGAACAACTGAAGTTGGGAACAACACTAAAGGCAATTACAAGCAGATCTTTATTTCAAGCTGAGTTGCGAATCTTACCTTGGATTCATAGGCTTGTTATGGAGCAATTCTTTTACAATAGTGGATGTAGAATGACTCTGTCAGGCATAGACCCCAGGGCTCTAGATTCCCAGCCCTCTGTTTTAATTGTATTATTATTTATTATTATTATATAAATAAATATAAATGTTATAAAATATAATATATATATTATTATTACCTTGCTGCACATGCATCCTTAATTGATGATTTGCAATTCCATGTTAGTGGAAAATAGTCACACATACACATGTGTTATGCATGTTTGAGTGGCAAGAAAGTCTCTAGAAGTTGACTTACAACCTCGCTCGGAGTGAGAATGAATACAGTGGGAAGGGTCTGTAATGGCTTGCATTTAATGAAGAAGTGTTTAGAATGATCCCATCTTTGTTTTTCTAACCTGTGGGAGTGGACATTTTTTTCCCCTGAAGGTTTCTCATTATTGGCAGATTTTATGCGTTCCAGACCAAATTCATCCCTTGTGCCTTTTCACTGGCTGCAATGGCACTGTACCAGGGATGGATTGGGTTCTCTCTCTTTCTTGTTTCGTTATTTGCTTTTGATTGAATCATACCCACCTCTGCAATTTCCTTTGCTGTAATTGAACAGGCATCCCGTAGACATTGAGAGCATTGTGCCTTGAAGAGTTCCTTTTGTGAGCGATGCGCCTGTCGCAAATGATGATTTGTCTTCGTTTCCTCCATTGGGGAGGAAAGGTGGGAGCTGGAGTTACAGAAGCAGGACTTGTTTGTTTGGTTTATTTGTTTTATTTATTGTAAGAATATTGATTTCCCTGTGCCTTTCTGAGGCTCGGTAGCACTTCCATGAACAGCTCGCTTTAAAGGCTCTTTGAATGGGGATAGCAGCAGGGTGAATGTTGGGAGGACCTGTAGAAGAGACCGTTTGTGGGGCTATGGCTGAGGAGAAGGATTTTAACCTTCTGTGCACAGGATTAAATTGCTTCCCCATCGTATTTCTTGTCACCTGTCACAAATACTCTGAAAGAGGAAGGTGTTACCTGTTCCACAGCAGCCATTTGGTCATTCCTGTAGTACTTGTGGCATTGCAGTGTTTGAATGTTGTTGGTGTACTGGCCACGTCCAAGACTCACAGAGCTGAGCATGCTAGTGGTGCTAAAGGTCGTGTTTATGCCGTGATCCATGTTCCGGACACTTTTAAATTGCGGAATAAAAAACTTCTTAAACATCAGTTATGTCCCCCCCTCCCACGTCCCCCCTTTTTTTTTTGGACGGCCAAATGGCTAGCCAGAGAAAGAAAGCAAATTTTACCTTCCATAATTCAATCCCTAACCAAAACAACACACAGGAATATAAAAATGATTATACCAATTCAAACCAATGATCCAGTCCAGTGTCTCCAATAGTGACCAGTCTACGTTGTTTCAGAGGAGGGTGCAAGAAATCTCATTATTTATGAATATGGAATGGCTTCCTTCCTACCCAGCCAATGTGTTAAAGCATGAGGGTCTGCATGCACATGAAACATTTGTATGCAGTTACGGATTACAGTGCGATCTGCTAGCACAATCCTCGTGCCAATGGAGAGTTCCTTTGAAGCCAGTGCCCTTTATGGATGTAAGGATCCCTACATGTAGATTGCAATGCAGAATCAAGACAATAGGGCCTGATCCTCAAGGTCAGTGCCAAATCCCCACCTGAGTTCAGTGGACGAAGATCAGGCCTATAAAGATTTTATAACATTTTTGGGATACTTTTTCTACCCCAAAGTTTTCTTTCACAGCAAACCAATGCTCTGTTATATTTACTCCAAGCAGCTGGGAGTCAGATTTTGTCAAGCTACACAGGTAAATAGCTATAGATGACAAATCCAGGACCTGAAAAATGAAGAGGCTCCTTAAGACACAGTATGTAATATAAATACTACATTCTGGTTGCTGCGGAGCTTAACGTTTTTCAGGTTTACTTAAGCCCTTAATAATTAAAATTGGTCGATCCTCTTTGTAAAAATTACACTGCAGGCTTCTGCTTCTATTGATGCCAACAAGACTTTTACTGTTAACTTCAGTGGGAGCAGAAGCAAGCTCAAATGGTTGTTTTTATTCTGTTTTGACTGCTCCTTGTGGGGAAAAAGTCTTAACTTAAAAGCCTCCCAATGAGGCAATTCAGCTGAAAACCACAGAGCTGCTATTTGTATGGGAAGATTGTTCCCTTAGGCAAGATGTGATGTTGTGTGAGTTTGCAGCAATCTATAATTCTGCCTTATTTTCACTGTTTTTACATACATACTGAGAAGCCACTGGGCTGTCCACTAACACTCTCCTATGTTCCCCATTGCATACTGGGTAATGGAGCTTTCAGTCCTGCTATTTTCAGCTAAAATCGCTAACCTTGAGCTAAAATATGAAAAGATGAGCAGCAGAAGTACAAAAAACTCACACAAGCTTTAATTATTTTTTAACTGAGAAAATAAATCCATACTCTTCCATTTCCTAGATGCACAAAGTACTGCTTTGTTCTGGGAGTAACATGTTTTAAGGCATTTTTTCTCCTAAAGAAGTCGAGCAGTATAGTTAGACACTCTTTTTGTAAGACTGCACCAATGCCAGCTAATAGATACTGTTTGAACTTAAAGAAACATTAAGCTGCTTGATTGATTTTTGTGTGCAGTAGATGGAGGGGGCAGGATTAAAATTTTACACACTCTAGGGGTAGCTGAATCTAGTAAATATTGTATGACTGTCTGTGCCATCAATAATTTAAAAAGGGGAGTCCAAATATGACAAAATCTCACTTCGACAGCCACAGCTGCAGGCAGAACAGAGAGAATTTGAGCCAATTGTAGACTCAGGGCTTTGTTGACTGTAAAGGTTGAGGAACACCTGAGGTCCCTGCAGTCATTAAAGGAGAAAAGAGCAGAACAAAGCAGGCTATTGCAGTAGACCAAAAAAACAACAACAAAAAAGTGAATCTGTAGCTTCAGTTGTATTGATGGGTGTATGGATGGGGAATATTTACTGCAGCGACGTGTTATGTGCACTGGAATTACCAGATCACCTTATCAATGTATGAAACTTAATTTCGCCCCCTTTCATGAGGGTCACAGCACATAGCAACGAGGGACCAAGTTAATTCATTCTTTCCATTGGCTCTTCTGTGGATGCATGGCAGGGAGGGCAGAACATGGGGTCCTGGCATTGGGAAAGGTGCAGAGCTTGTTCATTCTATTATGGGAATGTTTACACTGAATTGGGGGTGTGATTCTTGGCTCACGTTGACCTAGTGTGCTAAAAATAGTGGCATAGCTCCAATAACATGGGCGGTAGTGAGTGGCAGCACAAGCTAGCCGTGCTGAGTACAAACGCCCCAGAACCTTGTGGGTAGGTACTCGGCGTTTGTGGGTGGGTACTTGGCGTGGCGAACCACTAAAGCTACTGTGGCTACGCTACGATGTTTAGCAGGCTGGATTGATGAGAGCTAGCATGGTAAGTCTTTGTGAGCTGGGAATCCTGCCCCTAGCTCATAGCGTAGATGTAGCCTATGTGCACCCAGTGGGTGAGGAGGAAGAACCAAGAATGTGTTCTCCCCATGCCACAGAAATGGTTGAGCAGACCAGATGGTGGATTAGGATGGTTCAGTTTGTGTAGTAATCCCTGTGTGTGCCTAGGGGAGGGGATTGTATCTCCTCAGCTACAAACCTTCCATGCTGCCCCCTATTCAGGGCTGTGGCTGTCTAGCCACATGTCTTTTTAAACAGAATAGAACTCACCGTGGGCGAAATCCACCAATAAGCCCAGATCCTTTGGAAGTCCCAATAGATGTGCAGGGGAACCGAGGCTGTGAGGGCACAAGCACAGAGGGACACCCCACATTGCAGTGGTGCTGGACTATGAGCCAGATCTGTGTAAGAAACCAAAGAGAGGCAGGATGAGACAAGGGCTTGGCCACTGGACCCACGATTATGCATCTTCACATACAAACCTTTGTTTAGGAGGAGGGCAGAGGAAACAAGGTCTATTCCAATTCAGTGGCCACCAAAAAGCTGTGGATCTATCCTGCAGTTTGGGGAACGAGCTTCGTTCTTCCAGCCCCTGTGGAATTTGTATGGAGCTGGGTAGAAAATGTTCAAGAACTTTCAATGTTTTGAAAAACGTTCCTGGTCCAAATGGGACAAAAAGGTTGAAATGTGGAAAAGAAAATCTGAAAAAAAAGTCAGATGAGGTCAGTCTAAATGTCTGGGTTTTGACCTTTCCTCCCTCCCCAAGCCAATTTAAATTTTCAAATGAGAAGTGATTTCAAACAATGATTCTGTCACTTGGAAAATGTTGAAACAGGACATGTTGACCATCACAAAATTTTGTTTGAAATGGAAAATTAGTCAAAACTGACCCTTTGCCATGAAGTTTCTGTTTTTAGTGAATCCGCATTTCCCAGGAAAAAAAGAGTTTGTCAAAAAATTTCTAACCAGCTTTGCTTTTTTTAAATACCAAGCTTTTTGTGCGGGACAATGGTGGGGAGAGAAAGGGGTGAATTCCATCTAGTGAGACTGCACAGAGTAACCATGCTTGTGTATCTCTCTCAAACTTGCTTGTTTGTGTCTATGGGTGACAAACACCTGCCCCCTGCTTACATGTAACTGGATGAGCAGTCATTTCAGATTTGTACCGAAACTTGCAGCTACAGTTTTGGATAAACTTACAAGTGTTTCACAGGACAGAGAGATGGCAGATCGTCATTCCCGTACTACGCATATGCTCTTTTGCTGGTAAAATGTAAAGAGAAATATATCCGCTACTGACATTTCACACTGCCACCGCTGCCTTTTTTTTATCTGAGAAGTAGCACGCTGTACTGAGTGCTGTAACTCAGTTTCGGTGCCAAGCGCTCATGCTGTATTAGACTTTGTTTATCTTGAGGGATAAACGTAGCCTGTTGACCTCAACGGGAGCAAGACTGGACCCATTATGTATGCAAGCGAAAAGCTTTGGCATATCTTGTGACTTCAGGCTCTTATGTAGAGACTCTGGGACCATTGCTTATTATGCTAACCGGGATTCTCTGATTGGGGAGGAGCAGACGGAAACCATCTGTTCGTTGCAGCCACCCGTTGTCTCTTGTTGTGTAGTTGGGTTGTAAATTCTTCAGGGCAGGGACTGTGTTTTTGTTGTGTTTGTACAGCAACTGGCATAATGGGTTCCTGAACTACCACTGGGGCTACTATGCACTACCACAACAGAAGTGATCAATAATCACAAACATTGTTGGAGACTCACTGACATTAAATTAAACAGGGGAATCCAACTGTCCCTATTTAAACCAGTTCTGAATATGCTAGAATTTACCACCGTGCTGCCAAAATCTCTATAAATGTAAATGAGGTCTGTTTCTCCTTTCTCTAATCAGGAGTAACTACACTGAAATCAGTGGAGTTTATGGTGTTCAGCGAGCACTTGGCGTTTAATGTGCTTGCAAGAGGTCTGGTTTATTCTGAGTCTGGTTTCAACGGGCTGTGCCTAACAGCAAGAGCTCCACAACCCCTTGTCTAGACTCTGTCTGGGAAGCTCAGCCCTTAAAAGCAGTCCCCCATACCGCAAAGTTATGCTGCTGTGAGCGGAGAATCAAGCCTCAGCTGCTGTAAATCAGTATAGTTTCATTGACTCTGTTGAACCATGAAGTACAGATTTAGAGCTGAACTTTCCCAAAGTTTGGGGTGTTTGTTTTGGGGGTTGTTGGTGATCCCAAAACTCTTTCTTGCACATAAACTTCTCAAGCTATTTTCCTGAAAGCAACTGTCTCCGTAATGTTATGTCTAAAGATGTTACCTTTCATTATTTTTAAAGGCATGAAATATATACCTGTATTGTGTACATCTATTCCTTCCTCTGCTGCTGCTTTGTGAATACAACATCTGCCTTCATCTCTGACTGTTGCTGTTTTTGCACATTGTGGGCCTCATTCTAATCTCACTTTACACCGGTGTGTATCAAAAGGAACTTTACTGAAGCTAATGGAGTTGCACTGGTGTGAGATGAGAATGTCTTTGGTTTCCTTAAGCTTTTTTATTAGAAGGAGAATTGCTTTGGGACTTTGTCAGGGCAGGTAAAAAGAGTTCTCTAAGTTCAATTACCTGTGTTTCCCTTGGATCTCCTTTGGTTATTTTCCCCCACATCTTACCAGCCGTGTCCTGTCTGGACCCCAAAAGAAAATATTAAGCAGGAAAACCAAAACCAGGGTCTCTTCAGTTCTAAGCTTAAACAAACCAAATAGCTACAGAGGAGAGAGATCAATTTTCTCCACTACTGGTGACTTACTGACATTGATTAAACTGAGGTTCATTCTTCCCACACATGTTCACTTCCAGATGAGCTGCCTCTTCAAACTCTCCACATCATGATCACATCAGTAGTGATTTCGCTCATGGATAAACACAAAGTGTGTGCGCCATTCTCAAGCCAAGAGGCATTGGTTGAAAATCGTAATAGTTTAAACAATATCAAAACTGCCTGGCTCATTTCCTGCTTATAAACTGCTGCACTAAATTAACGTAGTATAACAGTATGGATACAGCTAACTTATTTACGTAGCATGTGAATAATCCATTGTCGGAAAAGATGAAACTATGAATGTTAGGCATAAAAGATGGTAACCAGAACTTGTAAAATAAATAAATAAATTTTGATTAAACGTTTTTATTGACATTTGAATTTCAGCAATAAACTTGGACAACATGTTCTGAACACTTTAACAACATTTTCCTTCTGTTTTCAGTCAAAAAAATTGTTTTTGAATTTTGATGGGGCACAAAATAGGAGAAAGTTTCACAAACATTTTGTTGAATTTGTTTTTTACCTTTTTTAGTTCTAATGGTAACATTCTTTTTTTCTGGATGTTGACAGACTGCTACGGAAAAAATATTAAGTTAAAAAAGATTTCTTTATTTTTTATGTATCACCTGGACTAAATCAGAAGGACATTGAAAATTAAAATGTTATGAAAAGGTTATTTAAAAAGACGGGAAATGTATTAAACTTAAAATAACCAACTGTAAATGTTTATTAAACATACTCCTGGTGGTGGTGCAGAATATTTTTTATGTTGAAAGAATAAATTGAGAAAAATCTGCTTTTGCTTCAGTGACTGCTCACTGTTAATTTATCTGAATGATGCAGATGGCATTATTAAGATGTTGGATGCTTTAAATCTCCTTATTTAAGATAAAGAGAACAAAAGGTATTTCAAACCAAGGTACGATAGAATAATTCAGTAGCAAGTGAAAACATCTGCAGATATATGGATGGATATGGCAACACCTTGTTTGTTTCCTTTTCAACTGCCACTATAACTTTGAATATACGTGACTGTATGTGAATGTTTGGCAGGATTGGGTTCAAATGAAGACTCTAACTTATTGCACTTAAATCATCCAGCATTATAGACCTCATCCAATAAAACCTAGGAGTATTTTCATTGATGATAGTGGGCATTGGGTCAGATCCTATATCATGTTAAGTAGTGTTACACTGGGTTGAGAAATGTTTTAGATTGTGATTTCCCCTAAGATGTCCATTCTTTCTTTGATGATTGATCCCTTGTCCAGGGAAATGTTTGAGTCCTTGGCTAGAGAGAACTACTTCTTACATCCCAGTATTTTCTGCTTTATCCATCCCCCCAAAATTGTATAGATGCCCCATTCCTCTGTCATTTTTCTGGCCAGGGAAAAATCTGGATTCCATCAACACTGCTCTTGAGTCAGCTACCTCGGTGCAGAGCATTGTACAAATACCAGGAGATAGAGAGAGACTGATTCAGCTGGGAGAGGCTCTGGTAAGCAAAGAGCAGTCGGTGCTCCATATCCTGCCAAGTAGAGGAGCATGCCGCACTTTCAGTCCCTGCTGACTTCAGGAACTAGCTAGTTAGAACTAGAAACTGGGACCTTGCTCTCCTGAAGGACGGATGAGTTTGACTCAGGCAGAAATGTTGCAATTTCATCCACGATCAGAGTCCTGGATTCTAGGATTCCAGTATCCCCTGAAGCCAATGGGAGTCTTTGGATCAGTCCCTGGAGACACTTTTTGATTGATTAAAATGCAATTTACCCAAAGTTTCCTCCTAATATGTTTTACATTAGAGACTGTACTATTGCTAATAGACTGCTAGCTTTTAAGTAGAGCAATATTAACCCAGTAGTTAATGCAACTAGCTAATGCAACTAGTCATTTTCATAAAAATAAGCAACACTAGTAAGGATAGAAGTGCTTTATTTCCTTTTTAGAAACTTTTTGTGACTGCCTTATATATTTTGCTTACACATTTATGCAATTATAGGTACAAATTATTCACATTAGGTCTTATGCATTTTCAGAGCTGCATGTCTCAGGAGTCAGCATGTAATTTCCTTCTGCACAAATTGCAGAATTATGCAATGAAGTTAAGTATGTTGAATAATGCTAATTTACAATTGAATTCCTATGGATTTACATATTACAACCACATTAATGCCAAAGGAATCCACAATATTGTCAAGTAGGTTAATAATGGTTACTGTTAGCACAGAGGATGCCAGAGGAATTAATAATGATTAGCCACTTGTTTTAAATGTATGCAGTTAACCTAGAAATTATGAAATAATTTCACATCAATATTTAAAAAGCCGTATTGGCCGGAAAGTGAATGATATTTCTCTGTTATAAAGTGTTCCCTATGTAAATAATGCACTACTCTAAGGACCTGATCTGAAGCCCATTGAAGTCAGTGGAAAAACTCTCAATGGCTTGAATGGGCTTTGGAGCAGGCCCCTACTGCTTGGCTTCTTCTCTCTCTCTCTCTCTCTCTCTCTCCGTCCACACACAGCCAGGCTCTGACCAAGTCTTGTTGCTCCTACTCTACAGCATTTTAACAATCCCCCATTTCCCCCTCTCCTTCTCTATGGCTAAAACTTTTATTCATCTCCCACCTTGACAATCAAAACCTTCTCTTCTCTGGCCTCAGCACATCTCATGATACCTTTCTCAGTTCTATTCACAATCACCTCCTTCTGTTGCTGCTCTGCTCTGTCACTCGCCTGTTCCATTCTCTTCAGTATCTCCTCACATTCTGTAAAGTTCAGGCTTCTTGTCCTTGCTTACAAGGCTCTGTGCTACCACCCGAACCACCCGCTCATGTCTCTGCTTTCATTTCCATCCACTTCTCTTCCCTGTCCCAACATTCATTGAATCATAGAAGATTAGAGTTGGAAGGGACCTCAGGAGGTCATCTAGTCCAACCCCCTGCTCAAAGCAGGACTATCCTCAGCTAAATCATCCCGGCGACGGTTTTGTCAAACCGCATCTCTAAAGATGGAGATGCCGCCACCACCTCCCTAGGTAACCCATTCCAATGCTTCACCACCCTCCTAGTGAAAAACTTTGTCCTAATGTACTAATTGACTAATTCTGCTCAAGCTTCTTTCCTAAATGCCTCCTTTTGTATCTTTCCTTCATTCTCCCCATTGCATCTTTTCCCACACCAGCCCTCATCCGAATGCATTCTCTCACTCTCACAAATCTGCACCTCTTTGAGATTGGACCTTCAATCGAGACATTGAGTTTCTGTGCTGTGCCCTGTGTGATTTGACCGCAAGATCTTTTCAGTGACTATTTTTCAATATGTTTGTACAGCACCTAGTACATTGATGCAGGAAATAATAATGTTCCCTAAGAACTGGGATGAGACCATACAAATCATTACACATATGACCTAAAATAAGAATCAGAACCACTGTCTCCAGAATAAATAGCTAGTGGATGGGTTCTCAACTTGGGGGTCAAGACCAGGCGTCAGGAAGTTGACTAACTACCCTGTCCTTCCCATAGTCTCATATTGCTAAATGAAAGGTGGGGGACTGTCCTGGTTTGATTTAAGCTTTCTTTACTGGAACTCTCGGAACCACTGCTACCTGCTAAACTGTTTTAGTCTCCCAGTCCTGATAATATATTAAAATTCAGCTCATCATGTCTCCATGTTCACATATAAATAAACGAAGAGATACAAAAAATAAAACTGACTGTATTATTATCAGATTATGGATTGGTGTGGCAAATCTTATTTAAGTCTTTCCCGAGGAAAGAATGCAAATAGCAAGCATACTGGGAAGTGGGGAAAGGCAAATAAAGGCTATTGAAAATGTATGAGGCTTGTCATTTGTACAAGCATTAATATTTAACTTTCCTCTTTCACAGGCTATTACCATTTGAATTTGTAGAATGCCAGAGCTCTCCTATTTTGGATGAAATATAGGTTTGGTCCTGACAGCCTTGAAAGGTTCTCAGATTTTATTTTTCTTGAATACAACACATACTGTGCTGTTAAGTCCACTCAACACCCAAGAACCATTTAGCACTGTTCCCAGGGAGTCTTTTCATTGACTTCAGTTGGCTTTGCATTTGGCCTTTACTGGATTAGCCAGTGGGAAATTTATCTTGACCTTATCTGGAAGTATTTTGCTCCTCGCTCACAACGTGAGAAATTAGTTGGAATTTCAGCTGCAGGAGTGCATATTATTGTATTTACCATTTAATAATTGACTTTACTAATTGGTTAAGACTTTTCAAAGTGTGTGGGCAGAATTGGCAGCTGCACAAAAAAGAATCAGGATTTTACCCCGAGGAGGGGGGGAGGAAGAAAGAAAGGGCATCTTTTTCTGTTTAATTCAGTGCTGCTGTTACGATGAATGCTATAGAAGGACATTTACAGCCTTGAATTAACATGTTAGTAACAAAGTTTTGAGTTATGATTTTGTGTAGTAGGGAAAAGAGTTAACCCAGGACACCACCTGGTCTCTGAATAAGCAAATGGGTAATAAGTCAATTCCTCCCACCCCTGGCCGGCTGGGTTGTGTTTTTTCACTGGGAATAAAAGGCACACTCAGGCTTTGATTTAGGACAACCTTTTGATGAACAGGAATGGTATAAGGAAAATATCCTTCTAGTCAATTTACACATTTTATGGGGATACGTCTAGGAGGTGGCTGTTACAGGAAGATAAGGATTCTAATTTTGTAATTGAGTGCACTCTGAAAAGACAATTAGGAATTAATGTGATAAGTAATTGTAAACTGTAGCAGCAAAAGGAACCCGATTCACAGTCCTCTCTGAAAATGGTATTTGTGTATTCGAATGATGCATCTGTACTTTATTTCCTCGGCATGTACGTTTTATTTATTAAAGGATAGAAACGGTTTCTGTACAGCTTTGACTGAAGAGCAGAAATTCAAAAATTGTTGAAGTGCCAACCTATCTCAGCCTTTTATTATTCTCAGTGCAGTGGGAACATAATATTAGATGGGACAGTAATTTTGGCCCTCCTGCCGGTAACCAAAAGCAGCATGGTCCTGATACAGAGAAGGGCTGGACAACTGTTACTCCCTGTGAAGTCTGCCAGAGATACAGGTGCTCAGCCTCGCTCAGCATCAAGAATTCATGCCAAACACAAGCAGAAGCTGAATAGGCAGTAATGCCACTACCTGTCCTCACCAGAGGAGAGCAACGTTTTGGGTCCTGTCCTGCAATCCTTACTGTTGTATTTAGATGGAATATATGGGTCAAAGGTGTTAACCCATTCACTGTCCAATGTTAAACAAGGTTCTGGGTTTGGTATAGGGAGACCTCTATCTGCTCAGTACCGTGGCGCAAACATTATTAAAAATCCTTTTAACCTTTTATTAAAGGTGCAGACAAGAAGGAAAAATAATGGAAGCATTTGAAATGTGAAGTATTGAGAGAGGCTTTCATTTTAACAAGATTTCATGTGCCCTCTCCCTTTAGCTGGAGAGAGTTTTACAAGGAAAATCCTCCGTGTTTTGTCTGTCTCTTAGATGGTATTAAAGACGATGATGATTGTCCTTTTGGGTAAAAGAAAAGGAGCTAGTTGAGATGAGCCATGGTTGCTGGTGTTGTTAAAGTCCAATCCTGTTTAATCTCAGGTGGTGTTGGGGGATTCAGCTGGAGCTTGTGAGAGGGTGGAGGGGAAGGCGGATGTCATCTGGATCCCTCTCTCTGGCCTGCCGTGGTCAGGTCATTTCTCAGAATCAGCATAATGAACGCCATGGATTCCAGGAAATGGTGGGGGTGGCAGCCATAATGGTGAAGCTCGCTCTAGTAACCACTGTCTGTTTTTCCCTATTTTTCCCCCACAGTTTCTTTACGGACCCAAAAAGGGAGTGGTGGGCAGAATAGCCCATCCCCTCATTATTTAGTCCACAAATGAGGCCTAATATCTGACACATCCATTTTGGTTCATTAACTTCTGGTTCACATCTTCTTCTGTTTTTTCCAAGCATGATTTTTATAGTCTTTGAACAATGTCAGTAGTCCCTTTTTGTTTACACTAGTTCAGTCTGTCTCTCTTTCATATCTTTTCCTATCGACAGTTGTTCTAGATTATTGTGACATCTTATGAACATTCACATACTCTTTACAATTGAGCTCACAATAAGAATAAATTTATAGGCCCAATTATCACAACATTATTCATCTTGTTCACATGAGTAGTCTCATTGACATATGTATTTGAGGGCTCTAAGAAGTGGTTATGGCACTACCCTAGGACATGAGTCCTGGGTTCAAGCCCTTGCTCTTCCACAGACTTCTTGTGTGACCTTGGTCAAGTCACTTGGTCTCTCTTGTGCCTCAGCTTCCCATCTGTAAAATGGGGTAATGGCACTGCCCTACCTCAAAGGGATGTGATGAGGATAAAATGCATTAATAATTGTGGGGCACTTAGATGCTTTGGTAATAAGAGCCATATAAGTATCTTAAAAAGATAAGCTAAATTCCTGAACTGAATCTGTCCCCCTGCCTTAACCATTACCCCTCTTTAGTTAGCGGCTCTCTCTGGGGTCCCCTCGCAGTGGCTATCCATAACCCATTGCAGTTCTCTCCTCAGGCAGAATTTACATTTCCAAGAGCCTTTTATCAAACATGGCTGAAACAAGCAGCCATTTGGAATTCAGATGACTGTTCATAACCCCTCTGCAGTGTTCAGCCGGCTCTGGATTTTAAATTCTTCTGAACTGTCTATACAAATTACTTTAGCTTTCTTCCTAAGGGTTTTAACAAGCTTTCACAATCAAGCATCAAAGAAGCTTCAAGTAGCTGAAAGTAAAAACAAAAAAATGCCAAGGGTCCACTCAGATGCCTTTCTTTATTAGCTTCCTACTGGTTCATGACTCAATCTTCTTTGGGTTTCTAACGAAATAATTTACCCAAGAATTATGTGGAAATATACTGAAACATTTTCATAAAGCTAAAAATACGTCCAAAAATTCCCCCAAATGCTTAGCTGCACCAGCTTCCTGCTGATTTAACAACTGAACTGGAGTGAAGCACAAAGTGCTCATTGAAGGCTGGATGGTGGCTTTTTAGACCTCTAGTCCTGAGCAATGGTGGTGGTGTGGGGGGATGTTTCCTAAGCTACTCTATCTCAGGAGACAGTGGGACTCGGATGCGTCAGAGACACAATGTCACCTGGCTTCTTCTTTGTTCAAGGTGGGGAGCAATTTACTGCTGGGCTACACTAGCAACAAATAACAGGACTACCCGCAATGGCTGTACATGACTACCTGCATGGGCTCCGTTGCACTGGTCAAGAAGTAGTAAGAGGTAGACCAAAGACTCTCTTCATTTCCCCACCCACCTGCTCTAATGTGGAAGAAAGTAGAGTGAGTGGGTGCATAGATGCTTATGTGGCATCTGCTACGTGAGAGGTTGAACCATAGATCTCTAGAGCTCAAAGCATGAAAAAAGCAAATACTTCCTTGTTGGGGCTTTCTGGTTGGGGCTGTTAGAGTCTCAGATCCTCTGTGGATTGGGCAGAGAGGGGGACTTGTAATGAACTCTTAGCAATGGGTCACTCTTACTCCTGCACACCCAAATTTCAAGGGTTCCATCACCTGCACTGGAGCATAAGGGATTGCTTTCCTCCCCTTGTACTCCAAATTACAATCTAGCCCTCAGTGGTTATACCTGCATTTAAAAAAAACACCCTCCCCCCCAAATCTGAGAACACAGTGAAGAAACAGGAGTAAAATAAATGGAGAAAAGCTAATATTTTACCATGATGCTCAATCTTGGTTCATGTCTTCCTAAATCTTTGTGCTCTCTTCTTTAGATTTTATTAAGCAGATGAGTGCTGATTTGGTAACAAAGAAGTCGAACATTTTCCATTTGTGCTACACAAGCATTTTGGCTGGAAATTGCAAAAGGAATGTCTTTACTCTCTGTTTTCTGATCTTTGTGTGGCCAAAGGTCAAGAAAGACTAGAATTTTTCTACCTTCAAGAAACAGATCCTTAATATTTGATTATTTTCTTATCTTGTAAGTCAGATAAATAACACTGATGTGCCATTGTTACTTTTATGTATTTATCTAATCTAATTTAGCTAAGGTACTTGGATTCTACAGTGATGAGCAGTCTATAAACAACATCTTATTCCTTGAAGAGAACCTGTAAACCTCGTCAATTTGTATACATTTGTTTTTTGACTTCAGCGGTGTAGGCAGAAACTCTCAGCAAACGCAACAGGATCCATTGATTCTTGGCTTGCAGAGACCGCCACGCCCTCCCCCCCATTCTGATGTTCTTGACGTCACCTAATTGTCAAGTTGCTCCGGACATGTTTCCAAGACTAGATTAAAAACAAATGTATTATTTTGGTATGTAACCTTCCTTCAGAACCTTCTTCCCTTCCCCCAAGTGATTAGGTGTTCTCATCTGATCTCATTTGGTCAGCAAGTTATTAACCTTGCCAAATAAATTTTCATTTCTTTTCCACTAAAGTGGACATGGAGAACATTAGTTGTTTAGCTGTTGATACATTTTCTTGTAGCACGTCTCTTTATCTGGTTTCTGTGTCTGTTTTTCTAAAGCTTAATCCTGTGTGTCTCTGATACTACTAACCTAACTTTAAAGAAATCAAGCTTTTCTTGCTTATTTCTTTGTTGAACTATTTTTAATCAGCTTTTTGCTGCTTCACTATTAGTACCATAGAGGCACTTGGGATCTTACCTATTTAATTCAATCTATTCCATGGTATTTTGAGCTTTTGTCTTTCCTCCGTCATAATTTTTTATCACTATTGCAGCTAGCTGAAATTTTTCGAATTTTGAAATAAAAAAAGTTGGAAAAATGTAGAATGAAATGTTTGCGGGCCCCTCCTAATCCCCCCCACACCTTTTAACCTACTCTAGAATAGGTAGCATGTTTTGAAATTCAAAATGCGGGGAATTATTTCCATATGTAAAAAACTAAACAAAAAATCACGAAAGTGCCCCCCTTTCATAAACCATTCTAATTATTACAGTTAATGCACATTTCAACACAAGTTTTAGATCTATACGGATAATGAGAACACTGATAATCTGACCCATGTCAGAACAAAATAATCCTACAGGAAACTAGGACCAGGTGGAAATGTTCTCAGCGTCCCTGATCTTAGCCCACAACCTCTTTTTATTGCAATTAGATTTAGTGATCCGAATAACTTTTAGAGGATCAGATTGTGAACCCTTCACAACAGCATTACCCATCCATGAAGCCAAATGAACTACTTACGTGAGCGACTGCTCACTAATGTGAGTAATGTGTTCAGAATCTGGCCCATGATAAACAGGAGCTTTTCCTTTAAAAGGGGAAAGGAGTAAATTTGCACCTGAGGTCCTAATCCTACATCTGATTCACATGGAACAGTTATAGCACTGGGTTCTGTGCCTTATTCTAGAAATGGATGATGCAGACCCATGCTGCAGTTAGATGGATGCTTAATATGCGACGGGTCTGATTTGATTTACATCTTTCAATTTCCCCAATCTAGAGCACTGGATCGGTTGCAGAAATGGCTGTGCCAATTTAACAGTTGCTAAACCTACAGTAATTTTGTGCATCAGCATTTTTGACTTGACAATAAAATTGCAGCACTAGTGCAAACTGCTAGTACATGGAGCCGTTAGTGCCATCATAAAAAACCACATTGTAGGAAAATAGCCGTAAGCTGAGAATGGATGAGTAGATTCAAAGTTATTATACTGTACCTCCAAACACTGCCAGTGTGGGAAATCTGAACAAAATCCCAAATGTTATCCTTCTATTCTGAGTTCTGCTGATAAATGACAAAGGACCATGTTATAACTTTGTTGTAAATTTGCTGCTGCGGTGTAATTTGTTACATAAAGCCTTTCTCCTGGGTATTGCCTATAGTTCTCTATTCAAAGCTCCCAATAGCAGTATTCAGCTGCAGTAAGTGTCCTCATACAAGGCAATTTTCTTCAAGCCTGCATCATTTCTCCTTTTGCCTGCAGGTACCTCTTTGTCAAAGATATGCTACAGTCAGGGGAGCCCAAAGGTTAAATACATTAAAAAAGAAAAAAAAACTAACCCAACACGGTTCGAAGTATGTGGTCACTGCACTAAAAGAATATGACCTGTAAAATGTGCAGTAGCGTTTCTTTCTCTTCAGGTTCCTAAAAACTACAGGCAGGTTAACACCGAAGAACTCACTTCTTCTCAAATATGCAAGTTGCTCATTGGCATGCCACGCTAATTGACGTTGCCATGATTTTATATCACCTTGGAAGGTATATGAATTTCAGAGTGTCACAATCACAACGGATGGGCACTGTCTATCATGGGGATGTTATTCCTCTAACTGCTACACATAAACCCAGTCCAGCTAGCTTTGAAATCAATGGAAAAACCTCCAATGAGAATTATATCATGCTCGTCAGCGGTGGGACTTCAGAAAATGAATATATTCCAAGGGAGCACTTAGTAGGTTAGAGATATGAGGGCAAGCTAAAATGTCTGTAGTCTTCCAAAGTACCGAACAGGACAGTAGATAATCCCTCTGTGTTGAAAGCCATGTCAAAGTTTAGATTATGCTATGTGAGACCACTTCATTTTCTCTATTTCTCTGAGAAATATCCAGTTCTCCTGTGAAACACTTATAGATTCCATCAAGGACAAATAAAGTAATGTTGAAAGCATACAACATCAAACCCATCACACATTAAATGTTCACGGCAGAACTTGGCTCTGTCTACTGCAGCACAACACTTTCCACCACCCAGTTCTGCTAATTTGACGCACAGTTATAAAGCAGCGAGCAAATTGTGCTGCAGTTTGGAATCCTCTCCCAGGACTTGTTTCATAGATGCTAAGTTAGCTGAACCTCTGAGGGTATGTTCACACAGAGAGACAAAACAAACAAACCATGGCTGGCTTGGGTCAGCTGACTTGGGCTTGTGGGGTTTGGACTCAGGGGCTGAAAACTTGCTGTGTAAACCTTCACCTGCAATGGTGGAAGGTTCCAGAGCTTGGGCCGCAGCTTGAGCCGAACGTCTACACGGTGTGTGTGGTTTGTTTTTTTTTAAAAGCCCCACAGCCTGAGTCCCATAAGCCATAGCCAGTTGGCCCAGGCGAGCCACATCATGCCATGGGTCTTTCAACCCAGTGTAGACATAGCTTGAGTTGTGAATAATATTCTAGTGTTTTTCTGGGTTCTGCACATACAAACTTTAGAATTCATCTTGCTGTTGATGGGTGGTATAGTGGGGAAGTTTAAAAAAAACCCAAACTTGAGTGCTCCAAATTTTCAACGGAAGTTGGCCACAGCTTCTGATTTAGCATTTGCACTCCTCCTATGTCCCCCTCTTTTTATCCTGAGGGAGGTACGTTACTGCAGCCTTTGACAGAGTGCAGCTTCCTTCATGAGACTGGCTAGCTACACTAGTCCACATGGGTGGGCAAGGGGAGATGGAGTTGTGTTCCAGCTCAAGCCTGATCTTCTTTTGAGGTTCACCATCCTCCCGTAGAAGCAAAGGAGAGTTTGCAAACACTGTTAGACCAGCATGATGTGAAGCAAGGGGTCTGATGAAGTTCCTCAGAGTGACACTTTGCTTACAAATACAACAGCAACAATATTGTTACATCAGTGGGTTGTTTTTGTGAAGATGACAAAGGGAGGAAATGTTTTGGATATGTTCTGTTATATTACAAATAACCAGAGATGAGCCTGAGGCAAAGCCCTGCCGGCAACTCCCCTCACCACCAAATGTTGGGATTTCTGTATCTGGCCCATCTGGGTGTTTTCAGGCCTATGTGGGGGACTAACGTAGCTATGGAATCCCTAACATCTGCGAGACTCCATGGATATAGCTATAAAATAGAGCAATAGTCATTCCTGCTAGTGTCTGGGAGGCCAAATAAAGTAAATGAGCAGGTAAATGACCAAACAGTATCAAAATGACGAGTGCTGCCTAACGAAACATACTTGGGTCATTTACTTACCAGGGAAAGTGAAGAGCAATTTAGGTTAAAGGAAGACGCTGGCACAAGAACAAATGGGTATAAGGTGACCATGAACAAACTGAAACTGGAAATTAGAAGGTTTCTAACCATTAGAAGAGTGAAGTATTGGAACAGCCTCTCAATAGGAATAGTGGAGGGCAAATAACTTAAATTAGTTTGAGAGTGGGATTGTATGACATGGTTGCTCTGATTGTAGGGGGAAGGGCTCACTTCCAATTTGTTTTATATTCCTAAAAGCTCATACTTCAGGGTTTCAGCAACCACCTGCAGGGCTCAGGAAGGGATTTTCCCCCCCCAGCAACATATGGGGTTAGGGGTAATCTTCCTCTGAACACAGGAGATAGTCATGGCAGGAGATTGGACAGTGTAGACCAGAGCTCTGCGGTCGCATCCTGTGCTTGGGAGCTGATTCTTGCTTCCATGTTCAGGGGCTATCTCAGAGACTCCCAACCTTTTACTCAGTGTGACCCCATTTCAACACTGAGAATGGGCCCATCAGACCAGTCAGGACACTGTAATCCTTATGGTATTTATATTTTTCATTTAAAATTATTTTAACATTTTTTTAAAAACAAAAACCACAACGTTGAATACAAAGCCTAACATAGCGATTAAATCCGTTCATCTGACATTTATTGCTTTTGCTTTGACGTGGATTGTCTTTATTGTGCGCTCATACTGGTAAACAGCCCTCCATTTCACTGTTGCTAAATGGAGACTTAAGCGAGTGGGAAGGGAGCACGCTGCAGAGATTCTGGGCACTGCTGCTATGTATCGGTATCCAGCAACAGGCTGCTGTAATGTGGGCCGTTCCCTCGTGCTCTCCCAGTTTTGCCATGGGGGACTCTGGTGCCCAGATCAGCCCAGACTTTGGAGGATACCAAATGACTTAAAGCCACCTTATCCCTTTTTCCCCTGGGCTGCAAGTTTGGTTTTGCTGCACCTCTTTAGTGCCTTGCAGTAATTGTCCTCATTCATCTCTTAGGCCCCAAGCCACAACATGGTGACCATACCCCCTCTCTGCTCTCCTGCCCCAGGCAGCCCCACACCGAACACTGACACACCCCCACATCTCACCTCTTACCCCCCAGCAGTGACTCTCCCCACTCCCACCCCAAGCCTCTCTCTGCCCCCAAGCCGGGCACAGCTGGGTGTTGGGTTGCGCCCAGGACTCACTGTGGCGAGGCGGGCGGGCGGGCGGGCGGGGAGGATACAAAGCGAAAGGGGAAGAGTGAGATCGCCTGCCTGTGACTTGTCTGCCGCGTGCTGCCCAGTGCTCCCATTTTTTATCATTCTGACCCCAAATGGGGTTGTGACCCCAAGATTTGGACCTGCTGGTCTAACTGGTTGCTGTATGTGGAGTTGGGAAGGAATGTATTCCCTTTCCAGATTGGCAGAGCCCTTGTGGGGTTTTCCCCTTCCTCTGCAGCATGAAGATGCGGGTCGCTTGCCACGATTATCTGGGTGTATCTCACTTAATCATTTCCCTGCTGTTTTAGGGCAATGATGCACCTCAGCCCCTCCTATTCTCTGACTGTGGCACATAATAGTCTAGTTTCCGGAGGGCTGGAGTACTTGGGTTAATTTCATTGGTTGGGTTTATGGGGCGGGTGGTGGTGGCCTGTGACCAGGAGATCAGAGTAGATGATCTGGCAGTGGTGTACTGTGGGTCTCTGGCACGTGGGAGCCAATATTTTCTTTTGCCAACCCCACGCATGGTGGTGGCAGCAGCAGCAGTGCCCTGCGGGGGGGCAGGGAGGGGAGTCTGTGGGTCTATTTCCTGTTCTCCTCTACCCCTCTCCTGCTGTGGGAGTGGTGGGGGTGGCTGAGAGCGGGAGTGATAGGCGGATCCCCTCAGGCTACCAAGTGGTGGGAGAGAAGAGCATGACAGGCTCTGGTCCCCGCTGCTCCTTCATTGTGCCCAGCATGGGGGCAGAGAGGCTGGGAGGACACTTGCTCCCTCCCCCAGTGGGAGTCCTTGGCCGCTGGCAGGCCTGAGCTGGGGTCGGTGTGGCTGCTGGCCGCTGGCTGCCTGTGACATCAAGGGGGAGGCTCCTCTTGCGAGGGCCTGGCTGGTGCTCCCCCAGGCCAGTGCCCGGGGGCATGGGCTTCCTATGCCCCCCCCCCCCGTATCTCCTCAGTATTCCACTGTGATCTGGCGGTCCCTTCTGGCCTTAAACTCTGACTTCAGCTAGTTTTGTTTAGTTTTCATTGCGTATGATGATGGTGCTTCCTAGTGTAATTATGTGATCCCTTATCAAATGTTTCATTTCATTTCCATTCTTCTGCGGACACAGTTTGAAAATGCAAAATTTGCCCTTTCAGTTGTGCACCAGCAGCTGAAAATCTGGATATTTCTACCTTTTGAGTACCTGATTTCTGGTGCAAGTCTGGTACTTAGTGGTTAAAGAGTCCTGATTTATACCCTTGATTCATTTTTCAAAGGCAAAAATGCAATGCAGATTTTGCACTTGTGAACTTCCAGCCTCAAACCCCCCCGCCCCCAGTGAAATCATCTACACTGCAGAGAAAAACCCAAACCAAAACCCTGCAGTAGTGAGTCTCAGAGCCTGAATCTACACACTTGGGCTAATGCAACCATGCTTAAAATAGCTGGGTGGATGTTCCCGCTCAGGCTTTGAAGCTTGATGAGGAGTTTGGGTCTCAGGGCCTGAACTCTAGCCTGAGGGGGAACATCTACATACACCGCGACTTGTAGCATCATAATACAAGCCTGATTCTATAGACCTTGGCTCTAAGACTTGCTGCTGTAGCATTTTAGGGGTTTCTTTTTTTGTGATGTAGTTGAGCCCTTTGAGAACTCATCTTTGTATGTTGTATAGCGTGTGACCTCACAACAGCCCTCTGCTATTAAAATCTTTCCTTGAAATCTGAGGGGAGATTTCTGGGTTTAATGACTATGAAGTTTGTGTGATGAAAACTGGTGAGTTTCCTTGGTGACAATTACCAGTTATAGTAAAGTGCATGTTAGCAAGATCCTCCTGTAGCTAAAGTCAGTAGGAAAAGGGGTGTGTGTGCTATTTTTAGTGTAAGCGTTACTGATTATAGTGAGAGTTAAGTGGGGGAATTACTTTATATCATCCTCAGCTGAACTTGCTATATCATTGCCAAAAGTGTCTCTTTCACAGACATTGCTTCTGGAAATGACATCAAAGTCCCCACTGATTTGGGTGATGTGACAGCAAAAAAATGGACCCATCTTTAGCTCATTAGTTACCATGTTCCTTAAACTGGTTGTGCCTATCACTGTTTTACTGACCTCATCAAGGAAGCCTTTAATGCTAAAATCTCTCTTGACTGCAGTGTGATTTTTAATTACATTCAATTAAATATGTCTCTTGCTTAAAAAGAAAAAAAACCCCAAGATTTAAAAAACCCAAAAATTTCATTGATGGGGGGAAATACAAATGTTGTGGGGGGACATTTCATTGATGGAGGGAATAGAAATCATGCTGAATAAGACTCTGAATGACATGAATGTCCCTCAAGAGGCGCTATGTGGGTTATGGGGCGTATTGTTATTAAGACAATAATAGCGCTGTTGTTTTTTTCTCAAGCAGGTACAAGCCTTTTGGCAATTTTGCACTGTGGAATTCCTGTCATATACTGAACCTCTTACAGGAAGCTAAAATGCCAATACAAAATTAAACATTAAAAATTGAGAGCTTCGGGGCTTGAGGGGATCCTACAAATTGTAGCCTTGTGGGGAAAAAGTGTGTGTGTGTGTGAGAGAGAGAATATAAATAAAGAGTCAGGAGGTCATCTTCTTTTGTTTTCTCTCCGCTCAGATTCCTCAGCCTATCAGTACAGTCTAATTACTATGAAACTTTTATTCTGCTATACAGAATAATTGCCAGAGACTTATCACTGAGAATTTGAAGCAGCACAAATTACCTTCAGCTTCCCTAAAGTCTTTGATGTACTGTTTGTTTGGAGCTTGTGCTTGCTAGAGGGATGTGGTGCTGTGGATATCACATAGATGAATTCCCTGCTGTGGAATGACTACCAGCTGTTTCTTTTAGAACTTTAAAACCCAGTGATTCACTGCAGAGTCAACAAAAGCCATCAATATGCTCATTATCCAAACCAGAAACAAAATAATATAGAAAGCACTGGAATTTTGACTATAATACAATAAACAATGAGGACAGTTCTCATAAAAAAAAAAGCTAGTATTTCTTTGCTAGAAATTATAAAAAAGTTATATTTGTAATAGCTTAAATTAAAATGACACCTTTTCAGGAAGTTGAGCAGGTGCTATCAATCTTGGATCCCATAATGAATTGTCTGCTGTGTGACTGGCAGACCACTTTTCCTATTCTTGCTTTTCATGTATTTTTAGTAGCGCTGTAATTGAAACAAAAAAATCAGTTTCTTCAAGCCAATAGTCATCTCTGATTTTAACAATACGGGCTTTTCTTCTGTTGCCTGTCAAGTATTGTCAGATAAGAGCACCTGGCTACCACCAGCAAGATGACATTAGTCCTATCAATTTGGGTGTGAGTGTATGGTGGCTTCTCCTGGGTAAAAAAATAATTTGGGTATCTGTCATGACCTCACTGTGAGCATAGAGTACATGATCAGAAAAAACTGGCTGGTTAGCAAACTGCTTATGAAAATCAGTGGCAGACATGATAGGTGAATCTTTGAAAAGAACCTTTATTTCTGGTTTCTGGGGTTTTTTATTATTCCGTTCAATTACACTTGAAAAAACATTTCTAGTTTCTGTTTCCCCCCCACACCGATTTAACTTAAAGTGTAAAGCTTTACCATTCTGTTGGACAAGGACTAGTTCCAGTTCTTTTCAGGAAACAAATGAACTGTAGGCTTTAAAGATGTGCAGTGTTACAGCAATATAGCTGCTTATCCTTTAGCTAGATGTTCAATTTTTTCCACTAGAATGGACATTAGAATGCTGTGTGGGTCAATATTTCCATGCACTGTATATCATATGTCATATTTCATGATTTTTATATATTCCTTGTTATGATAATGCTTAAAATGCCTAATCAGAATAGCCACAAACCTGCCCCTCGCTTATGCTAAGGGGGTTGCAGTGATTGATTAGCTAGTAGCTGTAACGTGCTTTGAAATGAAGATTGTATATGTTTCAAGAATTATTAGTAGTCTTTATTGTAGACCTAATACAAGACTTTAAAAAGTATTGAGGAAAAACAAATGCTTTTGCTGTGTGACCTTGTGGCAACCTGTTGGCAGACAATGATCCAGCAGAGAAAGGGTTAAGTAGATTCAGTTGATTCACTAATGCTGGTGGCTTGTTATTTTGCCCAGAAATAAGACAGGTCAGAGAGGACCCTTCAGTGATGTTCTAGGTACGATATGAGTTGAGCACTCCAGAGGGAAGAGCTCTAGGAGCGGCCAAGCCTGGGGAGATGAGCTGAACTTTATATTATTTTACTGTTTTCTCTGTTAATTAAGCCAAACAGCAGGATGGGTGTGAATTTGGACTATACATAATGGGACTTTGGCAGTGAGGTGGGTTGGGAAAGCATCCTGCTCATAGGTCTAGTCATGAAATCTTTTTTTTTCTTCTGAATTTGGGTCATGATGCCACATTCCAAAATATGAAGTTTCCTGCCTCTCTCAAGCATTCAGTTATTTGAGATATGAAACAAGATGCATTTGAGTAAAAGGCTTCCTGATATTTAAAGGGTGAGTTCTCTTTCAGTGGCACCGCTACAAGCCTAGACACTAAAGTGGTATTAGTGAGAGGGGAATCAGGCCCATTTTATCTGTACAGCACTTCTGCAGAGTTTACTTCTACAAAACTGATTGTGCCTTTGCATTTCTCAGCAGTGCTTGGCTTTCTTGACTCTGAAGCATTTTCAAAACATACAATTACAAATTAGCATTAAGAACTGGGTTTATTTTAAGGACAAAATAGAGACTAGATTAGAAAAAAATCACAAGTTTTTTCTCCATTTTGCTGCATTACTAATTTGTAAAGTTAGCTGGAGAATAATAGACTGTTTAATTCTGCGCTGAGTCCTTTGGCTGTCAGTTTGATGAGACAAGCTGCTATTAATGTTGATTTTGTTTTACAATTTTTCAAGACCTAACTGAAATTGTTACGATCGGTGTAACAAAATGTTTCCAAGTACATAGCTCTTGAGAGCTTCTCCTGAACCTCTTTTGAAAGGAATTAACATACAGTATAATCACGGATGGGGCATGTATCCAGTAAAAGTATTCTGCATATTTAACTCTTTTCATCCATGGATTGAGCAGTCAATCATTTTTTGTGGGGTAAGAAATCTAATTTTTTAGCCTCAGAAGAAAAAATGTCCTTTTCTTGAATAGTAGAATAGAATATAGATATAGAAGAATGATAGATAACGAACACTTAAAAATATATATAACTAAAATTAGGCCCCAATGTGCTAGACACTGTACAAATACATTAAAACACACTCTCTACTCTGAAGAGTTTGCAGTCCAAAGAACAATATTGTTACATGAGTAACACCTGATACCATAATCAGGCAATGAGAGGCAATGGGTGTGATCCAGCTCCCATTAAAGTCAATGGCAGTTTTCCCACTGCCCTTCAGGAGTTGAATCAAGGTCCAAATGCAGGGAATATGAACGATGTGAGATACTGCCTCTGATTTGAGAAACATATTGACCCTTTCCCTCACTTTTCTCTTTCACTATAGATGCTGCACAGCTACAATATAGCTTTAAAAAGCAAAAACAAACAAACAAACAAAAAAACCCAAAGTGCCAATATATTTAGTAAAGCAGGTAAATGTGGAAGAAGAAGCAGTAAGATCTTTGGAGTAGAGGCCATCTTTTAGTTCCATGTTTGTACAGTTTCTGGCACAGTGGAGTACTGGTCCAAACATTTCTGCAATTCTAATAATAATTTTTAACCTTGTGGACATTTATTTGTTTAATCTCTTCTAGGATGGAGACTTGAGGAGCAAACTTCAGAGTCAGACACACTTAGAAGACCATCTCAGATTAATTTTTGCTTGAAGTTATTATGAAAATAACCCATTCGACACTGTTCTTGGCCCAGGTAAGAATGAAAAAATATAATATTTGATCGGGTGATAATTTTGGGGCTGTATATGCTGGTTGTGGGGAGTTAAAAGACTATCTTCAGACTCTCCATCTAAAGCTTTAAGGAAAATTATTTTCAGTGCTGATCCAAGTTAATTATCTTGTGGGCACATCACAAATATTGGTGCAATTTGGCACAGGTTGTTGTATGACGGGGGTATTGTTTCAAGCTGAGTGAGGGGGATCGAGATTGGGACAGAACAGAAAAACATTTCATTGGCTTCCTTGTCACTTAGCCAATAGGCAAACAGTTTCAGACACCAACACCGTCTTAACATTCCCAAACATCAGCACTAAGAATGAGGCAAATTTTTCTCCCAGGCAGCCTCTGAGCAACAGAGGTCAAATTGCGTTGCAGAGGCTATGGAAGAATTAACCTTGTTCTAGTGGGAAAAGGAAATTATTATTCATTCCCAGAAATCTCTACAGTATGGTAGGATTTTCTAAAGAGAAAAGAAGACATTGTTCTGCTCTGAGGAGTTCCCAGGTCAAAACCAGACAAGCAGATAAAGGTTGATGGACTGAATAGGTACAATATATAAGTAAAGTGGTAAGTAGCCTTACTTTGGTAACACAAGTTTGTTAACCTGTTTTTGCTTTAAAATATTAGGACTTATAAACTCTGCCCAATTAATCCTCAAAATTGGCAATTTTAGTCAACTAATAGCCTTCCCATATATTATTTTGTTAAAAATTGAAACTATTGCAGGCTATTCGTTCAGGACTACAAAAGCATAAATATGGTGCATGTATCTAATTATTTTAGTCATAAGCTAGTGTGTGTGGAATGTGCCAGTGCATGGCTCTCAAACATTGAATAATTCCTTATAAAAATCAGACAGCCCATATGGGTGAGCAGATGAACTGCTGATAAACATTGTGAAATGGAGCAGATGCATGAGTCATACAAAGGGTTCTTTATTTCTAATATTTACTACCCATGAGGAGACAGAATTAACTTGAATGCTACACCTCTGAAACTCTAGGTATGAAATGCAATGATAGCTTTATGAAACTGGGTCACCAGGGATGCTGCTATGGAAGGAGATGGATATTGTTTTAAGAACATACTGACAGAAAGTAAAGTAATACAGGTTAGAACAATAGCAATGGGAATGTTGGGTTGCTGTCTTGGCTAACTTCATTTAAATGATAATAGGGTAGAATATCACCGTGCCAGTGTTCTATTATACTGTTTTTATTGCTATTGTACAAAATAATTGATGTAGATTGTATAATTTCATCCAATGAACGTTAAAGCAGGAGAGTGACAGTTGCTTACTATAGCCTGATAGACTAGCTGCATTCAGATTGGTTTATTTGTAGTGCACATCAGCCAATCAGGACCTTGGTTATTTATGAAAGCACAGGCTTTTAAAATATTTTTATGAATGATATAATTCATTTGTAATGTCTCATTCAGGGCCCAGTCCTGCAGACATTTATATACAAACAACTAGTGAAACTGCACACAAGAATAAAGATATTCATGGGCATATGTGTTTATAAGATCTGACCTTAGATGGGTACCCCTAATCAGGTCCAGCATCTTAAATATAAGGGTATTGTTCAAAAGAATTAAACATCATTCCTGATAGCAAATCTTTTTAGTGATGCTCTGCTCACTGACTCTACAGGTTGGATCCAAAACCCAGTGGAATCTTTCCATAGATTTCAATGTGCTTTGGATCAAACTCTCCATGTTCATAGATAAGACTCTTTCAATTTGCTGGCTCAGAACCATCTGTTTGGCTGGGGCTCTTTGCAGCGGGAAGTCTTGTAGAGAGTCATTATGGAAATGAACACAGTTAATTTCTTCACATCACACAACTAACTTGCTTAGATTAGCTCTCATGCCAAACTGTGATTTTTCCATCGCTTATGTCAGTTTTTGCTAAACGTTCATGCTATTTTCCATTTTAATATTTACATGGGGACTGTAATACATTTAATAAATAATTTCTCCTCCATTTCCAAAGAATACTTTTGATCTAAAGCAAGTTACTTTTATCTGTGAAAGATGGACCTAAATTCTACAGCAAGGCACTCTGTTTTCCATGGCAGTTTGGTAACATAGACTGGAAATTCTGCAACAGCTTCATTTAAATTTAAAAAGGGTTGGTTTTCATTGAATTAAATATGAGCATGAATAAGGCACTCAAAATGGTCACCCCCAAGTTACCTTTATTGATATGAAATTCAGTTTATTTTATGTTGTCTCCACATTTTCTGTTTCTGCCACAAATTTTTTTTTATTGATGACTCCTAACTCCATTTTGCTGTAGAAATTATAGAGAAAAGGAAAGTTGTGGCAGTTGCCTTGGTGGAACGGTTAGCAATTACCTTCAAGAACTCACGGAGGACAGGTGAGATCCCAGAGGACTGAAGGAGGGCAACATAATATCTACCTTTTAAAAAGGGGAACAAAGAGTATCCCAGGAATTTATGGACTAGTTAGCCTAACTTTAATACCTAGAAAGATACTGGAACAAATCATTAAAAAAACAATTTGTAAGCACCTGGAGGATAATAGAGTTATAAGGAAGAGCCAGCATGGATTTGTCGAGAACAAGTCATGCCAAAGCAACATAATTTTCTTCTTTGACAGGGTTATTGACCTAGTGGATGAGAGGAACCAGCAGATGTGATAGAGCTTAATTTTTAATAAAGCTTTTGACACAGTCGCACATGACATTCTCATGAACAAGCTAGGGAAACGCAGTCTAGGTGAAATTTCTGTAAAGTGGGTGCCCAACTGATTGAAAGTTCATACTCAAAGAATAGTTATCAATGATTAACTGTCAAAGTAGGAGGGTATATTTAGTGGGGTCCTGTAGGGGTCAGTCTTCAGTCTGGTACTAGTCAATATTTCCATTATTGACTTTGATAATGAAGTAGAGAGTATGCTTATAAAATTTGTAGCTGACGCCAAGCTCGGAGGGGTTGCAAGCATTCTGAAGGACAGGATTAGAATTCAAAAGGACCTTGAAAAAACTGGAAAATTAGTTCACAAACAAGATGAAATTGAATAAAGATAAATGTAAAGAACTTCACTTCACTACAAAATGAGGCATAACTGTGTAGTTATGGTAGTACTTCCGAAAAGGCTCTGGAGGTTATAGTGGATCACAAATTGAATATGATTCAACTATGTGATGCAGCTGTAAAAAAGCTAACATCATTTTGGGGTGTGTTGGTAGGAGGGTTAGGTGTAAGACACAGAAGGTAATTGTCCTGCTTTACCCGGCATTGGTGAGCCTCAGCTGAAGTAGTGTATCCAATTCTGGGTGCCACACTTTAGGAAAGATGTGGACAAATTAGAGAAAATCCAGAAAAGAGCAACAAGAGTGCTAAATGTTTAGAAAGGAAAGAAATGAGGAAAGGTTAAAAAGAAAACTGGGCAGGACAAGAAGTAAGGGCGTATTCTGCAGCTAGAGAGACATAGCGTATATCTACACTGCAATTAGACACTCCCAGCTGGCCCATGTCAGCTGACTCTGGCTTGGGGGCTTGGGCTAAGAGGCTGTTTACACTGATGTTTGGTCTTGGGCTGGAGCCTGGGCTCTGCCCCGTATCTTGAGTCAGTTGTCACAGGCCAGCTGTGGCTTTTTAATGGCACTGTAGATATACCCTTAGATTAGATATTAAGAAAAACTTGCTAACTATAAGGATAGTTAGGAACTGGAATAGGCTTCCAAGTCCGTATCATTAGCGGTTTCTAAGAACAGGTTTTACAAACTCCTCTCAGGAATGGTCCCACCTCAGTACAGAGGGCTGAACTTCATAACGTCTTGAGGTCCCTTCCAGCCCTAAATTTCGATGATCCTGTGTGGCCGTGGTGACCTTTGGTACCCGAGAATGCTTGGGGGCCGTTGGGTATTGTGGCATAAGCATGTTCCCTAGATGTTTCTGCTAAAACTTTCAACAGGGAAGCAGTTACCAATGTGAACATTTGGATTGTCGTTACAGGTTTCAGGGTTAATGCATTGGACTGAATGCAATAGTTCACACCTCTCAGAAATATTGTTTCAGACGATCTGCTTAACCCCCATAGGCAACAGTACATTGGTTACACTTGATTAATCTTTTAAAGATTTTCTTTGCAACACTGAGGATATAATATATAGGAAATACATAATTTAACAAGACCTTAGATTTTACAGCATAGGTAGCAGGGGGTTGATTTTATGACTAATTCTGCCACTGTAGAACTGCAGAGGGCGTGGGCCAGCATGTTGGATTAAGAAATTCAAATAATGTCTCAACAGATTGGTTGATTGTCTTTATCAGCTTTTCAGAACATTTTATTACTATGCAGCTTGAGAGAGCCTCTTTTTATGTAGCCCAATAGATATAAATGTATCACAGCATCCCTCTATAATGTTTCATAAATAGTAAAATAATCAAGGTTTATATACCAGGTATAGTTCACATTGGACAAGCCCATACACAGTCTGCCATCACTTGTCATGGAGTGTGTGCTCTGGATCGGGAACTGGTTGCTGCAGATAAAATATATCTGACCTGGATTGTCTAGGACTATTGTGAGTAATCTTCATAAACTAAGTGTTAATCCCTTATTGCAAAGGCTGCTTGGCTACTCCTTTGCTAGTTAGTCATTAGTCAGAGTTTGTTAATTAGACAAGCGAGGTGTTTCAAAGGATTTGCAAGTAGAATCTTAATAACGAGATTAACAGACCTGGGGAAATAAGTTATTCACTGAAAATCTAGGGTTCACAAACGTTTTTCCTGGGACCCCCTTTCAGGTTGTGACAATCTCTTCCCCCCAGCAAAAAGTGATGACCCTCCACCGCCATGCCATGCTATCCTCATTTCTGTGCTGCTGCTGGGAATGGTGTTACCCGGCCAGCAGTCACTGATCTCAGGCCACGCAGCTCTGAAGGGCTCTGGCTGTCAGAACACCGGCTGAAATGATCTTTGCATCTTTCCTCTTTGGTTCATGAATAGGTTGCAAAGAGAAGGCGATTTTTCTAGAATTTATTAAAAGAATATTTGACACCTAATTTCTGTTGGCTCACTTGCAAGTTATACCTTGTATAGTGTATGCATAATTTGAGTGGTTTTGTTTGGCTCGCATATGTCACAAGATATTCTGTTCTCTGGTTAGATGGGTATAGTTCTTAGGGAAGTGCTTCTTACTCAAAAAACCTGGGACAACTCTCTATGGTGATTCTCAGCTATGTTTTTCATACAATAGTACACATGTGATCTGGGGAAAAGGCAGAGTAAATAGAAATTAAGTTTTTTTGGGAGGCGAGAGAACCCTCTTATTTTAATTCCTCTGTGTGTTTCTCTTGGGACAAGAAAGCTGGCTGAGCAGCGCCCTGTGAAACAATTTACATTTCTTATATTTCATTCACCCATTGCTGACTAACGTCACCTACAAAAACACCAAGGTGCAGATCCTCAATGTGGGTGAATTGTCTAGCCCAATTGAAGTTAATAGAGCTATGACAACTTGTTACAGCTGAGAATCTGGCCCCAAATACTTTTTGTTCAAGTAGCAATAGTTTTGCGTGTTTTTAAATCACAAAAACTGCTAAGTGCCATTGATAGTAGAACACGTGCCAAGCCTGCCTTTGGTGTAAATCATTGTAAGAACGTAAGGTAGCTTTGGAGTCTATGGATCCTGCAGTACTCACATTTCCATCATCTAGGCATATCATACGAAGTAGTTCAGGATGGAACCAAAAGTCCTGATACAGCAAATACCTTAGGCACATTAAGTCCTTGTCTTGAGTGGGACTAAAAGTTAAAGTTAAGCACAGAGTTAAGTGCTCTGTTGGATCAGTGCCTGAAAGTATGTCTACCCTGCAATCAAACACTTGCGACTGGCCCTTGTCAACTGACTCTGGCTCATGGGACTTGGGCTACAGGGCTATGCTGGTTTTTGGATGGCACATGGGCTCTTGGACCCTTCCTTTTCAAGGGGACCCAGAGCTCACAAGCCTGAGTCAGTGGACATGGGCCAGGAATTGGGTGTTTTATTGCAATGTAGACGTTCCCTTTCTGCCCACATTTTTCATAAGCAAAAAGGCCAGAGAATTCCATAATATCCATCCTGTGGGTCAACATGTCCCTTCCCCCGCATGTGGGAACACTGATATTAATCAGTGATCCCAAAGGTTCTGCATTATTTACAAGCACAGAAAGAAGAATTCTCTTGAATGTGAAAATTAGTCTTAGCTGCAATCCGAAATACACATATAGGGTCCTGCTTCATACTTGATTGCTTACTACTGTATGCAGATAATATTAAAAACAAACAAACCTGACAATATTGTTGGAAAAGTGTATGGGTTTTTTTCTCTTCCTAGAGGTTATCAGGGAATACTCAATAAGTAATATTAACATATCCTAGATTCAGGCAGTATCCAGCAGTACCATGTCTAACATATGTAGATATGTCTTGCAAATTATATTTATTACTGTAATTATCTTCTTTTATCATACTTCATTTCTTAAGCGAAGTAGTCATATGTGTAGCTGCTTACACCTAGGCACTCTCCTAATCCTCCCTCTTAAATATCACTGAAAATCTGCTGGGTTTATTGCTCTGCCTTTTGAAATCCTGACTTTGAGAGAACATTAAGGCTGTAGAAAATTTGTCTATAATCCAAAATAAAGAAAATGAATTTCTAAGAGGAATGTCACTTTCTAAAGGGAACTCTTGCTCTGAATATATGCATTGCTTCTTTTTCCAATGATAAATTTAAAAACTTGGCCAGGTTCTCAGGGGGTGTAACTGGTAGTAGTGGATGTTTATTTTATATTTCAGTAAAATAGCTAGGATATATTTTGTTGAATGAAAGTAGCCCATAGGAGACTGTAGAGTCCTGGAGTAATGTCACTGAAATTGATCAGTCCCAAAATTATTAAAAAATTGAACAGCAAAATGAAGATAGTATTTTTTATAAAAGCAATGGGCTGGATCCTCAACTGGTGCAAATCAGTTTAACTCACTGACTGGAACTAAGCCAGTTTACATCAGCTGAGGAGCTGGTTCTTAGTCTTATAGAAATGACACTTGCAGTATTGCTTAGCCATTTGTAAATAGCAAGCTAAAAATCGCAAAGAGTGACTGATTACTTTTCAAGGTGGGGGAGAACTTGTGAATTGCAAAAGCCCGGTCTGATTTCTGGAGCTTTGGGGCTGTGGGGAAAGGTCTGTGGGATAGAGCAGGCTGCAGGGAGAGATGAAGCAGCCTGTAAACATCTTTCCATGACATCATTCCCCTCCTGGCTTTTGGAAATTTTTCCATAGAAGCTTGTGCTCATGCTGCCAGCGTTATCAGATGTGATGCCTTCAAAGCCATTGGGGGGAAGGGAGAGGGAAGAGTAGGAGGCAGGTCAGTATCCTAAGAAAGCCAATGTGCTATGAGATAATACTTTAGACTCTCCTTGTACAAGACTCCCCAAGTAGCTCTAGTTTCTCAAGCTTATTTCCACAGGAGAGCTGGATCTTTCAATGATCCTCTGTGTCTGGCATCCGTGCAGTGCTGCTGCCTGCTGATCAATTTTGTTCATCATACTAAAACTGAGGCTGCTGCAAACCCCATCTCACAACTTCATCTGAAATAAAAAATGTGAAGTGCTTTGTATATTCACGCTGTGCAAAGTTACTCAGGATACAACTCTTACAGAGTCAGCTCTTGGCTCAGGAATCTTTTCTAGTAGCAGTAAATAAGAGGGGATTTGCTACAAGTGAAAACTTATATCCAGTTGTGCTCTCTCTCTCTCTCTCTCTCTCCAGCTCTAATGTCATGCTCCTTTTATTACTGTTCCTAAGGATTACCACATGGCCCTTTGGATACCCAAAACTGAGTTGTATCAAAGAGACAAGTCCTCAGCTTTTGGTACTTTCAAAACTGTGTTTATGACAACAGCAGTGAATATGTGGCTGCTTCTGTATGCAACTCATGGAAACAGAAGCACATTAAGTGACAGCGTTTTCTCTAGCAGAGGCCCCGGGGACTGTCAAACAAAGCAAAGCGCCTACAAGAAAAAAGTAACCCAGGAGTTCCATTCAATTAGAGCTCCACTGTGTTTCAGTTTTTAAAATGGCGTACGTGGTTTGACATATCCTCATTTTATGTTATTGTTTGTGCTTTTTACATTTTTTTTGTTTAAAGAATGTGTGAAAAGGCCATTTTACAAAGTAATGTAGGTTGGTAACTCGAAAGGGAGTTAGGCACCCACTGAAGGTCAATGGGAGTTGAGAACTCAACCCCCTTTGGTAAATTCATATTCCTAATATCCATCACTAACACAGTCAATCAGTCTGTAAATAGCTCGGGGTAGACAGAAAAGACAAATGATTGTTTTCTCCTGATGGCCTAGAATGCAACCCCGTGCTTCAGTCATATTGTACCTACAATGGAGGCATAGTTCCCCAAGTCTGACAGCATAATATTCCTAGTTTTGGAGGGGAAAATGAGAAGTGAGATGAGGCTACTCCCGCATTAGATCAGAATATTCTGACGTGTTTGCAAAGTGCACGCTGAAATATATTAGCCATTCCTGTGCTCTGGGGCTTCCATGGTGTTTTGACAAGACCCGTATTTGGAGCAAAAGTTACAGCTTGTTAAAAATGGCTGTTCCTAGTGCTTGGTTTTACAGTATTGATGCCCTTATTTGAAGTATATGATCTGTAACAGTGGTTCTTAACCTTTCCCATACTGTACCTTCATTTTACAACAGAAAAAAGTTTCAGGATCCTCTCTACTCCAGTCCACCCATGCTATTTTGAGTTTTTGTGAAAGCCAGAATATTCGGATGCTGAAATGCTTCTCCAGTACCGCATGGTATTTGTAGTTGGACCATTCATGCTTTCATCCTTCTCTTTTGTAAACTGGGCTTTTTGGTCAGATTAAATCCCCCATGATATCCCGTCATCTCTCCTCTTGATGAGAAGCAATTAAATCATGGCAGTGAGGACAGGGTCCTTATGGCTTCTTCTGACCTCCCCCCAAGTCTTTGAGCAGATCCAGACACTTTGCCTTCTGTTGGAAAGCTAAAGGGAGGCTGGGCAGATTTATAATATCCCTTATGTATGTTGGAGGGCTTGTCGAAAATTTTCCTTCAAAACTGTTTTTAATGGATAATTGGTATTTTACTTTTTTGGGATTAAATGTCAAAATATCAATTATCCATTAAAAACAGTTTTGATGGAAAATTTTCAATAACCCTTTATGTATACTCATATTTATAATGAACTGTAACCGTAAAGCATTACTGAGGCTCTGTAAATTGCTCTTTTTGGCAATCTGAGATTAAAACTTGAGAAGCATTGGTGGATGTTAACAGAAAAACCCTAGACTGGAGAACTACATTCACGAGATAAAGTCCTGTCTCTGGGATTCAATGGAAGGAATTGAATCCAGAATTTGGTCCACAGCATACTGAATGTCATTTAAGGATATGAAAGTGAGAGTCTCCCCAATTGAGATTTTTTTTTAGCTCTTAACATCAAAGCAGGAGGGCTGTCAAGTGATTAGATCAGGTGGGAAAGAATGTCAGATGTCCTAGCTATTGACTTTAGGCATATCCCTTAACTCTTGATAGTACAAGTTTTCCAGTTCGTAAAATGAATATCGTCATATTTTAGGAGGATTGTGAGATGTGTGTATGTTTATTTAAAAGTCCTTTTTAGATACTTGAATGAAAGGCCCAATTTTTTTTTCTCTACCTACAAATCTATTTCCAAAGTGCTCCACCAATATAGTTTCTAGACCAGAGGTGTCAAATGTGTGACCCATGGGCTGGATCTGGCCCACATTTTATAGTTATGTGACCTTCATGGCATACTCAGATTGAGCAGAGTCTCAGCATTCTTTTAAAAATAAAAGTAAGTTTCTAGTCCTCCTGGCTGCAGAGACAACTTTCCAAATGGGAACTGATGTCATGGTGTGTGCCTGAGTCTACAGGCAGCCTCAAAGAACCCTCCTGTCCCATATTAATCTAATTGAGCCGTTGACACTAAAACCCAGTGATGACACTTGGATGTCAACATTAACTATTCCATCATGGATTAGTTTGTTGGCTGGAATGAGAATGAGGTGATGAAGGGGTGGGAGCTTGGGAGTTGCTGTGAGAGGAAAAGCAAAAATGATATGCAAAGACAGAGGAGAGTGCGAGAAACAATGAAAGTAGGCTGAGGAAGAAATAAAGAAGTAAGTGAAACAAAGAGCAGAAGCAGTGGTAGAGATCTGACTGAACGTGGCTATAAAATACCGAACGAATAATAAATGAAAGTTTAGTTATTACAAGAAGGTCATGTTTGCCCCTTGAGCGGTACGCAAACCTCACACTGACATGTGAGGGAGAACTGCTATGGTTTTAGGGGAATATGGCATTCTGAATTTATATCTCAGCCCCCAGATCACACTTAAACATAGAATCCAGCCTTCTCCTCCGAATGAATTTGAAACCTCTGATCTAGCCACTAATCTCCTCAAACTCAAACAAATGTGATGTAGTCATCACTTTTTATTTTGCATTTCAGGCAGTGCTGGGAAATTATGCAGTCTTCTTGCTTTCGGTATCCACTATTTGTCTGATTTGTAATTACTTTTTACATACGTACTGCATCATAATAAAATTTCTTTAAGACTCATGCCAGTTGTTGATGCCAATGCAAAGAATATTTTGGTGAAGTTTAGCAGTTCCGATAGGAGGTGATAATTATCGGATGTTGACGGAGCATTCAATTTTCTAGGTCTGAAGTTTGCAAACAAACCCCACATCATTGTCAGACACATTAGCAATTGAAATACCCTCCTAAATCACTGTCTCTGTAATGGTGTGCCTCTGCAATCAATCTTTCTTTTCTTTAAAAATAAATTTAGGGGGAATTTGCATAATTGGCCGTGTTTGATAAAAGTCTGATGTATAATGTTGTCTTTTAAACACACTGCTACCTGGAATCCTGATGAAATGTCAACATGTGGAATGTGAATGTAAAACAAACATTCAGTAAAGGATGCAGCCGACAAGAGGTGAGAAATGGCATCTAGTTTTAAGTAGAGTTACAGTTTGATCTAAATTATCTTGGTCTTGCCAACATAAACCTGGAAATTCTGAATATTATACAGTAGCTGTGTTGGTGTACCTGGTTGTATTGAACTGCATTATGTACTGTTATGCCTGAGAGGTGCCTTACAATAACCTGGTTTTATGTTTTGCAGTTGTCGGCAGATTAATGCTCCCTCGTCCTTTAAAAGAAAAGGAGAAATACGCAGCCATTTCTTCCTTGTCTCATGAGACAATAGGCATAATCTCAATGTTATGATGACATATGTGATCTTATCCTGTTAATAACTCGATTAATCTCATGCCTGTAATCTTATTCTGACAGACCAACGGCGAGCAGCTGGAAAGCTGTGCTGCAGGTACATTATTCCTTCCCATATATGTGACCTCAAAGGGAGCGGGATCAGGTCCATACAGAGCACTTAGCAAAAGAAAAGATCCTCTGTCACTAACTTGATAGGTAGGAAAACAGCTAGCGGTGTACTTCCCATTAGCTCAGTGGGCCCAAAAGGGGCAGAGGCTATTTAATTCCACCCATCCCATTACTTCAGGAGCCAAAGTATGATGTAAAACGAACAATACCCTTTCTTTTTGCCATTGAAGCATGTGTAATCTGCACAGTTTATTTTTTCATTGTGTGCATGGGTCATAGCACATGGTATAGTGGTTAAAACAAGGGGCTGGAAGTCAGGATTCCTGAGTTCTATTTCCCACAGTTAATTGTGCACCTAAAATTGGAAAGTGGGTTGCAACTTTTTAAAAAGGTGCAGACCAGTGCGCTCTCTTCTAACAAGAGAATGGGATTTATACACTGCATGGTCTATACCCCTTTAAGCACTGCACTTCCCTACAGCCGTTACTGCTGCTGAGAGAGCCTGCAACTAGCCCTTTGCTGGAAAACATTCTGCGCTTGTTTTCAGCAGCCACTTTGTAACCGTTGTTTGTAAAGATGAATCGCCATATTGTCAACCGTTAACAGGACACTCACAGATGAAGAGATCCAACGGAGCTGACAGTTTACTGAGCTTTGTGCATCACGGGCAATTACGTTTTCCTCAGACATCTCCCAAAGCCCTGGTCTGAAATGCATTGCTTTATTATTACGGCAATAGTTTAAGATCTTTGGTCTACTTAATGTGATTAGGTAGCAGAAGTCAATTGAGAATGGGCATGGTCAGTTGAGCATGAGTCCGCTTCCCTTCTAAATGTCTTGGATCCTCTTTCCTAGCATTTAAAATGTAAGATGTAGAAGGCCTGAGCATTTACAGCTTCTGTTAATCTCACTTCTGAAAACTAGGTTCATATAATCACATAATAACGTCTATCTAAAATCCACCAGTCACTGCGTAAAATATTTTTAAAAACCATGAAAACGTTATTCTAGTTTTAGGCTCTGGCACATGCAACATCAGGAATTTAATATTTAGAGTATATATTTCTATAAGCATAGTGCCTGTTAAATTCACTACACACCCCTGCACCGTTCTATGGTTTACAGGCCCTGATGTTGATATGCTAATTGGGTCTCCAGGCCAAGATCTCTATACCACATTTATATAGAAGAAGGGACAATACATTTTGTTCTGATTTTAAATGTAAACCTCACTGACCATTGCATTTCACCAGCATGAAAGTAGGACAAACTCCTCTGTGTTACCATCAGAGCCTAGTAACGTCTCAACTCCCAGTGAGATAAATGAGGAAGTAGGTCACTGTTTTACTCTTCGGTGATGATACAAACAGCTTAGGTTTCATAAGGCTACTGACAGCTGTGTCATAACACAAAGCTATTCACTCTGTCACCCTGGGGCTGTATGATATACTGCACACACGCATAAAGAAAAGATGGGGCAGTTTTGTCAGCTTGTGATCTGGAAATGATCTTCCCTACCTCCTAAAAGGGTCTTTAGTAATCTTTTGGGCATGCTACTTCGGTGCTTGCTTCTCCCACACCCGTGGGTCAGGAAAAGGGTATCTGCCAGTCTTTTATGCACATGGTGGCCACTGATTTATGACCCTGACTTTGCAGGTGTTATGAGGAGGTAAATATTAATGATATCTGTTGTACTGTATGCTCTGTAGGCATCTGCAGTCCCTTTCTTAGGTGGCGTGGAGGTGGGAGGGTTACTTCAAGCTCCTTAATCCTCTCCTAACCCATGACGTGTAATCCAAGCAATGATATGTAACCGTGGCAGCTGTCAGTGATTTCCAAGGGAAGTTCAAATAAGGTTCCCACGGCAATGGCAGTACTAAAATTTAAAGCAAAATTAAAATTGTATGCGCTACCTTCTGTGCGATGATCTTACGTTGCAGAAGAAATGTGAAACACCTAATTTCCATTTCTCCATAGATATGTTAGTGAATCAGTGAATGCTTTTGAATGGCATTCACACTGAGGACAGGAAGTTAATGAGTAATAAAACAAGATTGCGTAGCGGAACCAAGAAATTATCATACAATATTATTCAGAGCCATACTTTGTTTCATTTTTTGTTTTTGAACCATGACAGCATCATTAAATAAAAACGTAATTTATCTTCTCTTTCTAGTTGAAAGAAATAGTCATGCCTGTTTTGTATTCTAATTCCAATTCTTTCTTTATTTTTAAATTGTCTGATACTTTTTTCCCATGTGCACAACACATCTGAGAATTGGTGGGATCTCTTTCATTTCCTAATGCAACATGTTGTAAGAAATACCTTTAATCTGCTTCTGTATTGCATACAATACAGTAGGCCCTCTGAGTTACAGAACGCCAGAATTACGAACTGATCGATCAACCATACAACTCATTTGGAACTGGAAGTACGCAATCAGGCAGCAGCAGCAGAGACAGGAAAAAAAAAAAAAAAAGGCAAACAGTACAGTACTGTGTTAAACATAAACTACTAAAAAATAAAGGGAAAGTTTTAGGAAAAATATTTGACAAGGTAAGGCAACTGTTTCCGTGCTTGTTTCATTTAAATTAAGATGGTTAAAAGCAGCATTTTTCTTCTGCATACTAAAGTTTAAAAGCTGCATTAAGTCAATGTTCACTTGTAACCTTCTGAAAGAACAACCATAACTTTTTGTTCAGCATTATGAACATTTCAGAGTTACGAACAACATCCATTCCCCAGGTGTTCATAACTCTGAGGGTCTAGTGTATTTTACAAAATGTTGTCATCCTACCATAGTAAATGATGACATTTACCATCATTAGCATGTATCCCAGGAGCATGTTAACGTGACTGTACACATAAAGGGGCAGGAAAGCTTATTTGGAATGAGAAGATAGACCAAGCATTCTAGCATGGGAGCTGTTATCTTTCATTTGCACTGTGGCCAGATTTTATACCAGAAGAGAATCTTACACCACTGAAGTCATTGGGAATATTTGAGTAAAACTTCCATTGACTTTAATGGAGGTAGGGTTTTGCCCCGTTTTTTTTTTTTCTTCATACGTCCTAGAGGATCCTTAGATTTTTGTTCTGTGCTCTTCCCATACTATTGTTGTTGTAAACAAACAAACAAAAAACCAAAAAACAAACAACAACAAAAACACAACCCCACGTATTGAACCAGATCTCCAGCAGCTGTAAATGGGCTGAACAATGAACATACACTGATTTACACTAGCTTAGGTTCTGGCCCTTATTATTATTTTTTTTCCTAAAAGGAGTCTTGAGTATTTAAGGAGATCTGGCTCTTATACCTGTTTTCTTTGCATCCAGCAAACATTTTGAAGAAATATTTTACCATAAGCCTGATTTAGGTCCAGAAAAAAATGACTTTTTGGAACCATTTATTGGTTGGAGGCTAAAGCTTCTATCCCTTGCCTCAGAGCAAGTTTAAAGTTTGTTGCATGATGTTACTTGAAGCTTGTTTTAGGCAGCTCCAAAAGTTTTTCTCTGTTATTTCCTGACTCCGCTTCTAATGGCATCTTGAAAGTGGGAGGTTTTTGGTTATGTTTTGTTTTTTCCCTTCTTCTCGTTTGTGTGATGTAATCTGGAGAGTCCATGATTTAGTTTGCCACTTGTTTGAATTTTCAGATACCACCGTGATGGGTTCGGCATGAAAACATGAATGGAAAACATTTATGTCCTGTAAAAGCAATGCACTCAATAAATGAACGGAGGGATTTCTCAGAGGCATGGCCCAACACAGTTATATTCCTTATTGTGTGTGTGTGTGTCTGTATGTGTGGGAGGTTTTTTTGTTTTTTTGTTGTTTGTTTGTTTTTTAAAACACATTATTAAGACTAGTCCTGATGCTACAGTCAGATCAACCTGGGCACCTACCTGCATATAATCCTATTTAAGCAACTGACGTCAGAGTCTTTTTATTTTGAACTGGAAGAAATCTGGAAAAAGGTATATTATCAAATCTAAAGAAGGAGCAGTTTGGTCTGAACACAAGAAATTCAGAGAAGAAAATCCTGGACTGGTGGTTGGGACACTGTTAGGATTTGTGAGATATCAGGTCAAGTCCCTTTTCTACCAGTGTGATACAGGGTAAAGGCCTGACCCTGAGTCAAGATGGGACCCACGATTCAAGCCCTATTGCTTTGCAGTATAGCAGCAGCCCCACTGGACTCGTGTTCTGGGAGCCTACCAAAAGAATTCCATAGTCCCAAAGGCTGACTGTCTTTGTCCTCTGGACAGTCAAGTGTGGTGGGCAGCCAAGTTTTCCCACAGTGGACCATGAACAAAGGGCTAGAGAAGCCACATTTTGGAAGGGTGCTAGGAAGTCTGGAATAGGGGTGGTTGGACGTGGGCCCACATAATGCAGCGTAGATGCTGGAGCCCCAGATTGGGACACAAGGTTTAACAATTCCTAACTGGGGCTACAAATTAGTGTAGATGCTCAAGCCTTAGATTAACAAACCCAGGATCTGCTAGCTTGAGTTATACTAACCCTGGGCTTACATTGCAGCGTAGGCATACCCCTAGTTTCCCTGTGCCTCAGTTCTCCATCTGTAAAATGGGGATAGTAGCACCTGAATAGACATGTAACCTTTCTGTCTCATTTTTTTCCTGCCTTCAAATTTGGAGTGATAGGGATTCATTTTCTCTCTCAAAGTGGTGTTGAGGATTATTATTTAAGATGCTCTGAAGGTGAAAAACACTAGACAACGCCCCAGACCTGCAAATAGGTCGGCCCTTTACATCCACAGGAAGTGCCAATTCAGAGGGGTACTGCATGAGTGAAGGGGTCCAAATGGGATGGCCAGTTTGCAGGATCGGGGCCCAAGTTCTTAGTATAATATTGTTGAAGAACAAGATTTTATCTTCTGTTTGATATTCTGAGGAGATGGATAAAGTAAGAAAATACTATGTTACAGACCAGATCCTCAGCCAGAGCTATGCCAATTCATAACAGCTGAGGATCTGGCCTTGTCTTTTAAACCCCCCACTTTTTTTTTTAAATAAGCTAACTGTTTACTTTTCTAATAGGTGAAAGAACAGCAAGTCAAGAAAAGGCATCTTAATATCACTATGCATAAATAGCTAAGCCCATAACAAAAGCTCGGCTTCTGCTATCACAGAGCAGAGCCAAGAAAACAAGACAGATCTCAGGATAAATTTATCTGACATTTATAATCAACTCTTAACACGTCTGGACGTATTCCTTATTTCACAAGATAAATTGGTGCTTTATATAATGTAGGAATATAGTATTTTGTGATTATTGGTTTTTAGGCAAATTGACTCTAGTTTTATTTATCTCCTGCTATTAAAACAAAAAAATCCCTGTTGTAATGAATCTACCAGCTTTGGTATTTTTCACAAGGCAATGCCCTAAACATGTACATAGCTAATCAGGACAGCAAGCGATTGGGGATCTTGAAGTGTCTTCTCTGTGTGGCTCCAGGGATTAAAAAGAAGGGTTTTAGAAAGAGACCTATTCCCAATTGTTGTACTTTGCCTGATGAACCTGAGTAGATGATATATTATACCCCCTCTTGACTAATTACAGATTGAAACAGAGATACTGCGACAGGCCTATAAATAAGAGACAGATAAGAAAGGAACAACCTTTTTAATGACCTCTATTCAGTGTAAAAGTACTATCAGATCAATGTATGTCTAAAGTGGGTATAGGAATACAGCTGCATTGATTCTGGATTATAACTAAACTATAAATATTTATCCTAATTTGGGTGTTGAGTATTCTTTGCCATTTCATTTGCAAATTATTTTCTAACGATATGTGTTTTCTGAACAGCTGATGGGCTTTAAACATAATGCAATTTTTTTCTGTGTCACTTCTCTTCCCAGCTGATCTGTGTAAAAATAGAGTTCCTTGGACTTTCTCGCTTGTTCTCTGTCATGTACATGTACTACACACCCAAATTTTTCAACAGTTTCACATTTTGAGCACTCAGGGCTTGACTCTGTAAGTGTCTTTGCCTGCCTTCTCCCCCGTTCCCCCCTCTCCAGTGCCGTGCTCGCTGAGTCCCGTTGACTTCAAATATCTTGTAGCATCAGGACCTCTCTTAGTTCTCCAACTGTAAGCTGCTAAAAATATTGATGTCCAAAAATGCTGCTTTTCTTCTCTTTTTATCTGTAAAAAACATAAAGAGCTGAACCCTGGGATTTAAAGGCAGGAATGATGACATAAAATTATACTAATTGTGAATGATTCATGTGAATAACAAAATGTTTGACATTTTCCTGTTGAGAATCTGCTACTCCCAAATATTTTTCTTGCTTCTGTCTGCTTTCAGTAGATTTTAGAGGCTAACAGGTGTATCAGTGCTGGTCAGAGTTCGATGTTAAGAGGGTTAAAATGACCTCCTTAAGTAGGGGTTGGGACCAGAGAATGCAATGGAACCCGATTTGACAGGGTAACAAGCCTTGTGGATGGGGGGGAAGTGGTAGATGTGGTATACCTTGACTTTCGTAAAGCTTTTGATACTGTCTCAAATTACCTCATAAACAAACTAGGGAAATACAATCTAGATGGAACTACTATAAGGTGAATGCATAACTGGTTGGAAAACCGTTCCCAGAGAGTAGTTTTCAGTAGTCAAGTCGGAAGAGCTCCCAATGCAGGGATCGGTTCTGTTCAATATCTTCATTAATGGTTTAGATAATGGTATAGAGAGCACACTTATAAAGTTTGCAGATGATACCAAGATGGGAGGGGTTGCAAGTGCTTTGGAGGATAGGATTAAAATTCAAAATGATTTGGACAAACTGGAGAAATGGTCTGAAGTAAATAGGATGAAATTCAATAAGGAGAAATGGAAAGTACACCACTTAGGAAGGAACAATCAGTTGTACACACACAAAATGGGAAATTACTCCTTAGGAAAGAGAGGGATTTGGAGGGTCATAGTGGATCACAAAAAAAAAAATATGAGTCAACAGTGTAACACTGTTGCAAAAAAAGCAAACATCATTCTGAAATTTATTAGTAGGAGTGTTGTAAGCAAGACATGAGAAGTAATTCTTTCACTCTACTCTGCGCTGCTTAGACCTTAAGTGGAGTATTGTGTCCAGTTCTGGGTGTCACATTTCAGGAAAGATATGGACAAAAGGAAGAAAGTCCAGAGAATAGCAACAAAAATTATTAAAGGTCTAAAAAACATGACCTTTGAAGGCAAATTGAATAAATTGGGTTTGTTTAGTTTGGAGAAAGGAAGATGGAGGGGGGCACATGTTAACAGTTTTCAAGTACATAAAAGGTTGTTACAAGGAGGAGGGAGAAAAATTGTTCTCCTTAAACACTGAGGATAGGACAAGAAGCAGTGGGCTTAAATTGCACTAAGTGCGGTTTAGATTGGACATAAGGAAAAACTTCCTAACTGTCAGAATAGTTGAGCACTGGAATAAATTGCCTAGGGAGGTTGTAGAATCTCCATCAGTGGAGATTTTTAAGAACAGGTTAGACAAACACCTGTCAGGGATAGTTTAGATAAGGCTTGGTCCTGGGGACAGGACTAGATGACCTCTCAAGGTCCCTTCCAGTCATACAGTTCTATGATTCTGTGAGGTTTTAATCTTACACACCGTTTTCTCTGAAAGAGAATTGCAAGTTGAAAGCAACAATAATGTAATTACTGGAACAAGACTAAGCCACAAAGTATGGATCCAAATCTGATCTTTCTTCACATTTGGGTACATTCAGATTTGGTGTTTTGGTTTCATCCCCTTGATGCTAGCTGTGAAGTTTTGATCCAGATTTGCTCTGGTGTTCCAGTTTAGGACCCTCTAGGCTGGAGACATGGAAAACAGGGTTTTGTTCATTGCCATATGGCTTAGTAAGACACAGGGCCCCACATGGGCGGGAGGGGAAATGCTATACTTTACTGGGGCCCAGAGGCCCTGGGGGAGGCCTGGCCCAGACTGCAACCCCCATGGGTATGTGTGTGGGAGGGGGCCCGTGTTACAAGTTTGTACTGGGCCTGAAAAAATTATGCTTGGGCCCTGGTAAAACAGTCTGGATTCTGAAGTTCTTCAGGTGCGCAGGAGAGCGTTCTGAACTAGCATGTGAGTAGTGAATAGGCTGGTACTTGTAGGTTCACACAGAATTAAAACTGGATGGTTGCTGAACTGCTGTGCGGATATTGTAGTGTGCTGTAATGTAGCATTACACCAGTGAGTTCCAAAGCGGCAGCAGGAGGTGTTTAGCAGGATTTGCCAATTTTAAGGCTGGCTGAAGTCACAAAAAAGATTTCTTCCCACCGTTAAACCCCTCACACAATCACCCAAACGGAGAAGGATTCGCTTATGGCAAAGGGGTAGAGAATGCCCCTGTGGATTGTGCACTCCAGCTCCCACCAGCTGAGCACCTACGACTCAGGACAGACCAGCCCTGCACTACATGGCAATGACTTGATCATTGTATCAATTACAATTAAGTGGGGCTACGTCACTGGCCCCAATACCTGTGACTGCAGCAGAATGCCTCAAAACATGAAGCATCTCCCGTGACACCAGCTACTCAAGAATGAATGCTCTTCCAGCGACCCGGCAGAGTGCAATGATCAGGCAATTGGATGCACACGGACATGGCGAGAAGCCGTAGGGGACACGACAAGAAGAAGTAGCAAACTCAAAATAGCATCCAAAATGGCTGGACTGGGGGCCTCACAGTTCATGTGACACACTCAGCAGTAATGCCAAACCACGGGCTCCCGCAGCAGCAGAGATAAAAGTAAGAGACCATTCATTAAACTGATAATGCTGATTATCTGACAGAGCTGTAAAAGGGTAATTTTTCATGTGGGTGTAGTTTTGATTAAGTAAGAGGGTCTCCCAAGATCGGGACATTTATTTTAACTAGAATAATGAGTTCCATTGTAGTTAAAATGAACATAATTGCAAGCAGTGACATTTAATGCCGACCAGCAGATCCCTCTTCAAGGGAATTCAGAAGCAGAGAGGAAAATGTCTCTTGATATTTTTCTAGGTGCAAAGGGCACACATTTCATTTTGCTCTTGATGGCCACACCTAGTGATTACCCTGAGGAGCCTTGTCTGTCGAAAACATGCCACTCTTCACTCTAATTTAGGCTTTATTAAAGCATCAGATCCGGAGTCTTTTAATTCAGCTATCCAGATGCAGTGCCCTGCGCATTTCATTAGAGTGCTTAAAAGCCACCCCTCCTCCCGCCCAGTTAATGCTATAGCTACATACGTTATAAGGAACCCTGTCTGATAAGAAAGCAAAGGGCCAAACTGCAGCTGTCCCTGCATGGGTGCCCAAGTTGGGAGGTCAGGGAGCAAGGGTCCAGTAAATAATAATATATATGAATCTCCCTTCACCCACTACTAAGGTGCAGACTCCTGCTGGGGTGCAACATGGCAGTTAATGAATGGTGCACTGGAATAAAGAACACTTAAGTGTAAAATAAAAGAGGATAAATTTAGGTACAGGTTCTTTGTTTGCTTGTTCCCAGCCACAGAATCCCTCCTCAGCCACTGCCCAAGAAACAGATGATTTAAAAGCATAAATTGAATAAGCTTGCATGTGTCGGGCACTTCTAGAGAGTTAAAGCCCGCTGTGTTGGCAAAAGGGATTGGGGCTAGTTGTAGTTGTCATGCCGTGGGGAAAAAAGGAAATTAATCTTAATTTCTCCCCCTGCTTATCAACAGAAACAACCACTTTGTCCCAGAGAATTTCCTTAGGATTCCTTCCTCCCAGCTGGTCCATAGCCATAGAATCATAGATATTAAGATGGCGAGAATTGATCACCCACTTCATCCTTGGCCAGTGCAAAATTGTTCCCTTCAGTGTATTTATCGAGGCTTTCCCCAGTCCTGTTTTAAAAGACCTAACCAATGAGTTTCCAGGAAATGCTGAATGCCTAAACTATTAAGTACTGAATCTGCTTTTGCCAGGCCAAGCACCAGGATTCAATCATGATATTTAATAATCAGTTTAAAATTACAGTCAGAAAGTTCTTTGCAGCTTCAGAATCCCAGTTCAATTTCTGGATTAACTTTTTATTTCACGTGGAGGGATTGGGGTTGGTGGGTTTTCAGGCTTTTCATTTATTGCTACAAGCCACAAAAATATAACACTTTAAACCCTAGCTGGGGCTAGTTAATTTCCGGGTGATGTTTGGGGCTAGACTAGGGTGCCCTGTAGTAGACCTTGGTGGTGGTAGCAGCAGAGAACTGGCAAGCCTGAATTGGCTCTTTTGCCAGATTTCAGATGTGATGAACAGCTTGCATGGTTTTTGTTTTGAATGTGAATGTGTCTGAAAAGCATTTTTGTCTATCTAGCATCTCCTTTCTAGGAGCTATGGATCTATGAGTACAAGTATACGTGAATGCAGCCAGGCAGCTTCACAGAACAGAAGAATCAGTCTTTAGTCTTGCTGCAATGCTGGAAAAAGCCTTCCTTTTTCCTTCCTGATTTGTCTCTGTAAAGCAGATTATGATGCTGTGTATTAGGTGTATTTTTGGTGGTGGGGAGGGGAAACTGTATACAGGATGTGAGGAATGTTTGAATGAATGAATAAACTCCAGCCATGCCAAATATCAAAAGATCTCCCTTCCCTCTTTCTTAAAGCCCAAGGTGACAAAAAGTCTCCTTTCAACAGTAAAATAATAGTACTGTCTCCCTAGAGACATAGAGTTATGACAGCTAAAATGAGCACAATTGCCATCACATGAACTGACTGGTGTTCTGGAGGAGTAGCAGATCTCTGCCGCAGGATGATCAGAGAATGATGAAACCCCCGGCCAAAGCCAGTGAATCTTCCTGCCCGTCCATTAGGTGACACTTGATGGCAGTGCTGAGACAATTAAAAAAATAAATAAAATAAAAAGAGTTCCTGTGCAGTATTCCAGGACGTGTTAATCCTTCCTGCACCATGCTGGAGTGCAATCTTGTGTTCCCTAGATGGTATGTTATTGTGCTGAACTTCATAATGGATTCTGGGTGCATTTGAGTTATGGGAGGCTTTCCACTGATATTAGAGCAGAGCTGTGCAAAACTGACGCTTTGATTTTTTCTGTGAAACTTTTTGGTTCCTTCCAGGCTTTTTTTGTGAATTGTACATTTCATTTTTTCATGAAATTTCTGTGGGACAGTCATTTTTCAAAACAAGGACATATGATCACAATTTCAAATATTTATTGATGCAAATTGATTTTGGTTTGACTTAATTTTGCAATTCTTTTGGCTGAAAATGTGAGACTTTTTCCCCCCAGTGAAAATGTATTCCTTTTGACTCTGAACCAGCCTTTTTAAAACCTAAAACTGGCTGTATTTCCAGGATTGTTCATGCAGTTGGACAAATTTTGAAAATTCACAATAAAAGACCAAAGCCTGGATGATGGTATTTTGTCTTCAGTCTTCTCCCATAGCTGTGCTAGTCTGTGGAAATATCACTGTTCTCCCCTTCATGGAATAAAATTTGGCTATACTTAAGTAGATTGTCCTTTAGCTTCAGTGGTTGGTTTATTTAGCTGAGGATAGTCCTGCTTTGAGTAGGGGGTTGGACTAGATGACCTGCTGAGGTCCCTTCCAACTCTAATATTCTATGACTCTATATCATTTTGGACCAGGAGGGTCTCTGACATAGATGGCCAGTGTGCCATGATATAGTGCTAATTATGAAGTCCTGGGTGACCATGAATCTGATACAATACAATACATGGTCCTTCTAAACCAGGGGTCGGCAACCTTTACTATCAAAAGAGCCATTTTTGGGGCCGCAAAACATAGCTTACCGTGGCTGAAGAGCCGCATGCGGCTCCGGAGCTGCGGGTTGCCGACCCCTGTTCTAAACCATCTATCCAGATAGTTCCAAGATTGGAGGGATGGAAAGCTGGCAGAAAGCTACCTGTGTTGGCCCATGAACAATGGTGCACATGGAGAGCTGTCTTTTAGAATTCCTGTAGGATTTTCTTTGGGAAAAAGCAAAGCCTATTAATATCTACTTGTCCCTCCTTATGAGGTATCTCTTGAGTCTTCCTCTTGGCTAAATAGATTCAAAGTCCAGGAAATTGCTTGTTTTCTGTCAATGAATATCTGCATTTGCAAACAGTGCAAATAGTTGAGTCAGACAATGGGAGATACAGCTGAACTGCGGTAGCCCCGAACAGCATGGCATTCAGTTGAGAAGACTGCTGCTGCATTGACCAGCTGAGCCTCACCCTTAATCTTCCATCCAACTGGAGCCAGGCTTACCTCACCTACTGGAGAGTGTTCCCTCTTGTCAGGCCATGCACCTGGTCCCACCCTCCTCTGCTAGGGGTGAATTTCCCCTCAGATGCAGCATTCACAAACTAACTTTTTTAACAGAAACCGGCTCATAGGCACTCCGTTATCAGGGATACTGAAACTGAGGTTGCAAAGCCAGCAGAGTCCCAACTCTTCACCTCAAATTGATCTCCCAGTTAGAACTTGTCCCTTTCTCTTTAAGTGATTCTTAAATTCATCAATCCTGAACTGCAGGTGTACTTACCCTGTCCCACTCTCTCTGCGTCTTATCTTATCTCAATCACAGAGCACGCTGGGGCCTTTCCTGGCTCCTTGATGGCTTTTGAATGCTCGCCATGTCCTTAAGAGATACTTAGCATTCAAACTGAATTGTTGATCATGCTTTTTTTGCCTCCTTCCATACCCAGGAGGAAGAGAGAGAGTGCTGGGAATTCCAGGGATGTCTGTGAGCTTGGCAGGATTCCCCCGGTTCATAGTGTAGCATCATCCTACAATCATCCCTATAGTACATATAGCTGACACTATACGTACCATAACTCAATGTGAGGCATTATAGCTTGGTATTCAGTATGGGAAGGACACAGGCAGAAATATACATACTTCTCTGCAGGTGTTCAAAGGGGCAGTGGAGGGCATAAGTGCCATTCGTTGATGGCCAAGTCGAAGTGCAGGAATATGAGGAAAAGTTCCAGAGGGGTAGCCGTGTTAGTCTGTATACAGCAAAAACAACGAGAGTCCTGTAGCACCTTAAAGACTAACAAATTTCTGTGGGTATAAGCTTTCGTGGGCTGCAACCCACTTCATCGGATGTGCTAAGGACTCTTTGTTTTTAGGAATATGAGGCTTTTCCAGTGACATGGGAGAATACACCCTACTACCTGCCCTGTTATCTGTCTGCCTCAGCACTTTATGGGGCTCAACTCACTGGTGTATCTGAGCTGTCAAATCTGGAGAGGGTATTAACCTAAATACAAGCTAATTAAAGGAACTGGAGGTGTTGGATCCTCCTTGATTCATTTTGGAATATCATGTACTTTTCTCTCACCACCCAAGGACAGGCTGCTCCCCCTTTCTCAAGGAAAGGAAGTAAAGTCATGTGGGGAATAAAAGCTGTGTCCACAGCACCTGCAGATGCTGAGTCTCTGCTGTTCAAAGGCCTAGACAATTTCAGTGAATGAAAGGCCCAGGATCAAATAGCTTGTTAAATTTTCTTCCGAGAGTTCATCAATCATTCTGCTAAGGAGCTTGGTTTACAAAAAAGAGTGTTCCAGACCTGTACCTCCCTGAAGGCCCAGGTTGTTTGGATGGGTCTGGGATCAGATACACAAGGAGTGATTCCAATCTCTTACACTGCGGTGAGATACTGAAGAAAGTTGGTTTGTTCTGGTGTAAGGGAGATTGGAATTGGGCCCAAATGTTTCTCCTTTTGGTAATTTATACTTCACGTACATGCCAGGCCCATTATGCCAACAAACAAAATAAAAATGCTGATACTCAAAGCAATTTTACTTAGAAAACTATGTTGAACAAGGGAAAATATTCCAGAAACTGAAAGCTCATGCGGCTATTCCTTCTGACTTTTATTCTACCGCAGCTACAAAAAGCTCATTTAAACTATGAAACTTCTTTGGTGTGGATTCTTTATATTGATGAAACAGAGCTGACTTTCTCTGGAGAGCCAGAATGTTATTAAAGCACTTAACCTAGCATTGCTGTGGCTATCAATTATACCCTTCATTTACACTATACAAGGCTGATGGCTTATTTGAAGTTTGAGGTTTTTATAATGAGATGCTAATTGAGTACACCTGCAGTTGGCTAAAATTTTCATGGACCATTAAGGGTAATCATTTAATTTCCCCCCAAATCTTTTCTGTTTTTGCTAGATTCCTACCCTATATTTCTGTAGGAGGGATGGGGTGAGGGATGAATGCACGGTATAAATGTATGACTACGTAAGGTACACTGGATAGAACAATAATCAATGGCCAGGGTTTATGATCTGTGCTATAAATTTGGCGTTAATTCTGCTCCCTACATATGAACTGTCTTGATATGAGCTGCAGACTAAGCCACTGCACTGCAGCAACTATACACTGTACAAGCCAAGGTTCAAATCCAGGCATGTCAACTCAGCCCTTCTGCTGAAGCAGTTATATTGAGTATTTTGCCGTTTGTTCTGTGTCTCTTTCTGAATAGACCTTAAAAGCCCAAGTCCTGTATTTACTATGTAGAAGTTTGAAAATTGGATGCTACTACAATAAGATGAAAGATTTTCCTTGCTGCCCTTGATCAAAATTCTCCCCACAACTGTAGAGTACATTGCATGTCGACCTGATTCATCTGGCTGCTCTACAGTGGATCTCAACTGGCACCTCTTTACTTTGTGTAGTATTTGGGATGGAAGGCGCTGTGAAAAGACAACATTTTATTGCTCCAAAGAGTGAACTGCCACTTCTGACTGTACTGAACTTATCAGAACAGGAGGTAAAAATAGAATCTGCAGTGGTTTATATCATGGGTTTAAAGCATGAGCCATTGAGCTTCATCTTTCCTAGATAAACTTTATGAACACGTTACGGCCTTGAATCTGAGCAAACAGTAGCATTATTCTTGCACAAGTCAAAAAAAAAATCTGCCCTTAATACAGATGAAACTTTATTTCTGGACCTCCTGAGCAATTCTGCAATTCATCACATCTGAACTAGCTTGCCATGAACTTAAAAAAGAAAAAAAAGAAAAGGAGAGGGGGAGGGAATCAACTCTCCAGAGCAGAAATAAAATCAAAACACTACTTTAAAGTCTGTAAAATACCAGCTTCACACAGACAAACATTTATAAGTTAGCTAAAGCAAACATGGTTTCTTTAAGCATCTAAAAGCTGCATTGAAGGAATTTCAGAGAGACTCAAATTAAAAAATAAAAGTCTCCTTTGGTAGGTAATAGTCAAACCTTCCATCTGTCCATCCTTCGTGACCAGCTCAGATGGTTAAAGTTGAAAAATACTAGTTGACTCCAACACTTGCTCCCTGGAAGGATCTCTTAATTCCAGGACTCCAGTTCAGAAAATTAATAACATCTAATTTACACTTACCTGTATCTAATACAAAAGAACTGTTATTAGTACATCTAATGGGTTGCTGTTTGGTGGTTTTTTGGTTTTTTAAAATCTCCTGTAGCAATTGGCTAAAAGTGGTGTTCCGTTAGCTGTGCTGGCTAATTAGCATTAGAAATAAAGTAATGGGTGGCAACTGATGGAACACAAAGATTCGTTAATTACTTGTCCTGTGAGACTCCAGGGAAGCAAGTGCCAGAGCCTTCGTTTATTTGGTTAATGAACACTTAGTCCTACAGAATGGAGTATACAGTATATTTTGTTGCTGGGAGATGCCAGCTGTATTGCTAACAAACGAGTGCTTTGGTGCTGATAAGTCATTACTATTCTTTAAACTCCTCCCCTCCACATCATAATATGCACACCGTATAAAAAACTTCAGAAAATACTGCTCCTTCTTAGGGAGTTTCCAACAAAATGGAACAGGAAGCAACGTCCAGTTTAGGAAGGCCAGGAGGTGTGCAGGACATGGGGGAGTCTGGATTAGGGATTAAGGAATGGATGTGAAATGAAACTAGATAAATACCAGCTGGAAAAGACAGAGGGTCACAGTGAGGGTAATTAACCATTGGAACACATTACTAAGGGAAGTGATTAATCATCACTTAAAGTCTTGAAATTGAGATTGGCTTTTTTTTCCTGAAAGATAGGATCTAGTTAACCTACAAGTTAACTTTAAGCAAGTGCTTAAGTACCATTGATTTCAAAGTTTAAAGTTGAGTGTTTTCATGAATTAAGATGCTTTTCTGAATCAGGTCATTACATCGGAAGAAAGAATAATTCCCTCTGTTGGGGGATTATTGGGTGAAATTCTGTAGGTTGTTCTCTGCAGGAGGTTAGCCTCGGTCGTCACAGGCACAGCAGTCCATTCTAACCTTAAAATCTATGAATTGCTGAAGTGTGGAAGACTGTGGGCACCTAATAATATTTCATCTGTAGCAGTATTCATGGGACAAGAGCATTTGTTGAATGCAAAGATCAGACCACTGAGAGTACGGGGAAAAAGGATATGTAAAATAAGAAACTATATTAATCACCTGTTATTGTATAAAATAATAATGCTTTGTATTTGCACAGCACCTTTTGTTGAAGGATCTCAAACCACTTCACAAAATGTAAGTCGGTATAGTCATCTCCATTTTATGTGTGCATGGGCGCTTGCGCGGCAGAAGGAGGTTAGGTGACTTCTCTAAGGTCACGTTATCAGTCAGTAACTGAACTTGGAATAGGTACAATTAGCCTGTGACACTCATTGCTGCCATATATCACTGAGATTAAGAGTTCATCCTGAATATTTATACGAGAACAACCAGTGTTACATTAGTTTGGAAAGTATGTAAACTTTCCTGCTTCAGGGCTTAACATGCCCTCCAACTGAAGGGGTTAGTGAGAAATTTCCTTTTGGGTAACTTATTCCATAATTGCTTAATAGATGGTTTCTTGCCCCTTACCCTGAAATGTCAGGGACTGGCCACTGGTGATTAGATGGATCACAGATCGGATCTAGAATGGCAATACTTATGTTTCTACAACTTTTGATTCCCACAGTGCCTTTGCTTATGTCATTTCAAACAAATAGGAGGATTAAATCACTCCCAAATTGCTACTTACTATGGGTCAGCTTGTGCTGTCCTCACACTTTTTGAGAAGCACCTTAGTCATTGTGTAGTTACATTGCAGTCGCATTCTCAGTGTGAGGAAGGGAGGCACCATCTGGTTTTATGTAACTTATTTTCCTATAGAAAAATAATCTATAGGTTACATTTAGAGAATGCTTTAGACATATTAAACATACATGTAAAGTCCAAAGTAATTTGTTATAATGCAAACAAACTCATTTTAGTACGAAATTCACTGGCATATTCGCTCTCAAAGTAGTAAGTTTGCAAAGTGAAAATTTCTACACAGCCCCAAAGTGGAGTTTGCTCATTTATATTCACAGGCTTCTAAAACCACAGTGCATAACTTGATCAGTCTTCACTCCGTGCTGCATCTCAGTGGTGCATAGGCCAGAAGGAGTTTACAGTCTGCCAGGAAAGAGCGTTTCAAGCTCTAGCAAGAATTAAACACTAAAAAAATTGAAGGAAGACTTTGAAAATTGTCCAAAGAGACAGGTGTTCAAATTAATCCAGTATAATATTTACAGAATTTCCACTTGAAAAACTGCTTAACTTCAACAATTCTCAATGTATAAACATAGGGCTAAATTCTGTTCTTAGCACAAAGGTCTAAATCTGGAATAATGACAGATTTCTACAGAGTTGAAACGGATACCAAGTACAGCAGAATTTGATCTGTTGGCTTCATGTGGAATTAACTGCCGAGCTGTATAAATGTGAAGAATATTGGTCAGAACACTTACAAATTACCAAAGAATGTTAAATAAAACCCATCAAGTTGTATGAAATTTCCAAAACCATAAAAACAGAACACCCTCCCAAAAAGCAAACCCTTGTATTTTTTCATGGGAGCAAAGACTTTGTGTCCAAAAACATGTAAACCAAAAAAAGGTAGTTAGCTTTCTTTAATTGCATAGTGTGCCTGCTAAATGCATATTGGTACAGCCTGTAGGATCAGTTCCAAGTGACAAGATCTGTATCGAGCTCTCTTTGTATCTGTATCTGGCTCTCTTTGGAAAAGAGGAGAAGATAATGGAAGACACCCTAGGGGCCTGGTCCAAAGTCCACTAAAGTCAATGGGATCAGGCTCTTAAAGCTCAATGAGTGATTGAGCACTTCAGCAAGCATGGAATTCCTCTAGTCACATGGTCAAAGGCATTTAAGGTGGAATTCTGACCTTGCTGAACTCAATGGCAAAACTCCCATTGACTATCAGTAATGCCGGTATATCACCCTTATATGGTATTTAGCATTGCACGCTAAGCCCAGGTTCTGACTCAGGTTTGAGCCCAAGCTCCCTTCTGTCCACACACAAATCAGTCTGACTCCATTCAACAAGCACTCAGATCTTAGGACCCTGCTAGGGGGATGGGTCAGAGCTAGAGTCCCACTGTGGCGCCAGTCCACACCTTGTCATTCTGCGGTGCGGACATAGCTAAAGCTGCAGACCTGAGTGAAAAGGTCATCGTAGTGCAGCATGGATGTGTTAGTACAACTGTGAGTTCTGGGTACAGCAACTATATAACCCCAGGTTTACAGTGAAGTGTGGTTGCTCAAGCACGGGCTTGGAAATGAAGCACAGATCCTGCAGATTTGGGTTTACAATACAATGTAGATATGCTTTTAGGGTCTAGTAAATATCTGTTTCAGGTTACAGCCACTCTGAGGGTAAGTCAGGTGCCATATACCCCCAACATTTTTTCTGCCTTTATTTAAAGGCATCTCCTCCTTCCTCTAACACATAATCTCTGGAGTCCAATCTTGATTTAATACCCCTCACACCAAACCATTTTCTGTCCTTTTTCGACTCTGCTGATGCCAGTCTGCTATCTTTTAGCCAACACAATCTTTAGGTGGAGAAGAAATAATACACTAATATTACAAATATTCCTAAATAATACAACTGGTCAAATTTTTAACCCAATGCTTCTATTCCCATTAAAACTAGCCTCCCCACCCAACAAAGCACTTCCAGAAGAAGCTTTCTGGTTTTGTTGTTTTTCTGGTTTTATGTTTAAGAAAAAAAATTAAAAATCCAAACTTTAAAGTTTTTTAAATTTTATTTTTATTTCCTCCCCTTCTCTTCCCTTTGTGCTTGTGGGGTTTTTGTTTGTTTGTTTGTTTCCCCCCTCTTTTTTCATTTTTATTTTTGTCACCTTTTAAAGAAGGTGAGAGAGTGGCAGAGGGGTGGGGGGAGGAGAAAGAAAAGAAACTAACTTTGCCAAAGATGGATGAGTTTTAGAAAACAGCAAAATGGAGGAAAGGATAAGGGAAAAACACAAATATTTGATATTTTGAGATTCTGATTTTAAAAAATTGATTTTATTTTAAAAAAACAATAAAAAATAGTTCTGTTTCAAACCTGCCGAAAGCAGACAACTTTAACATTTCTTCCCCCCCCCTCCCAAGTTCTTTTTCCATCTTTCAAGCAGCTCTTCTAGGTAAGTGCTCCTACAACTAATTCAGTTCTTCCTCCTCCTGCCCCAAGCAGTCTCCTCTTCGCTGTCTTGAGCGGGCAGCACTAGGCGCTATATGGAGGAAGAGCCATGAGAGAGCCCAGGGAAGTGGGGGGAGAACGAAGAAAAGGATTTGACTTTGATCCTGGGTAGGAATCTGCATCAGGGTGTGTAGACTTGAAGAAGAGCCTGTGCTGCAAGTCCAATGTATGTGGATTGAGGTGGGGTGCAGAGGTATATGAACAGATTTTTGGGGAGCCTGCATAGGTTTGTGTATTTGCTTGGTTTTGGGAATGGGGCAGGAAGAAAGGAGGTAGGAGTGTGTATATGAGAGGGATTGGGGGGGCTTAATGGTTTCTGGTATGCCCAGAAACTTTTCACCACATGAAACCCTTCATTCTCACCGATTGTCTTGGAAGCCACCCCCGTGTGAGAGATGGAGACCTCTGATGGAGTCTGCCATGATGCGAAGGAACAGTATCTTTTTTTGAGTGGAATTTGCCCTGTACAGAGGATCAGCACAAGGCATGTGTACTACTTACATTGAGTTTCAATATTCACAAGGTATATGTTGAAAATATATGTCCAGTGGGTAGGGCACTAGGCTGGGACTTAGGAGATCTTAATTTAAGTCCCTGCTCTGTCATACAGACTTCCGATGCGACCTTGGGATGGCCACTTAGCCTCTCAATGCCTCAGTTCCCCATCTCTAAATTGGGGGAGAACAGCTCACAGGTGATATGAGAATAAACAGGTAATAGACTATGCGGTGCTCAGATACCACAGAAATTGGAGCGATGGAAAGAAGCAGATAGATTTCAAGCAATGGGTTTTGGCTAGTTTATGATGCTGTTCTATGTAAAATTTGGCAGTCGATGTATCCTGTGGACAGCCCTTTTAAGCAACACAGTCATTTTAACATAGCCATTCTTCTAAATTAACTTTATATAGCGATTGTATGAGAGACACTACGTATCAATAAGAAATTATTTAGTCCCTTGAATATTTCCATAAATGCCAACATTTGCCCCAGTGTAATTATTTCTAGTTTCTATAAATAAAGAAAGAAAGAAAGAACCCTCAACAGCACCGACCACTTTTTAACATAACACAAAAAATCAGGGAAGAATTGTATCTTTCAAGGCCACTTTATTACAATCAGTATCACTTTGTGTTGAAAACTACCTTTTTTTCATGCCTGTGTTTGTTTTGTTCATTTTGTTTAGTAACGCTATCGTGAGGACTTTAAGGATATGTCTACACAGCACAGAAAAACCCATGGCTGGCCTGTACCAGCTGACTCGGGCTTGCAGGATACGGGCTCCAGGGCTGTTTCATTGCTGTGTAGACTTTTGGGCTGAGACTGGGGCCCGTGCTCTAGTTGTGGGTTTTTCTTTGCTGTGTAGACAGACCCTACGTGATATATAACCAACAGAAATGAAAAAGTGACTTGTTGTTCAGTTAGGTGCCTCCAAACAAAATTTTCCATGTACTGAAGACAAAAACATGCCAAAATGACTTACGTTTAAGGCTATTTGGATTCAGTTCCAGACAAACATCCGTGCCTTTAATGATGTATTGATGTCAGAAAAGCCAAGAGGAAAATTTATAGTATGTCCAGTATATTCCTAAATATTACTACCTGTGTTAGACATCTGGAAAACGTTAAGAGCTGGCCATTATGGGCCTGACCCAAATGCAATTGAAGACACAAATAAAACTCCCATTGACTTTAATGGGCTTTGATTCAGGCCCAATAAGAGGCTTTGAAGGTTTCATTCTCCTCAAGTCTCTCCGCATACAAAATTCACATTAAATTAAAAGGAAGGCACGTGTATATAAGGGATGCCAGCTAAGATCCAAAGTTTGGAGGAACGATGCTCAGTTGTTTGTGTAGTTCCATGACATCCAATGCCAGAACTTTAGCCAACATTCTTATAAGCATGGGAAATTCCCCCAAATAATTCTTCTGCTAGAGCGTTCAAAATGGCCATATTTAGGGGCTCAAGAGGCAGTTCTTATATTTTGATTTTCATCCTCCAGCCTTCCCCCTCTTACCCAGCAACACATGTGGAGAGAAATTATTTAAGTGCCAACATTGTCACAAGAACAAAGGATATAGACTGGTCATCAACATTGAAATTAGGCTAAGGTTTCTAACCTTCAGAAGAGTGAAGTTCTGGGAACAGTGAGGGCAAAAATCCTAACCGGCTTCAAGACTGAGCTTGATTAATTTATGGAGGGGATGGTATGATGAGATTACCTACAATGGTACATGGTCCATCAGCAGCTGCTAGTAGCAAAAATCCCCAATGGATGGAGATGGGATGCTAAATGAGGGGTTCTGAGTTACTACTGAGAATTCTTTCCCAAGTGTCTGGCTGGTGGGTCTTGGTCACATGCTCAGGGTCTAACTGATCACCATATTTGGAGTCAGGAAGGAATTTTCCCAGGGTCGGATTGGCAGAGACCCTGGGGTTTTTTTGCCTTCCTCTTCAGCATAATGCATGGGTAGCTTGCAGGTTTAAACTAGTGTAAATGGTGAAGTCTCTGTAACTTGAAGTCTTTAAACCACGGTTTGAGGACTTTAGAACACAGACAGAGTTTGGGGTCAATTACAGGAGTGGGTGGGTGTAGTTCTGTGGCTTGTAATGTGCAGAAGTTCAGACTAGATGATCACAGTGGTCCATTCTGACCTTAAAGTCTATGTGCATTTAGAGCCAAATACTCGTCCAATCAGAGTTAATGAAAAAACCTCCTTTTGATTTTGATGGGCTGTGGATTTGGCCCTTATAGGTAATACACAGTAGCAAACTAATAATGTGAAACCTTATTTCAAAGTCATGAAGGGGACAAAATCATTAAGTTTATCCAAACAACATACATTTTCTGAGTATGCAAAATTGAATTGCAAACCTCATGAGAACAGAATCTGTCATCCACTTTCCAGCACTTTTTGCTTCCAGCCCTATCTTGAGCCTATTTCCATAAATGTAGTTCAAGATCAGTTCACTAGCTGGGTTAAGATTTAAAAAGCCTATTTTTTAAGCTGTTTGGCTGTTAATGCATGTACATGTAAGCTGAGATTTTCAAAGGCACTTAGGGGATTTGGCTGTCTATTAATTTTTTAAATTCCCATTAATTGTGAGTTCAAATCCTTTAGGTGGCTTTGAAAGTCTCAGCCATAAACTATGTATTGTAATATAGCCCTATTGGCATCAATGGAGCTATGCCGATTAACACCAGCTATGTCTGTTGTATTTAAAATCAGGCCATCTATCTCTGTCTCTCTCTGTCTCTAATCTACACACGGTTCATCTGAAATTTGTATCAGATCAAATAAAATTAATTTTTAAAAGAAAACATGTATATAATTCTGCCTCAAAGCTTATTCTGTTTCTGACACCTTGTGTTTTCCCTAAGCATATTGTAGTGCAGGCAATATGTGATAGGCTGGTTACCTTTATTTTGAGACCTCCTGGTTGTGAGACCAGTAGGTGGCCTGAGCTGTCCTTTTATGCCCTTTACACTATCAGTCACACTGACTTTTAAAGGTCAAGTTTTAGACAATATGGAAAGAAATAGACAAAACAAACACAGCAAGGTCAAGGAAGAGAAAATGCAGTCTATTTGTGTAATAGCCAAGAAGAACAATTCTTTATACCTACTGGGAGTATTGGCTGAAAGCAGTGCTCTCTCCAGCCAAGCTGAGCATTTTAAATAAAAGAAAAGAAAAGTTTTTGCCCCTATTATTGAAAAGTGGTTCAACTTACTTAAAGGATTAACCCTTTCTCGTGCACTCTGAAATTTCTAGTCTGTAGAGCAGTTGCATTCCCCAGCCAGAGCTATTAAAAATGTATCATTTTTATTGGTTGCAAAGCAACGGGCGATCCCTTTGTTCTGTTTTGATGAAACAGATGCTGAGAATTCTTCCTGTCATTATAACTAAAAGCACTACCCTCAGGCTCTTTTAAAAAACTGAACTGCAGAGTGCGAAAGGCTGGTTATGCTGTTACGTAAGTCAAACTTTTGGCTGTAGTAAGTGACAGATCTTCCTGAACCTGTGCAAATGGCTAAGCATACTTCGACACTTTTACTTAATTGTTTTAGGCAGGCTCCTTTGGAAGGGTGATTCTCCTGGAACATGACTGAGATTTGCAAGTCAATGCGACAGAGATCCTTGGACCAGAATAGATGAATGGTTCTGCTGAGGGCTGGTAGCCTGAGATTGTGGCTTTACTAGAAATCCAAAGCATTTTTCATAAGCTTTAATGGGTTGTAATCTCAATGATGTGACATTTTATGAGTCTGTTGATAAGAATAAAGTATGATTGGCAAAAGAAGGCTCTGGGCCAGATTCTTAATCTCTTTTTATGCAGGAATAAGTCCATTGTCTCCAATGGAGTTACTCTTGATTTACACCAGCACAAGTGAGCTAAGGATCAGGTCTTAGGAATTTAGTAAGCAGCCAGTGTGAATGCTTTAGTGGCCAATATTAGGTGTCATAAAATGGATGTAGGTGTCACTGGTTCATGGATATTTTTCTCTGACAAATGTGAGCAGGTAGCAGCCCTTGAGACAAAAGAAAGAGACCTGCAGTATATCTGTCACAATAGAGCTGTTGTAAACATTTTAAAAGTTCACCATGCCATCTTCTAACATTACCACCAGGAATAAAGTGCTGTGTTATTAAGAAAGGCCGACAGTGACATGCAGCAGCCAGGCGTCTAGGCCACCTAAAGAAGATAAATGGACTCGTGTAGAATTGTTTGTTTTGTCAGTGCTGTGTGTTACGGGACAGAACATGAGGGAAATTACTGCAGTTCCTACAAAGTCGGCATAGACCTGAATCAGAACCTTGAATCAGTTGGTCCCTGACCCTGCCCTGGAACTTAAATTCTTAGGCTGAAATCTCAGCCCCACTGATGTCAGTGGAGCCAAGATTTCACCCCTATCTCTGAATCCAGATTTGGTTTTTGGTTTGTGTTTGGGTATCAGTCTGGTGGGAAGAGCCTTTGCCACCCTTGTGGGCAGCAACTTCTCACATTTGCTTGGTTTGTCCTGGAGTTGGGTAGTTTTTCACAGAGTGCAGAGGAGATGGGTCTGAGTATTGAAGAAGATAGTTGCTGCTCCCTGATTTCACTGCCCAAGCTGGTACAGATTAGAATGGTACTGGTAACTTCTCTAACTTGCACCAGCTGGCAATGGCTCCTAAGGGGCTACCTGACAGCTGGGGATAGTCAGGGTGCATGACATGCCCTCTGCGAAGATGAGCAGGAAGAGCTGCAGGGAGGGATGCATAGGAGCCAGCTTCTCCTCCTCCCTCACAGAGCATTGTGTGTTGTCTCTGCTCCCCTGGTGCCATTTGGGCAGAGCAAAGAGGGTGGGGAGAGGAACAGGGAATCTAGTCCAATAGTTTGAAATGGTTCTTAACAAAACACAAACCAGATTTCTTTAATTCAATGGCACCTATATATTGGTTGGCTGTATTTTGGACAGCAGGTAATTCACTTTTTATATGAAGTTTTGAAAAAGGAAATTGCAACAGCTGAGTCATAAAATAGCTCCTGTGGGGTTTCAGTGACTCAGAAATACAATGCATTTGTCTTCCAAGATGATGTGGCTAGGTTAAAATACGAATATTACCTGTTGCAATTGCTTAAAAAGTTATACATGTACAACTCTAGTGATATTAACACCAATCTACTTTCAGACATCTCCCTTCTTTTGCATATTCATTGCTTAGCATTAGAAAACAATGACATTGCTTCTCTTGTCTTGTAAATGAAAAGAAATCCTGCTGTGACTCATTACCAACGGCTTGGGCCTAAACAGCAACCTCCTGTCTGTTGTAATGTTTCCATTTTAACAGACTACGTGGACTGAATTGCATCAAGCACAGATTTGCTTAGGGTCAGAAGGGCATAAATAGCCCCCGCATCGGGTTTTGCTGGAACTCAAATTTCATGAGGTATATTGTGAAATGCTCTAGCTAGACACGTAATTGCATAATCTAAAGGAAACTGTGTACTTATTGTTTATTGAAACAGCTTTTTCATCTGGGTTTTAAAATGAGAACTTGAGTAGTAAATCTCACAATTTGTCTTTGTATGGCAAATTTCTGAGGGCTTGTCTTCAAGTACAATACTACAGTGGCAAAGCTGCACTGGTGCTGGTATGCCACTGTAGTGCTTTAGTGAGGATGCTGCTATGCTGATGGGAGAGAAGCTCTTCTGTCAACATAGCGCGGTCTATGCGGGGGGGTTAGGTTGGTATAACTATGCCCCTCAGGGTGTGTTTTTCACACCCCTGAACAACATCATTAGACTGAGATAGGTCTGTAGTGTAGACCTGTCCTGAGTTGACCAGAAGATACACCACTGCTTTGCAGCTGGTGTAAAGTAAGTGCAAAGTGGGTGGAATATGGTGCCATTTTGGGCTGGTAGTTTCTAATGCCCACTCTGCACGAGTGTAAATGACACTGGGCTACAGTCTGATCTTGCATCCACTGGTGTAAGCCTGGAGTTATTCCACCAACGTCATTGCAGTTAATCTGGTTTTACGTTGGTGTCAGTGAGATCGTAATCCACTAGGTGCATATCAGTGAAGAATCAGGACCTTACTCATTTGGAGAGGCCCATACAATGAATACATTGCTCTGATTTCTGCCCTGTGCCATTTCCATTGACTTCATCAGAAATTGTACTACAGATAGGTCAGTGCAGAAACTGGGGCTTTATCCAGTTCTTCTAAACATGACTTTAAAAGCATGCATTGTTTCATTGTCCATTTCATAGAGTTCATTGTCCATTGTCCATTTCATAGAGCTCAGACAATTTTTCCCCCCCAAAGAGGTGAATCATACTTCAGTCTAGGCACTTTTCTTCGTTGAGTCCCGCCCTTATTTTGTAACCTGCAACCATTGCAATAGATTTTATTATCTTGCTCTGTTACATGGCAATTCCAATGGTTGTTTTCTAACTTTTTTTTGGCCATATAAGCCATATTTAGGAAACGTGTCTCCGGAAGCCTCCATAAATTCAGATTTGCTCAAGTGACATCTGCATCTCCCTTTCTTTTGCATGGAAATAGTCTGTCTGTCAGTTCATTACTGAGTGCCTGTCATTCCTGGTACCTACCTGTTTCTTTGTTAATAATAAAGAAAGGTTGTGCTACAGTGCTGAAGTTATCTGAAAACGTCAGGGTAAATAAAAAGGAGCTAATTCGTATTGAAGTGAAGACATTGTTAATTAAATGGTATAGGGGAGTGAATGCTGAGCCAAGGAGAGTATCTGACATCTGTAATTGTTCTGTTGATGCCTCCGCATCTTAATCAAAGAAAAATCTATCCTGACAGGTGGTATTTACAAGTGATAAAAAAACAGCAGTTCTTCTTTTCAGTTACTGGTGCGATATTTCACCAAGATCAGACATCTCCATATTCAACTTTCACTGAAAGGAGGTAGGTCCCCCTGAACATATCTTTGCATGAGTTTGTTTCAGATGATGAGCTGTGAATTGATGCAGCCCAGTGCATTTTCAACCTTGTCCTCAGCTGTTTTAAATTGGTGTAACTCCATTAATCTCAATGGACCTACTCCAGTTTATATCAGCTGACGATCTGGTCCTATATCTTCCTGCATCTGGTTTGTTTTATGGCAGTTCTTCAAAAACATCCAACAACCTGCTCTACTCTGACATAAGGTTTTTCTGTCATGTAACATAATTTCTGGAAGTGTTACTTTCTGAAGTTAAGATTTCAGGGAATGATGTTCAGAAACGTGGCATTACATTTTCAGATCAAAGTGCCAGGCTTAATCATGGTTTGGCAGGTGATTCCATGGTTGCAGGATGTGTGTTAATATTTACCTCTGTAGGTGTCTTCTCCAGTTAATACTAAAATAAAGTTGGCCTCTTATCACTTATCGTATTGAGATCCACAGAAGACGTGAGCTATCATGGTGCACTTTAATATAGCAGGGTTCCATAGGATGTAAAACAATCATGTAAAAAGGCTGAGTCAGCAAAAAGGTGGCTTAACCACACTAATACCTCAGGCAAATTCCATTGCTGGCATGAGTAGATGAGACCCCATTAACTTCAGTGGAGTTGCACCCACTTAAACTAGGGCATTCAGCCCATAATTTACGAAACAAAAGTGAACTGCACCCTTTCTTAATAGCAAAACATCTCTTTGAACAAACGTTATTGTGAGTAGGTAAGAGTAGACATGTATTAGGATCAGTTTGGCTCATAACTTTAGAACTCATGCATCCTATTACATCTGTCTATCATTGTCCTTTAGATGAAGATCAGATAAAGTTATGTAAAATGTGTATCGTTGCTGGGGTTGTTCATCACTTCATAATCACCTTCAGATTACTATAGAAATTTCACTGTGCGTTGTAAGAGGGCCTGACTTTCTGCTGACGAAATAGTCCATCCTCCCAGGAAAAGTAAAATTGAAGGATAGGGTAAGGATAAAATAAGATATTGGGGCCTAATCTTGGTCTCCTGGAAATCAATGCTCAAACTCCCAGGGACTTGCATGGAACCAGATTTTGAGCCCAATTGTATAAGTGAGAGCAAGTTGTGCTGGAAATTGCCCGCCTTATAAAGTTGCGAAGGCTAAAAAGTACAGCAGTTACTTGGGGCAGGTGTACACTAGAAGCAATACATTGGCACAGCAGCACAGTTGGTGAAGACGCTCTATGGTGGCAGGAGACTGTCTCTCACTGACATAGCATGGGTGTGGACAGTGCTTAGGTCACTGTAACTTGCATCGCTCGGGGAGTGTCTTTTTTTCATACCTCGTATACTGTGTGTCAACAAAGTAAGAGAATTGAATGAATAAATGCACCTTAGTTGTCATAAGACATTTTATTCCGTCATCCTATTTCCTAAACCATATTAAGACTTTAAAAGAAAGATATTGTACATTTAAATCTTGAAATGCAACTGAAAAGGAAAGGGCATGATAAATAAGGTTGCTGGTTACAGAGCGATCACTGATGATAGATCACATCACCCATTCAGATGCACATGTACCTTATATATACTGGTAGGATAAAGGGTCACATGAGAGTAGCTTTTCAATTACTATTGTTCAGTCCCCGCTGTGCTCAGGATTTTAGTGTGTTGTTCGAATGGTATAGGGAGGCTGTTAGTTGTACCTGTGCACACACGATACATGAATTACGCATGAACTGGAGTTGCATGAACCTGGAAAGTGCATTATTCACTTCAGCTTCAAAATCACCATTAGACTGCTATGTTTATCATTATGCTTTTCTCAAAAGCCCTTCAGGAGGAAAATTACAATTTTTAAAATTAGTCTTTGGCAATAAGCCAGACAGAAAAATGAAAATCCTATGCTGATGCTTTGATGAAGCTGAGATATGGGAGGAATTCTAGAAAGCTGAACAGACACTAGCATGAAAGGCTGAGAGCATAAGAATATCCTATTGGAAGCCTCGGTCAGACACTGAAACATTAGAATAGAGCAAAGAGCTTGACAAAGTAGGATTTTTTTGTACACATGTACTCCCTGCATATTGCTAGCTGTACCTAACCATACATGCGAACTCATAGCAGTGTGGATTACCTGCAATATTTAGTTTCTGTCAGACTGCCTGGGGAATTTCATAAGTCATATGAAAGTGCTGGTATTTCTGGCCAGACAGAATTAAGGAGTACCAGAAATATCATGAGTGATCCTCCTTTTCTGTGATTTCCAGCCAAATATTGCAGACTATGTTTTGAAGAACTAGTCTGTTCCTGTGCCTACCCAAACCACCACTGGGAGAAAGCTGTCTACTGCTTTTTAATTCAACCCAGGATCAAAACTATGGGGCAGAATTATTTTTGAATCTAGATTCCACCCAAATTTAAAAGTGGTTGGATTTGATATTATGTCTTTACAACAGTGAAAGGAATTGATTGTTTCACCTATTAGATGAAGAAAATTTATTAGGTTTAGGAGGATTAGTGCAATACCATAGTTCTACAAAATAAATATATTGACCAAGCGTAGGCTGTGAATTACTAGGGAGACATAGAGACCCAGCATGATGGCAGCATTTACATCTGAATCAGCTCATTGGATTGGATCTTGGTTCCACTAAATTTTGTAATCTAATGTCTGGTAATTTGTCATCTCCCATGTCTAAATTTCTGCTTTATGAACAGTCATAGGTAAGACTGGTGTTAAGCCACAATGGTGAAAAATTGTTTGTCATCAGTTTAATCTGTGTTCCTTGTAATTTTATTGTTTTTCATATAAAACTTTTTCTACCTTTCTCATCTTTTGCAAGATTTAGGGGGTGTCTTCACTAGAAAAATGATATATTTTCATATGTGTAAAGCTAATCTGTGGTAACGACCCCATGTTACAATCCTATTGAAGACAAGACAGTTGACGTTTTAACCTGTTAGCAGTTGAATGAAAACTACGTGGTCATATGTCTTCATAATAACATATCCGAAAACTCTAAGATTTACTTTGTGACAACAAAACTACAATGGTCTTTTCTAGGATACCAATATTGGATAGTTTTAAAATAAAAACCATTTTTCCTAGTGAAGACAAGGCCATATTTAGGTTTTGCCATTGTTTCAAGCTTTGCCTCTCTAGAAGTTTTTAGTTATGTAACCTCCTGACCTTTTCAACTCCTTTTACTCCTTTTTTCCCCCATCTCTGAAGCTTCTTCCTGATCTCTCTGAATCTTTTTCTTCCTTCTTTTTTTAATTCATGCTGATTTTTTTTAAAGTCATCACCCCATTATCCACCAAAAGAATATTAAACTGATTTCCAAAAGTAGGAAGGGAGAAACCTTGATTTATTAGGCAATAAAATATATTGGACCACCTGCTGTATAAAACCATTCATGTCTTCATGTCTCTCCAACTGTAAATGTGAAAGCTCTTTTGGTTTCATAATGTGTATCTGTTGGAGTAAGGCAGTTCTTCTCAACCAGGGGTACATGAACCCTTGGGTCTTCCAGGAGGTACATCAGCTCATCTAGATATTTGCCTAGTTTTACAACAGGCTACATAAAACACTAGTGAAGTCATACAAACTAAAATTTCATACAGACAATGACTAGTTTATACTGCTCTATATACTATACTCTGAAATGTAAGTACTATATTTGTATTCCAACTGATTTATTTTTAATTATATGGTAAACATGAGAAAGTAAGCAATTTTTCAGTACTAGGGTGCTGTGACACTTATATTTTTATGTCTGATTTTGTAAACAAGTAGTTTTTAAGTGAGGTGAAACTTAGGGGTATGCAAGACAAATCAGACTGCTGAAAGGGGTACAGTAGTCTGGAAACTTTGAGAGCTACTGGAGTAAGAGATATTTCAACACTGGGCCTAGAGCAAAGAGAAAATTTCCTTTGGCGATTCAATTTTCCTGCTATAAATATTTCAAAGGAACCTTCCCCCATAATGCAAATTTTCAAAGCGAACCTTTCCAAGAATGACAGATACTTCTAGGACTCCTATTGTTGACTGACTCTTAATGTTCACAAGTCAAAGTTGAAAGGTTTTAGTTATCCTGAGGAACAAATTTAATTAATGAACAAACTGGAGCGGAACATTTTTTGTTTTCACTTGTGATCTACTCTACAGTACCTGAAGTGGAGTTTGATATCATACAAATCAATTGAGAAAAGTTTTTCCTTAGAAAATGTTGTGTTGAGAAAAACAGGATTGCACTTGCTGTTGAAATAAATCATCCTAAATAAGAATTTGATCCTTATATCATCTGCTATATTTAATGTGGATATTTAATCCAATGAATTTACGATTGTATATGCCAGGGGTGGCCAAATTGTGACTTGTGAGCTGCATGCGGCTCTTTTACAGTTAAAGCACGGCTCGTGGAGTCCCCTATATCCCCCCCACCATTCTCTGCCTACCAGACTGGGGTTGGAGCTCGGAGTTTCTGCCCTGCGGCAGGGTGGTGGGGGTTGAGGATTCTGCCCAGCTGGGATGGGGGTCTCGGATGGTCAGTAAGTTTGGCCACCCCTGACATATTAATAGAATCATAGAATATTAGACCTCAGGAGATCATCTAGTCCAACCCCCTGCTCAAAGCAGGACTAACCTCAGATAAATGATAAAAGATCTCTGACATGTTCTTTACTTATCCTGATCTGCATCCTCCTACATTATACAGGAAGTAGCAAACATTTCATTTCAAAATCCTTTATCCCAATACGGGAAGTTTTTTCTTGCAAGAAGCCAAATACCGTTGAGTTCCTGGTCTTTTGAAATTTTTGAAGGTCTGAATACACCATCTCTGTTTCTCCTGGGAGCTGTAACTTCTATGTAATAACTCACTGTAGTATGTGTTTCTAATACTTGAACTAGTGTGTTCTGTATTACTTAGTGTTGTAGAGGAGGATCAACGGGAACAGTCCAATCCTTACACAATATAAAAAATCTCATAAAAACTGCATATATAACTATGGATGGGCATGCATATCTTCCATTAATGTTAATGGAAGTAGATATAGTCCGTGTGTGTGTGTGTGCATTAAACAGGAAAACATAAGCTACGGAAGCCATTAGATCTGCCGTGTCTTATTTATGGCTCTCTTGTTTGAACGTACATTAATGTCTCTGGCTTCATCTTCCTCTTGTCAAAATGCCCACTCAGCAAGAAGGTTATTAAATAATCAGGTTTAGATGTGTTCCCTGGAATTATTCTTTTACACAGATTTAAAATATAAATACAGGAGAGGCCCAGATAGCCTAAAAGTTCTTAATTTAAAGCCTGCTTATAGGCCATCACTTACAACCCATCCTATATAGCTCAGCTAACTCCTGAAACTGGCTGACTCTTGAAACTGAAACTGGCAGAAACTGAAGGAGAAGTAAAAAGTGTTCCTGTCAGGAGAGTAATATAGACTTTGCAGCTCATTTCTGAAGAGATTCCCACAACACTAGGTAAGCACCAGACCTAGATATTTTGCTAGTTAATAATATTTTAAATAGAACACCCCACAGCAGATCAGCAACAACCTCCTCTATTATTATATGACAGAAAACGCAGGTATAATACGGCTAGGATGAGCTCATAATTTTTTAAGGGAAAGTGTCCAGGTGGACTATTTGTTTGCAAAGCCACAGAACGTTAATATAGATCATCAGTCACAGCTGCAAGTATAATTTTACCAGCAGTGCAGGCTAATTCCATTAAGGAAAAAACAAGTAGTAGAAGAAAAGGCCTAAAAGGGAAAACCTTTTACATGTTAAAAAGGTGTTGGGTATCTGAGGCTTATAAGGTATAACACGGGCCAGAGGTGTGTACAATTGTATGTGGCTGGCATGCACCTGGTCAGTTAATGGCACGCAGTTGACATGCACCTGGTCACTTGCACACACAATTTCCGACTTGTACATAGACAAAGAATATTTCCGCATATAGCTTAGGCTCTATGTGTGCAAATGTATGCGCCTATCTGGTCCAATAAGATGTTTGTTGCATGTATGGGCAGCGCTGAACCTTTAGAGGTGGTACTAGGGTGACCAGATAGCAAGAGTGAAAAATCGGGACAGTGTCATAGGTGCCTATATAAGAAAAAGCCCTGAATACTGGGACTGTCTTTATAAAATCAGGACAGCTGGTCACCTTAGGTGGTACTGCATTTACTGCTGTAGCAGAGAGCTTGATTATATGTTCCACTTTTCTGAGAGGCACTGAGCATGGATCATCTGTGATAGATGGAAAACAGGCATGTTGGGACTATCCTTGGGGATGGCAAAGGTAGATCTTACTCCTTCCTGTCTATATCATAATGGTATTAAGAATAATTAATAATTGTTTTTACTTCCAGGGCTCTTATAGTATATAAAATGTTAGCTTGTGCTTTATATCCATAAGACGTAGCATTACCTCATAAGTGTAACAGTCTACAGTATAATTTTAGCTCTGTCCTTTGTTAGGGGCAGGTATGGTAGAAACAGTGTAGCCTAGATGTATTTGGATAGCATAATGGCCATTTTGGATGAACCCTTTTTATTCAGTTGTAGAGATGGTGAAAAAGTAGTGTATGATAAGCCTGTGTAATATTTAAAGCAAGATTCGAGGAGTCAGGATTCCTGAGTTAGGAGCATGTATCTATCATTCATTTCTGTGATTTGGACAGTTTAGATTCAGACTTGGGTGCCAGATTCTCAGCTGGTGTAATGCTGGTCAAAGGAGCTATGCTGATTTACATCAGCTGAGGATCTGACCTTCAGTTTGCCCAACTGTGAAACTGGTAGAAAAAGATCAACTTGTGTCCAATGGTGTATTTATTAAAAAACCGGGTAAAGACGTGATGGGGTGGGGCGTTCACAGATGTAGCTAAAGATGTAGAAGCAATTGTTGAGGGTCTATATCAGAGATATTCACTGTGACACTTAGGTCATTTGCCAGCTTTTTACATCATTTTGATCCAAGCTGTAACTGTCTTGAATAAATGCTGCTGCCCTGTTATTAAATTTACTGAATTTCAGGAAAAATTAGTCGTTTAAGGAAGGAATGTTTATTTTCTCATGCCTGTATGAAAGTTGAATCCAGCTGGATATGAGCTGAAGGTCAGGCAGGGAAAAATTATAGTTCTTTAGTTAAAACTAGTTAAAAACAAAAGACAAACTAACCCTCATTGAATTTTAAAAAGTCTATCGCTATCTACACTGCTGTCTCCTATGGCAAGTACTGAAGGGGAACAGTACTTTATATATGAAGCCCCATCTGATTTCCAGCAGCCAGATTTAGATACACTTGCTCATGTCAGTTAGCACCTTATTTTATGAGTAGTCCCATTGAAATAATTGGGGAAAGTATCAGATTCTGGTTCATAGAACCAAATTCTGCCCTGGAATGCAGTGAGGGAATAAAATATTGCAATGGTCTGGACCCAAGGTAAAAAGTTGTTTCCATACCCTGATTGTTCCACCTAATGGCAGAAAGTGAATAAAATTGTTCCAGACAACTGCCTGTAGGCTACTTAGGTACTAGCACTGAATTGAGCAAAGAGGCAAAAAATCAGGCACTCACAAGAATGTCTTGGGCACAATGGGACCAGTTTTGCTCACTAATCAATGAGGTGGCATAGGGTACAAGTCAGGAAATAATTTGTGCCAGTGTCTAAATGATCAGAGACCATATGTTAGGATACAATAGTCACATCAAAAACACAAACAAAGGATCATTTTTTTCTCTCTTGAACCCAGGGATATTACTTTTCAGTTACTGTTGTCCCAGACCTTGACCCATGGGTTAGATGTAATGAATTCAATGTGTATATGTCTCCCTTTAACATCAGGTATTACTGAAATCATTCAGAGCTGCAATTGCACATCTGAGTTCAGAATTTGGCCCATAGTTTAGAGATTCTAAGATGAATTATTTCCTTTTACTCATCAGACAATTTTCTATATCTGGCATGCCAACTCATCCATTGCTTCTCCAATGTTTGCACCATTAATTTGCTAAGCAGAGCTGTGTATGCTTTGAAATATATTATGCCATTATTTATGATTTAGACAAATTTATGAATGTGTCCTAAAACAACTTTGAATTTTTCTGTAAAGTTTCTATATAAATATATATTGCTAATTTATGGGGCAATGAGTTTATGGCCTAGGAATACAGTACTCAGGAAAGTTTTTAAAGGTTTTATGGCTCTATTAAGAAACCTTATGTGGCAGTGTACTCAGAAATGCATGACTTTATTACTTAGTTGAGAGGCTGCAGAGTACACAACTCATCGAATGAGAGCTAAAACACAAGTTACTTGGACCTTTATTCAGAGAAGCATCTCTGTTGAGGATAGCACTTAAGCACATGCTTAAATCCAATTGAAATCAACAGGACTTAAGTACCTGTTTAAGTGTTTTCCTGAATTGATGCCGGTATCTTCTTCTGCTGGCATATTTATCAGGCACAATTCCATAGAATGAAAACTGGACACCATGGGCCTGATCTTATAAGATGCTGAGCAATGTCACCTCTCGGGTGGGGTTGAGCATTTTATTGCACTGGGTCCTATAAGAGACCATGCATGTATAGCAGACATCCTATCTGGATGGCTTTAATTTTAGAGACACTCATCATTCATATTCAAATCTAAGTTCAATGGCAAATGACATCTCTGAGGATAACCAAAATTAGCCACAATCACCTACCAACCATAACCAGTTGAGGTCCTTTGAGCAATGTGAAGGCTTAAGGGTACAGATAGAATCAGTTTTAGAAATTCTGCATTGAGATTCTTCTGCAGTTGTTAAAAGTAGAAAGTAGAAAGCCAGTGAATGGAGTAACACGGTGTTTGCTTACATGGTGTTATTGTTAGGTAATACATTTTACCTGCAACAGTCATAGCCAACTCCCTGGCTAGAAAATCCTGCCTACTCCAAATTGGTTTTGCATCCAATCTTGACAAGGCTAGCAGAACGACTTATAGAATTTACTGAAAACGTCCTGAGGAAAATATCTCTATAGCATAGCTGGACATTGATAGTCACCCATAAGCTGCTACATGCACTTCCCAGGAAAAAAAAAAAAGCATATGAAGAAAAATAAAATGCAGATAATCTTGATTACTGTTTATTAGGTGAATTACATATTAAAATATATCAGATATTATTTTATTATTTGTTAAGCACAAATTATGTGGAGGGGCAAAATTTATGCAAATGTATTTTAGAAAAAATATTAACCACAGAAATTATTTTCATATTCATAAGCTCGAGATGCAGATAAAATAATTATGCGCATATTGTCTGTCAGGAAAACTTAGCATGCCACACTTATGATTCCATTTCTAAAGACTATATAAAGTGTTATTAAAATATTAGTAGGTGTTTTTATAAATGCTTAATCAACTATTATAGGCAGGGGTGTCATTTCAGAAACATTTGTGGGGGGGATGGCAAAGTTGTGTCGGCATATAGAATATATGTGATTATATTATCACAAATCCCTGCCACGTTGGGGGCTAGGGCAAAAATGGACAACATAATGGAATTGAAAATGTTTGGAGGGGGGCAAACCAAGGTTGGAGGAGGGCTGGGGCAACTTCCCCTCTTGCTGAGTAGGAAATGATTCACTTTATTAAAGGTTGTTATGTAATCAAACAGTTCAGAAGTTTATTTACAACTATAGTTTATACCCATCCATTACCTCTTTTATGGAAGTTGCTTATAACGGTGCTATTCATGTCTGCAGTATGCATATAACATCTTTAAATCACTTATTAGTCCTTTATAATCCATTGATAAGGAGAACCTTAACACAAAGTGTGACCTTACTATGGAGAAAAGAGACCTCTGGGTGAGATGTTCAAAGCCAGCTAAGGGATTTTTAATGAGAATTGGATATCTAAATATCCCTTGTCCTGGACAACCTCTCCCTATATGTACATGTGTGTGTATATATACAAGGATTACCTGTGTGTGAGAGAGGACTACATAGCATTCATCACACAGGCTGACCACAGCAAGACTGCAAACAGAGCACTGCAAAGATACACAAAATATCAGTCAAAGACCTGGCTGATTTTTCTAAGCACCAGTTTAATTAAAAGTAAAGTTAAATTGTGGAACCAAGTTGCTTTTCCTTTGCATATCTTCCTAGAAAAATGTTTGCAGAAGATTGTCTACCTGTGTTTAACTAAAGGTAAAACTTCTCTTCTCCAAATGTGAACCCATTCAAACCATATGGCTTGGCTACATGATTAAACCATGGGAAATGCTAATCTTCACAAACCTATGCGATCCAACTATGAATCCATCCAAACTGGATCTGACATGCACAGTCTGAGAATTCATTTCAATTCAAAGTTGAAGGGTTGGCACAGCTCTAATATTAACAGGGCATAGAGTAGTTCTACAGATGTGTCCCCTTCTAATATTAACTCTGTGGGTAGGTTTTTTAAAAAGCATCTCAAGTAATTTAGTAGCAGAAGCATGGGATTTGTGTTTCCATGTCACTTGGGCACTTTTTAACATCCCACCGTCTGTGTGCTAGTTTGCATAGCTCTAATATTGTACTGTTGCTGTATTTCTTAATTTGCAGAGATGTAATTCTGACAAGACGGCAGACACCAAACCTGTAGTCGTGTGCAGCTGCCCAGTTAGTCATGTAACTGATCATTTGTGTGCAGAATTTCGTGCATCACTGATGTAATGTAACAGCACAAATTAGGCACACAAACGAATACTCATTCCTGATTATGATTTTTTTCTGATAATTTAGACCTCTTTAAATTGTATGAAATGCACCTCGTCTCTTCCAGCTGTTGATAAATAGTTAACATGTATTCATGGAAGATTAAAATATCAGAGTACACATTATAATTAAGATCTGTCTGGGACAATTGTAACTTGAGCTCCAGACATCTACTAGAATTATTGTTATGGATGTCTCTTTAGTATGCATTAAAGTGGAGCAATTATTACAAGCACCCCAGAGACGTATGATACAGTGCACACATGCTCACCTCTAAAAGCACAGAACACTCCCCCCAGTTAAACTATTTAATTAAAAAGTACTCCATAATAAAATTACAAAAAAGATTTATGAGAAACTAAAAAACATTAGCTGAAGAATATGCATCTAACTGTGGGAAAGGAAGGCCTAGAATTAGCATCAGAGCTTGTATTCTTAAATGCCACCTACTTCATATGATCTTAAGAACTCTATACTTGTAGTATTAGAATATTTTTTCTCGGAAAATAATTTAGTATTCTCCTCAGATCACTCTACTGAATCTGTGTTCTTTTAATTGTATTAACTTCTTATTTTATTTGTGAAATGTATGTTTATATATGGTTAACTTTTTTAAAAACTAGCTAACATTAAATACAAAATAATTGAGAAACATTTTTCTACCCTTTTCCCTTGACAGTCAGAGAAAAGTATGCAGTGAAGCACTGTCATAGCATGGCCCCTCCCAGAAGGCCCTCATTGGGGCCTGTGTCCAGGTTCCTACACAGTTTTGTTCACTCGCTATTCAGGCAAGGTCCCACTGCATTCTGAATAAAAACTTGTTATGGGTAAAGGATAAAAGGAGTAATTTTTCTCGTGCTTTTTTATTTCTCTTTGTCTCTCTTCTCACCCGAGATGCATATCAGGTAACAAATAAAATGTTTCTTCACACATTTCATGTTTAGACTGTCTTCCTTTGACAGCTATTTAGGATAGACCTGGAGTGGAGACCTTGTAACCCCCCATACATAAGTAAAATCCATCCATACATACATAAGTAAAATAAGTGATGGATAGTTCAGTGGAAAGTAAATGAAATAACTATAGTTAATGATATGACCAAATCTCCATCCATTTAAATAACTGTTCGGGATAATTTGCTTTTGCAAAGTGCTGTGCATCCCCACCTCAGCATCTTTCAGGACTAGACCCTAGGTGAATTTTAGCGGTTCTGAGAGTTACCAGCTTGACAGTCTTGTAAACCTAAGTCCTCTGTTCATAGAATGAGCAATTTCACCTCCCCACTCTGCGTATAAGCCAATATTTTGTTACATGCCTTGCCATATTTATCCCTTTTGTGGAGTTTCCTCCTGCTCACAACTTATTCAAATCAACTCCCCCTAAAGCAATAACACAAATAACGCTGTTCATAATTTCCACATTTTAAAATAATTGTAAATGAAATCTAAGTACCAGCTAGTCCTTGAAATCTAATTACAGGAATTCACTTGAGACGTTGCGCGTCTTTGAATTTGTAAAGGATGGTAATGGATTGAAAAAATTATAAACAACAAAGACCTGCATTTGCTAGAAACAAAGATGTGGCCTTTGGCCGCTTCCATATCCCAACCTAAAAGTGACACTACTATATCTGGGATATCAACTACAGCAGCAGAAAGTGCTTTAGTGTTGCCTGGCCATTTTGTTACATAACAATATAATGTCTCCATTTATATGTATTTGACAATTAACTTTTCAATTTCTCTTCACTACTGGAAAAATGTCTGGCTTTTGCCGATGCTAAGGCTGAGATGTTTAAAATTCTTCATCATTGGCTTAACTGTGTTGCCACTGAAGCCAATGGTAAAACTCCCATTGACTTCAGTGGGAGAAGTTAGGCCAACACTGAGCACTGCTGAAAATCCTGCCTATGTCATACAGTTATTGACTGGCATAAAAATGAAGCTAAAGTAGAATGTACTTTTTATTGCATCTTTCAGAGTGAAGGTATTCCGTGGCTTATGTATTAACTAACTAAACATTAACACTGTTTGGCTTTCAGGACAATGCTGGGCCAGATCCTTGGCCCTATCAGACTGCTTTGTACTGGTCACTAAATCTGGCAACAGTGTCTGTTCTGTGTTCAAGCATGGGAAGAGAGAGAGCCAAGATAGTGCAACATTCAGGCTTTATTCCTTCCTGCACATCAAATTGTCTCATATCAAGCTCTTCAGAGTTCTCTCTCTTCCTAGACCTCACCCTACAAATCAACAGAGCTTCTCACAGGGGGCATTATAATATGATATCTGATGAAGCATTTATAGATTCCCCTCAAATGCCTTGACAGTCTCTACTTTAGAGCTCTTGTCAGTGCATGTTTTGGAGGAGAGAGGGTGTAATCAGAGCACACTGTCCTCTAGCAATCCCTGGCTGCTGCATTGCTGTTATGGGAGCTGTGGGAGCTGTCTGCTAGGAACCTCCCCAATTGGGCAATCACAAAGGTGATGCATGGCCATTTTCTCCCTTTTCTTCAAAAAACTGTGCTAAGAGCATCTTGGCTGGACCTAAGGATTGGGGTTGTTAAAAGTACTTTATTCACAATGTATGATTTGTGCCCATGTGTCTGTATTTATCGTGTCATTGTATTAAACAGCAGGACAAATGTAGGGACAGAGTGGTTTTGAACAAAAATAATGCACCCTCCATCCAACAATATACAAAGAGGCATTTCAGTACATGAAGCAAGTGATGTAGGAGGCCACTTAATTCTGCTGCTTGCCCCATTAATGGGATCTTGGAGACAAATCCTAGGAAACCAAAAAGAGAAGAACACAAGCCTGCTCTCCATTAAAATGTTGCGCAAAGGGGAGTGAAGCATTAACTAGATTTTGTGGTGTTCCTTACGTTGTTCACATACATGTTTATTAGAGAAGTGTGAAGGAAAATGAGATGAGATTTACAACAGTCCTGATCCACAGTGGAATTGTGCCTGTTTATACATAAGGGTATGAATTAGGGTGACAATTCAAAAATATTTCAGCCTGTGTCTTTTTGGGCTATGCTGCATGACCAGAACTAGTTGCGTATATCAGAGTACCTGTGTGTAGTCCGCTATTTCAGGAATCCTTTAACTGGTGCATTTATGAATCAGCAGAAGTTGCAGTATTGGGCATGACTGTTCTTTTTCCTGATTCTCTGCCTCTTATTTGGATATGTTAGCACATGATCTACACTAAAAAGTTAGTTTGACCCAACTACATTGCTCAGGGGTTTGAAAACTCCACACCATTGAGTGACATAGGTAAGCCAACCCATCCCCCATTTAGACAATGCTAGGTTGATGGAAGAATTCTTCTGTTGACCTGGCTACCGCCTCTCAGGGAGATGGATTACCTGCACTGATGGCAGAACCCCTCCCGTTGAGGTCAGTTGTGTCTACGCTGAAGCACTGTTGCAGCACTGCAGCTGTGCTACTGTAGTGTTTCAAGTGTAGACAAGCCCAGTGTACTCTTGCTCTGCCAATAGACAACACTACTCAATACCAGTATTGTGCACAGTAGAGTTTCTTTAGTATGGTTTAACTGGACAAATGCGGCACTTCTGTAGATACAGTTGTTTGTTACCAGCAGGCTTAAATTTTCCACGGTAGCCCAGCTCTTCGAGCAATGCAGATCTGACTGTCTCAACTTGCCCAAAATGAAGTCTCTAGTAAGGGATGTGATTTTCATAAGACTCTCAAGATAAAATAAAATATTTACATCTAGCGTGCTCTCAGAGGCTCATTCTCAATCAAAATACTTACAATCCCTTTTTATGGTCAAGAAAAGTCTAACAGTAGCTGTCAATGAATGTAATTGAAATGTTCCAATGTGCTCTATATATGGTATCTGTCATTGAAAAGATTAAATTCATGCATACTTTATACCAAACAGAATGAAAATGATACTGCAATTAGTCTGTTTAGGATGCACCAGTTGATTATCAGTGAAATCCAAATGGAATCTAAGCTTGAACTATAATTGCTTTAAGTCTTCTGAATAGAAATTGCTTTTAAAATGTTGATGTGATGTAGAGGGAAAGATCTGTGGTGTTTGGCAAGAAATCTATTGCTTTATTGTCTGTTATTACCTGATATTATAAATGTGGATGGCACATGATCTTTCAAATTACAGCAGAATACAAGTGTGCATCTCTGGTGAAAGAAAACATCCATCAGGTCAGAACACATGATTACGTTAAAAAGAAAAGAGAATGTTAGGTGAATGAACAACTTGGTGGCGGTTGCTGCTGACTTATTTGTATAATAGTAGCACTTCCAGACCCACCCAAGACAGGGGCACTCGTGTTAGGTGCTGTACAAGCACATGCAGAGAGACAAAAAGCTCAAAGAGCTTAAATAGACAAGGGAGACAAAGAACTATTATCCCCATTTAACACATGGGGAACTGAGGCATAGAGAAATGACGTGAAAATTCCAGAAATTCCATGGCGTAGCTGGGAGCTGAACCCAGGTTTCTTGAGTCCGGTTCAGTGCTTGAATCCTTCCTCACACAGACGTTTTCAGTATATTGATTTTAGTCACCTTTGAATGCTTACAATGTTTAACAGGTGAAAGATACCATGCAGTCCCAACTGAGAATAATGGGATTGTATCTGTGTGTATGTACATAGAGTTAAGGTGTGTGTGTGTCTGCGTGTGCATGTGTATACACACATCCTAGCCCTCAAGATGCATCTATCAGCAACTGCATAATCTCACTGTTTATTTAAGTCTCATTGTGACATAGTGCTTCCTAGTACATAGTGCACTGGACTGGACTCTGCCCTGGCCTTCTGGGTGACCTTGGATAAGTTATGTTGGGCCAGATTTCTCTAGGTGTTATGTGCCTAAAGATGCAGACAGGTGCCTAATGGGTTTTTTAGAAGCACTTCGGTGCTTATTTGCATCTCCAGGAACCTTAAAAACGGTTAAAAAAATCTGGTGGTTAGGCCTGGGAATGCTGCGTGGAGCAATGCCTAAAATGATTTGCAATATCTTTCTTTCTGTGCTTCAGGGTCCCCACCTATAAAATGGGGATAATGGTTCTGCTCTCCTTCGTAAAGGAGATCTACCGATGGAAAAGCTCTATATAAGCACGTGTTCTTACTATTATTGTTTGTTGAGTTAACCCCCCTAGACTATAGCCCCCTGGAGCACCGCTGTTTGTCACCGTGCCGGGTGATGTCATTTCTTGACTGAATTTTTGGTGGTCAGACTAGAGAAGTTCAATGGTCCCTCCTGGCCTTTCCCTCATTCTGTAAGATCTTGAGAGTCTCCAGCTCTTAGTGTACTCACTAGGTACCACTCTGATGGGTGCTGAAGATGCACAATACCTTGCAGAACTTTACAATGAACACGTAGAGTGAAATGATCCATGTCCCATTACCACTTCCCCCAAGCCTTACGAGGAGAGGGGCTCATATCTATATTTAAATGCCAGGTGTGTATCTTTGAAATATTTAGGTTACCCTTGTTACCTAAGGTTCTCAAATGTTGTGGGTAGCAAAATCCCCTCTTTGGCAACAGGTTCCCAGTGTTTTCTGTCACCTTGGTTCTGTATGGTAGTGTGGCTTTCATATCTACTCCACAGTGATCTTCATAGCCTCCTTTGATGAAACATTAACTATACAGTTTGTTCCTTAAAAGCACTGGCTCATTTCCCAAAGCAGCAATTTCTTTAAAAATGAGCTTTCTGCCCTGTACAGTATTAATTTTTTTAAACGTTGAGCTAATATGCACTTAATGTTTATAATGCAATCCTGTCTGGCACTATCTAGTTGCTTAATCAGTGAGGTTTTAGTAGTTGCATTTTTTTGTAGTGTTTTATCAATGTGAGCAAAATATTGTCTGGTTGGCAGAAAAATTCTGACATTGTCCCTATAAACTTCTGACCCTTAGGATTCAGTGAACAGGTCCCTCCAAATTTGGGAACTTTTTGTTCTTTGCTGCCTAACTGATTTGTAGAAGAAAATGAATGCTCAGCCTACAGATCATCTCCCACTTGCTAATTTATTCTCTAGGTTGTTCTATTGCTGTTCCTCCTTTTCAACTTAGAAGCAAAGCTCTGGGGTGGTTCAAAGTTGAACCCATCCTAATTTCAATAAGGCTTAGATATCTGTGGGTTAAATATTCTAATTATTATAGCTGCCAGAAGTGAAGCTCATGACCCCATTGTGGCAGAAGCTGTACAGAAACATAGGTAGATATGAACTCTCCATCAAAGAAATTAGTTTGAGAACAGATGTGCATTGTCAAAGGTGATTCTAAACTTGAATAGCTAAAGACCTCATCACAAAACACAAAAGAAGTGAAGTTTTTTTCATTTTAAAGAACTAGTAAGCAGTCCTGGTATAGCATTGTTTTTTGGATGCACGTAGCTCGGGCAAGGACAACTGAACAAGCATGGGAGAATTGTATGATGATTATTTAATTCTAGATGCATCTCAGATACATACATTTGGGAATGCAGAGACTATTTTGAATGAATGTGAAGAAACCCCTGATGCTAGATGACAGCAAACTAGCTGTAAAGAGGAAAAAGAAGACATGATAAACATTGAATGTCTGTAGCATTCATCTTAAATATGTTCAAAGTGAATAAAACAAAAATTGTATGCATGTACAAATATGTGTATACATAGACTTTATACCCATTAAAAGCCCCTTAACGTAGCCAGAGTGGTTAGCCAGGTCTAGAGAGCTAAAATCCACTCCAGTTTGAAATGACGAGTATTTCAGTTACTTGAAATAGATAAAATATATGCAAATAAGTAGACTGCACATATACAGCACTAACTGATTGCAACCATGGAACAAAAACAAAAATTAGAAATAAAACAAGTACAGGTAAAATTGTGCAAAGACCCTTTGAATTGGACACACCTTTGAAATGCCAACCAACAAGCCTAAAAATATACTTTAGATATGATATTCCAGAAAAACAGTGGCTTTGACTCCTCACTAGCAGTATGATGGTGGTTATTAGTAGCACTGTCTGATGTGTTAAGTATTAGCAATATGAATAACTGCAAACAATCTTCTATTTACAAACACTTTGGCTCTAGCTCAGCAAGGTACTTCAGTATGTACATAACTTTAAGCTCAAAGGTAATTATATTAACACTTGTCTCTTACATAGAGCTTTTCATCTGTAGATCACAAAGCACTTGACAAGGAAGATGGTTCATTGATCCCATTTCACAGATTGGGGAAACTGAGATACAGGAAGCCGAAACAATTTACTCAAGGTCACACGGCATGCCAGTAGGAAAGGCAGTTTATAAATCAGGTTTTATGGCTGAGTCCAGTCATCAATATATTGGGTATAGTAAAACTACTGAAACATGTGCTGAAACATCTTGCCTCTGCTACCAAAGATGTGCTCTGTGTTGTACAGGTGCAGTAAAGGGGAAGAGAATATAGCAAATCTTTTATCCCCCGTGCATTCATGTAAGTTCAGCAGTGTGCTCTTTGTTGCATGTTTCTGGCAGCCATCTAGTTCTGTGCAAGAGGATGATTCTAGTAAACCCCTGCATTTAACCCGTACTCTGCAACTTCCATCACTCAGTGTGATGTCATGTCTTTATTTCTATAATACAGGATTGTTACTCCAAATTAGGCCTACCACTGGGATTATAGTGAACTAGAGCTGGATGGGGAATGATTTTCCCATCCCGAAAGAAATTCTGAGATTTCTAAAAAAATTTCCCTTCTGGAATTGAGAGAAAAATTCAAAATCTCCAAAATTTTCATGAACTGAAAATAAAAATAATTTAAAAAGAAAGAAAGAGGGGAAAAAAGGACACAGTCTATCAAAATATTTCGTTTAGATACTTTCAAAATCTTTTGTTTTGATTTCTAACATTATTTTTTACTATAAATTTGACTTAAATTTCAAAATGGAAGGTTGCTTCTCTTCCCAAAATGGACATTTCCATTTAGAAAATGTTGAAATGGGATGGTTTGGCAATTTTGAAGCACTTTTCCCCAAAAAGTTTTAGAAAAAGGAAATTCATTGACACTGACCCTTTCCCACAAACAATTTTGGTTTTGATGATCTGGCATATTCTCACAAAAACATTTTGTCAAAACTACATGACCAGCTTGTAGGAAGGTGCAGGGACCTTCCCCCGCGGCTGGGCCCCAGGAAGGGCAGCCGCCGCCCCAAACACAGCCAAGCCCGGATTTAAAACCCCCACCTGTCCGTCAAGGCCGGGAGCCGACCGGGACAGGCCCGAGCGACTGGCCAATCCCGTCCCCAGAGGGCGGGACTTCCCTCAGGCAAAGGGAAATAAAAGGCAGGGCCCGTCGCTCAGTCTGCCTTTGCCTGGGGGCCGGGGCGATAGACCCCTTGCTTGCCTGCCTTTGCCCGGGGGCCGGGGCGATAGACCCTTTGCTCTCCCGCCCGGCCAAGGGGCCGGGCAACCGACTCGCCTTCTACAGCTAATTCCCCATTGGTTTTCTGGAAGGTGCAGGGACCTTCCCCCGCAGCTGGGCCCCAGGAAGGGCAGCTGCGTCCGACGGGCGACGCCCGCCATCTTACACAGCTCTATATTAAACCCTGTTTTGGGGGAAATTTATATTACTTAAAATGGAATCACTTCTCTCAAACCTACAATTTGTCATATAAGAAACCATAATATTTTTTTAAAAATCAGTTTGTCCAGTTTGAGGTTAAGAATGAGAAAATCTAAAAATATTAACTCCTTTTTCTCCATATAAAGAGTTTAATCCAGCAGGATGACAATAGGTATCCGTATGAAATTGAAATTGTTGATACACAGTGGAAGGGTGGCCTCCTGCCAGCAGCAGCTTGTCTTCCAGCTCTGCACTCAGTTTCTCTCCATCCTCTTTGTCTCTATTTATTTAGAATTCCAGTAATAATCAAGCTTGAGAGAAGTTAAAAATTTAAATCACGGAGACAAAAATGTTATAGCTAGCAATCACAGGTGAAAAACCAACAGTGTTTGAGTGTATCAATCATAGAAAGGTAATGGGAAAGATATAATTCAAGAATAGAGGTTAACCTGGGTACAGCTATTAGGGAATTAAGAGTCTTGGGTTGCAATGTTCATTGATGGTCCCTCATATTTTGGACCTGATCCTGCACAATATGGGTGTCTTGGTTGTATATGTAAGAGATGTACAGGGCAGGGAATATAGAAGAACTTGATTGCACATTAACGACAAATCTACAGTGTGACCAAGAGAGAACCCCTACAGGCTTCCTTGGTGTGGTCAGCCTATCTTTTAAGCCCATGTTTCCTCTGCTCCTTTCTCACTCGGCACACTTGTGAATAAGGGAATGGGTACACAAGGAATATGGGACTTGCTACTGATCCCTGCGCTGGACTACACTTAACATTACTTGTGCCCACAAACTAGTCTCTGTTTGAACCTGAGGTTCTGCCTCACTGCTGGTGAAGCTTTGCTCTAACAGGAGTAACAAGATCAAGGCTTTTGTGAGGCTATAGTAGTTCCATGTGTGTTAAATGAGAGCATTAATACACAACAGCTTTTTGGTGGTACAACAAAGCCTAACATCCTTTCTCTGGAGATTGAAGTGGCAGTGTTCACAGAAACATTTCCACTATGGCAGTGAGAGTAAAATCTAAACTGATGTAGGTCACCACGGAAGTGAATTCTGTAGCTTTGATTTAGCCCACAATCAAACAAACATAAGCTTAGTAGCGGCTGTGGTTCTTTTTTCCTACTTAACTATTTGGGACTCCCCTTATTTAAGTGAAAGCATTATTTAGACCATCAAGCATTTCAGGGAGTGGCGGAACGGCCTTGACACGGTAATCACATTTGAAGGACCGGTGTGTAGGGTATTCATGATCAAGGTACAATACTCATACAGTCCTTTTGAATGGAGAGTAATTTAAAAAATTCCCATATACTGACCCGGCCCTGAATTAAATGACTTAAATTTTGAATAACAAGTTTTCTGAATACACCAATAAGAACTTAGCTGAGGGCACTTATTTAAGGCATGATTATGGGCTTGAAGACTTTAGATATGTGAGTGGAAAGAAAGCCTCCTTTTCATATAATTCTGCAAGACACAGCATCTACTCAGTTCTCAAGGTAAAGTTTACATGCTCTTGTCACTGAAAGACTGACTGGACTGGTGCAACAGAGAGAAATTTTTGGGAGGAGCAGGTGATTCAGTAAATATGGTATAGCCAGAAAAAAGTAAAAGCTTATTTTAAAAATAAAAAGAGGTTAGAGATTTTGCAGTGTTTCTTTCCATATGCACTGCTCCTAGTGTGTATCCTTTCAGGAATGGCATCCAAAATGACTTACAACTTGCTACGCTTCAGAAAGAAGAGTAAAAACAAATAAGGTATGTTACATTCCAAATGAAGGCTGTAGAACATCAGATACACGTTGCCATAGCAATGCAGCATGTAGGGCACGAAGAAGTGGAATAGTAAGAAGCCAGCAGGATCATTAACATCATCAGCAGGCTCAGTGGAGCAGAGCTCTGTGGTAGATAAAATGGCTTCAGCCTTCTCTTCAAACAGCATTTGTGGGAATAAAGCATGAAAACAAAGAAGATGGTAAGAATCCAGCTATGGGAAGGCAAAGAGAGACAAATGGGACTGAATGTGGCCCTTAATACTCCCCCTTTGTATCTCTCTAATGCTATGAAGGGTCTATAAAGGTACAGCCAAGGATTCCCCTTCCATGGGGGAATCCCTGCTTGACAGAGAGCTACCTCTCCAAGGCTGTGTCAAGTGGTCAAGTGTTGCCTGAGGGAGGGAAGCTAGAGCTGTGAGGCTTCTCTAATTTATTCTGCAGATGAAACAATCCCCCCACAATCCTGGGACGACTCCTGAATCCATCATGGCAAGGGCAGCCTGGATTCGCCTCAATGTTTTGGGTGTGGGGGGGAGGTGTTTTCTAGGGGTATAAATAAAGGGTGCAGTACTGGGTTCTAAATCAGATACAACACAGCAGGGAATGACAATAAACAATGGGAGCGAGAGACAATAAAGAGACGACAGATCATACGAACAGAGAGGCAATTTCACACATTAGAGCAATGAGGAGACTAATTTTTAATATTACAATTAACAGGTGCCAAGCAAAATGTGTCATGGGCAGATTCTGATCTAGCTAGGTGAATGTCAGTCTGTAAGAACTTCAGTGAAATAAAATCCACGTTACCTGTGGCCTTCCCAGAATCAGTGGAAATGCATTTCTACTTTTTGTTCTCAGTAGTTCCTTTTCCTCTGTGTCCAGAGCACAACTGTTATGGGAAACTGATTGACTGATTTCATTTTAGTCAACGCTCTAAAGTCTTCCCGGCTGTAACTCCAGTGAAATCATTGGTTTTACAGCAATGTAACAGGAATCAGTCTATGGCCAAAGAGTGTTTAAATGAATCCTACAAATAATTATCAATACAAAGAGGGCCAGAGTCGCAGTTACTGCAGAGTGTTTGAATGAGTCATACAAATAATTATCAATACAAACGAGATCAGCATCTCAGCTAGTGTAAATTGGGGTACCTCCGTTTAATTCCGTATACCTCTGCTGATTCATGCTAGCTTATGGTGAATATTTCACATGGATCAAGTTGAGAAGTTATGTATGTTTTAAGGATTTAGAAATTTTGGTTTAGTTTGTGACCAGATGAGATTATTTTTTTAAAAAAAAATATCTCATGGTTTTAGCAATGGAAAAGAGATGTTAGGATTCCTTTTAATGAGGTAGTGAATAATTTTTTTACTAGGTTACTATGGTGTTTTTAATTAAAAAGACAAGGTTTGAAGCTGTAATTTGCTGATTAAATTAGTTGTAGCTGATTTAAATAGGAATTGTAATGAGATAAATCAGAAATCATTAACTACTGAATCCAAGAGATGAAGCCAATAAAGGAGTTTTTGGTCAAACAATGATAGAGCAGTCAGGGTCTTGGACAATTATTACAAAGCAACCAGCTTCTTTAAGAAAAAAAGAAAAGAGTCTTGCATTTAGAACGGAAGAATCCCATGCACAGCTACAGACTGGGGACTGACAGGCTAGGCAGCAGTTCTGCAGAAAAGGCCCTGGGGGTTACAGTGGATAAGAAGCTGGATATGAGTCAGCAGTGTGCCCTGGTTGCCAAGAAGGCTAATAGCTTATTGGGCTGCATTACTAGGAGTTTTGCCAGCAGATCGAGGGAAGTGATTATTTCCCTCTATTCAACATTGGTAAGGCTGCTTTTGGAGTATTGTGTCCGTTTTGCTCCCCCCCCATTCTCCCCCTCCCCCCCCAAAAAAAGGATGTGGACAAGTTGGAGAGAGTCCAGCGGAGGGCAACAAAAATGATTAGGGGGCTGGAGCACAAGACTTATGAGGAGAGAGTGAGGGAACTAGGCCTGTTTAGTCTGCAAAAGAGAAGAATGAGGGGAGATTTGATAGCAGCCTTTAACCACCTGAAAGGGGTTTCCAGGGAGGATGGAGCTAGGCTGTTCTCAGTGGTAGTAGATGACAGAACAAGGAGCAATGGTCTCAAATTGCAGTGGAGGGAAGTTTAGGTTGGATATTAGGGGAAAGTTTTTCACTAGGAGGGTGGTGAAGCAGTGGAATGGGTTACCTAGGGTGGTGGTGGAATCTCCATCTTTAGACGTTTTTAAGGTGCAGCTTGACAAAACCCTGGCTGGGATAATTTAGTTGAGGTTAGTCCTACTTTGAGCAGGGGATTAGACTGGAAGATCTCCTGAGATCTCTTCCAACTCTAATCTTCTAAGATTCTATGATATGCCAAGAAACCATACACAAAGCATAAGACATTGTCATATGTTTTCTTCCTTCTGTAAGTTCCATCATAGACAAGATGTTGCTATAAATGCTAGTTTCCCATGTTTATTTGAACATAAGAATGACCATACTAGGTCAGATCAATGGTCCATCTAGCTCAGTGTCCTGTCTTCCAACAGTGGCCAATGCCAGGCTTCAGAATGAATGAACAGAATAAGTAATCATCAAGTGATCCATCCTGTTGGCCATTCCCAGCCTCTGGCAAAAAGCAATCCCTGCCTATCCTGGCTAATAGCCATTGATGAACCTATCCTTCAAGAACTTATATAATTCTTTTTTGAACTCCATTATTGTCTTGGCCTTCACAATATTCTCTGGCAAGGAATTCCATGGGTTGATTGTGAGTTGTGTGAAGTAATACTCCCTTCTGTTTGTTTTAAACCTGCTGCCTATTAATTTCATTTGGTGACCTTTAGATTTTGTGTTATGGGAAGGAGTAAATAACACTTCCTTATTTACTTTCTCCACCCCAGTCATGATTTTATAGACCCCTATCATATATACCCCCTTAGTCGTCTCTTTTCCAAGGTGAAAAGTCCTAGCCTTATTCATCTCTCCTCCTATGGAAGTTGTACCATACACCTAATCATTTTTGTTGCCATTTTCTGTACCTTTTCCAATTCTAATATATCTTTTTTGAGATGGGGTGACCAGATCTGCATGCAGAATTCAGATGTGGGCAGAGCATGGATTTATAAAGAAGGTATTTATAAAGAGGCAAAACATTCTCTATCTTATTATCTGCCCCTTTCCTGATGATTCCCAATGTTCTGTTAGCTTGTTTGCCTGCTGCCACACACGGAGTGGATATTTTCAGAGAACTATCGACAGTGACTCCAAGATCTTTCTTAAGTGGTAACAACTAACTTAGACCTCATCATTTAGTATGTATATTTGGGATTATGTTTTCCAGTGTGCATTACTTTGCATTTATCAGCATTGAATTTCATCTGCCATTTTGTTGCCCAGTCACCCAGTTTTGTGAGATCCTTTTGTAACTCTTTGCAGTCTATTTTTGACTTAGCTGTTTGGAGTAGTTAAATATCATCTGTAAATTTTGCCACCCTCACTGTTTACCCCTTTTTCCAGATTATGTTGAACAGCACTGGTCCCAGTACAGACCCCTGGGGGACACCATTATGTACCTCTCTCCATTCTGAAAACTGACCATTTATTCCTACTCTTTGTTTCCTATTTTTGAACCGGTTACTAATCCAGGAGAGGACCTTCCCTCTTATCCCATGACCTCTTGCTTTGCTTAAGAGCCTTTAGTCAAGAGTCTTGTCAAAGGTTTTCTGAAAATCTAAGTACATTGTATCCACTGGATCACCCTTGTCCACATGCTTATTAACCCCCTCAAAGACTTCTAGTAGATTGGTGTGACATGATTTCCCTTTACATAAACGATGTTGACTCTTCCCCCAACAAAACATATTCATCTATGTGTCTGTTAATTCTGTTCTTCACTGTAGTTTTAACCAATTTGCCTGGTACTGAAGTTAGGCTTATCGGCCTGTAATTGCTGGGATAGACTCTGGAGCCTTTTTAAAAAATTGGCGTCACATTAGCTATCCTCCAGTCTTCTGGTACGGAAGCTGATTTAAATGATAGGTCACATTCCACAGTTAGTAGTTCTGGAATTTCACATTTGAGTTCCTTCAGAACTCTTGGGTGGATACCATCTGGTCCTTGTGATTTATTACTGTTTAATTTATCAATTTGTTCCAAAACCTCCTCTAATGAGACCTCAATCTGGGACAGTTCCTCAGATCTGTCACCTAAAAAAAGTTGCTCAGATTTGGGAATCTCCCTCACATCCTCAGCCATGAAAACAGATGCAAAGAATTCATTTAGTTTCTCTGCAATAGCCTTATCTTCTTTGAGCACTCCTTTAGCATCTTGATTGTCCAGTGGCCCCACTGGTTGTTCAGCAGGCTTCCTGCTTCTGATGTACTTAAACAGTTTTTTGCTGTTACATTTTGGGTCTTTGGCTAGCTGTTCTTCAAATTCTTTGTTGGCCTTCTAATTTTATTTTTACACTTCACTTGCCAAAGTTTATGCTCCTTTCTATTTTCCTCAATAGCATTTAATTTCTACTTTTTAAAGGATGACTTTTGGCCTTTAACTGCTTCTTTTACTTTGTTGTTTAGTGGTCCTCCTTTTTGGTCCTCTTACAATGTTTTTTAGTTTCAGGTGTACATTTAATTTGAGCCTCTATTACAGTGTCTTTAAAAAGTTTCCATGCAGCTAGCAGGGATTTCACTTTTGGCATGGTACCTTTTAATTTCTGTTTAAGTAACTTCCTTATTTTTGTGTAGTTCCTCTTTCTGAAATTAAATGCTACTGTGGTGGGCAGCTTTGCTATATCTTCCATGCCCCTCCTCCCAGGATGTTAAATGTTATTGTCATGGTCACTCACTATTACCAAGCGGTTCAGCTTCATTCACCTCTTGGACCAGATCCTGTGCTCCACTTAAGAATAAACCAAGAATAGCCTCTCCTCTTGTGCGTTCCAGGACTAGCTACTCCAAGAAATAGTCATTTAAGGGGTCAAGAAACTTTATCTCTGCCACCTGTCCTGAGGTAACAGGTACCCAGTCAATATGGGTATAGCGGAAATCCCCCATTATTACTGAATTTTTTATTTTTATAGTCTCTCTAATCTCCCTGAGCATTTCACTGTCACTATCACCATCCTAGTCAGGTGGGTGGTCATATATCCCTACTGCAATATTCTTGTTATTCAAACATGGAATTACTATCCATATATATTCTATGGCACAGTTTGGTTCATTAAGATTTCTGTTTCATTTGATTCTATGCTTTCTTTCACATAAAGTGCCACTTCCCCACCAATATGACCTATTCTGTCCTTCCAATGTTTTTTGTACCTTGGTATTACTGTGTCCCATTGATTATCCTCATTCCACCAACTTTCGGTAATACGATTATATCAATATCCCCACTTAATATGAGGCAGTCAAGTTCACTCATCTTAGTATTTAGACTTCTAGCATTTGTTTATAAGCCCTTTAAAAATTGTCACTTTTTAGCTGTCTGCCATTATGTGATGTAATTGAAGGGGACTCTTCTTCATTTGACTGTTTCTCATCAGATCCTACCCATATTTGATCCTCTTCTATCCTCTCCTCCTTACAAGGATATAAAGAATCTCTATTAATAGATCCTTCCCTGAGGGATGTCTGTCTGAACCACATGCTCCTCTGCACCTGTCGGCTTTTACCCAGCGCTTAGTTTAAAAACTGTTCTACAACCTTTTTCATTTTACATGCCATCAACCCGATTCCATTATGGTTTAGGTGGAGCCCATTCTTCCTGTATAGGCTTCCCCAGCCAAAAGGTTCCCCGGTTCCTAATACATCTAAACCCCTCCCTACACCATTGTCTCCTCCAGGCATTGAGACCCTGCAGTTCTGCCTATTTGAGTGGCCCTGTGTGTAGAACTGAAAGCATTTCAGAGAATGCTACCATGGAGGTCCTGGACTTCAATCTCATACTTAGCAGCCTAAATTTGGCCTCCAGGATTTCTCTACTATTCTTCCCTATGTCACTGGTACCTATATGTACCATGACCACCGTCTCCTCCTCAGCACCTCACATAAGTCAGTCTAGATGTCTTGAGAGATCCTCAGCCTTCACACGCAGCAGGCAAGTCACCATGCGGTTCTCCCAGTCATCACAAACCCAGCTATCTATGTTTCTAATGATCGAGTCCCATGTTACAATTGCATATCTTTTCCTAATAACTGGAGTTCCCTCCCTTGGACAGGTATCCTCAGTGCGAGAGGATACCATGACAACATCTGGAAGGAGGGTCCCAATTATGGGATCATTTCCCTTCACTCCAGCTTGATGTTCTTTCCTGAGACTTTCATCCTCCTCAACAGTACAGAGGCTGTCATACCAGGGGCGGGATTGTGTCCCAGAAAGTCTCATCTATGTACTGATGTCTCCCTTAGCTCCTCCAGTTCAGCCACTCTGGTCTCCAAACCCCTTATGCGGGCTCTGAGGGCCAGGAGCAAATTGCACTGAATGCACACATTCGCCACCCCCCCAGGCAAGTAATCATACATATTGCATTCAGTGCAATAAACTGGATAGCCCCCACTCTGTTGCTGAACTTCTGCCTGCATTCTCTTTTTTACTCCTGCAGCTTTCTTTTATTGTTTGTTTTTTATCAGGGAAGAGTTATTGTCTTTAGTTAACAGAATGTTAATGAAGTGTATCTACCCCTCCGCTCTTCCTTTCCCCCTCTAAACTCCCTTGTTAGCTGCTCCTCTTACCTAGCTCCTCTGGTCGCGTAGGAGTGGGCTTTTTAAACCCTGGTTCTTCCTGAATAGCCCCGCCCCTGGTTAAGGGTTGACGGGTGCTAAAGGGCTTGGGGATCAAAGCCTCATTAAGAAGCTCTCAGCCTTGCCTATCAGGCCAGTAGGATCAATACACAGTCCCCCACACAAACAGACACACATGATTTGGCACTACTTGATGATACAACTCGGTTATCAGAAGAGTTAGGGCCTACGAGGTGGAGAAAAAATCCCAGCCATGAACCCATGTTTTCAGGAGATCTGTTTCTTTTGCATGTTACTGAAGAAGTTCAATATGTTGAACCTAAATGTTTTCTACTGGCGATGCTGCTATACAATTTCAGATCAGTTAGCAACTGATATGCAGTTAGTTTACATTTGGCATTAGGATGCTATAAAGGGTCATCAGTGATAACATAAGACAGTGATCCAAAATATACGGATTATACTAAGGACGTACAAGAGGCGAACAAATGAGGCCAGACCCTCAGCTGGCCTAAAGAGCAAAGATACATAGACTTCATTGACACCATTAAATGTAATGTCCCTTGAGCTGATCCAAACATTAGTAATTCTGTAGTATGTCTATACACCCAAGTTGAGATTTTCACAGCTACCTAAGGGAGCTGAATATTAATTTTTAGTGGGAATGGGGAATCCGGAGACCTTAAGCAACTTTCAAAATCTCAGACTCATTGCATGAGAAAGCATAGTCACCCATTACACAGAAGCATCTGAGTTCTTCTCTGCTATTTGTTTGTTTCTACAGACTAGCTTTTCAGCCAGGAATCAGCATATATCTCTACCTATATCCATATCCATATAAAATCTAGGAAGACTGAGTTACGCTCATTGTGATGCAAATTTCAAATGATATGCTGGTGAGCCTATAGCAAGAGCAACATAATATAATTTCCATTGAGTAAAACGAATCGACACCTATGAGTTCATATTTCATTACTTATTAATGGTACAGTGTAATATCCCATTTTACTTTTTCTAGCAGCTGGAATATTATGCTCAGATTAAAAGGCTCTCATTCTGTCTTTCAGAAGAGATTTTGCCTTGACAGCTGAGGCAGAGTCTGTAAACACACAATGATAGTTAGCAATTTTTAAACCAATTTTATTTATTAAAGTAGATGCTATAAAATAAAAGCAAAATAACATTGCATTTTACTATTTATTGTTAAAACCCAAACCTAATTTCTGAGCACTTAGATGGAGATTCTTGCTACTTGGGTTTGGCTGGATCTTGAGAGAATTTTTGATTAAAATGCAAATAGTGTAGCTGCAACACTGTTCACTGATTAAATGGAAGAAGCATTACTTAGTACTTATTGAAGTCAAATGTAATCAAGATAGAATTGATTTTATATTCAATTCATGTAAACACTGCTCACTCTAATTCTTAAAAATCCATAAAGTAGCAAAAAAAATACCAGCTTATTTTTTCAAAAGGATGCATGGAAAGAACAAAACAGCTAATGTAGATTCTATATTTATGATGGAAGCAATGCCTAAGTATGAGTACAGGAAACATATGGATCCACTACTGAGGCTATGAATGCAGGGCTTGAATGGCAAATATTTTTCAAGGCTGCTTTCCCTTTCTGTCCTCTGCTTAACTTGTTAGTATAACAAGGGGGAAAAGCAGTTCCCTCTTAACCTCATTATTTTTCTCCTTTCACTATAGCTGTACTGTTGCTTTCTAAAAATATAACTTTGGGATTGGAGGAAATTACTTAAACACGTGTGTAATCTTAAGTATGTGGGTAGTCTTGTTTACATCTCATGTGCTTATACTTACAAACATACTTCAGTGCTGTGCTAGATCATACTCCTGGGGCCTTAATTTCCACAAAAAAGACCTCCAAAATTATGGTCTCAATTTAGCAATTTCAGTTAAATGTTTATTTTGTAACATTTTGGGCTCATTTAATTGAACCTGTGGTTGCAGCCATTAATAAGCGTAACTGTGCACAGGCAAATCAGGTAGGTAATCTGTTCAAGCTCAGGTGCAATTAACTGTTCTGGCAAACACTGGACATGCTATTGGAGGCCATGTTAAAATCCAGGATCTCCGAACGCAGATTAAAACATCTATAAAGCATGATTCTCCAAATCATGTTGAGTAGCACTTACTTATGTGAATCGCCCCATCAGAATCAAGTGCCTAACATGAGTCACATTTGCAAAAATGTGCCCATAATATTTGTCCAGGTTAATCCCCCAGCACCAAAAATTCTTGACTAGTCCCCGGCCTGAAAAAGAATGTTTAGGATCACAAAAAGATATATTGGGAGAAATTAAAGTCTGTCTTTGAAAATGGGACGCTAGCCCTTTCTGTCTTTACCCTTCTACTTATGGGTTTTTAGGAGTAACTTTGTAATAATACTTAATACTAAAAATGCTTTCATTGAACATTGGGCCTCTTAATCATAGCAGCACTCAGTATGATGAGCTGGTAAGTGGGAAACAAGAAAGTTACATTAACATAACATCAGTGCAAAATTAGGCAGATTTTTCTGAAGTTTTTGAGATTCTTCCTAAGTGTCAGGGCCATAATGCCCGCTATACAAAACCCATGGCTTATCTAGGAAGCTCCACAATATTTTTCAGTTTGTTCCATAGCCTGGGTAGGGTTTCAGTCCCAATCACTGGGGTGTTCCAAGACCTGTGGGGAGATCCCACAGATCTCAGGATACTCACCAAGGGCCCATGAACTTGAGAAAACGTTCGGAGCCTTTACATTATTTCTCTGGTCCTCATCACCTGTGCCTCCATGCGTCTACTGCACCCAAATGTACCCTCATGGAATGTAGGCATCAGGAGAGAACCTGCTGACAGTGACATTGAGCTTCCTCCCACGAGGAAGTCCTTTCTTTTGAGAAGGGTTGATGCTATGGAGAATACCCTGATGCCACATCTGTAGACTGGTGGAACCCTGTCCTGATGGTGAAGGGCCCTTTGTGCAAGGCGTTTGTAGGGGTAACATGCCGCAGAGTTACATCTCGTTGCTTCCACACCCCCACTGGGTTTCTACTAGGTTTTGCTCTCATGCATTCATTTTACTAGAGAAGAGCAACTGAATTTTAAATGGCAAGTCTGAGGTTACTCGAAACAGTGGGTTTGGTTCTGTGTAATCAAAATATTAGAATTAGTGCTCAAATGGTCTTTTATGGGCTAACATTACATTCTGCAAAAGGAAAACTATATTTTGAATTCTGTACATACTCCTGGTTTTGTGTATTTATTATTTTTTGCCTAGCTGAGGACTCTAATAAGAACAGTCATTATACACATTTCACAGACATTACACTGAGTGATTTAAATTAAACTTTAAGAAGATTCTCCTTTACAAGCCGATCTTCATAAAGGAAGTTAAGGCTGCAATAAATTTTAACATAAATGGTAAACTGCAAGTGAAAATTAATTCAGCTTGCAAAATGCATTTCAGAGTATGTATAAGCAAGAGAAAATCAACAAATCAAAGGTCATTCTTGGAGAGAAGATGCTGAAATATGGAGTGGGTGCTTTAGAGCATAACTCCTAATTAAATCTCTGTGGAGGAAAATATGTAGAAATTTAAAGACCAAAACCACTGTATCTAGGACAGGTCAGAAGATCAATAGCTGATATGCCTATGAATATGTTACTGATAATTACAATAGCAGAACCTAAGCTACTGCATTTGGGACCAAAAGGGCAGGATAGGTTCATAATTTATCCAGGCCTTAAACAGCTGCACTTTAAATTTCATGTAATATGGCTCCCAATGTGCAAAGGTCATGCTTCTGTGCACTGAAGCCAATGGGAGCCAATGTGCCACAGACTTCATTGGGCAAAGGATAGGAAACTAAATGAGACCCCTTGCTGCGTTCAGTTGCATGCCTACACTTGTGCCCACAAATTGGGTTGCCTAAATGGCTGTTTCCTTGCACAAACACGAATATCGGTTTTCTAGTACTATAAAACCAGCATCTCTTGACAATCTCAGATAGTCTACGAAAATCACTCATTCTGGATTATTCATCCCCCCGTGCGCGCACGCACGCACGCACGCACGCGCACACACACACACACACACACACACACACACACACACACATTAAGCCCTCAGTTCAGGAAAGCATCCCTTTCCAGGACATCCCTTCAACACAATCCCAAATACAGATGGATTTAAGCAGGATGCTGACTGCATCAGCATGATCTCCCACAGGGAAGTCCCTTCACTACTAAGTGGGGGGGATGATTCTATGGAGACAGCCTTGTTCCCTGCATATCTAAATGAGCTTTTCTGAACTAGGACCTTAAAGAGTATCTTAAAGGATTTCCCGTTCAGAAGTGTTTTTTTTTTTCTTTTTTAAAGCACCAATTACTAGTTAAACCTGACACCTAAGATTTTCAAATTGGCTTAGGGGATTTGGACACCCATTTCCCACTAATTTTAATGGGAACTGAGCATTCAAATTCATTAGCTAGCTTTGAAAATATCAGGTGTTGTGCTTTGTTGTGCAACTGGTCTCTTAAACTCCTAAGGATTGTGCTTGAGTTTGCATGGTACATTTAATGATGATTCATCACTGTCCACTCTGACCATGTTCAGTTGTTCGTGTGACATTTTGGACAGTTTTGCACTTTTGAAATAAAATTGGTATAGTCAAAAAGACAAAGGAAAGGACAATTCTGAAAGTTTCATCTCTGTATTTTGGATGATGGCTAGAGCAGAAAGAATATTCTTCCAAATGCAGGTAGTGCACAAACTAGGATTGTAAAGAACATTATTCTTTCAGTCTTCGTATGGTAGAATGATGTCCTCAAGATCCTCATTACCAACCTCCATCTTGATCTTAAATTGTACAATTTTGTCTTTTAAATTAAACTACCTCCTTGATTGAATTGGTTGAGTACTGGTTGTATTGAAACATCTCTGAGAGCTAAATCCTGTATGTTCATGCCAATACTGAATGGCCAAATTACTCTGGATTTGAAACAGTGCCCTCAGGGATGAGTCAATCTCCAGTGGTTTTTAAAATCTCTTTAGGCCGAGGATGAGATACAAAAATATCTTACTAGAATGGGCTTCAGTTTGGATTCTCATTGTAAATAGGCCAGTATTACAGGTAACTTTAGTTCCACTCAAGGACTGAAAATAGCAGAAGAATGCTAACTGTTTTACAGGCTGAATAGAGAGAGGTACAATGGAATTGCTTCAGAGGTAGAAGGGGAATGTGGTTTCCATGCTGCTGAATAATTTGAAGATATTTATACATTCAGCGCTTTGCTGCATATGACAGCAATGAAAGGAAGGCAATGCTTCTTCTGAGACTACCTCAGTAACCAGTGTTTAATGTGTCATGAAAGAGGTGCCGGGACTCAAGCATTTTTTTTTTTTACTTTCATAACTGATGCAGCAAGACCAGAAATTGCGGGGCTATGAACTGCCAAGCCTAGAGGTGCCGGGACTCAGCCCTGGCATTCCTTGCCTTTAATTAAGCACTGTCAGTAACTTGAGATGTTGTGGCCAAGGAATGTTGGTACATTTGGGGAAGGGGGCACAATGGAGCCATTTATACCGCCAGCCCTCTGAGTCTTCTATCAGTTCTACACTAGCCCAGTTCCCTGTGTAGTTTAGAGAAGGCTCAGAGCTGCTGTAAACCATGCCTCCCTCTTTTTCCTAGCTATCTGCCAAGGGTCAGGAGAATGGTGGCATAGAACTATAGCAGTTTAAGATTCTCTATTGGCCAAGTCAGTTGGGTTTAAGTCTGCATTGTGTTATAGAGATTACCACAAAAGCAGATTTAGTGATAAAAGAATCTGGCCCATGATTGAGAATAGGACATTTTGAAAATACTTTTGGTGTAGGAATAAAAACAAAATAGAAGATGGGATGGTCAAAGAAGGCGAGAACTAAACATTGAACAAAAGGTTTATTTTTAACATTACGAAGAGAAAATATAACTGAGAATGATATCTCAGTGACAAAGCTTCCTGCAGGACATGGGCACATCTGCAGTTGGTGTAAATCAGTGTAGCGCCATTGAAATCAGTGAAACACTGATTTACGGTAGCTAAGCCTATAGTCTGTGATCTGTTGGTTTCTTAGGATTTTTTTTAAAGCAGTTAGTCCAAATAATTTGAATAGTTTCCCAAAAGTGAAGAAGAGAACCTATGTTGTCATCAAATCAATGACTATAAAAGACAGGCACATTGTCTTGGGAAGGTTGATAGCATGGGCCAAGCAACAGGCAACTTAAAGTCTCAGCTTTTTCCAACTATCAAATTTTTCATGAAGCATTTTAATTTGGCAAACTGATGATGATGATGATGATGTTATTCTCAGTGTCACTTGGCTTGACCTTCAGTGGCTGATGTAAGAAAATCTCTTTTCAGATGCCATATGCTTTCTATTAAATAAAATATTCTTTTACCATCTGTTTGACTGGTGTCCATGAATTGTAATGTGGCAAAATACAGGCCTGCTGTAAGTGTTACCATATGAATGAAATCGTTTTTAGAAATATATCCCTTACTATATGAGGTAGAAATGGCAATTTAAACTTTCAAGGGTGAGAAGTGAAATGTTATAAACGTAAAATTAGGGTAGAAATGGATCATTTCTAATCATGAATAAAAGAAAGATGCTACTTTTCAATGTCACAGCAAAAGGGGTAATGACAACAGAATTGGGTAAGTAGTTTGGAGTCGTCAAATCTACTTGAAAATTGTGGGTCGACATCACATGACTTAACTGATATTAGTAGAACTATGCTGATATGCACCAGCTGAGGATCTGGCCATGAATGTCCAAATACACAAAAGATGTGGTGCATAAAGCCCTAGTTCATGTGGTTAAATTTAAGCACGAGTAGTCCCGGCGATTTATATGCTTATATGTATGTACATGCTTAAGTATCTTGATGATTTGAAAGGATAGAGAAAAATCTTCGTCCTCTGCAGTGCAATGTGGCATGTGTTTAACAGAGTAAAGCAATATTCTCTTACACTTTAGGATAAGATGCAAGAAATACTTTATCTTGTTGCAAATGGAAGTGGAATTTAGGCAGGAAAAACGTAACTATCAGTGTTACAATATGATTGAGATACAAGGGTTAACAATCTTATGCCTATGAAAATTGCCGTGGAAGATTGAGATTTGTTTTTTAATTTGAATAAACATCCACGAAAAATTGTCCTCATTTTCCATGTTCTTAATCCACTTACCTCTTACACAAGTGTAGTTTCCATTCACATCTTTAAATGATGATAATCCAAGCAAAGATGATATTTTTGATTTGCCAAAAGAAGTAGAAAATTTAATTTGGATTTAAGACTTGGCATACAAAGTGTTTGCCTCTTCCAGTGGCTATAATTTGATAGGATGCTTAAAAAGATCCTTAGAAAAGGTCTTATATTCAATGAAATGCTGTCTGTTTTAGAGTAACTTTTTTTAGAATTCTATTGCATTCCTATTGGCTTCATCCATATTCAGTTCTACTGGCCTTTCCCAAAGAGATCAGAGTTTTGTTTTTAAGTCCCAATTCAGGAAAACACATGCATAAGACCTATTGACTTCAGTGGAACATGGTTAAATGCTTTGCTAAATTGGGACCTTAATGCCAAGCTCAGTAGATCTCAAAGCACTTTACAAAGGAATATAATATCGTTATCCCCATTTTACAGACTGAGGCACGGGGCATATGAGCCTAAGTGGATGCATTGATAAGGGCAGTTGAGCTCTTATCAATGGCAGTAGATCCATAGTTGTAGCTGTAGCAGGAGACGTTGGCTTATTACAGAGGCTGGCTTGAGCAGTAAAATTCAGACCCACACTGATGAAACCTACTCAACCACCTGAAATCACACTCTCCCAGACGTGTTCATGTGCTCAGATCAGAGTTTTGGTTCAGTTGATTATAGACACAGAGACCCAATATAAAAGCTGGTTCTATCTCCTGAGTTCAGATTCCAATACTACCCTTCCTACAAAGTTCAGGGTCATCTTTTCCACAATTTTGGTTCAGTCCCACCTGCAAATTTTTTTTTTTAGTGACATCCCATGGCTGTAGAGCTGTGATACTGGATAATCCCTTGTCCACAGACTAACTGACATAGCAAGAAACAAAAGCATTCCCTAGCTTCATTCCTGAGAGTGTATTTCACTGAAAAGCCACCAGATAATTTTTTCTTTTCTGCTCTTTGAGAAATAGACAATTTGAACTATTCCAGTTATTTGTTGTTGTTATAAATGTAGATCTTCACACTGGTTGTGTTGCTAGGGAATGTGCACAGCTTTTGTTGCTTTTGAATTATAGCTGCTTGCACTTATCTTTTCTCCCAGCAAATAGCATTTATAGCAAGTTCTTTGAAAGCAATGCAGTCATTTGTACTTAAGACAGAATTATGGCAGGCGTAGACACAATTATAAGAGGAAGCCTAGCCCAATGTTTCTTCTTCAGGCATGGAACTCTGCTTACATTATTCATTTTTATAAGCACCCTTTTCATACATTTCTGAATGAGAAAGGAACATATTTTAATAGCCAGTAAGTTATTTTAGTCTATTATGTACCCTATCCCCTGTTTCACAGATGTTTTATTGCATATTCCAGCCAGATATGTTAGGTGGATTATTGGGGAAAAAAAACCAACAGTGGCATTAATAGTGAGGAGGGAGAGAGTCTTTGTTCTAAAACCAAAGGTCCTGTTTTAAACCAGTGATGAAATGGGTGGGGTAAGGAATCATCGTTGCTTCATCATCTTATTCTGAATGGCAGAGAGAGAATGTGTGTTCCTGCGAGAAATTTACGTGGGTCCCCCTTTGACCCTTAGAAAAGTGCTTTTCTAGACAACAGAGAGAGAGACAGAGAATATTTGTTTCTGTCTGTTATAGCAGACATCAGTCTGCGAAAGGGAAAGAACTTTGTTACAATACAACCGAAATAAAACTGAAATGTGTGAAGCGGTGGTTTTGCTGCCTTTGTTTTTACATTCTTTGAGATTTGTTTTGTTTGAAGCCATTGGAATCTTCTGCTTGCTAAAGCCAAACTGATTTCAGTGTGTCTTGTTGGGTGCCATCCATGTAACCTTGTGTTCCCTATGTTCCATGTTTGGTACTGTTTGGCTCCTTGCAGTATGAAAGGGAGAGTCACTGAGATATGGCGTGGCCTTATTTCCAGTATTATAGTAGTTAATCCATCTTGTGGAAATCAAATAGAATTATGTAGGATTTTTTTTTTCTTCAACTGATAATGAATGCTAGAATCCTCACTTTGTACCTGACGCTTCTGAGGACTTCCACATATTATCTGAAATAATTTTTGATGTCATGATTTTACACTGGGATTTTCAAAGGAATTGATGGGAGAGTTTGGGAGCCAAATCCTACTGACTTCCAATGGGAACTTAGTGCCAACCTACTTTAGGTTTCTTTGAAAATCCCAGCCTAAAATTTGTTGTCTTGTAACCATATCTAGTTAGAAACGAATTGTGTCCCACTGGCAAGATCTCCTTTCCAGTGGTATATATTTCTCTTTTCTCGCCATCAAGCATTATGAAATATTTAACCTTAAATCTCACTTGTGTAGAATTCAGTATTGATCGGCCTGCACTACAACTCAGTGTAATTTTGCAAGGGAAATTCAGCCCTTGGGGGAATGAAGGCAACATTTTTTTTGTCAGGTATTGGTTTCAGTCAAAACAAAACAGTGACTGTGTTGAAGCTGCTTTAAGGCTCGGGATGTTAGAATGCTAAGTATCTAGACCTAATAGTGCTGAGGTAGTACATAAAAAAATTATAGCTAGAATACATCCCAGTGGAGATGGAATAATGGGCAGAGTGCAGATAATGCAGCGGAGGGTATATGATACAAATGTTTTATCACCAGCATAACTCCAAGGAATTCAATGGAGGTACACCAATTTACACCAGATGAGAATCTCCATTGAATTCCTTGGAGCTAAGCTTGTTTTACACCAGCTGAGGATCTGATCCTTAAGGTATGTCTGCCCTGCAGCTGGGAGTGAACCTCCCAGGCCAGATAGGCAGACATGCCCTAGCTTCGCTTGAGCCAGCACACGAAAAATAGCAATGTAGACATTGGCCTTGGCAGAAACTTGAACTAGCTATCTGAGCTCGGACTCGGAGTTGGTTGGGCTCTTGAGGCCGAACTGCTGCCTGAGTTTCAATGTTCACACTGCTATTATTTTAGTGTGCTAGCTTAAGTAGATCTGGTGTGAGTCTGGCTATCCAGCTGGGAGGTTTGCCCCCAGCTGCAACACAGACATACCCTTAAAGTACATCTCTGCTGCACACTCCTTATGGTGGTGTGTAGAGTCCCTACACTGCGTGACCCCCAGCATGGAAATAAATAGTGTCAATGGAGAGGCTCTCATAGACTCATAAGTCAGAAGGGACCAATATGATCATCTAGTCTG
>ML675626.1:19239597-19302715 GCA_007922155.1 Mesoclemmys tuberculata
CATCCTAAAACCGCATTTGCTTTTTTAACAGCCATATCACATTGACTTCTCTTCCAGACTGTCTAATAAGGGTGACACATGTAATCTCTTGTTTATTCAATGGTCTGTATATCAATGTGAGATGAGAATTTGACCCTACTATGCCACACAAATTTAGATACTCCTAAAGTACATCAGAATGCAGTTTCCTATCACACAGCTACCTCCCTAATTTTTTTCATCTTCATTATATTTTTCATACCTGCCCCTTGCAAATAAACCCAGGCTAGTTTCCTCAAAAGCTGCCCATCAGCAACCTACAGAAGCCCCCCTTATCTTGTGTTGTGTTGTGTTTTTGAAGGTTTAAATTAATCTAACTTGACTCTCCAAGCAAATATCCAGGATTTGGTTCATTTCCAAACCCTGTGAGCAGAAGCTACAGGATTCATTTCATGTAAATATGATGATCCAACTTCTTGACAGATGAAAAGAAGCACAAGTAAGTCAGTCAGTCAATGGTGCTTGACAGAGAAGATCCCAATGCCTGAGTGATAGACTTTCCCATAATGGCTACAGGTCCACTCACCAGATGAAGGTTGGAGCACACTTTGCTTCCTGGCTTACCTGTGGGCCTCAGCCTGGGCTCTCTGCGATGACTGCCCCAGCCTTGACCTGACTTCTCCAGTGAATGTGAGCAGGGTTCTCCTAGTTGTCAGTGGGAATGCTGAATTTCTTGAGTCCTTGCTTGACCTTGTTTCTGTATCAGAGCTTTGGCCTTCCTCTGTGTTACATGAGTTGGCCATAGAGGACAGCCTTCAGCAGATGATCCTGAGACATATACTCTACATATCCCAGCCAGCAAAGCCTATGAGCGTCCAACATAGTCTGCGTAGACTATAGGCTGGTTCTCTCCAGGATCTCAGTGTAACTGATCAGTTGGTCTCAAGTTACCTACAGGCGAGGTAAGTTTGCCAAAGGTGTCAGAGGCTTTGTCTATTTTCGCATCAAGTTCTCTAACAAGGCTAAGTGAGCTGGTTAAAGTTGAGCCAAAATAGTAGAAGTGATCCACGTTGTCCAGAGCTTGCTTCATAATTGACATAGATTTTAGGTGGGATGTTGGTGCCATGTGACATTACAACTGATTTCTTGATACTGATTACCATGCTGAACTTGATACATGCATCAGAGAACTTATTCATCATGAACTACAATTCATCAGGTGAGTTACAAATGAATGCAGCATCATCTGCAAACAGAAAATCCTAAATAGTGAGCTCAGTGATGTGTCTTTTGCTTCAAATTGTCTGATGTTGAACAAGCTATCATTCATCCTTGATTCAATTAGCACGCTAGACTGATTGTTTCCAAAAATGTGCTGAAAAAAAATAAAGAAAAAGATGCCAAGGCTGGTAGGGGCTAAGACGCAGCCTGGCTTCATTTCAGTATCAGTGCTAAATTCAATGCTAAACTAAACGATGTTTAATTTTCATACTGGATAGTTTCCTTCATTCCCTCATGGAACTCTTTAAATAGGGAGAGCACTTTTTGTGGATAGCTAATTTTTCACAGGCTCTCATATATACCATTCTTGCTAACTGTGTCACAGATCTTTTGTGGGTCCACAAATGCTAAATAGAGAGGTCCCTGTTCTTCACAGCTTTTTTTCTTGCAACACATACGTTGTGACGGACATGTCAGTTGTGGAGCATCCAGCTCTGAACCCACACTGGCTCTCAGGATAAACTCTCTGAGCAAGGACTTGGAGTCTTCTCAGCAGGACCCTTGCTAACCAGGCTGAGATGACATATTCCTCAGTAGTTGTTGCAGTCTTCTCTATCCTCTTTAGTTTTGTATAAAGTAATTATGTTTGCATCTTTCAGATCCTGGGGTATGTGGATTTCTTCCCAGCAAGCACAGAGAAGAGCGTGGATGTCACTCACAAGCTTTCTCCTCCATGCCTTTAGAAGCTATCTGATCATTGTCTGCTGCTTTCCCAGGCACAATCTCTTTGACAGCTTTCTCTGCATCTTTGAGAGATAGGGTTTGGTGCAGCTCCTGCAGCGTTGAGAGCTGGGGAATGGCAGCTAAGACAGTAACACAGATAATGGTATTCTTTGAGTGGAGTTCTTTGTAATGCTCAGCCTGTCAGTTAGGATGATACCATCTTTTGCTCTCAAGTTTGTTGTCCTTTTACGAATTGGACCAAGTGCCTCTTTGAGTCCATCGTGAGTACCACGGAGGTCCCCTCTTTCAAAGCAGGGCTGAATCTATTTTGCACAGGTCTGGCAAATGCTTCTGGGCACATTCTCTGGTGACTTTCTGGATTGCAGCCTTAGCCTCTCTGAATTTAAGAGTTCTGGACTTGGTTGTTGAAGTAAAGTTAGGCGAGCTTACTTTTTCTTTTCTATGAGAGGGAGCAGCAGATGTTCAGCTGCTGCAAACCAGTCATGTTTTTTTCTTTGTTGTTTCAAAGGCATCCTTGCCCATAGCCAGTGTTGTCTTCTCGAAATTTCCCCACAGGACGTCAGAATCTGGGGAATCAAGTTGATCATTTTCAGAAACACGCTCAAGTGCACATTGAAACGTTGCCCAAGTGTCAGAATCCTTCAGGTTGGTAATGTGGAGGTGAAGGTTGCCTTTTGTCTTCGTGTGATGGATTTTTTAATGATTTAATTGGAGCTTGGCCCTGATGAGGGAATGGTCAGTGCCGCAATCAGTGCCATGCATTGATCGAACATGCAGTTCATCATGAATGCTTCTGCAATGGATCAGGATGAGGTCAAGCTGGTGTCATTTCCTGTAACCATTGTGAAATGAAGCCTGAAGGGTTTTCTAGCCATCAGTAATTATTGTTCCCAGGGATACTTGAATACTTGTTTCCAAGGATACTTGAATCTACTTAAACACGGCTACCATGCTTCTACTTTTCACCTTTCATCGTCTCAGGAGAATTGGATGTATAAGGTATTTCCTGTCTGCCTCAAACACCACCCAAAGGCAATATGCCAGTCACGTTCAGTTTCTTTTAAAATATACGCCTTTGTTAAGTATGTATTGTATTCTTATGTGACCTGGAGGTTGATCCATTTCTTAGTGGACCAGGTGAAATGCGTACGGAGCTCTGCAATATGTTTTATTAAAGAAGTTAGAGATGGAGCATGCTCTGGTATATTCTGAAACATACTGAAAATATATAACCCCATCCTGTACTGACTGATGTGCTTGCTTACTTCTAAATTCAAAAAAAGTCCTGCCAAACACCGTGGGGTTACTCACCAGAGCTGAGCAAATAACTGGTTGTTTTGTTTTGTGGCCAAACAAAAAAAGTCTGTGGGGGGGGGGGGGGAATTGATGTGGTGTGAACCCAAAGTGATTTTTGTTGTTGTTTTCTCACCAAACGAAAAACTGAAAAATGTCATTCAGGTCAAAGGAAACATTTTAAACGTCATTTTGAAATGACATGGCTAGTTCTGAAGCAACATTTAGAAATGAAACTGTTCATTTCTAAACAATGTTAAAACTGTTCATTTTGAAAAAGTTGAGATGAACCTTTTTGACTTAAAACTTTGTGTTTTTTTTAATTTAGCAGAAACTAATAATTGAATTTGACCTGAATTCACAAACAGTTTGTCACCCCGAAATTTAGGTGAATTTGTTATTCAGCCAAACAGTTTTGTCCCGCTCAATTTTAAGTGTGTGAATAGTAAAGGGTGCGTAGAGTCTCTGCAGGTTTGGGAACTCTGAGTTTATTTTCCCATATAGGTTACATATCAAGATGTTCCCCTCTCATTATTGCCTCCTAGACATTTAAAACATGAGGAAATGGCCCCCTATTGTTTTGCCACTTCATGTCAAATAAATTATTCTGGCTTGAGGGAAAATAAGTAAATAAAACACAGAACAATATCTCTCTACCACTGGCAACAGTGTGCCAAGATGATTTGTCATAACGTTTATAGCCTCAAAACCTTTCCACCTTTTTTCTTTAAAAGATTATTTCCCCTCTCCCCTCTCACCCCTCCCCCCAGTCCTCCTTTTACTTTCTGTTTCCAATTTATTTTTTTAAGTTCAGTGAGATAATATACCCATCTGGCCTGAGGAATTTGATATTTATCTTACAGTGAAAATGGCATGCTTTATTCGGTTGAGGTAATACTTTGCAGGTTTGAGAATGTACATACATAAATAGTGTAATGAAAGTTTAACTAGATTTACAATTTTTAAAATATCTGTGGTGCTAAGTCTTATTTGAATCCTCTTTCAGTTGACACAACTCTCAATTAATTTGGATTTCATTGAGAAATAATGAACCAGAACTGTATTAATTGTAGCTGTAGGCACCACTTTAGGGAACATGTGAGATGTTAAATCCAGTTTCTGAGCTTTGCTTTCCTACATCAGTGAAAGCCAGTATGGATTCTATTATGACATCTTATACTTTTGGCAGAAGAGACATTATTTTTGTTAAACACTAGAGATAGCTGTCTTTCTTTGTATGGGTCATGCTTTGTGGTAGTGTATGCAGGAAGAGTGAGAAAAAATAGCTTATGGGGAGAATTTATTTTTTGGAACCTGTTCAGAAATATGGAAAACTTTGAATAGCAGAGAAAAAGAAAGGGTTTATTTAGCAGAATGTAATTTTGCTTTCTGAGATGGGGTCAGGAGACACTTGGGAATCTGTTTTTCTCTAGAGTGTAATGAAAAGAGGGTTGACAACTCAAATAGGGCTTTATTTATTTATTTACTGTTGAATAACACACAAATGAAAAACCTACTGGCAAAAATGAAACAAAGGTTCATGATTCTATTCAAGATTTTTATAATATTCAGAAAAAAATGGAAAAACATTTTGATCAAGCTACAAAATTAAAGTACAGTGGTTGCTGTTAAAATGTTGTTTATTATTATATGAAACTAATTAGTAGTATTACAGAATACTACAGCTTGAAAGTTACTTTTTATTTGAAATGAAATGTCAATATTTTACTGTCAGTTGCTGTAATTAATGTTACAAAACTTGCCCTTGAAACCCTTTTTTTGCATAGTCAGAACTCTCTGAGATGCTTTTGGACTAAAATTTTTCATGCTTGATATCTAGCCAAATTATTTTTAAAGAGTATTTGAATAAAGTTCCTTTTCCAGTTTGTGAGTTATGGGAAAATAGAGGAAAAAACAAAAAGGAAACAAAATCCAAAACAAGCAAAACCCCCATAATTTCTGTCTCATTATAATCCTATAGCAGAATTGCTGACATTTGAAATATGGCAAGGATACCATCCTAAAATTTTTCATGCTTGATATCTAGCCAAATTATTTTTAAAGAGTATTTGAATAAAGCTCCTTTTCCAGTTTGTGAGTTATGGGAAAATGGAGGAAAAAACAAAAAGGAAACAAAATCCAAAACAAACAAAACCCCCATAATTTCTGTCTCATTATAATCCTAGTCTATAGCAGAATTGCCGATGTTTGAAATATGACAAGGATACCATCCTTACTGAGCACTGGTGTCTTTGTTGTGAGCCAACGAGTAGGAAGCAGGATGGGGAAGAGTTGAAAAATATTGTAAGATATTGAAGAATCACTTCTTAACATGCTCAGTGGGCATTTGCTAAAAGCCTAATGTATCCCTGTCCATTCTGTCACCCCCGCAGCTGCCAGGGCCCTCGGCTGGGGCTTGAAGGAGCAGGAAAGCCTGAGCCCCCCCTTACCCTGGGCACGCCACACATCCCTAGGTGGCACCCTACTCCACCAATGTACCATTAGGCTATGCTGCCCTGACCTAAAGGGCTGGGTTTTTTTTTTGCCTCTGGCCATTGGGCCCTGTTGCCCTGACCAAAATGGCTGCTTTATTGATTCCAGCCACCAGGCCTTGTTGCCCTCCAAACCAGGGCCACCTTACCAACTTTGGCCACTAGGCCACACAGCCCAGACCGCAAAGACAGCCATATTGACTCGGGCCAAAATCATTTATTGAATCAACACTGCCAGGGAATTTATATAGACCCAAGGGTAAAATTTTCAAAATTGTCTAAGGGAGGCAGGAATTTACGTCCCACTTTTAAAAGTGATGTAGGAGCCTAATCCCCACTGACTTCCAAAGAGATGTAGCCTTCTAAGTGCCTGAATGTACTTAGGTGCCTAAAGATGCAAAGAGCACTTTGTGGGATTTCCTCAGCAGGTTAGGTGCCTAATAGAGCTCAGTGAATAATTCATTTTTTTCGGTTCGGTGGCCCAACCAAAAAGACAAAATATAATTCATAAATAAAAAAGTTTTATTTGGATGGAAACTGAATTTTTCTTGGTTTTGCCAAACAAAAATAGCCTCTGCAAATATTATTTTGTCCTTCTTTTTCATTCTTTTGTTTCAGGTAATTTTTTTTTCTTTTTGCTGGATTTCACTGGTTTTTTATTAGCTCAATTTCAAACCCAAAAGTCAGTTAAAAATAAAGTCACAACGTTTCATTTCAAAACAGTCAAAACAAAATGTTTCCAAACAAAAGTCCAAACATTTTGTTTCAAAATGGCCAAAACAAACTGTTTTGCCTTTTTTGAATTTTTATTTCCATTTTTCTTTGGCTGATACTCTTTTGTCCTGAATTCACGGATAGTTTCAATGACTTAAAAAATGCATTTTTCAGCAAATTACTGTTATACATTTAGGAGTCTAAATTCCATCTACGTCTCTCTTCAAAATGAGATTTAGGCTTTTAAATCAGTTAGGCGTCACAATGTTCAGCGCAGCAATGCCTAAATACTTTTACATATCTGGGTCTTGGTCATTAAGGTGCTTTTGAAAATGTTATCCCATATTTAATTATAAGCGGGACAAAATTCAGGACAAATCTGCAAAGTTAGTTGAAAGGTCTTCATGTGTTAGAGGCGAAGTGGTGGCTTTTAAGCCTTTTTAGCAATCATTCTGTGTTATTTATCAATTAGACACACTTTACTGAGCCCCAGTACAAATGTAAATGGGGAAGCATCTTTCAAGTTACACACAGCGGCCCTTTGCTAGCAAGCTGTTAAGTTTTTTCACAGCAATGGCTGCATGGATGGATAGCACTGCTGATTTCAGAATTGCCAATACCAAAGTCAATGGAGGATGAAAAAAGCCCAGAGTTTTTGGCCACAATGTGAAGCATAAATGCAAAAATCACTAACTACTCTCTACAGTTTAAAATTTAAAAAGGGTGCATTAATTAGTCTGCACATTCTTGGCAAGACCAGCATTTGTCTGACAGGGACAGGTCAGAGTTACGCAGCCTTACAAGAGTCCAGATTACATAGTAAAGGATAAAATGGGACATCTGTGCTAGGGCCGAGAAGCTGGTGGTATCAGTTCTGGAGGATGTCCATAGAACGTCCCTCTTTGATTGCACCACTGTGACAGATAGATTGGTTTGCAAGTTAATTTTTTCTGTATTGTAACATCTATATTAATAACCAAATTCCAAAGTTTTATACCTTGTCATGGCATCATGGGCCCCATCCTGTAAAAGGCAAAAAGGTCTTTGACTTGAATAGTGTAACATTTGGCATCAGGGCCCTTTTACTTGCATGCACATAAACCAGTTTTCATGTAATTATATGTATCTGTCTTAGGTTCTCATTTGACCCCATTTAACATAGCATCACAATGCCTCACAATCTTTCAAGGTAGTTGTCACAGTGCAGAACACCTGCACCTGTACTTTCCCCTCATGGTCCAAGAAGGACACCCAATCCCAGGCTTTCAGCTCCCAAGCCCTTTCCTCCTTTGGGAGGAGACCCGTGTGTCTCTCCTACCTGAGCGGCATATTTCCAGGCTGCAAAGTTTCCTGCCTACACTGTGAATATCCCACCTAAGTCAGACTGCCTCAGCAGGCCTGCTTTGCCTTCCTTCATCAAGGGCCATAAACAGTGTAATTGCCACAGTTAAGTTACCACCTAGCTCTTTCTAAGCAAGCACGTTTATTATTAAGGTGAAAGCATCACAGAGAAAACATAATACAAACAATAAAAGATCTTTTACTAGTGCTAATAAGCTTACCAGAAATGACTCCCCCATCTCCATAAGGACTTTGGTTAGTGTCAGTCCTTCCAACCCTTCCCTAAGGTCTGGGGCCTTCTCCTTGGACTGACGGTTCTGTCCATTTGTTTGCTGGCCCAAAACAAAGGCCTTGAGTCAGTTTAAACTCTGGCTATTTATCCAAAAGTTTTTTCTTTGACTATTGGTCTCTAGAGAATCTGGTTTGAACCAGGACATGGGAGCCTCTCCAGGTGATGGTACCTCTTGAGAGGTGTTATAATCTGAGTGAATTTGTCCCCCCGACACACTCACTGTTCTTCGTTCCTTTGGAGGGCTGAGGTCACCATCCCCCATGGAATTACATACATTCCCTAGCCCACAATGATACATACATTTAATACTTTAAGATCTCCAAAAGATATTGCAGCAAATTGTTATCTGTGTCACAGCAGTTACCTCTACAACACCCATGTGAGGTAGGGCAATGCTGGTACCCCTATTTCACAGATGTGAAACTGAGGCCCAGGGAGACTAAGGGACAGATTTTCCAAGGTATTTAGGTTCCTAAGGATACACATAGGCACCTAGTGGAATTTTCAAAAGCACTTAAAAGCCTAACTCACATTGAAATCATCTTTGAAAATCCGGACCTGAGTGACTTGCCTATTACAAATAAAGTCTGCGGCTGAACAGGGAATTGAACACAGGTGTCCTGATTTCCAAGTTATCCCCTAACCAATGGGTCATCCTTCCTCTCTCGCTGGCTATCATTTTTCACCTTCCTGTAATTCTTGTAATCCTGCAGAGTGTCTTTTACTCTTTCATCCCCAAGTATAACAGGTAAAATTATTGTGTGTCCCCTTATATTAGTTAATATTAATGCACTCCAGCCAATTTGCAATTTTCAAATTTGTCTAGAAAAGGGACTTTTTTATAATCTTGACAATATATTTACAGTCTCCCTTTTTGCATACCACTTGCTAACCATAAATTACTAACAGCAACAGGAATGTTATGGTTATGTACAATCCATCTCTTAGGCTCATAACACCACAATTTTACCGTACATTTCAGTGTGAATTTTATTCACAGAACAGTTGTATATTTTACTGTACCTTTAAAAAACAAGGTGTGTTGGGGAGAGCAATTTAAAATTTACATTAAAATGCAAAAATATTCATGTTGGGCCCAATTCACCCTAGTGCTTAAGCACATGCCCAACTTTAAATATGTGACTAGTACAACTGGTGTCAATAGGACTCCTCAACCGCTTAAAACTATGCATATGCCTGGCTGAATCGGAGTCATTTTGAACGGTTAGAATTTCCCTGGTTGAAATTTAATCCCCAATGCAGACACTTCATACAAGGCCCTCCATGCACCACTCAAGTCCTGTATTAGGGGCTTAAACTGAACCTTTTTCACTGAGGTGAGCAGTCTGAAGCACTCCCTCCCAACTAGGCCTGAGATGCTGGAATGGAAGCTGGTCATTCACAAGGCAACGAGATGGTCATTTCCATTTGTCCATTGAGTATTTATTCTGTGGAGGACAGGGATCTTCATTTTAAAGCTTGTTGTGACTCTTGGATTGGTGTTGGGAAGTCACTTGCACTTGGCCTGTCATCTTCCCCTCTCACATTTACTTGTTTGTTCTTCCACAAGTGGGAAGTTGACCTTGATGACCGAGCAGACCTTCCCGTGACTCAAATGGAGCAGTGGCAAGCTCTTGTACACACACTCACATGGCCCTTCCTTATTCCTAGCAGTGGGATCTTTGCTAATTTTTATGCGGATTTCTTTTGAGAAAGGGCTGCACAGTCAAACCCTCTGTGTCCTACGTATCTATCTATCTATCTAATTCATTACTTTCTCCTAATCATGGTTGCAATTTATTTCTATAATCTGGGGAGATTATTACAATTGTATTGCCATTCTTTTTCTGTTTTGTGCATTCTCATCCTTTCATGATCTGTGTAGTATTAACTACCTTTCCTCTAATTACATCTGCCTGATTCTTCAGCAGATCTTTTAAGGCTGTATTAATCAACTGAATTCAGAATGGAGAGCACCAAAGGCATTTCATACAAACTCTCAGATTGGATTTAAATTATGCTCTCAGAAATGAAAGGCAATTTCCCAAAGATTTTTTTTAACTTATCTTCAGAGCCTCACAAATATAGTTTATTTTGATAGACCTCAAAAAGAAGAGCACTTTTTATTGCCAATATGTTCTGCTTTCAGGTGTATTCTGTTTACACCACTAGGGTAGAAAAGAATCAGTACTCTATCAAACAGCATTTAAAGGAGCTTTCAATAGCTGCCTGGGAACAATAAATAAGATACAAGCTTGCTACAAAAGAGTATATTTTATATCTCCATAAAGAAAAAATTTTTCATACTCATAGTTTTGAGTTGCAATACTTATACCTGACTTTTGTCAAGTTAGACACTCTGCTTGTGAGAAGGAAGTTATTATTTTACTCAAGGAGAGACTGTATATAGAACATTTTATAGCATGACAATAGATCTGCAAAGTGTTTGCTACACAACCTGACATAAGAAATGTCAGGCGAATGTCTCAACATTTTCCAGTTAAACTGCGCCCAGATTCAAGTTAACCTGGACCCACCAGAAGGAAAACCTGGGCTGATTTATGTTTTTATATAAAAATTCTGTGAAACTCGTGACTTCGTCTGGTTTTCTTATTAAACGAGGTGGAAATATTGATTGAATTGTACTTTGAGATTCACTTTGGCTTCAAAGTTTAAATAAATCTTGGAGACTGCATACTGTAACAAATCCAGGGCTGTATGTGCATAGGAATATAAGAATTGCCGTACTGTGTTAAACATTATTTCAGTATCCTCTCTCTGAGGGTGGCTTGGTAGCAACTGCTTCAAAGGAAGAAACCCTGTAAAAAGGCAACTATGGCATAAACTGCATCCTGGAAAGTTTCTTCATAATCCCAAATACTTAAAGGTTATCTTCAGCCCCACATCTTGGATACTGCTTTAAACTTCACTATAAACTCAAGGCAAAGGGCCAGACTGCAGAATTTGGGGGCTTAAAACACACACACTGCCAAGTTCTGCTTCTATTTAAAACCGTATCAGTCTGCACAGAATTTACCCCCCATATCTTTATCACTTAAGATGCAAGAAAAATCTCTTTGTAGTAACCTTCTAATACGTGACTTCTTCTAGTATATCTTGTGTAGGGTGCAAGTGCTAGAGGATAACATGATCAACGCATTTGTGCAGGTCAGACATTCCAACCAGGGGAGGGCAGTAATGACAGATGGGGCCAGATTGGGAGTGGAGTGATACAAAGTGGTCTTAGTATAAATGCAGATCTTGTCCACACATACTTAAGGCCCCTGTACCATAAACACATTTTTATGTGACAATTCTTATGCAGGTGAGTGGTCCCATTAGTTTGAGGGGTTTGCAGAATTAATATGAATATTACCCACCCAGCGTTGCACATAACTGAAGGAAACATTTTCATTTAAAAGTAAACCACTACTATTTTTCCTCAGCTCTAATTTCTACTTCTCTCTGAAGGAGGAATTGGATATAAAAATACAAATGAGTGCTAACGTCATGAGTAATAAAAAAGAAAAGCAATTGGAAACCCTGACTATATTATTATCAAATTTAGTGGAATGTGTCAAAAGAGGAAAAAAATCTTTACATAAAGGATTTACAGCATCTGGATAACAATGAACAATGGAAGTTGGAATTAAAGGTGTAAATGTTAGGAGGTTAGGACAAATATATTGGGCTTCTATCTGACCATTAGGCTGCAAATATTAAACTTGATAAATGTGATTTATTCTGACAGAAAAAATGAAATTGTGATTCTTTAAGTTCAAATTATCTACATTTGTGAAACAATAATTCTGCATTTTTAGCACATTTATGACATTGGATCTACAAACAGGAGCAATGCAATAGCAAAATGACCCTAAATTAATCAGGCTGGCAGCAGTTTATTTTGCACAAGAGAGCGAGCAAGCATAGCGTCTCTTTTCAAACTAACAGAAATTAAAAGGCACAAAACTCTTATGATTACCCATGTTTAGGTATGTGTTTATTTGTAAAATATTTTACTGGACTAGAAGACAAGAGCACCCTCTGATGTTTTCAGCCCCCTTGGAGGAGGTTTTGACATTCTCTTGTCTCTGCTTTGTAGTGCACCCCCAAAGGACTGCTGTGTATGGTCACGTCTCATTGGAGAGGCAGTCTGCAAAGTATAGAAGATGCTAGTTGCATTAGTCACGCATGCAGTGGAAATGCACTGCACCAAGGATCTCCAACTCCAATAGGAGAGGGAGCATGATTTGCCCCTAAGTATTTAAAATTTTTTAAACAAATACTAAAAAAGAGGGATTATTATGATGTCCCACTTATACCATGGTAACAACCAAAGGCCTAATGGGATGGCAACCTCATTGTGGTAGGGGCTTTACAGTTACCTTCTCCACCCCAAAGAGTTTACAATCTATGACCTTGATCGAATCTATGAGCCGTGGTACAAATCCCTGTACCTGAAACCCTTTCATCAAAAGGGTTACACATAGACCCTGGGATCTGCCCACCCTGATCCAGTTGCAGGACACTGATCCAAACTGACCATGCTCAGTTTAGACTTTGCCAATCCTGTGCAGAAAGGGGTTTGTAATGGAAATTCTGACACTGCCAGAATTATATTGTAATAAATCGCACTAACCTCATGCTATATTGGAAGGAAACTCATGGAATTCACATCCCCAAAATGAAGGAAATTGTGCCTAAAATATTAGAGATGTATTGACATTTTCAGAAATAATTCAAACAGCCATCTGTTCTTTTAATGCTCCGCAAGGCCCACAGATATGTTAGACTTGGCACAGCTTCTATGTGCTTCAGTAACTTTAGATTAGGGTAAGTTCTTTTTGAAATGATAGCAGTTATCTGGCTTGGGGAAAAATCTTCAAATTTTAATGAAGATGTTATAGTAATTTGTGTATACTATGCTTTTTCTTCACTATGTTGCCTCAAGTAACTCAAACATTGGGGTGAAAACACAGCAAGTCTGAGCTATGCAAAATGCTACAGGCTTCTTAAATGAAAACTGGGGAGGGGGTCTAAAATGTTGTCTGAATTCCCTAAACACATTTTCATTGAAGCAGGATGCATGAATCGTGGACCAGTTTCTGTTCTCATTCACCTGGTGTAAGGGCTTCCCATATTTATAAACATATCAGTAACTTTTTGTGCGTGTTAATAGTCCCATTGTCTTCCGTGGGACAGCTCGAATGAGCAAAATTATGCATGTGCTTAAATTGTTGTAGGTTTGGGACTTTAAGCCTTGATCCTGCAAAAACGTACTCCTATGTTGTGCATTATGAGTGTCCCAGTGAAACCAATGGCACCATTTGTGGCATTTAAAGTTACTTTAGTTGGTAAATTGTTTGTGACAGGGATGGTCTCTTATAAGGTGTTTCTCCAGTGCCTAGCACAAAGGAGCCCTGATCTCAATTGTTGCCTTTAGTTATTACTGTAAAACAAATTCTATATGGATAGATACACACACAGGATAAGCAAACATCTTAAATCCATACTAAAATAACCCAAAATCTTTTACCATATCAATCCAACATGGAAATCTTGGGAGAACAACTAACCTTTTGTGAGATATTTACCATTGTAGGCTGATATCTTTTTTAAAAGCCTGTAAGGCTTTCTTTAATCCAAATGAGAGGTTAAACCCTTGCATACAAACAAATGCTGTACCCTGGGCTATGCTGAATCGTGAGCTGAATTCCACCTTCATGAAATGTTTTTAACCCATGCCTGTGTGAATATGTGCGTGCACACACACAATGCACAGATGTTTCATGTGGTCTGTATTTCAGATCATTATGTAATTCAAGGGGCACATGTTTGCATGGTAAAATGTTGGGCTATTGGGTGGAATCCTAGTTTTAGAGAGGGTCATAGTGTATTCATTTGTATCTCTTTTTTTCCAGTTAATTTGTTTTGGCCAGGAATCAAGGCAACTTCAGGTTTTGCCCATATTGTGTATCAGCGTTGCAGAAATAAATTAGTAGAATTTTACCAACACAATATGTAAATACAGCTCAACCTTCTTTGCATTGACTATTTGATTGCAAGTTGGTTTGGTTCCCACATCCAAACACAAGTGCCGTGGAAATGGTACTTCTTTAAAAGTCACATTCTATTAACAGTCCCCTTGCCGTATACTGAGAATTTTTTCTGGTTTTAATTCAAGGTTTTGATAGTAAGCCAACTGACAAATATTTATTTGATGAAGGTTTCCATTCATTAGTAAAATGAGAAAAAATGAATCTATAATAGCTCGTAACTGCCCCATTAAACAGCATTAGCTATCCATTTGAGAGCTAATAATGTAAAACACAATTTTCAGACCACCAGATGTTGATGAATAAACCGGTGCTAAATCTGTGGCAATAAAGCAATAAACAGGTCAAAGGTCAATTAGCTCCACCAGAAAGAAGCAACCCACTGGGGAAGAAGAATCAACACACTGATTGATGCTTGCAGGGTGACTGACTGATATTTTATTCATAGTTATCCACACACAGCAAAGAATGAGACAGAATTTATGGTTGCTTTTGTCCAATAAAATAACATGGACTACCAATTCTATTTATCAATTTATTACAGTCATGACTACAGGCCTCAGTCAGGTGCTGTACAACATTGTAGAAATGGACAATCTCCTCCCCAATCTATGGGTAAAATCCTTGCCCCATTGAAATCACTGGCAAAACTCCCATTGTCTTCAATGGGCCCGGATTTCACCTTAGCTTCGGATCCTGTAAAAACTTCTGAACTTGCTTAACTTTACACACACTCAAACTGAAGCCCATAGGACTATTCACAGGCACTGATAAAGGGAACCACATAAGCACATGGTTAGCTTTGGGCATGTGCTTACGTCCTGCTGATTTAGGTTAGGTGGCTGATGTGCTGAGACCACAGCCTATCAAGATGATGAATTCATTGTTCATTGTTTTCTTGTACTCTGCCATCTGTCAGTCTGTGTCCATGTGTTGTCGCTTGTCTTGGACTGTAAACTGTTTGGAGCAGGGACTCTCTTTATCAGGGGCATTTAAAGTGGCGAGAGGCAGGGGCATATTAATGCACATGCCCAAGGGCCCTGACCCATTTCGGGGGCCACAAAGCACAGCCCCTGTCAGTGCCACTCTGTGTCTGCCGGAGGCTTGCAGTTTGTGGGGACAGTGCCACCCCCCAAACTATGTCCATATTAAAAAGTGGGGGGCATGGGTTTTTTGGTAGGGTGTGGGGGACCCAAATGTTTGTGCCCAGGGCCCTATTAAATCTTAATCCACATCTGTGGAAAGGCGTAGATTTGATGCTTCCGACGGTTTCTCTTCTGACACTCCTCTCCCCTACACCAGCAGCCTGACCCTCCCCTCCTCACCCTCCCCCCCCAGGAACCTCTGCACCCACCTCCTCCAAACGTGAGTGAGTGGTGTTGTGACCTGGTGCACTGGATCACAGTGCCACCCTCCCCTCATGACAAAGAGGTGTCCAGGCCAAAGTTGCATGAGCGGGCATTGTAATGTAGCACATGGGTGCAGATTTGGCTCAGGCAAAAAGTGGTCGGGCCATAGCCCAGATGGTCCTCTCACCCCAGCTCTGCAACCTATGTTCTGTGTTTGTACAGCACCTCGCGCAATGGGGTTCTGGTCCATGACTGGGGTTCCTGGGCAATATGGTAACAGACATAATAAAAAATAATAATAATTTAACATGACTTAAGCACACATCTAAGTCTTTGCGGAACGACAGCCTGAAAAACTCAACATAATAGATGGTGAAACAAATAAGGGGGTGGAGAGAGGGAGTACAAAAGGGAGGACAGGGTAGCAGCAGAGACTAGCCTTAGGCACAGATCATAGCCAATCAGTGGTGGCCAGTCATTGTTCATCATTTCCATTGTTCATGTGTCACCTTGAGATACTGGAAGCAAGTGAATAAAGTTTTCTGTTCAAAAATATCTTTTTGAATAATACTGCAGAAATGAATCAACTTTAAAAAAAAAAAATCATGCATTTTATTCTGACCTTTCACCTTTCCTGGCATTTAAATCCTGTGCACATTGAGTTAAGCTATGTTAATGTATTCCCCTAATCACTCTCAGGTCTGCTGTGCTATGTTCCGTGGGAATGAGATGTGAGAAAGAATCGAGGAAAGCTGGCAGAAGCACAATTTTGGTTGGAGACACTGGCAGACTTTAATTAAGTACAAGTATCTCAAATATCCAGTTTCTTTAAGTCACACTTGGTTCTTAAGGGGAACATTTATTTTCATTTTGCCCTGTCTCCCACAAAAGGGGATGATCCTATCATCCACCAGAATTAGAAAGTAGACTTCAGGGAGAGGAGAAAATAAATATTTGTCAGGAAATACAAACTATAATCAGAAGTCAGCCATGAGGTCATAGAACGGTTTACAGGTATAAGTTAGGTGACAGGGATCAAGTGTGCTTGTGCCATTTGAGTGACTGGTCATCTTTGATATATTTAGAGTTTTCTTTTTAGGAAATAATAGATCATTATTTTTCTGCCTGACTAGCTGTTTCCTCCTTTGTTATGTACAATACAATGGGTATCACTTACATAAAAAAAGCTGCTTGTCAAATCCTAGCATGATGTTCTAGTCCCAAATTTGCATTTTGAGGACATTTTCTGCAGTTTACCATATGAATTACACTATATATGTGGCAGATTATCTGAATCAAGCAGGATTTTGAGGGAGATAAAATCTTACTGTATGCAACCAAATAGAATACCTTTTTACGTTTTATAAGGAGAGAGATGCATTTGTTTTCACAGTTCTAAAAATTCCAAGTAACACATTTTTTCTCCTCAGAATAAACCTCTGCTCCAGAGAAGCCCACTGGGTACAATTAGTAGCGATGGTAGAAATACTCACAGTGAAAGGTGAAACTGCTTGAAATCTGAAGGGGTTTGATTTTGAATTAATGCCACAATCCTGAAAAGCCTGATGCATAGAAGCAAATTAAACACATGGAAGCAAATTAAGCTAAACCAAAGACATGTCCACGGTTATTACTAATAAGAGTATCCATAAAAGGAGTTATGCTGGCATCACTATAGTATAATTTTACCCGTACAATAATGCTCGTAATTTTCCTCTGTAGACCATTACTACATTATGACAACTGCCGTATGGGCCACAGCGCTACCCAAGATCATCATTGTAATGACTGGTGTATCCGTGCCATTACTGTCCACAGCTCCATCCTGACACATCCTTATATTAGAGCTTGCCTGTGTCCTTATAAAGCAGCCTTACAGTTGTCTTCTGCAGTGCCAACTCCAGGGCAATCCTCTCTCAGCCCACTATAGAGCTTTTTAAGGCCACTTTATGCCACGCTGGCCCTTTTATAAAGGAGCCGTAATGGGGTTGAATATCTTACCCACTGTCTTTAATGTGCTACAGGAAACTCAACTGCCAAACCATGTTTGATTATTAATTATTTGGTTGGATAGATACAGAAACCAAAAGTATCCAAGAGCTGTAGTGTTGGGGGTACTGATGTGTAAGTTGCATGGTCTGGTCTGGGTTCATGTTTTCTGAAGCTGTAGCTTTAAAAGCAATGAGAGGATGCCTGGGGCATGAAAGAAGCACTGATGGAAGGAGAGAGTCAGGTAGCTGGTAAACAGAGCATCGCTGTACTGGAGCTGCAAGCTGCTACAAATAAAAATGTAGCCATGGCAGTGCCAGGGATGTGAGGGAGGAGCTGCCCTGAGAGCCCTTCTCCCTTACTAGTTTCCTAACTACGCAGGAGAAAAGCACTTTCAAAATGATGGTTGTGGATGTCTCCTCTTTGTCTGTTATATCATCTCAGACCTTCTGATACTTTACAAAGAAAACCTGTGAATGTTCTATGCTGGGTTAATTTCATGTGATCCTCTCTTTCTTCTTTCTTCCTTTTACAAAAAAATAAAACAACTGGAAAAATGGCTTTTTTTAACGTATCCTCTATCATTTCTCCCACTTATATACAAATATGCAGAAATACACACTCTCTCTCTTTCTCATTCTTCCACAAAAGAGATCAGAATGTATCAGATTCACTGAAGTAGGCAATATTTTTTTTCATATTACATCCTTGTATCTTAATCCTGATATTAATATCTGAGTATTTCTTCTTCAGATCTGTGACTTCTGACTTGCATTTGTGGCTAAACAGGAAGTTAAATTGAAACAAGGACGTGACTATTATTGGCCAATACTGATGTTTGAAAAACAGAAAACAAATTACCATAATTCCAGCATGTTTCCCAGTATAGCATGGCTACGTGCACGCGCTCACACACTCAGTACATTTAACCATTCTGGCTGCTGTGTGTGAAGGCCTAAGAATTTATATATATGACCTCTCACCGGATGGCTCTCTCTCCTGTCATCTTTCATATTCTGTTTAGTCAGGACACAAGTAAGCATTTTGGAAAATGCAGCCTTCAACGGGGATGCATATTTTTAAATGACTTGTAAAAATCTGTCTGTGTGGTGCAGTGTTTTGAATAGGGAGTGCATTTGTGGAAAGTCAGGAGTTCTTATTATGTCTTTTGGCATGTGCCCTGAGAGCTCTCTCTGAGCCAGCTTCTAAGTCCCCTGGCAGCTCACTTATACAGTCCTGTCAATTCATATATGTCAGAGCTGCAGTTCTGAAAGAGTGACTGGTAAGAGCTGTCTCTCAGCCATGACATCCCTTGCATTCTCCTTGAACTTTGATCAGGGTTTGGGCTAAGCAGAGAATCCAAGCTGCTCCTCTGCCCCTCGTGCCGTTAATGATGTGATAAGAAAAGAGGGGAAGAAAAACAGGGTAAAAAATTGCACTTATTTTTCTCTGTCATTTCTCTCTTTTTTTATTAGTTGCTTCAACTTTCCAAAGAAGAAGTTCAAATAAAGGGTAATTAGTTTTTGCACCAGGCATTCATCTAGCTGGAGAGTCATTTACAATGAAAATATTTTAAGACCTAGGTGAAATGGTGCTAATGATTTGCTTTGTCAGGTCATTAGGTAGCTGCAGCTTCACTGAAGGTACCACGAGCTCATTCTCAGCATGACCACTGAAGAAGCCTTGTCTTTATTTCTGATAATCTCACACTTGCTTTTTATAACATCATTTTAAAGGTCATAATCTCATGTGATGCGGGAGTGTGGGGGGCAGAGCCAGGTATAAACAGACTGAACAATTACTTACGGTCCCGAGCACCTCAGTGGAGCCCCCATTCGCCTTTTATTATGCGTTGTGTAGGGAAAGGGGGCAAAAATATTCCTGTTTAGGGACTCCACTGGGCTGACACCAGGAGTGCAAAGAAGTGAATTAATGCTGCCAGTTTCTGAGTGCAGCACGTAACACCACCAGCCCAAATCAAATGCAACTGATCCAGATACTGAATGTCTTCCTTGACTTCTAATAATTTCCCCTTGTGTGTCTTTAATGTGCTGTTTATACTGATTTTACTCTCTGCAGGGTATAATTCCATTTCACACTGCAGCACAATAAACATACAACAGTGAACAAGATGGAGGAATCGGAGAGAGGATTGTTTTCAAGTCACATTTTTTTTTTATAAGAGGTCCAAGGCCTGGATCTTCCACCAAGATCTTTGCTTTTTTACAAAACTGAAACCAAGGACTGGTCAGCATTACAATTTACTGCGTGGCAAGTCAGGGTGTCAATCTACAGCGCACCACCTTGCTGTGCGGTAACATCCTATGTGAACGCTGCAACGGCACAGTGGAAGTCCTGCAGTGTGGATTGGTGTACAGCGTTACTATACTTTGCTGTAGCAGTGACCACTAAGGACATTACTGAGTGGCAAGCTGGTGCCCTATAGATTCACACCCTAGCTTGCCATGCAGTAACTAGCTTTGTAGACAAACCATCAGACATAAGCAGGGCTATTCAGCCTGTTTGGAAGAGGAACTACTTTACTTGAGTGTAGCTGGAATTATTTAGGCCCTTCATCCTCATCCCAGTTCTATGTTGAGCCCAAACTCCACTCATTGCAGGATCAGGGAGCCCTTGCCTGTCTGTTTATCTAATCTATCTACTAATCTTCCTAAATCCCTGGCATTCAGTCTGCATACACTGGTGGCCAACAAAGTGTGTCAGAGTACAAACTGTCGAACTCTTTCTATTCTATTCTGTATAGGTTTTTCGCTCTCTCTCTCATATCACTGTAGTATCTGCGTGACTTCAAGTAGTGCATGAAGCTACATGACTACACATCTGTCACTTGTCATTTGTGTGCTCATCCTCTCCACGAAGGGAGAAGAGTGTGCAGCAGAGTGTCTTGTTTTGGTAGGGTGTCTCTTTTTTTAAAATGTGCCTGTTGCTACGTGTTTATAATAGAGAAGGCAAGGTCAAAGAAACGCACCTGCACTTGGAGCAGAAAATGGTGAGGTTTGTGATAGTCCTTAGTTCTTCAAGGAGTTCATTCCACACTGTTGGACCAGACTTGGAGAAAGTTCTGTCTCCCAGAAAATCTAACCAGAATTTAGTGCCAGTTCTGATCTGAAGCGGGCATTTCTGTTTTCAGAAATACTATTAGCAATCAATTTCAGGCCATATCTTTAAATTGATATAATGAATTTCAAAGCAGGAAGGTGACTTCTGTTGCATGCCGTCTCATTAAATTGCATGTGACTATGGTGAAACACAAACCATATATTGGTCGGCTGGCTCCTGAAGGAACTGTGGACCATGGAAGATCTTGCCAGGGCTACAGATGGGACAGTATCGTGTGCCCAACACTGGAAAAATCTAAGACAGTGATGGAAGGACATTAGAAGAAGCAGCAGCATTACTTTTGAAAGTGGAATAACAAAAGCAGTTGCTAAAAGATCCTTCTAGATGCAGAAAAGCAAGCTAGTGAGAGCAAACCTTAAATAGGGAAAAACTCAAGAAGGAACTGCTGTACCCTTGCATAGGATGGAAAGAAAGGGAGCCCTCTGTTTTGCGTCATAATGCAGTGAATCAGAACCCAGATTCACATTAAAATACTTTCTTGTAAAGTTGCACATTACCTGGAGGAATCTAGTTAGGTGTGTTTTTCATTTATCAGTATGTCACTATATTTATGTGCTAATTTAGGTGCCTCCATAAAGAAACTGCTGGGCATTTATCATAGTATTAGCATAATAAAAACAAAGCATTCTTTGCAATGTAACAAAACACTTGGAATTCATTGCCTTTGCTTAGTCTTTCACTATTTTTTCTCTTTTCAATTTGAATTCTCAAATCATCTTGCATTTAATATAATTCAAATCCTAAACTCACTTATTTAATATCCTGTCAAAATTGTACCTTAATGTCTATCCACAACCCTGGTCAAATTAAAAATAGTGTGTGCTGTCAGGACTGTAGTTGTCAGGGGCTGTAGAATCTAGTTATTTCACTTGTCATTTCTTGTTACCTCTTTCTTTCACCCATGATCACTGGTGGATAAAATATTTAAAAGACTGTGCTGTGTTCTATCAAATGCAGTTGAGATGAACAACAGAGGTTGTCAGCGGAAGAGGTCATCAGGCAATTTCACTCTGCTTTCTTTTGAGGCCTTTGTAATCCAAGTATTATGGAAATAGACCAAGCACGTAGTTTGAGCCATAGTTTGTTTAATATATAATATGTGTTTAAAATAAAAGACTTTGCCATGGATCCCTAGGATTATAATGACATGCTTATGTTATATAACATTTTGGGTTTCAGAGAAGCTGGTAGAGCATAAAAAGGTCCAGTATAAGTAATGGCTTAAAAATGAAGTCAGCTCTTTTCAGACACGTATATTTTACAAATAACTAATTTTAATTAGAAGAGCATTTTATCTACAAGATAGCAATAGGGCCGTTCACAGACAAACACAACAATTAGTTGTCTAAAGTGGCCTGTAATTTGGATCTGGTTTCCAGGGGTGCTGAGCATCGACCTTTCCAGATGAAGTCGATGGTCTGCACATTTGAAAATCAGTCCCAAAGTGTTTAAAGTTGGGTGCTTAAAACTCCAGGCACCCAAAATGACAGGCCACCTCTGTAAATTTTGCCTTAGTTACATAGGTCAGAGCCCCAATTCTTGCATGCAGACTGGCTGCTGCACCTGTGTAGAACTCCACTGAAGTCTAACATGGCAAGCAGAAACCCGTGGCACCTAATCTCAGAGCCCAGATCTACAGAGTCAGGCTCACGGGGCTTGGCTGTGGGGAAACAATAGCTATGTAGACATTTGGGCCCAGACTCCATGGCCTTCGGCGCCTGAGCTCCTGTCCAAGTCCGACTGTCCACATAGCTGTTTTTAGTGTTGTGGCATGAGCCCTGCAAACCCGTCTCTAGACCTGGACTCTGAGACTTGCTGCTTTGGGTTTCTGCTTGCCATGTAGACATACCGTAAGTGCTTTGCTGAATCAAGATCTATGTCAGAAACTTGACAAAGAGACCGATCATGAGCTCTTGACACAAACAAAATTCCCATTGAGGTCAAGTCAGATGACTTGGCTGGGGTCTGCTTGAGTAAGAAGTGTTGGCTCATGGTTCTGAAACATGCCCAAACGCTAGAGTGCCCAATGTGTTCAACAAGAGAAAAATATCGTGTCTACTGCTGGATTGTAAATGGGAATTATTTGAGCTGAGTATTTATGGTGTTTGTATGTTCTAGTCTCCCTCAGTAGTGCCACTAGTCAGAGGCAACGTTTCCATTAGTAGCCCCTTCTGAGAGGTTTTATAACCCTGAGAATTCATGCAGAGCTGAGTCACGTCATTTTAAAAAACAAATGGAAACAGCAAAAAATATCAAATATATATACAGTGACACATATATCATTTCATATATATATAATGTTCTCAACTGTGTGAAGGAAACAGTTATCATTTGTATTGCTGTAGCACTGGAAAGCTTCAGCTGAGATCTAGGTCCCATTGTGCTAGGTGCTGTACATAAACATAGTGAAAGATAGTCTCTGCCGTGAGGAACTTTAGCTAAAAAGACAGAGTGGGAAAGGAGAACAGGCACAAAGAGGTGAACTGATTTCTCCAAGTTTCAGAGCATACACATAGATCTTGACCCAGCAAAGCACTTAGACTTCAATAGGGCTAGAAATAGAACTCAGGTGTCCTGAGTCTCAATTCAACACCTGGCTACCTGACTACACTCCGATCTACGACTAAATGTATGGAAGAGCATGTTTTCAGATGCTGTATCTTTCCTAAAGCTCTCACACAACTTCGATTTCTCTTTTTATAGGCACTCTTTCCACCAGCAGGTAATAACTGATGATATTTGACTGTATAAATTGCCTCCTGCAAACTCACTGCATATTTTTGATAAGCTTAATAAGCAGAGTCAGTTTAACCCTTGAGTTATCTCACTCACAGTATACAAGTGATACCGCTGAACTGCAATATATAATCACACCAGGCATTCCTTTTTCATAATATTGAAGTTTTTCATGTATCTTGTAATTGTAATAGGACACCAAGAAATTAAGTGTATTATTTTCTTTTTCCTAAGCATTATAAAAGGGATCTGGAATGCTGCATCTGAGTGTGGTATACAAAAGAAAATATGTCCTACTTGCCTGAAGAGCTGCCTGTTGGCAAGAATTTAGAGGAATGTTGCACGTATATGATTGCACATATGTACACTATGTACGTAATTATACATAGCTACAGTAATCGTGTCAATATGAGATAACTGAAAAAAAGACTACTTTCAATAAATCCCAATGAAAGTCAAATGAGGATATCTACATTAAAAGAACATTAAGGGTTTGATACAAACACCAAAGTAATTCATATTCAAATACCGAAGAAGAATGGGGTGTTATGAGAAAATTGTCGGATTGTAGGTATTTAGCATTTAATCCTCAATTGTGAATTTCCTGGACTTTGTAAATTTCAGTGTAGGTTTTTTGGGAAAGAATAAGCTTTATAGAAAGATTAAATGACTGAAACATGAATCCAGTGACTCTTTTAATCATGCACCACTCTTTTGGCAAAACGATGGCTACTCTTACCCTTCAAAAAACATAATCACAGCATAAGGATAGTCATGGCTCCTGGGCACACTGCATCGTAGACCTTCTTGAGAGACTCTCGTAGGTAACAGACCTAGCTCCCTGCACTTCCTTTGTGGTGGAATCATGCAGGCCAATGCCTCTCAGGCTATGTACACACCACAGCTTATGTCGGGTTTAAGTTATGTCCTTCGAGAGCGTGAAGAAGACCCCCCCGAGCCACATGAGTTACACCGAGGAAACACCTGTGTGGACAGCGCTATGTTGGTGGGAGACATAGCTACTGCTGCTCATGGGGCTGGAGTAATTAAATCAAGGGGACAGCTCACTCCTACAGTAACAGCTTCACCAATGCAGCCGTGCCGCTGTAAGCTCTGAATCTTACAAGGTCATAGCCTCAGACTCGTTCTCTGGGCTGGAGCTTCTCTGGCTCCCAATCATGTTAACGACACAGGCCCAACTCTGCTTGGACACCTGTAAGAGTTTTCTTTTGGTTGTCGGTACCAGCGTATGTTTTCAGTGACCGCAGAAAGAGCATCTTCAAAGCAGAGCCCTGTTTATTCATTCCCAGTGGTACAAAGGCTGTAGAGCAAAGGGTAAAAGCAATAAAAGGCTGCTACATACATGGAAATTATTTACACTCTTGTAAATTCCCCTTCAGCCTAGCTAATTCAATCTCTGGCTGGTAGGGAGAAACAGATAGCACCTGCTCACAGCCTCTCCTAGCTCATCCAAATCCTCTCCCTTTCCAGGGCTTTGAGATTTAGAATCCGCTTTGATCCCAGACTTTAGCCTTGGGAAGTGTAATCCATTTCAGCCTGGATGAAGCTGGAGAGGGGTATTCCCTAATAAACAGCTTTTCCATTTTTTTTCTTTAGGACTCTTATTTAGCCATTGTTGTATTTCTTTTTGGGTTCTCCCTTAACAGCCTCCTTGGTTAAACTTGTGGCACTTAGGCAGGTTAATATCAAACACCTAGCCCAAGGGGCATATGATATTTATAAAAAACGCTACACATAACCCCCTCATTCTTTAGAGGCAACCTAATGCAAATCCGCACCATCAACAGCACCCCAAATTAAGGCTTAAATCCATTCAGCTGTATTTCCTCCCTCCAACCCACTTTTGGTGATGGGGAGTGGGGAGGCGGAAATCTTAGGACCTGATTTGGACTGGTGTAAATCAAGATTAGCTTTATGGAAGTCAGTGGAGTTATAGTGATGAACTCCGAAATGGGGCAGTGCTGGCTGCCAACCTGAAAATAGTGCTATTGAACAGACTAGTATTTTATTGTGGTTTTTTTCCCAAGTGCAGTAAGAAGAACAATGGTGGGCCAGATCCTTTCCTTGTGTAAGTCATTGTCGCTCCATTGGACTCCACAGAGTTACAGCAGTTTACACCAGCTGAAAATGTGGCCTATTGAATTCGATGTGATTTTTCCATAGTAATATTTGATTTGGTTTGGAGTAGTGCAGAAAGGCAAAGCTTGGACCCCCTTGTAACAGGCATTGTAAAACCATATAGTGAATGATAGTGCCAGCCCCAAAAAGGACCTGTGCATGGTACAGTCACTGTTGCACATACTTCAGACAAGATGTCCTGATATATTTCATACAGTTTCTCCCAGTGCTCCATACTTGGGTCTCTTGTTGAAATCAGTGCGATTTCCACATGTGGAACATTTGCAAGATTGACCTCTAGATGTGTCTCAAAAATACGAAATAAAATGATTCTAGTAATATCACTTTGAGTCAAAAGAAGTAGCAATCTTGACATTTAATGAATGGACATAATCCTTGTATCGCTCCACCACAGAGTGAGATGGGGCTCTAATGGGTCCCTTCCAGTTCTGCTCGGGAGCCATTACAAAATGATGAAAAGCTTTTCGGTAGCATTATATTTTTTCATAAGTTGGTAGCCAGCACTGACATTAAACTGTTCTTCCAAACGGCCTCTGATGGTATCATACACTTGGGAGAGTAACAATAGGAGCAGTAAAGGTCATATAGCAGACAACTGTAACTCAGGGTAGGCTGATAGAACCAGAAGACGCCTGTGAACCTGCAGTGACTGTGAGAGAGAGCGGAAACCACAACATTTCTAGGGCCAACTTTCATCTTTTCATTCTGTTGAAGTCTGAATTGGAGTTTCTACCTCTTGCTGCTCTCTGAGATGTCTGTAGCAGACAGCTGCGAAGATGAAACTTCTTGAAAGGAAAAATATCTGAAAACTGGAAGTTGTGATGGCCAAAATGTTTGATTTTGAGGTGATTGTGTTAGCTTGATTACATTTTAAGAATAATGCAGTGTGTGTGTGAGAGCATGCCTGCCTGCCACCTATCAGGAACACCTTTTCTCTTTCTCTCTGCTTCATTGACACTGTCTCTTCAAACATCATCTGAAAACACATCCTTTTCCCCTTGCTGACGACTCGTGATTTCTCTCCCTCTCAGCTATTATTTACTATCTTATGCTGCAAGGATGATATTTAACATGCAAAGGCATTTTTAGAACACAGCTTGCAAGAAAGACCTTAATAGTCATAGTAATAGTAATACGTCTGTCTTACCCTGACATGGAAACTTTTCCCAAAGTGCTTTACAGACTGTGGGCCCAGTGCTGTAACCCTGTCCCATGGTCTGTAGACCACATATCTGGGATGACTCGTGAAGCATAGTGTTCCTCAGTGTAAAGAACTGGAACAGAACTGGTCCTTATATTCACACAGAGCCTGGTTGTACCTGCCCCTTCTCCATTCATGGCACACACCGCGTTGAAGGCACAAGGAGCCTTCCCGACCTTTGCTTGGTCACAATGGAGCCAAGCATTAATTGCAGGCCTTGTGCCCTTCTCTGCACTCATGGGGATGGAGAGCACCCTGAGGGTTTAAGGAGGGACGAGGAAGAGAAAAGACCAGGATCCTGTCCTTTCTCCATATTGGTCCATTGCAAGGGGGAGGTAAGCTGAAATGTGCAGAAATGTGTACCAGTTGCTGTGTTCCTCCGGCACGACAGGGAGACTTTGGGAGGCATTCTGTCTGATTGCTTGCCCTGGAGCAGTACAACTCTATCCCCAGCATTGGGCTGCGCCTTAAAGGCGCTACACAGCCCACAGGAATATCTTCACTAGAATGCAGCAAATGACTGGGACACAAAATAGTGCATAGTGCTGGGAGGAGAAGAGAGTTGCCTAGTGGACTTAGAAAGGGGCCCGAGCTGTAAAATTCAGATCTGACTTCAGAGCTGAACTTTCGCAATGTTTGAAGGTTCTTGCTCATCCAAACTGAACCTCTGCTTTAGCCCTTGGAAAGGTGCCTATCTCAACGCTTTGCTCTTTTTCCAGCTTTAATGAATTCCAGTAAAACGCTCGCTGTTATGACAATTCCATCTGGGGTTGGGTCAGTTTGATCAGCTTGCCGACTGTAATCCACTGGACTATCAAAAATGACAGCTACAGCAATGCATTACAAATTCCACACCCACCCTCCTCCTACACTGAAATCTTGGATTAATTGCAAATAACTACACAATTGCAACTTGAAGGTTCCAATATACATGCACAAAAATCATGAAATACAGTGTTATGGAACTCATATCAAAAGCAGTTTGGGCCCCCTCAGCAACTGAATTATTTGAATTAGTGTATATGATTGATGCATATTTCACTGTCCTTAATATTGGCCTGAGTTATGCCATTGTGTGCAATCAAGCCATGCTTGTAATGAAACCCAGTGCTATAGTTTGGGGTTTCAGAAATTCAGCAGTTTTCATAACTGTACTGCAAAATGTCTAACTACAGCGTGTTTCACAGACAAGTGTGCAGATTTGTCCCTTTTATAAGGAAAAACCTGCTAGGATATGGGAAGTTCAATGATTTGCAACTGGCAGAAAGCCAGGATTTCAGTGTGGTAAATCAGAGTACCATCAGTGAAGTTAATGGGGCTATGCCAATTTATACAAGTGGAGAATCTGTACTAAAATTTCCTTCAAATCAAGGCGAGGCGTGCATGTCTTTTGTGTGTACATGTACACACCAAACAGAGGCTATGTCTATACTACAAGCCGGTTGTGTTATTTCCCCTGCTTGCGTACATATACTTGCACTAAGCCTTATGAAGCTAGCAAGTGTATAAATAGTAGTGTAGCTGCAGTTGTATGAGTAGCAGCAGCAATGACACTCTATAGCTGTGCTGAATGTGTACCCGCCAGTTTCAGGAAGGCTGGTACTGAACACACTCACAGTCTGCTGCTGCTACCCATGCTACCATGCAAGTACGCGTACGCAAGCATGGAAACCACACTGCCCGCTTGTAGGGTAGACATAGGCGCGCACACAGACTGGGAAGATCAGTCATCCCGTAAAATTCCTGAATGTCTCAGGATCCACATGGATATCGAAACACCCACTAGGATAAGGGCGATCCAGGGCATACACAGCTATTAAACTGAATCTAGTTATAACCTTCGTTGCTAATTAAATGTGTACCTTGTGTTCTTTGGCTATGAGGTTAGGCATTCCAGTATTCGCAATTGACTTATATTTAGCATATCAGATGTTAATTGGTTGCTAAGACTAATTGCAGCACAAAAACATTGTTCTAGCATTACATCCATTAGCTACAGTGCATTATATCAAAATCCTTTCTTATTTTTAAGGGGCACACGTGCAGTGTTTGTGATTTGGTAGTAGTGCAAGGAAGTTTCTCATGCACCAAGCTCACTGTTTTGTTCCTGGGAATTGTTGGTGCCATAAACATAGGTGGCTTTGGAAATGTTTTAGAGGCCTTTACTGTGCAGTACATGTGTCAAAAGCCGATGTAAGTGGGATAACGATGGCATCCTACATTGCCAAAGAACTTGCTCCTTTATGTCTGTTGCAGACACATCTTCTAAGTTAACTTGTCCAGATAAATCCTTTGCTGTGTCCTCTCCAGTTACATTAGTCATCTGATATTATATCAGGATGCTATCAGTAAGGGCCCAATTCTGAGAGGTGCTGAGATCCTGACAATGGGAATAAAGGGTGCTTAACCCCTTCCAGGTGGCACTCAGCACCTTGGAGGACTGGAGTGTTAGTGGTATCACAGATTCTAATTGAACCTGAACATTAGCTCTGCAGTGAGTTAACTTTTAAACATATGCGTGAAATGTCGAGTAATTTGTATCTCCAGTCTTCTGAATTCTTCATTAGAGAATGGAAGCCAGATGCTAAGCTGCTGCATAACAGCATAGTTCCGTTGAATTCAGGGCCAATTTCCGCCCGCTAAGGAGGTGAATATTGATCAGTAAAGAAAAGAAATAAAACTTTTCAAGCAATTGCTGTGGGGCACGTTAGTATTTTCCACCATGTGACTCTGTCCGCTGAACACAAATGTCCGCTGCTTTGCGAACTGTTCTAAAAATGTTCTCCTATGTGTCTCCAGTCTTTAAGTAGTAGTAGACATTAAAGCAGAGGGAGAGAGTGAGCACATGTGCTCTCTCAGCAGCCAAGCAGAAAAATAAATTTTAAAATCAGTATTCTGTTTCCTAATTACCTCTGGGAGCGCAAGAAAAGTGAAAGTTTTACAATGCAATCAGCAGAAAAGTTCTGTGTTCTATTGAAATTTTGCTGAGTCTGCATGATCCTGTTCGGCAGGAATGGTGCTCTGCAATGCAGATGTCTTGGATTCCCTGAAGGGAGTTAAAAAAAAAAGAAATCCTGAAATCCCTCCTGACATGGATTTCTAATTTTCACCAGCTCTCCTGCATCCCAGTAGTTGGGAGAACCTGGCTAGTCAGCGTCCATGATATCGCATAAGCAGCACTCTGCCAGGATATTCAAGAATGAGGTTGAACTTGGGGCCAATGGAGGTTTCTGTACCAGCTATAAGAAAAATCATTCAGATTTCTTTTTTAGTATAAGTGTAAACCCTGTTTGGCTTTTTGGTTGGTTGTGCTTAAAACTCAGGAGCAAGCCGTCTTTGCTTTCCCATCAATGACATTGGTTGCTCCAGTGTAGATACTAGGAAGGAATACAGAGGGAAGACTACTGCCATATAGAGCTTCTCCTCCCCCCTTCCTGGTGCTTGCTCATCACAGTGGCGTCTCCCCTCTTCTCACATGGGTTGAATCCTAGGTTCTTTGTTGTGACACCTGGTGCTTCCACCCAGGGTGACTCTTCTGTGCCTGGAACACAAGGGGTACGGTCCCTTAAGAAAATGACTGATATTACTTCTTTTAACAAGGGGCATAAGCAACAAACAAAATACAATAATACAAACCCCAGCAACTGAAATGGTGCATCCCAAAATAACAACATACCAAAGGGAGACTTTACTGAGGAGTGGACGCAGAGGGTCTAGGGAAGGAAAGGGTTAAGGCTAACTAATAAATGCTAAAACTTTAATAATGCAGCAAAATCCCCTCCTCCCACCATTCACAACTGAACCACAGCCCCCAGCTCCCTCCCTGGCACCTTCCCAGCCAGATGAAATGCATAGGGTGAGTCCAGAGAGAAGGGCAGCAGCCCTGCAAATGTTGGCCAGCTTAAAGAAAGCAAAAGGGACCCTCTTATAGTGTTTTAACTCTGACTAGTAGAGGCCTGCAACCTGATCCAAACCTAACAGGACCCAACTGCAGGTGTGGGTCTGGGGTGGGTCAGGTGGGGAAACAACACAACCTTCTTGAGCTTAAACAACAAGAGTCCTGTAGCTCTTTAAAGACTAACAAATTTAATTTCTGCAGGCATAAGCTTTCGTGGGCTGCAACCCACTTCCTAGAGGGTTTGCAATGAAGTTAATCTGTAATTCGGAGCAGCAAACTATAGCCAAATATTGCAGCAATATGTGGCCAGATCTGGAAGTCTTTAATCAATGATGTTTAAATTCTTATTAGAGTAAATCCTGAAGTTCTTGCTCGGTTGTTATACTGGGTGGGTGGAATTTTTAAATGTCTAGCAGAGTCATGCATTGTCTATATGGGGAATGTGACCGCCATAGCTACTACAAAATAAGCTATTCTGCAATAGCTCACCATGTGGATGCTCAATTCCAGAATAGTGACTTTACTCTGGAATAATTACTCCCATTACAAAGCGGAGTAATTATTCCAGCATCAAATCACTTTAATGCTGCAATAGAGTGTCCACACACAGGAGTTATTCCAGAATAGGTTTGCTGGTCAGTTTTCCCCATGTAGATAAGGTTTTCAGCACTCAAATCTCATAGAAAGTCTAGGGGGAGTTGGATCCCTAATTCCCTTAAGAGCTTTTTAAAATCTCACCCTTTATTTTCAGGCAAGCTCTTAATGACTTCAGTGGAAGTCTGCCTTAGTAAAAATATGAGGATGGACTTCAGGAACTAGCCCAGTGTTTATATATTTTTTATACTGCAGAAGTCTTTGTTAAGAAAAAATAATCCACGTCACCAAATGTGACCCATGTTAAATTTCAAATCTAGGAAATCACCACTTCTTAGTCCTTGATCTTAAATATGACTTACCGCTTATTCATTTCTTAATAAAGTTTTGCTTTTAAACGATTCATGATCCTTCTCATTTTGATTGTGCCTTACAGAAGCTTGAAATAGGCCTTGGGATCTTTACTCTATCCAGCTTGTCATTCCAGATGGCTTTGCGTTTCCACAACAGATGAGATGCTCCGGTCATGGCAGTGGAGCCAGATGTATTTACTGATCTGTTTTGCCAATCTCTTGGATCCATACAGAAGGTTTTTTTACATTTGAAGAGTTTGCATTTACGATGGCTTTGATATTCTTATTTTATTTACTATTCATTACCAGTAATTATTTATGACACACTGTTTGAATTCTTGAGAATTTTCAGTTTTTCTGGGTTTTTAATAGTAGTTTGAGCTCTCTTGTTGAACCTCAGCCCAAGATGGGCTCATTGTTCTATGCATTATACAAACATATAATTCTGACAGTGGTTCAATCAAAGTTTTTCTGACCAACCCTAGTCTTTACAAAGGTATCTTGTGCTCTTATTCCACATTCAGGTGCATTATTATGCTTACTAAATTTGACGGGGAGTACACAGCTTGACTTTCTGATTCCAGGGTGAATTAGAAAAAGCATTGGGCCAGATCCTTAATCGGTGTAAATGAGGTTATTTCTGATTTCAATTACTTTTAACTTGTAAATTGGGTAAATTTGATCTGGATGTCATTGAGAGACAAGAAATGTGGAACTATACCATGCCATGTTGAAAATCCCTTCTGAATGGAGGTTATTTGCTTCATTTGTATTACACTGGTCTGATCAGATAATATTCTGAATTTTACTCCTCCTTATTTCTGTTTTGCGATTTCTGAACTTGTTGCAGGATTTTAAGCATATGAGGTTAGATATCTATGAATCAGACAGAGAACTTTGTTACCAGTTCCGAACTTCTAATGTCAGTCTATGGGAATGTCAGTTCTAACACTGAGGCTTAGACTAACCTTTCAGCTAAACGCTTATAAAGTCACAGCCTGTCAGAAGAGCATTACTGTCATTTCGATCACCTAGTCGAATAGGCAAAACCTCAGATCATGCCTGAAATATTAACTAATATACTCTCTTGTAATGATAGGATGATCAACTCTCTGTCAATCAAAGCTTTTAATCCAAGCCTCCAGATCACTCGTAAATGATACTACCATTATCTAAAACAAAGTGGGTGTTTTCTTATTTCTCATACATTTTCACATTAGAAGAGTAATACAAGATGACACATCCATGCCATGAGCCTTATAGACTCGATGGACTGGATCAGACAATCCATACTCACATTGATGAATACTTACTCATACAGGTGATCCCATTGACTCCAGTAGTAATATGTGGGTGAGTAACTGTTCGTGTATGTAAATCAGAGGGTCTGTTCAGACCCTGTAAAAGAAAGCTCTGATAAATTAATACTATAACGAAGGTCTTGGATTTCATCAGGATTTTTGTTGAGTGTTTGTGACCTACTGGAGACCAATGAATGGCACCAAGTTTTATTTTGGGCGTCTCTCTCAAAGATGAAAGCTGACAGTGATACAAGCGGTCCAGTCTGTAGAGTCACACACTGTGGAGGAGGAATCTTTCTTGAAAGACATTAAACTCCCCAGAACTGTGGTATAATGTACACTCTGATTCGCTCCTCTTCTAATTTCAGTCACAATATTATTGGCTGGATATTTATTTTCCTCTAAAAAACCCCTGAAAAATCAAGATTGTTTCTCTGAGGGTAAAGAAAGAGACTGGGCTCTTATTCTTATTCACAACTAAAGCTCCTTTACACCACTCTGGCCAAGTGCCTTTGGTGTAAATGATACTTATTGTGAGCCTGATTCTCAAAATGCCTGTTTGTCATTTCATACAGCGTAACTCTTCGGTGCACGATATGCAGCATCTCCAGTCATCATATGGCCTTTCATGACAAAACTAGAGATGTGCCAGACCATTTTGGAAATCAGATCACAATCAACTCTCTTGCTGCTGTAAGTACTCTTTGAAGTAATGCTGCAATGTCAGAATTGCTCAACAGCTGGTGCAGCAATATCATTGCAAAAATTACTACCTTCTGGAGTCAGGAATTCTGAGTGTGTCATGGCCCATTGGTTTGCTCAGTCTTTTGGTAGTAGATAGTTCAAGGCTGGGTCACCTCTAACACTGTGCAACCTTAGGAACGTTGAACAATTTTTTATAAGCTATTCTGAAGTTTTCGTTTCATATTTGTTATAAATTACCTAGTAATCTATAAATTACCAAATACAGCATTTTAGGTATTTGGAGTCAGACAAGCGTGTCTTTAACGTGCATGGTAAAAAATCTTTTAAACCAGTGGCTCCCAACCTGTGGCCCATGAGCTAACAGTGGCCTGCGGGGTCTTTCAAAGTGGCCCACTGCTCCCCTCCCACTGGCTGCAGAAGGGACGTGCTGCCTAAGGACTGAGGAGGAGTGCCTTACCAGTATAGGCTCCATGCTGCTGCCAAGGGGACAGGAGATCAGCGCTTCTCTCCCCCTGACTGTAGCAAGGAGTATGGCAAAGCTCTCCACCTGGGTCCCTAGACTTGGGGATCCTGCTGGAGTCAGAGGAAGGGGAGCACTAATCTCCCCTCCCACTGGCTGCAGAAGGGACGTGCTGCCTAGGACCTGGGTGGAGCACACGGGGCTCTAGGAAGCGTGCTGTTCCCTGCTGCAGCCAGGGGGGATGGAGATCAGTGAGGAGAACTCCTTCCATCTGGCTGCAATGGGGGGGCTGCTGGTGGAGACTGATGACCTTCAGGGGTTCTAAAAATGATATCTGTGGCCCTCAAGCCAAAAAGGTTGGGAACCACTGTTTTAAACTGTACATTCAGCTAGATTCTCAGTGTGAATGAATATAGGTCAATTGAGGAAAAATCTATGCTAATTTGCACCAGCTGAAGGCCTGACCTATACAAAAAAGCAAGGCTTGTTTGTAAGGCTCATGTCTGAGGAGCACAGGAAAGTGAGCTTGTACAGGATAATAAAGGCTTATGGTCAGAGGGGGTCAGTTCACAAAACTCTGATAAAGAGAACTGTTTCATCGCTCCCTCCTTCAATGAACCTAATTTCTTTGAAGCCAAAGGGAGCGTTTACATTGATATAAATGGGCTTTGGCTTAGGCTATGTCTACACTGAGGGTAACAAAGTTGCAGCCATCAGATCGACTTATCTGGATCGACTGAGCAATCAGTGAAGACCCGCTCAGTCGATCCAGAAGTCGACATACTAAAACCACAGCCTCAAGTGAGGTAGCGCTGCATCAACGGGAACGCGGTTCCCATCGGCGCAATGCAGTGAAGACAGCGTGCAGAAGAGAAGCACAGAAGTTGATGGGAGTTATGCAAGATCTTTGCGTACTTTGCATAATTCCCGTCGACTGCCACCAGATCGCTGAAGTAAGTGTAGACCAAGCTTTAGGCACTTGCTCAGTGACAATGGTGGTGTTTCTTTGCATTAAACATACAATATATATGGGTACGTTATTTAGCGATATCTTTTACACTATCTGTTACACTAGGTTTATGATTGCTTAGCAATAGGGTATGGTACAGTTACCAAAGGCACAACCTTAAAAGACAGGGCGAGTAGTACAGCTTGTCACCTGAAAGCCAGACTTGCTACATGCATGAAATCACAGATAAGTGTGATGGGATGAGACAGCTGTAAGATGCTTTTAACGTATCAGTGGGGACTGCATTAAGATGAGACTGAAAAAAGTGATTCTCTCTACGCATCATTTTGATTGCTGAAAAAAAATCGCAGAACTGTATGCGCTCTAATGACTGCGTTCTAACGACTATGACATCAGGAATAAATATAAACACCCAGGCACCTAGACTTGCAACAGACGCATCAGATTCCAAGCCTTTTCATTTAACCTCAGAAAGGACCGGTTTAGGATTATAGAATGCAGGAAGTGCCCAAAACAAGGACTCCCCAGTCAATTAACACATTTTATTTATACTTCTGATGTGGCTTTTTGCTGTACACTAAAGGCCATTCCCATGAAACTCAGGGCTTCTGTGTCGCAATTCTGTGTCCAGTGCTTCTCTCAGGAGTCCTGTTTGCCCCCTTGGGCAGCATGGCTCCATTACAAGCCACGCTGCCAGTGAATGTGCCCTTCCTCTCTCTTCTGCTGTCCTCTGTGCCTGGAAAGAGGAAGGCATACAGAAATAGTGTCGGCATTAATACTTCTCTAACTCCAGCGCAGATTTCTGTGTGGAAATCTAGCTGGTTCTGAAGGGAGTATATTATGGAGAGAGGGTTGCTCTGCCACAGTGCCCCCTACTGGCCTCTTCTCTACCCTTGGCAAACCAGGTTCATTGAATCTATGGCGTGCGCAAAGAAACACACCTGTGTTCATGGCTGATTACTTCTAAAGCCCTGAATGATGTGAAAGGTAGTTTCTTCACACTCTGCCTGTCGCCCGCCATGGTATCACCATAGCTGAGATTCGCTGGGGTATGCTGTAGCTCGTGTCTCTTGGGTTCAACTAAATGAACTCCACCAAAACCACAGAAAAGGTTTCTCCGTTGATGGTTTCTTTGTTTGGAAGTATGCCAGAGACAGCGTTCGGTGAGTCTCGGAGTACGATCGGAAATGTTTATACTGAATTTAGCATTTATTAATTTGGTTTTTTTTATAGTTTTGATAGCTTCAATATTGGTAGCAGTTGGGTATCAGCAGTGCTTATGCTGATTACTGGGGGTAGCTGTGTAGATTGTGGATCTATCTTAGTCATTTCTGTCTGTGTAACATGGGTCTCAACTGCTATCAGATCAGAATTCTCTATTCGCCTACATGGCTGGTAGCATTTTTTACCCAGTTTGCACAGTTCTAAATGACCACGCAAGAGGTAAGGCAGTGGGAAATCAGGGCCTATGCATTCCTAACTTTGCATAAAAGCACTTGGATATCATATTTATAATTTATAAGCACTTTAGAAATATTCTACGTTCTCATGAACAGGGACGCTGGTCAAAATATATGGCTTATATGACAGTTTGTTGGAATTCCAGTGGTAGAATGAGCATGTTGCTGTGGTCTATTTAAACATTTTTTTGACTCTACAGTGATCACCGAAAGTACACGGTGACCTTGGTAGAAAGTCTGTAGTGGAGTTCAGTTCGGACATGAGCACTTTGAGAACTGTGAATGCTAATCAAGAAGCCAAATTAGCATGAACTTTTGCATGATCTGGCTTGCTGCCAGGGCACTTTCCCATTGTGCTTGGAGCACTGATTAAGGCAGCCAACTATAAATCACTAAGGCACATGTCAATGAAGCTCCTGAGATGCCACTCAGGGATAGAAGAATCATATCCTCTCATTATTTGATTCATGAAGTTAGACTCTATTAAAAATCCATTCAAATCTTTGAACTGTTATTGGTTGTTAAACTGGTAGCTCAGCAGACGTTAAGTGCAATTATTTACATATAGTGAACCAGGAAATAAACTCTGTATTCGCTTTGGATTTTTCTGTTAAACTTTTCCCACTGCATGATCTTATCTGTGTCAATATACAAGCACATCTCAGACATTAGTTTTGTCAGGTGTGTCTCACTGAAAATCTATCAAAACACATACTTTTCAATTTTCCACTGGAGGTCACTGAAATGTTTTAAATCCATCTAAAAATCTCATTTTCTTTGTGCTCCAGAAATCTTGCTGTAACTTGCTTTTACAAACACACCACATTTTACTATCGCATGAACGATGAAAACTAATCTTCCTAGAGCCCAACAGGAGCTCAATAATTATTTCTGTCTTGTTGCCAGCAGCTGATCTGACCAAGCTATGACATTCATGTGCAAACTTGTAATCTGAACACAATATTGCTTCCTTCACTTTCTGGGGATATGTCATCAGTCAGCATTAAAAGGTATTGTCTGGATGAAAGCCTTTTACAAAAGCTCTGCAAACCTGAAAGGGGGGCGGGGAGGGAGAGGAATGTTTGGAATGAGCATGTGGGAAGTTCTCTAAATTGCTAATTGATCAGCGGACTTTCTGCCATCATATATCTTAAAATATGTATTGGTAGGCCTCAGCACAAATCCAGTTTTATACACACCTGGTTACCAAAGCTCACTAGGTACTGACCAATATAAGATGTTGTATGGTAAAATGCTATCCTGCTAGAACTCCAGGAACAAACTCCAGTAACTTATATGTTTTGTTCTTCATGGAGCTTGATTTAGCAGCTTAGCTGCATCTCTCCTTGAACTAATCTGTTCTGTTGTAGTGAGGTGTCATTGCTCAAAATAATTGCATCTTACTTAGAACATAAGCTCTTAGGAAGAGAGACAAAGGCCATTTCAACATTTAAAAACCTAAAGTTAAGCACCTAAATCATTAGTCCGGCATTTAAATAAGTTTTCAGAGATGATGAGCATCTGCACTTCTTATTGACTTCAGGCCACTTATTTACATGCTTTAATATGGATTTGGGTGCAACTTTAGGCACCCAAGTAGAAAAATGCAGGCTTTTATCTTTTAATATCTGTAAATCATCACGGCACATTTATTGTACCGAAGGAAAACATAAGCAAAGCATTTTAAAAGCTTTTTACCCACTGCTATGGGGCAGGTTGGCAGAGATGGTTGGGAAGTACAGACAGGGCTGCGCATTATTGCAGATTCTCTGGTCCTCGTCCCCATGCTACGAGAGGTACCAGGATTACGGAGCATCCGCCAACCACTAGGGTACTCTGGCAGCTGTGAAGTCACTCTATTCAAGGGATTTCTCCTACCTTTTCCCTAGTGGTGTTTTTCAGTTGCCTGTATTGGGAACTGGGAAATAATTTGGCCCAGTTTGTTTATTATACAGAATCATGTGAGGGAAAACACTGCAATACAATATGGTTCACTGGGTTTTGAGTGTGGCTTTAAGCATCTGTCCCACAAGTCTTATACAAACCACAATTTTTAAATAACGTCATATTTCATGAGCTGAAATATGGGTCAGATGAAATTTATAACATATAAAATATATGTTGTAAAAACTATAATATAATCCAAAATAATAACATGAAAAAGGAAGTCATTTCAAAATCAAAAATTGAAACATTCTGAAAGTGATAAAATGGGATGTTTTGACATTGTTGGAACTCTATTTTTTTTTAAAGTTTTCTTATGAAATGAAATTCTGGCAAAATGAACTCAGTTTTGTGAAGCAATTTGATGTAACTGCATGTTCCAATGGAATATGGTCCTGTCCAAGTTTCTCAGATCAGCTCTAATTTTGAATAATTTTGTAGCCATTATCTTTAAATCTTGATGGAATACTGTACATTGTAAAATCAATTACTTCAGAGTATGTCTTGGAAAATTGCAGAATTTTGTTTTCATTTACAAATTTTTGTTCAGGAATTCTGAATTTTTGTTTCAGAATTTTGAAATTTTGTTTCAAATTTCCTTTTTCCCTTTTTATATGATTTTATATTATTTCATAATGTGACAATAGTAGAAATAATTTATTTAAAAAATAATTAAAGGCAGCTGCTACTTAGTACTGACTGAAACATCTTTTTCGAGATCTAAGTTTTTACTGTTTGTGTTGTAATGAAACAGTTTGACTACGGACACCATGAAATACTGTCAAACTAATAAAAATAGTACAAAAATGAAATCTCTCCCTAAAATTCCAAAATGAAATTTCAGAATTCTTAAATGAAAACTTAGAATTCCAATCCAAAATTCCAAATCCAAATTCAAAGTCTGAAATTTTGAAAAGAACATTTGTTTTCATTCTGAATCACAACATTTTTGTTTTAATGTGAAAATTTCCTGCATATCAGAAATTCCTAATTTCTATATGCTCTTGGTGAAATGTTTGAGCCTTGCAGAGTTTTTGACAGATTTTTTACTCTCTTGACGACATTTCAACCTAGTGGAACACCAAAGAGTGAACTTTTACTTTTACATTTGAGCTGCTATGCCACCAATTCAATCTCACATTTCAGGACCATTTGTTACATTCTCCACAAACCCTCAAGTTGCACATAGAGCATAGGTAAAAAGTTCCAGAGGGGTAGCTGTGTTAATCTGTATACAGCAAAAACAATGAGAGTCCTGTAGCACTTTATAGACTAACAAATTTCTGCAGGCATAAACTTTCATGGGCTACAATTCACTTTGTCAGATGCAACTGGCCCTTGCTATCAAAGCCAGTTGATATTCTGGGGGAGAGGGAGGGACTTCAAGCAGCTGAAACCATCAGATGGCTGTCCCTCTCCTGGGATGAAGAGAACATACTGTGAATTATTAGGGAACTGTCTCTGCTACAGTAATTAAATAGTGTAAAAACCATATTCAACAACTATTATTTTATGTTCTTTTTAACTCTAATTCTTCCAGCCCACACATAAAAATTTGTCTATGCTCCTAACTTTTTCTGCTACACTAAAAAAAAAAAAAAAGAAAGAAAAGGACATTGATCCAAGCAAATCAGCTCCTTACACAGCTTCTGTCTGTTCATTTGTCATATTCAAAATCCTTTAATTTAAATCAGAGTTGAGAAGAAACATAGTCATTTGTTTTATTGCCCAAATTCCACTCATAAATTATGTTCCAAAGTCCGTAGGACTGTTAGCATTTACACTCTTGAGTCCATCTGTCATTGTTGTAATCTTTCAAAACTGTGCTCAGACATCACGCTTCCTTCCATTTCCTCTTCATCTGGTTCAGTGACCATCTTCCCTCAGTGCAACCAACTGCATTGCCAATAAGACACAGGTGTATGGCAGTTGAAAGAGGCAGAAATGAGAGTGAGTGGAAAGAGGACAGTTACGTATTCATAGTGTGTACATCCCAAACCACCTTGTCCATCTGTTATATTTTTCTTATTAGTAGCAGGTGAGCATCTAACCATGAAGGATTACAAGAGCAGAGAAGGAACCAGTACAAGAAGGTGATGGGATAAAGAGTGAAAAACAGAAGTAACTTTCTTTTTCCAGTCCTAAAATAATCATTTTGGTCATTTTCTCACATAAGGGCTCTTCTTTGAAATGACAAGGTCCATTGATTAGGCGTTAAACTATCTAGATAACGCTTCTCAACAGGTAGAATTGTATATACATCATCAGAATCAGGAAAACTTACAGTTGTGGATATAACTACTCTAAACTAACACAAGAAGTTTCTCTGTTTGATTTAGACAGTTTATAAGTGGGAGCTCAGTGAAGTGTTTATTTGACAACTTTGGAACAAGATCCTTTTGATATTTCATGGACCAAGTGGTTCAACAGTGCTAAGATAGGTTTCATACATGTGACTAAACACAGTAGGTGCCAGAAGTATTCTAGAACGTGTTATAATTTACGCCTCTTCAGCACTTCATGTTTTGTTTTTGTCTCTTTATCTTTGTAGCTCCAGAAATCAGATGCCTGATTAAATCAGTATGAAGGACAACTATATTAGAGTCTTGCATAATGTAACACAGAGATGATTCAAAGGAAGGGCACCCAATGTATTTAAACTATACTTTTTTAAGTTTGTAACAAAAATAAAAAAGGCAATGTGAAAGTTATACCTATGGACATGAAAGAAACTTGAAGGTCACAGTAAAGACAAGATGGTCTGATTTTCCATCATATTGCACCTTGTGTAGTCATTTGAACTAGTGCAAAATGAGTGTAAGACACTACCGAACCAGAAAGGCAGTGTGTTATACTCACTGTGCACTTGTGTAAATAACTAAACAAGGGGCAGGACAACAGAGATCCAGGCCTGAGAAAGATTCAAAGGAATCTGTCTGTCTCTCTCTCTCTTTTTTGGGGGGGGCCTGAGGAGGGGATTGGTAGTATTCTGATGTTCCTACGTAAAATAAGAATATGTTATTTCTAGTGAAGCCAACAGTCTAATCTAACTGTCTGGCCCAGGCCAAGATTTATAGAGACCTTGTGAGGTGATGTCACAGGCTGCGTTTGATTAGCTTGAAAGCGAAGAGTCAAAAAGAACTACAGATTTTGTCGGTGTCCTGAAGTCTCACTATTATATTCATTACGAGTGAGTCCTTTACCATCATTACAAGTCTCTTCTTTACTATGGGATAAACCAACAGATTATGGCACTGGTTAAACAGGGCATTTTGCTGTATGAAAGCTTGAGGTGAGGTCTCCAGCAGTAAAACATTAACTGGCAAACCACTAGTAATTATTGGTTAATTGCACAGCTACAATAAACCAGATATGGTTGCTTTTAGAAATGTCCCAAGAGGAAAAGAACAGGAGAGGGAATTAGTCTAACAGATGGTAGTTTATCAGTTGCTAACACTGGCAAAACTTTGCGAAAGGATTCCCTTAGGGTTCCCTGTTACAGTGTCAGGGATCTATGACTACGCTTGATAAGTTTATGGAGGGGATGGTCTGATGGGACAACCTAATTTAACAATGAACTGATCTTTGACTACTAGAGGTAAATATGCCAATGGCCTGGGATGTGCTGTTAGATGGGGTGGGTTCTGAGTAACTATGGAGAATTCTTTCTGGGTGTCTGGCTGGTAAGTCTTGTCCACATGGGTTTAGCTGATCACCATACTTGGGGTAAGGAAAGGAATTTTCCCCCTGGGCAAATTGGCAGAGGCCCTGGGGGCTTTTGGCCTTCATCTGCAGCTTGGGGCATGGGTCACTTGCTGGTGGATTCTCTGTACTTGAAGTTGTTAAACTATTATTTGAGGACTTCAATAACTCAGTCACATGTTAGGGGTCTATTACAGGAGTGGGTGGATGAGGTCTGGTGGCCTGCATTGTACAGAAGGTCTGAAAATGATCCCTTGTGAGCTTAAAGTCTATTAGTCTATAGGTGAATATCTTTCTGGGCGATGCAGAGTGAAGAAAAGTATTGTAGGATCTATCTCCACAGGTTCTGACTTGAGAGCCTTTTAATTTATATGCCACGTCTTTGGGACTGATAGGTGAAAATATGCTCCTGCATCAGTGGGCAGCATTCAGCATAAAGGCAAAGTGATGATCAGAGCTTCTCATTAATGGGTAAAGAACAGTTATTTAGTTAGTTTCATACAATTGCTAGGCACCAGCTGTTGGCTACAGAGGATGAAAGATGCCCATTTAGCAAAAAAATGCTTGTTGTAGCTACTGCTGGTTGGAAAATTTGTCTAGGAAATAATTTCTCCGGTTTTTCATCAGTTGTGGTTATAGAAAAGATAGCAATGTAGCAAGTGGAAGCTAAAACACAAGAAATTAAAGTGCTTTTGTTGTTGTAGTCTCTTGTGAAGAATAAATATAGGAGCTCCTATTTCCTAAGTCCTTTCCTGCATATATGACACTGGTTGAAAATTGGGGGGAAGGGGAATCATGAAAATTTCCACACACATTCATTTTTGTTTTTAAATTCAAAATTTGAAAATTGTTTAACCGGCTTGATAGCCGGTTAAAAATAAAGAAAACTATTTTGCGGAAATTTCATCAATTTTTTAATTTTTTTATTCAAATTGAAATTTCATCAAAACTTTTAAAATTTCAACCAGCTATATTCCTATATAAGATTAATATCATTGGTGGTGGGAGCAGTGTCCTTTCAGCAAACACAATTGTGCAAGCCTTGGTTACCTCCCAGTTTGACCAAGCCCTACTATTATTTTGAAATTCATACCAAATAATTAGTGCTTCAGGATCTTAATGGAGTATTTGATCGATTATTTATTTTTATAGTATGCTATGATCTTTAAAGGAAAGGAAGACAGTCAAGGAAAATAATATAGGTCCTGATCCCGCAAGGACCTCCAGGCAGTTAGACCCCTATGTCTTTTATGTGAATTAGACCTCTACTGATAAGACCAATCTCCTCCACATACCTCGACCAAAATAACACTGCCTAGTTAAAAAAGGCACTAAAGAAGGAATGATTCAGGGCCAGATTACGATATTGTAGTCTACGAGCAGTCCCAATGAAGTCAATGGGAGATCTCCTGGGGAGGAATACTATTCAGTGTGAGTAAGGAAATCACAATCTGGCCCTCTATTATTCCAGCTGGGTGAGCCACCATTGGAGGAGCTGGATTATTAGAGCCACTCACCACGTACTAGTAATGTAATTGAGGATTAACTGGGATTTCGGGGAAATACATTGTTCTCACATTGAGTAGGGACGTCATGATTACTCCGGGAACTTTAAATGAGAGACTGGAACTTGCCATTCTTTAGAAGGTATGCATCAACAGTGACTCTCCCTTGCCTTGGATAACTGATCTAGAACAGGCCGAAAGGTCTCTCTCCATCTTGAGTGACTAAGGAAGTGATGAGCCAGCTACACACATTCTAGATAAAGGCAAGGCTTACCCTGGTGGTTGGAAGTGTTAACAATATAATTTGGGGGTGACCGTCCACAGCTAACCATAAGAATGTATGAGTGAAATGCCGGTCACAATTTCCGCTAGCATTCAAGTTTCTATTTCCTGCCTGTGACCCGTCCGTGCCCAGGGTAGCCGACTGATAATGCCAGGGTCAGGGCAGGCTGCAAAAGGAGAGCAAATTCTCCCAGCACTGGTGGGTGACACTGCAGTCAGACTTCCCAACCAGCCACAAACAGTGCTTCTGATTCCCCCACACTGGTTATCAAGAAGCCACTGTGCAAACACACACAGCCCCCTTTACTGCATTTCAGTCTCTGGCTCCCAAACTGACACTAGGTCCAGTAAAGAGACCAGTTGTTTAAACTCTATGCTCTTTACTAAAAGATTCCCTCTGATCCCAAAGGACCAGCCACAGTACCAGTTCACTATAAGTTTGGATCTTACCCAAAATACCACGCTGCCAGCCAATCCTTTAGTAACTAAAACTAAAGGTTTATTAATAAAAGAAAAACAAACAATAAGAGAAGTGTTAAAGGCTTAAAGCAATTAGATATACACAAATGATTTGAAAGTCCATACAGAACAGGTTTCTAGAACAATTGTGGAGTTGCAGGCTTGTATAGTCCCTCTGATGTACATCCAGTAACTGGATGGGTCTAAGTCCTTCAGTTCAGTTGCAAAGTGTGTTGATCCAGAGGTGTGTCCGCCGCTGGACAGGAACAAGGAACAAGACAAAGAGAAAATGGTTTCTGTGGTTTGATCTTATATACCCTCTGTTACTGGCCATGTGGCTTGTGGAATTTTACAGGAACCAAAATGGAGTCCATAGTCATATGGGCCAATCCTGGTAACTCTTCAGGTATGCCTTTAGTTTCTTCCTAGGCCTTTGGCTTCTGTAAAGGTCTTGATGGGCCATTAAGCAGGCTATTGTCCTGCGGCCTCTCTGTCTGGGGTGTGTCTTCTACAGCACATTTTGAAATGCAGGTATATCAAAGATCTCCATAACTTTCCTCACACATATTACACAGGAACACAAATATTATTACCTTATTCAGCATATCATAACCTTTCTAACAGTACCTGACATGGCATGTTTTACATGAATCATTATGATTTTGACATATTAATGTCAAATAACACAAATGCCCCCCCCTCCTAATCCAGTCTGCATGACACTGCCACTCTGAGAAACAAGCGTCACTCAGTCTGTGCCTGCAGAACAATTTCTTTGTGCTAACGGGCAAGTCATTTGGCTTGTCCAGATAAAACCTTTTTAGTCCTGTACAAAGCCATTCATAAGCACCAATCATATTTATTTAGTAAATCCAAACCTATTTTGACTTTTTTACAATAGTACCTGAAACAGAAGCTACCCCACACTTTGAAAATGTTCTGTACAGAGTTAGGAGAGTTAAAATAAAATAAATTATATAACAATACAATTGGAAACAATAGTTGATCCTAGGAGTTTCACAGCAGCAGCAGATTAGGAGCCTGTTTTAATGCACCACCATAAAGTAGAGCAGAAAGTGGAATTATTAACACTCTGTGCAATTCAAGGAACATTATATTGGACTGCAACCAGGCATCTGAGAAAATATATTCTAAATGACTTAAGTGAGACTTTTAGGGAAACTGCATGAGTTGGGAGAAAAATGACAAAAACAAAATTGACATTGACATTAGGTAGAAAGTGTTCTTGGGTGCTAGAAAGGAAGATTTGAAAAACTTGAAGCTACAGAGGGGCTGCATCTTATCTAAATTCATTCTGGGTTCTATTTGCTTTCAGTGTTCTCCGTCTTACACAAGAGATCAGCTTCTGCAGGGACAGCTGGGACAGAGATGGCTTGTTGTCAAGTCTCAGATGTCAATGACTAATGCTGATTTACATGCAGATTGCCTCTGCTTTATTTTATATATTTATTTCTCTGAAATGCTCTCATTTGCTTCTAAGGAACAAATCAATCAGGGAGCAATAAAGAAGATGTTAGCTTATAGCCAGCTCTAAAAAGATGAGAATTAGCACTTATAGCAAATATATGAACACGGGTTGTATTTCATTCAGGTGTTTGCTAGATGTCAGTCCATTTGTAGAGAACGTATGGCATGGCAGAGGCAGAACTGCAGTTGAGCCAGGATTCCATCTTTGGGGTCTGTTCTTTGACTTAAACGTTTCAAAGTGAAACAGTCTGAACTTCTGCAATTGCTTTGCCACCCATATGAAGAATATGGCAAACCACCAGCTCTGTTCCCTGTTCACCGTAAAAGGTGAGAGCCTACAGACCTTACCGTATGTGTTTATGAGCACAAAAATAGAACTATCTCCTCTTTGTATTTGAAGCCACATCTGTGTATTTTAGTGACAAAGGTAACCTTTCACTACTTATTATTCTTTTAGGATTAACACTCATCTTGTCTCATTGCTTCCTTGTGCTCTTTTGTCTGACTGTTTCCACCTGTTCTCTTTTGTCTTATACCTGAATGTTTATAACTGAATGTTATTGCTATTTAAACTGGGTTGTAGTTCTGTTTTACTCTATTTAAGGAGCGACGGTCACAGGAAGCTATTTTTCAGGTTGATGGTGACCATGAAAATCACTTTATAATGGTAGTGAAAATCTCTTACTATTAAAGATGTATGTTGAACCATCAAGGAGATGAAAACTTACTAGTAGTGCCGATTTAATGCATTTGAGAGTAAATAAACATTACTGATGGTATACATCTCTTCAGAATTTAAATTATCATAGAATTTTCTTCATTAAAGTCAAATACCTAATTACCAATTACTCTGTTAAACCATGTTTTGGTAGCAGCAGAAATGCAACAACTAATTTATGTAGCTTTTCAAATCTTTGTGTGTCTATTACTTCCACCATTCAGTGGCTCTTCAGAAGTATAACTACTATTATTGACAGGATCCCAGATGCTAACTAGAATTTAATTTAGTTAAATGGTTTATACTACAGATTGACTTTCTCTATGGAGGTGCATAAACAGAAGCAGAAAAAACTGTTATTAACCACTTAAACTCTATTTTACATATTTCCAAGGACGTCCCCAACCCTCTTTCTTTGCCTCAGTATAGATTTTTAAAGTTTTCTAGGCATTTTTACACAATTTAAAAGGCTCTTTTAGGCCAGGAAGAAATAAACCCACGTCCTATGGTGGAAGGATATTTCTGGGCTACTGAGTTGATTTCAAATAGCTCCAGTTGTAAATGTCCAGTGGTTTATAAGCCACTGCATCTGGCTGTACTTATCTTTTTCGCAGATTACACTAAAATAAATCCTTAGGGCTAAACCCTCTAATTGACTAAAACACGTGCACATAAAAATACAGCTGTTTCAGGAGACGCTTTCACTCAACAGAATTGGAATTCATTTTGGTGGTTATAAAAGCTCTCAAAATCTGAAAAAATCCACCCTAAAACAACAACCCTAAAGTGTTAGTTTATTGAGCTCAGCATAAATGTGTTATTCTTTAGCCATGCATCAGTTGTTCAGGTTAGAGGTGATAAATTTTTTCTGTGCCCATTGGCTCCAATTCTATCGCAGCATGATTCCCACATAGCAAAACACTTTTATCATGAAAATGTGGCATGTCTTGTGATTAAAGCACAGATTCAGTTTTAAAAGTACTGTATATCTCAGAGTCTTTGGTATTCTACATAGCTCACTCACATATTCAGATGACATATTGTCATCTAAAGACTCAATGGAGATTTTCATAAGCACCTAAGGGATTTAGGAGCACAAGTCCTATTAAAAGTCAGCCGCTGGCATAATTTCACTGACTACAATGGAATTTCAGTGATTTAGACCACTTGAGGATCTGGCCTATTTATTTTGTTACAAAGCCCCACCTAAAAAATGGTGGGGAGGAGTGCCATTTACTTCCTATTCTCCCAAAAGTAGAAAGTTTAAGTCCTGAATAAAAAACAAAGGGACAGGAATGTAAGCAGCTTACTGGAGTTTTAACTCCAGTAAGAATAAACTCTCATGAGAATTAAGAAGCATCACAAAGCTCATCACTTTCTGCTCTAAGAGCAAGGCTTTTTTTTTCTTTGACCTTGCTTTCTTTCACACAAACACATAACATGTTTTTAAAATTGCAAAACAAAACACTCAATTGCATGCATGCCCTCCTCCCCACCCTCCGAGAAGAGGAACAGAGAACAAAAACATGAGAGGTATAAGTCATGTCACTTAATGCATTGCTAGAAGGTGCACAGATACACCGGTGATGAGCATGGAATGAGAACCTATACAGACTAGAACAGAATGAGTGTAAACTGAAACTAGATGCATTTCGATTAGAAAAAAGGCACCAATTCAGAAATCAGGGTAATTAGCCAGTTGTCATTCAAACCTAGGGATGTGATGGATTCTCCATCACTGGAAGTCTTTAAATCAAGACTGGAGATCTTTCTAAAAAAGTATGCTGTAGCTAAAGCGGAAATTATGGCCTTGATGCAAGAATTAATTAGCAGAATTCTCTAGCCTGTGCCATGGAGGAGGTCAGACTGGATGATCATATTGGTCCCTTCTGGCTTAAACAATATTCATCGTGCACCACTAGCGGTTGGTATTTGTTTGTTGTTAATTCTAGAATTTGTATCTGCAGTTAGCATAAGAAAACACAAAGTATTGCTTTAAAAAATGGTTAATGAAAGGTATTCCACACTGGCTTGTTGTGTCACTTGGTACTTCTGGGAATGTTTAATGCATAAAGTAACATTCCTATTAAAGTTCCATGTGGATCTGCATACTTTTAATACTGGGAGCACAGTGTAAGAATTTTGGTGCCTTCACATGATGTCGAAATCCCGTATTTGGGCTTCCCAATTGGCATTAAATGTGAATAGCTGGGCACCTATGTACACGCTCTTTGAAAAACAAAACAATGGGAGATTCAGACACCATTTTTTGACATGTTTTCAATGTGGGCCCTGGATTTTACAGCTTTGCATGTGGCAGTCTCCAGAGGCACTTTGTCTACAGAGCAAGCAGGCCTCTTCTGAAGGGAAGGGGGTGAGCATGCTTAAAATTTACTACCTAGACTTCTTTTTGGAGGCATAATGTGGGCATTCCCTGTAGCTCACAGGTGATGTAGAAGTGTGTGTCTGTGTTGCAGGGGGGATGATGACCCAACTTTACCTCCTTCCTCCTCTCTGGCATCATAACAGTCCCCTTTGCTATCAGGAACTCAAAGGTCCGTTCCACAGCTACATAAGGGAGTGGGTGAGGTCTTTGCAAACTATTTCCCTTGTTGCAAATGAGCACAGAGCCGGCCACAATATAAATAAAAGGAAATAGAGAATAGAGTGCTATAAACTTTAATTCACAAACTGTCAACTTCATTCTCCAATCGGTTTTAGCTAGTGTACTAGGGTGTTGCGCTGATCTCCCTTATGCTGATATAAATCAGGATTAAATCCCATTGAATTTATTGTTTTTGCTAGGCTTCTAAATTATTCAAATCTAAATAAGATTCATTTTTGTCATTCTCCTCTTGTCAAGGGGTAATTTTTTTTTAAATGCCCAAGTGACTTAAGAAGCCAAATCCTATTTTCAAAAGTGACTTGGGCATTTGGATATCTAATAAGGCCAGGTCGTCAAAGGTATTATAATCAGTGCAGGTTAGGTGTCTAAATACCTTTCAGTATCTATGCCTTAGTAGCCATCTAAAAGCCCAAGTCACTTTTGACAATAAGACTTAGGCACTTCTGGAAATTCTACCCATCATTTTATCATGACACCGTAATGCCCTGATTCAGCAAAGCACTAAAGCACATGCTTAAATCCCAATAGGATCTAAGTACTCCTTAAGTGCTTTGCTGAATCAGGACTTAAAAGTGCAATCCTTTTGGCTTTGTTTTATATTTGTGTGCAAACTCTTGTACATTTTGTTATTTGCCAGTAATTTCACCACTATTTATTCTGGTCAGTTTGGTATGCTTTAAATTACGTTCTTTAGAGTGTTGGTCCAAATTACGTTCTCTACGTCAGAAATATTTGACAAAGCTATGAAAGTAAAAAGAGCGTGAATCTAATCATTTTCAAAAGAAAATAGATAGCAACTGTAACTTTGCTGGCAGAAGGTGGTGCTGTTACCTGATATTGTAACTGATAATTAACTCTTCTGCCAATGAATTTCTTTTTTGAGCTGAAGAGAGATATTTTGTCTTTTCAGGAGCATGGTACAGCATTAATACAGGTAGAAACATTTCCCAGTCTTGCATTTTGAGATATAATAAAATATAATTAGAAAGCATATTACCATGCAAAAATTTCTTCCATTAAAATAAAATGCAAAGATAAAATTGCTCTTTAGAGACAGAAATTGAACTTGATCATGCTCCTCAGCTAGAGGGTCTGATTTCACAAGATACAGGGTTATGTGTTCATGCATACAAAAGAGATCTGCCTGAAGAATCTGTGAAAGGGAGTAGAAGATAACAAGTGAAGAAGTCCTAAGAGAGAAACTTCAACAATCTGACAGAGAGGATCTGATTATGTTTCAACTGAATATATCAAGTTCATTTCTATCCCAAACTGTTGTACGCTGTTAAAGGGTTGCCATGATCAGTGTTATGTCTGAAGTGATTTAGGTCACTTTTGGATCTTTAGTATTGTCAATCCCCTACTGTTAAAAATCATGAGATTAGTTTAACTATAATACATTTTGGGTTCTTTCAATTTGCCTTCTGGTTTCTGAGGCTTTAGGATGCACACGTTTTCTAAGTTTTCTGTACAATCATGAGAGATAGAAACATGTTTTTTTTTTAAAATGAGGGTTGAGATCATCACCTCATTACAGGCCTCCAGGAGCTAGGCCTTTAAGAAAAAAACCAAATATCACAAGATTCACGATAAAATCAAGAGAGTTGGTGGTACTGACCCTTGGGATTATTATTATATTGCTATTTTATAAACTGTCTTGGCAGTTTCAATGTATGAAAAAGTGAAAATCAGATATTTTTCCCATTTCCAGAGCAGATTGTTCTAGATTGTTTCCAATGCTCTGAAATATCTAGATTTATTTTTTTCAGTTTCTGATCAGGACAAGAACCAGACTTTCTGAAATACTCTCAAGAAAGACTCCTCTCACAATACAGTATTTCCACTGGTGTCTGGGAGTAGAAATCTTACCAAATAAATCTCTGCTCAGGCATGTTTTAATCCATTTTTCTGATTCAAAGATTTGGAAAATGTGGATGCGCACCCACATTTTTGAATGCTCTTCTGAACTGAACCCATACTTCAAAGCTCTTGAGGATTGTTCATTGCTCCTCCTTCAGTAAATATTCTTTAAATATGAGCCCCCTCTAAAGGAAAAAATCTCATATATGGTAGGGGATAAATAAATCAGAAAAGAAAAATTCCTAAATGGTTCACCAACAATGATATATGCCAGGCTGAATCATCAAGAACAGCACTGTTAACGCTGGACAGCACTACAGACAAACATTTATGCAGGGCACATTGCTCCTGAGAAATACTAATAATTCTTCACGAAGCCACTGTTGTAGAGTGATGCTTACCCTAAATAAGTGTTGACTCTGGCAGCAGCATTTCAGTCCTGATAAAAACCCTTCAGATTGAGTTCCTGGATTATGCAGAATGCAGTGACCCGTTGGCATGTGCTACGTGTCGTTAGGGCTAGATTTTCAAAGGGAGGCAAGTGCAATGGTGAGCATATCATTGTATTTGCCCAGCATGTGCACACAAATTCCAAAGGTGTGTGTCTATGCATAGAGCTGACGTCTGCCTAACTTTGAAAATTGTGCTGCTAGAGATAAAAGGCTTTCTGCAGTCCCTTTGGAGGGCAAAGACAAAACTGCCGAGATGCTATTAAGGCTAAGATTGAGCGAGAGTTAAAGTATTCTGAAGGCTCTTACAGGATCTTCAGACCTACAGGTAAAGGCTTCTTTATTTCAGCTGGATTTCACACTTGAAACTTGGTGCACGAATTCGGACACTCAGGAGCAATGAAGAGTTGAATTACATTTTACACATTTTATACTTGAAAAATGAGTGTTAGCAGCGAGTGAAGTGGACTGACATTTAAGGCATGTCTACGCTGCACTGAAAAGCCCTCGGCTGGCCTGGGTCAGCAGATGTGGACTCTGGTTGCAGGGCTATAAAATTGCACTGTAGACTTTCAGGCTTGGGTTGGAGTCCAGGCTTTGGGACCTTTCAGACCCCAAGCTCCAGTCCATGCCCAGACATCTACATTGAAATTGTATTGCGCTGCAGGCCAAGCCCATGCCAGCTGACATGGGCCAGCCATGTGTGTTCTACTGTAGACATACCCTTTGTGTCTGCCCCACTCCCAAATTTTTCTACTCCATACACAGCCAGAGAAGCAGAGTGAAATCAACAAGATCATTGAAATGTTGTTTGATCAGAAGAGCAGAGCAATGTGGGGTGGATGAGAAGAAACGGAAGATCAACAAGGGTAAAATGGACCCTGGACCCACACTGGACCCTCTCTTTAACCCAGTCAGCCATGCTTCCACCCTTTCTATCATCAAATCCTTCCTTAAAGCTCATTTTATCCAAAAGCTTTAGAGTGGCTGATTCAAAGTTCATTGAAATCAATGGGAGTCTCAAGATTTCTCAATTTGGCACCCCAAAGCCGTGGCCCAGTTGACTATTTCTGGGATATTTACTATTAAAAGATAGTGGTTCTCTCAGGGACTGACATTAACAAAGGGAAACAAGTTTATACAACATTGAGTTACAAGCTATCATCAAGTGACGCAGCAAGCAGAGCGAGACCTTCAGCATTAGCTGCTTGCCTTTGATTGTAAGATGTGGAATTTAGTATCACTTCATTCAGTTTAACTGAAATAGCTTTTTGCTGACAAAAATAATTTCCAAAATGTTTCAGAAATTGCACAGTGTGAGAAATAAATTGTTATCGTTCATCTGGTCACCATGACATGGGTGAAAAATCTAAGTCCTTTCATATACAAAAGTCTAGTGGTTTTTTTGTGTGTCTGCTGTTGGTTTTGGAAACATGAGACCCAAGTACAGCTGTACTGTAGGCAATAATGACTTTAATAGTAATGCACAATGATTAAACTGGAATAAACCTTTTCTGGGCAGGCCCTCTCACATAAGGAGAAAGTAAGTGGGAACTCAAGCTCTCTGGGTCTGATTCAAAGCCCACTGAAATCAATGAAAAGACTTTCATGAACCCCAATGGGAACTGGATGAAGCCTTCTGATTGTAAACAACATAGTATGAGTTTGTGCGGCATTAACAGAGAGATGTGAAAGAATTTATTCACACATGGCAGGGCTATAATCCAGAAAGAGGCTGATAAAAGAGTCAGCCAAATTCAGTCCTCTCTTACACCCACCCAGCCTGGTTGCTGGGTATGATTTGGCCCAGCGAACGTGGAAACATAAAAGAGAAGAGCAACACCATTTATATTTTATCCAATGGCACTGCTGATCTTATTTGAGGTTATTTTGTGAACTGGCACTGCTTTGTAGACTGATTCTCTGAGGGCTTCCCTGCCAGTGATATCTGATACTTGATTCTGGTCTTCTTGTTTCCACTGCAGGGAATGTCAGTGATTAGCAGAACAGGCTTCCAGCCATCCTCTAATTCTGTTGCACAGTGCAGTCTGGGCTAGCCATGGTTCTTATCCACTGATGCTTTGTGACTTCCAATATTTCTCCAGACAAATGGGTGATTTTATTATTTTTCTCCATCAGAGCATCACCGTAGTTGAGGCTCATAAAAAAATATGCGAACACTGGGCTCCAATCCAGTTCTTTCAAAATCAACAATCGCAGGATCAGACACAGTGACTAAAATCTACTCGGTTAAGCTGTGTGCATCTTGTGGAAGCCAGTTAGATATACACATATCAGATCTCATATTCTTTGTTTTCACTTAACATCCGAGTAGCAAAAAGCAAACAAACCTTTTCCACATTTATTTCTATTTGCTAATTAGCCATGAAAATGCAATTAGCACCAGTTGACACAATTCTTTGAAAAGGCTTTTTATTTTGGAAAGAAGAAGAAAAAAGTCTCTTATCTGGACGTTATTTTAAAAAAAAAAATCTTCTGAAATATTGTATCTGATGGATCACATTAGACACATCAGAGTGGGTTGCATCAGCAATGTTGCATTACATCACATCACAACAGTAATGCACTGTGACAGAATTGCAATGCAATGTGTCAGCTGGAAAATGGGAAAAGACATGATTTCCTGAATAAAATGCTCTTAAAGCTTTCTGGCATTCTGCCTCCTCCAAGTGGAGGATGGGCTGTTATGTTTTGGGGTTTATTTTTTTAACGGTTTGATTATCTACAGTAGCATTCTAAGCATCTGTTTATTTCCTGAAACTTCATGGATAATTAACAAGCCCAGAAAGAAATATATATATATTTGCTATCCATGTATCCATAGCCAGATTATATTAGATCTCTTCTATAAAGTGAGAAAACAAAGGCACAGAGGGAGGGAAGTGAAAGCTCCAAGAGCATAAGCAAATGTGTCATCAGGTTTTGAACAGGTTTTGTCATTATTGATAGCTGTTTTGGACACTAGCTCTTAGCATTAAGGAGCCACATATTCCTATGCACATGTTCCTTATGTGATCAATCCCGTTGGCTTCAATGGCGTTACTGGGATGAGTAATCGCCAGTCATATGAATAAGGATCATGACCTATCACTACGGACAGCCGAAGATTAATAGATAGATGCTGTGAAATCCCATATACCATATTGATCAGAACAAATTTAAGACGACATTGAACCTTAGCGGGCCAAATTTTATTCTCATTTATATCAGACCGGTGATGTTGGCAGACCAGATGCGTGCTCATGATGACGCCCCAAGCCAATTCACTTGTGTATTATGGTGGATTAAAGTGATCGGTAAACGTATTCGCATGTATTTGGTGTTGAAACTTCATGAAAACTAATGGGATGTTATTTGCATTGTTTTCACTTAGCTGTATCCTCTCATGATGCAGTAGCACATATTTACATGGTATATACCCCCGTAACTAAATAGCCCATCATATGAGAAAGAAGCCTTGTGGAATGCAAATGAAGACCGCTATCAGAAAGGGGCTCATTTCAAAGCACATGGTCATTGTGTGTTACGATTGGCGGTCCAAGACTCAAAATGCAGTCTTTACTTTCTATCATCAAAGCTGTGAGACTGTCAGCTTGTTTTCTGTGAGAAGCTATAAGGAATTCACATTTGTTACTGGCTCGGTCACCTCTAATTATAGAACACACCGCCAGCTTGGGGTGTCTACCCTGTTTTCTGACAGTCTGCCCTGAGGTAGGCACTCACAGCTGTGAGCCACTCCAGACAGCGTGACGCGGCCCTAGGTATTTTTTTTAAATAATTTTTACAGTTACAGAACCTTGTGCTGATTCAAGGCCATCTTTGAAAGTGAGCAGTGTGCAGTAGCCCTTGCAATATCCAGTTTTTGTCTCAAATATGTTCGTGGATGTGGTGAATCTGTATGGGGCAGCATTTACACAAGTGTACACTGGTTTAACCCCGCTAGGCAGGGGCAGGATTTGGTAGCTCAGGGAAGGGAAGGGGGAAGTGGAGCTATTCACCTCTAGGTCACTATGGTGAGTTGGTATTCCCCAAAAGCAATGCCCATTTGCTAACCTTTCTGAAATATAGTATATTTCTGGAGCCAGCAGAGATGGAGCTAGACACAGAGAGGCAAAGGGAACTGACGGACACATGCAGCTGTCAGCTGCGATGCTATATTATATTATATATAATATATTATTCTGGCTGCAAAACCAAAACTAACAGGAAAGTGAGGCTTTGCACTGGGGAAGCAGGGAGAGCCTAGAGCCCCCTGAGCATTTAAGAGGATGGGACAGCTCAAAATGAGTGGTTGGTCTCAGTCCAATTCCTAGCAGACAGGCAACAATTGGTGCTCTTGCTGGCCGTCTGAGCAGAGAAGAGGAGGACTGAATGGACACAGCCGACACTGAACTTCCATCCCGCTATAGGGGCAGGGAATGAAGAAGACAATAGAGATCCAAATGAAGACTACAAAATTAAAAACCATTGTCCTCAAACAGTGTGAAAGAACAGGTTCTCTTATATAGAGGTTTGGATTTGTTTAGGAAAAGAAATGATACAATATCGTATATCTTTGGGGAAATGCACATTCATATATTTTCCTGCATATCTCTTTACACCAATGCTTACATTTTGGAGATAAATTACATCATCAGATCTAAATTACTTTCTTCACTAGCTGTTGATTCTTTTTCCCTTACTACTGTTTTATTTCTCCTCTTCCTTGTAGGTTACTGAATGTCATCTGAGGCAAATGTTCCTTTTAGGCACAAATTATGCTTCAGTAGAGCACCAAAATCAATAGACAGAGCATTGCCAGAGAGGGCAGGAGCTTCTTCCCAGCAGGAGATAAGAATCAGCACTTCTCCAGCATTAGTAAAAATCACTCGTGGTTTTAATTTATCCATTATTTGTAAGGGAAAGAAATTAAGCTACTTGGTAGCATTTGCAAAATGAGCTGATGGACTAAGCCTGGTTCATGGTAGACAGATGTCCACATCATAAATATAAAATCACTCATAACAAGCAATAATGCATCTTGGTTTTCAGATTCAGTAGAAATCGAGAACTGAATACACAGAAGGTAAAATTTTTCAAAGGCAGCTGAATTCCTTAGGAGCCAAATGCTCATTTTCAAAAGTGATTTGGCCACTTCAGGCCAGATTTACAAAGGTATGTAGGTGCCGAAAGATGCAGATAAGCACCTAGCATGGGATTGACAAAGGGGATTTGGGCCCAGCTTCTCAAAGGTATTTATGCTTCTAACTCCCATTGATCCTTTGTGAATCTGGGAATGTGGAACACTTTACAGATGACATCTGACTTCAGCTGACCCTATGACCTTCACGTTTAAATGCCAGTCCTACCTTCTTTGATAATGCCTTGAGCTAGTAATGGTATCTGCGTAGGACCAACCTATAACTGGGATGCTGGGGAAGGGAAGGAGCGGAAGGCAAGAAGGAGAAAAAAAAATCCACACCTGCACGTTAGGAATTAGGGAGATTGTGAAAATAGTGACATTTAGGGCACTCTACATACTCTTTTTAATTGCTGCATGGTGCTTAGACATCATGGTGATAGGCAACTTAGAAAAATCCCAGGTAAACAGCTCTGAGAAACCCATATATCATCAGTGACTTAAGCTGCCACGTTGGGTGGATACAGACTTATACAGAAGATAGAGAGCTGTGGCAAAAGCCTGTAGAAATGGATAATTCTAATTAATAAAACCATTCCTGGTCTTATCTTTAAGCCAAACATTAACCTTGCTTAATATTTACAAGAGAATGTTAACTGACAGTTACCCTTTTTGCAGCATTCAAATCTCCTAGTCTAACCCTTTTCTTTAAACCTATTATTAATTTTGTCTTTTATGTCCATACCTGATACAGTTGTGTAATTAACTGCTTTACTTAACATGCAAGTTATAAGTGGGTGCTCTGATACCACTGACAATAAGAATTTGGGGTTAAACTACTTCTCATTACAGACTGATCTTTAAACAGTCTGGTTAGTAGGAATGGTAGCAGACGTGTATTATTGTTGAATTCATTTTAAGATGGTGATAAGAGGTATTTCATGTTGGAGATTTCAAAAGAGCAGGAAGGCAACTGTGCAAATCACAGTTTTTCCCACCAAGGTTTTTAATCATGCTTCATTCTGTCATTAAAAAAAAACCCTTTTATCAAACACTCTTGCCAATGAAAAGCTCTGCTTTCCTTGTCTACTATACCCATGCAGGGGTGTCATTTCTTTAGAAAGTTTGTGAAGTTGAGCAGTTCAAGTTCTTCTGCATAAAATGATGAGGGGGGGCGCTTTCCTCTGTGCACAAAGAGTAGGGCATTTGAATTCATGTAGTCCCACCTGTCTGTCCTTTTTTCCCGAGCCACTCAGTCCTGGTAGTTTCGGCTGCCTGCCCAATCCAGCAAGAGACGACTTGAAAGCCTTATGCCCCGTAGCAAGGTTTATAGAGAAGATGTGATCCATTGGCTTGGTAGTGGGAAAAGGGAGTAAGTTAGAGGCAGATGGGGATTCCATCTCTGGCCAGGCTTTTATACCATAGATGCCATTAGTGCATCTAAGGTCAGTATGAGCAAGCCCATAGAAAGTCCTGATAACCAGGAAGATGGCAATTTGGTACTGTATTACAGAGACAGCCAGACAAGAGAGGGTGGATTGTCATGTGATTCAACTACTTGAAGCAAAAGTGTATTGTATTCAAAACAATAATATAGCATGGTCATAAGAGGGGGAAAAGTAGTTGTCAAGATGGACAATGAATAATGGATGAATAAGGATGTCCACTGGAAAATGTGGGGCAAAGGTAATGATGACTTCTGGTCAAATTTCAGAGGCTGTGATAAACAGGTATGCAGAGATGGAATTGTGGAACTTGAAAAGTTTGACAGTGGGGATAAATGCAAGATATCTGGCCCCCAGGAACAAAGTTGGGGCCTGAATGAAAATGTGTGACAGAAAATTCAAGGACATGGGATTAAAAAAAAAACCTTCTTTTTTTTGTCTCCTGAGAAGGAAGAAATTATTCTTTCAAACATTCAGCGGTAGGAATTCATGATTTTTACAAGAGTTCAAAGAATAAAGGCAAATAGAATTGTTACACAGGAATCAGAGACTAAGAAAAGAGAGATGTAGGGTTAGGTGTCATCTGCATAGAGGAAGCATTAAACCTAGCAGTGATAAATCCACAAGGAGAAGGCAGCTGAAGAGATAAAGGTAAGATGTAAAGATTCTGCCAGAAGTGACAATATTAAAGCAAAACATACCGCACAACAGTGGCTAGACAGCACCATCCCCATTGCCTTTCTTCACTGCACTGCTAGGGATTCGCATTGCTCACTAGCTGCAGTGGTGTTAGAAAGTTCCATGGTGCTGCTGTCAGGGAAGACTGGGCGCAGATTTCTTTTCAGTACATGGCAGGAAGCTATGTGAGTCACTCTACCTCCACTTACTGCAAAAGCTGTAGAAGTTCCTGGAAACATCGCCCTGGGGTTGTTGGACGGAATACTTCTCTGTGAATATTTTCTTCTCCGTGCTCCCAAATAAAGAGAGCTCATTTCTGTGTGTTATGTTCCTGTTAGGAAGTGCATTTGCTCACAGAACATAACAGACTGTGGTCTGGTAAAGGCGTTTGCATCACTCTGTACTTCTCCCTCGATTACTTTCCATTTCATACGTGCTTAGCACCCTTTTGATCTCTCTCCTGTAGTTACTAGCACTGTACATTGCAACTATTAGTCACAACCATTAGGTGCTAGACTTTCAACACCCCATCATTACCAGTTCCCAGTACTATGTGGTTTAATAATAACCAGTCTGTGGCACACTGTAACTTCTCTCTCTTACACTGTAACCACCCAGAAAAACTGCCTTGGTAATAAGCTTCTAATGCAACCTACATCAGCGTCCTAACTGCTCACACCCACTCAGTGAAATGTGATCTCTCCAGCGTAGAGTCCATAATAATGATTGCTCTGAAAATGTCAAGCAGCATGTCAGAAGGGACCTTTCATACCGAAGAGCCTCAGCAATGGCCACATTCTTGTGCACTGTCACATTTGTCTCGTTGCGCAATGAAAACAGCACGAAGACTGCCAGCACCATTCTCGTTGCGCTATGCAGTGTCCCTGGGGGGTTACTTCTCTCTCAGCACCAACAAGTGTTAATGCGTACGCCCAGCCTATGGAGTCAGTCACTGCACTGTTAAACCACAAGGCCTCACTGGACAACCTCCCACCCAACTACAAAACAAGGGCAAGCAACGAAAAGAATTAAAGAATTTGCAGCAGTTGGTGCCATCAACAGCTACTTGCAGTTCAAGGAGTCTTTGTGGATGAGCTGTAAAGAAGCCAAAAAGTGGATTCAAAGCGTACTAGCTACAGTGTGTCTTTGTGGCCCCAGTGTAAGTAATGATCCTGAGTCAAGCATACCATTCATTCTGGATAAGCTTTATTCTTACCATCTTCGTTAGTGGATATGGCCAGATCTTCCTTTGTCGCCACGAAACAGTGACAGAGTAGCCCGTCCAAACAAAAGTAAACTCTAGTTGCTGAGTGAACAAAAAGTAAGTCAGCGAACACATAGTCAGACATCTGTATGCCAGAGAGGCACACCTGAAAACATGGTGTTGCTGGCTGTTTGGGCATCCTACATGTCAGAATAGGGAAGGCAATCTGAGAACATCCACAGCGAATGCTCTGAGAACATTGTTTGCCTCCTCACTATTTCCCACAAACTTGTCTCTTTCTTTCCTGTGCTATATTCTGAGGCAGTGATACAGAATGCTAATAGGAGGTGACTTTCTGTAAACCTAGGCAATTTGGTAGGTCCGGTTACCTGATTAGCCAATGGATTTTTATATACCAGCCCCAAGCACCAGTCAGAGCAGTCATTTAAAAGCTCAACCATCTCTCATCTTACTGCCTTTTAATTTGCCTAATTAGGCACAAATTACTGTACTTTATATTCTTCAGTGAAAATACATGAAAAGTTGGAGAATTATGGAAATCCAGTAATTCATGTCATGTCTCATTCAGAGTTACAGCTCTTTAGAATCAGTTCAAACACCCATGATTCATACCACCTTAAAGCCCTGACTACGGAATTAATAACTGGAGGCTTTGAATATTCATTGTGTCGAGTCCCTGACTGAGCTAAACAAAAAAACTGGTGTTTAAAAAAAAAATCTGTTACGTCTGACTTCATATGCTCAGTACAGGGTTCCAGTAGGTTGAGAAGATCCACTGGTTTCCATGCCACAGAAGAAAATGGAGGCCGCTGGAAGGTATTGCTCAGCTCTGGTACATGCCAACAAAAGACTGGGATGAGGGTGGGAACAAGAATGTGAAGTTTCAAGAGCACATGTGACACACAGTCAAGATCAGCTTCTCTGTCCCCTCTACAGTGCGATTTTGCACCTGAAATTCAATAGCCTGCTCTGCATATTTGGCAGGAGGTGTAACGCTCTCCACAGCTGCAGCGTGGTGGAGCGTGCTGTGTGGATGGGGGTGAAGGGTGGAACGCTGCTAGCATTTCATTACCCCAGCCCTTCACTCTAAAAAAGTCTCTGACTTTCACGTCAGGGACACAGACTGCTGCCGCTCGGCTTCTCAACCCTCAGAGCCTCGTGGGCACCGCAGCTGTGGAGCCTGAGACAGCCCACGACAGAAAAAACAGCTGCTGTTTCTAAACGGGACATGAAGAAGTGAGCCAACATGACGAGAGGTAAATGTGTGACACAATCACCAAAGTTAACGGGGCACGCGGTGTCTGAAGGGGCAGGTAATTGGCTCGTCCAGGCGGCCTGATTCAAAGTTGATTGAAACTAACGGGAGGCTTGACATTGATGTCAGTGGGCGTTAGAGCAGGCTGTTGGCCAGTAGCATAAACTGAACTCAGGTCAGTAGCGATCAAACCTCCCAGTGGCCCATGGCAAATGAGCTGCTGGTGCCACGGCAGTGGCTTAGAGTATGTCTGCACTGCAAGAACGCACCCACGGCTGGCCTGTATCAGCATGGCTATAAAATTGCACGGAGACGTTTGAGCTCAGGCTGGAGCCAAGGAGCTGGGATCCCGTGAGAGGGGCAGGTCCTGGGCCCCAGGGCTCCAGCCCAAGCCTGGAAAGCAACACTGTAATTTTCTAGCCCTGCAGCCCAGGCCCCGTGAGCCTGAGACGGCTGACACAGGCCAGCCACAGGTGCTTTATTTCAGTGTAGACAACGCAGCTTCATGGTTGGAAGCCTCCGCGAAAACCAAGAAGTGAGTGGATGTGCACTAAATGCCCTTCATTGCGATTGCTCCAAGTCAGAACGAGCCCTCCTGGTAGGGAGGTTTTTATTCGTCTCGCCCAGGTTGTCTGTGCTCTGTGGAGAAAAAGAGGCTCCAGGCTCCAGGGCTGCCAATCTGGTACCTCTCACAATAATTAAATTCCTTTATTAAAACCTTTGTCTGTCTCATTAATTCGGCTCTATTTCTCCTGCAGCTCCAGGAATAGTAACATCTTGTTGTCTTGGAATAGATTCTTTTTGCTTTTGGTCTTGCTCTCTGCATGGCGACTAATTAAACTCTCAAGATCTTTCTGAAATACTTAACCGTGCTCAATGGGACTTCCACCATTCGGTTCCCTGCACAACTGAGTTCACGGCTGTGAATCCAAGGACCAGATTTTTCCCCTTCATCCTGGTGAAACTCAGAGGAGGGGATAGAAGGTCACGGAGAACTCTTTGGGTCTGAACTTGGGTTAGCTGCTTTCTCCCCTCAAAGAAGCTTTCCAGGCCTTGGAGGAGGGGAGAGGAATACAGCCCAGGAACCATATGGAGGCTGAGGATACAGCAGGATAGCCAAGTTTAGCCCCTATCTATCGCAGGGCCTCATTTCTATTTTCTCTGCCCACCTTGAGGTTGTGGCCCTCTAAGGATAAACTTTTCATGCAGCACCTACTAGGGGACCAATTCTGCTTCTTTTACTCACTGTACCACAGGGATGGCTGTCTACTAAGTTGCAGCATTAAGAGCAAACACACAAGGCTTTGTAGCCCAAATACACAATGAAAGGGCATTTAAGCTGAACTAGGCAATTGCCTGCCTGCCATTTATCGCTAGCGCTCCCATCAGCAACCATTGTAGGGCCCTCCCTTGCACCTGCTGTTCCCACCAGATAATCTCTGCAGAATGCTCCCAGGGAAGGCTCCCGCCTCCCCCCCAACAACACAGCAGTGAGGGTAATTTACAGTCGCGAAACAATTTCTTCCCAAATCCCAAATGCATTGCTCAGTTTCACCAGCATCATTTAATCAAGGCTCAAGTCTGAATGTTGGGGGGTCAGCTGGGGTAAATTTGACTGAGCTGCATTATGCCCCGGCCTTTGGGATCACAGTGTCACTCGCTCAAATTTGGTCAGGGCTACCACCCCTGTCAGGGGGCTAGGCCAAAACTGAGTGGCACTGAGACCCCCATGAGCCAGGTCACAGAGTCTGAAGCAGGGAGCTGAGCCCTGCCACCTCCATAGGACAGGCACCGCTGCTGGAGTCCTGAGTGCGGGGATGGGCTCATGCTGCAATTCCTCCACCAGAAGGTGTCCCATCCCTTAGGGGTTGGCTCGGTTGTGACCGGCTGTAT